>JANBPO010009603.1:65702021-66902021 GCA_024336825.1 Amorphophallus titanum
CTCTTAAGATTACTGAGGGGGCATTGGTATTCTAAAAGTTGGTTAAGCTGGTTAGTAACCGGTCATCTCTATGAAAAGAGCATGCTAGAAAGATTGTGTCTAGGGCTCATTACATCAATGAACCAGACAAATGTGACCGCTGGGGGGTGCCATCAGCCTGGGTTGCGGGGGTATTTCTGAACAGGCTCAGCCATTGTGACAGATCCCCTCCTTCACAAAAAAAAAAAAAAAACGGCATGCCCAAAGGATGACTTCCCGGTGCCCATCACCGAAGTCATGATTGATGCCACTACCGGCCACGAGTCTCTCTCCTTCATGGACGGCTCGTCAGGGTACAATCAAATATGGATAGCCGAGCATGACCGGATTCATACGGCCTTCCGGTCGCCTAAGGGGATCTTCCACTACAAAAGAATGCCCTTTGGCCTCAAGAACGCCGGTGCCACGTACCAACGGGCGATGACCAAGATATTCGATGACCTGCTCTACAACAAGGTCGAATGTTACATCGATGATTTGGTCGTAAAGACGAAGAGGAGGGGGGACCATTTGAGTGACCTCAGGGTCGTCTTCCAGAGGCTCCGGCAATACGAGCTGAAGATGAACCCGATGAAGTGCGCTTTTGGCGTGTCCAGTGGAAAATTTCTGGGCTTCATCGTCCGACATAGGGGGATTGAAATCGACCCCCTCAAAATAAAAGCAATCCAGGAGCTGCCGCCTCCGAAGAATATCCGGGAGCTGAGGTCTCTGCAAGGGCAGCTGGCGTATGTCCGCAGGTTCATCTCCAACCTGTCGGGTCGCTGCCAACCCTTTCACAAATTAATGATGAAAGACGCGCCGTTCGTCTGGGATGGCGAATGCCAGCACGCGCTGGACCACCTAAAAGAATACCTGAGGACGCCACCCGTGCTGGGGGCACCTGTCAAGGGCAAGCCACTCGTCTTATACATAGCAGCCACCGAATATTCACTGGGGGCAATGCTCGCCCAGAACAACGATGAGGGAAAGGAGCAAGCTCTCTACTACCTCAGTCGAAGGCTGGTGGGGGCAGAAGTCAACTACACCCCCATCGAAAAGGTCTGTCTCTCCCTGGTCTTCGCGGCGAAGAAGTTGAGACACTACATGTTGTCTCACGAAGTGAGTCTTATCTCCCGGGCCGACCCCGTCAAATACATCCTCTCCCAGCCAGTCCCATAATTTTGATTAATTGAGGGGTTAAAATATAATTTAACTAAATTTTTTGAAAAAAGATAAAAATAAAAAAAATCCCACATTTTTAACCCCACCGCCACTCCCTTCTCTCTCCTCCCGCGACACTCTCTCTCCCTCTCTCTCTCTCTCTCACTCTCACTCACGTTCTCTCTCTCCCTAACTCCCATCCTTCTCGATTTTCAGTCAAAACGACGTCGGACCGGAGAGTGGGAGGCGCCGTTGGAATGGGCTCGGTGAGTAGGTCGAGGTAGTACCCTCCATTCCGCGATTCGGGGAGTGTGGAGACGAGACAGGACGAGAGGAGCCGCGACGCCCCGTCGCCCGATCTGCACTGTCTAGCGGGCTTCATTGCGATCGAGGTAAGGGAATGTGATCCTCGTCTTGCCAGGAGCATTTTGACACCTCGTGCATCGCGAATGGCGGACGTTTACCTCATTTTTCGTGTAAATCTCTTTTTGGTTAAATTTAGGCCTAATTTAGAGTTTTTCTTCCCTTCTCCCGATTTTAATCGAAACGGCCGCTGATCGAGGCGCAGGAGGTACTGTTGGGAAGGTCTTGTTGCGAGGATCGCGTGGACGTCCTTCTTCCCCAGATGCGCGGGGCGTGGAGGCGCGTGGTGTCGGGAGGTCGCCGTTGCCCACGTCGCCCGTTCGGCATCGAATCGGCGTCCTCGTCATACCAGAGGTAGGGGGATGGAGTCCTTACTTCGTTAGGATCATTTCCACACCACTTGTACATCTATCCACGGCCGTTTGGCCCAATTAAAGTCCATGTTTAATTCCTCCCTAAAATATGTTAAAAACATGTTTAATTAGTCATTTAATTATCTATTAATTGTTTATGGGCATGTTTAATTTATTTCTAGCTTCTGTGGGCTTGTGTGGATGCATGGCATGGCATGTTTACAGTTTTTACAGGTTTTTGTACTCAAACCCGTCGATTTCCATCGACCGGGGGACGGCTCGGTCGCCAACCGTGCCCGTTCGTCGCCCAGACCGCATGACGGTCACCCCGTGACCGTCATGACTTTAACGCACCGCATCAGCCGCGTTATGACCTCATAGCGGACCACTCCAGGTCCGTTATGCCCCTGAGAACGGTAGATAGGTGGTTAGCATAGCGCACCTATCCCTGACCGTTATGGTCAGGGGTTTTCTGTAGATTTTAGGCATTCGGGTGACTTTAACACACCCTGGGTAGACCACCATATCCCCTTTGACCGACTGATTTTGACCGTTGACCGTTGACTAGTAAGGCGGTTAGCACGGCGGTCTAGGGTAGACACATCATGCTGATATAACGCCCTCACCCGGTGCATTATACCATGCATTGAACTGTGGTTTCCTATGGATTAGTGGTGTTCGGGAGACTTTAACGGACCCAGGCCCATGCGTTATACGCCTCATAACGCATGAGTCCCGGTGCATTATTCTCCTTGGGTTTTCGACTTTAGCTCATGCGAATATAACGGCCTTGAAAGGCATGTCATACTCAGCATAACGCACATAACGCCCATGCCTGGTGCGTTATGCTCTGCATCTCCCATTACACAGTATCATGTATCAGGGTATAACGCAGTGGGGCAGATGCGTTATACTGCACAAAACGCGCTATCGCAAGTGCGTTATGGTCTGCATACCTGTGCCCTGTGTTCACTTGAGCGCTCGGGTGAGCATAACGGACGATGGGAGGCGCGTTATGCAATGTATGACGCCCTGCCCTGATCCGTCATGTGAGGTAACGGCCCTGTATTGGTCCGTTATGCTTTCTGGCATTCCATTAGTGCATGTTCAGCTTCTAGTCCATTCGGTAATGCATATTCGCCATGTTTAAACTATTTTATAAAACTATGGCATTATTTTAGACCTCGATAGAGTAACTTTCTCTTTCCTTGTGATGGAGACACTAGTCATAGCCCAGCGACCCGTGGTGTCGGCCCACCTGGGAAAGGTGGAGGGGCGATCCCGTTGACGGTTTTTAAGCTAGTTACCGTGGGTCCCGCCTTACGGTTGCGTCCTATAGGGGGGAAAACTAGCTAGAGGCCTGGCTCTGTGAGTCGGTGTGTGCACACGTGGTCGGGGACACTGACGAGTGTCACTCCGACTAGTCCTTGTTTGGTACTGTTACTTGTACACCTCTCGTTGGTTGAGTCTACTTAGCAAACCACGAGTTGATGCCTCTCGTTGGATGAGTTGATTTAGCAATCCACGAGTTGCCTGAGACGCAGTGTAAGTCGTCAGTGGACGCATCTGGTCTCTCACTTTTAGTGTGTCTCTTCTTTTTCCTATCACCGGGTTGGAAGAAGATTCTCCTATTGGTGGGGTTTAGTTTGACGTCAGCTTTGACGCTAGTTTGACGTTGGTTTTAACGTCAGCTTTTGCCGTGGTCTTGGCGTTAGTTTTACCGTTATATCTATATGGTATGGGTATATAGATTATTCGGTATATAGATTATTTGGCATATAGATTAGCTGTTCTCCCTGCTTAGGTAGATTTACAGCTTTGAGCCACAATGAAGAAGATGGAATCACCCGGTCTGAAATGGCCATGATGACAAGAGAATTCCGGCGATTCCTTAGAAGGGGAGCAGGGCGTTCCAGCCAGAGAAAATACAGCAGTGGCCGAAAAGAAAAAAGGTACAAGGTAAATCCTGCTAAAAAGGCTGATATGAACGTATGCTATCAGTGCAGAAGACCAGGACACTTGAAAGCTGAATGTCCTGAAAATCAAAAGGACAAGGACTGGTCAAAGAAGAAGAACAAGAAAGCTAAAGTTATGATAAGCACCTGGAGTGACGAAGACGAAGGTGCATTGAGTAGCAGCTCAGACAGTGAGTCTAACTCAAAAAAGCCCATCTGCCTCATGGCAACAAATTCTGATGACAAGGAAGAAGATTCAGATGGTGAGAAGGAGGATCTAGATAAGTTTGAAGCCAAAGTAGCCCTGGAATCTTCTTAGGTTACTGTAAAGTGTCTAGAGCTTATAGGGTTTTCAACATCTTTGAACAAATAGTTGAGGAGTCTCCACATGTTATTTTCGATGAAACAATTAAAGTTACTAATCTCGAAGATGATGATAGGAACTTCAAATATGATGGAGAATTCCTAGAGGGCAAACTAAACCAAGAGAATTCAGTACCTACTACATCAAGAGCTCCTGATCAGGGTGAGTCAGTCGAACCAGGTGAGCCCTCAACAAACTTAAAATTTTTGAAAGCTCATCCTGTGTAGAACATTATAGGCAATTTACATGATCCCCCAGGACTAGGTCCTTTTATAGAGATGTAAATAATCAAGACCTGGTTGCATTAGTGTCACAAATAGAACCCAAAACTATAGAAGAGACATTGAATGATGAATCTTGGGTTATTGCTATGAATGAGGAACTAGGTCAATTTGAAAGAAACAATATTTGGAACTAGTTCCTAGACCAGAAAATGTATCAGTAATTGGAACAAAATGGGTTTTTAAAAATAAAATGAATGAAGAAGGAATAATTTCTCGGAATAAAGCTAGGTTAGTAGCTAAAGGCTATTGCTAGGAGTTTGGAGTAGATTTTGATGAATCTTATGCTCCTGTTGCTAAATTAGAAGCCATAAGAACTTTGCTAGCCTTTGCATGCTCCAAAAACATAAAACTCCAACAAATGGATGTCAAGAGCGCTTTCTTGAATGGATAAATTAAGGAAGAGGTTTTGTAGCAACCCCCAGGATTTCAGTTGTCTGCACACCCTAACCATGTTTTCAGGTTAAACAAAGCTCTCTATGGACTAAAGCAGGCTCCACGGGCCTGGTATGAAAGGCTCACAGAATTTCTGATCAGCAAGGGTTACAAAAGAGGTAAGGTGGATCAGACATTATTCACAAGAGTTCTGAATAAAGACCCCATCATAGTTAAGGTATATGTAGACGATATCATTTTTGGTTCAACTTGTACTGAACTATGCAATGAATTTGCTGAATTGATGTCTAATGAATTTGAAATGAGCTTAGTAGGTGAACTGAAATATTTTCTTGGATTGCAGGTGCAGCAGTTGGAGGATGGATGCTTCATTCTCAAAAGGTTTGGCATGGACAAGTTAAAGCATATCTCAACTCCAATGGGTACCAATACATCTTTGGATGCAGACGAATCAGGTAAAGTAATTGATGCAAAATTATACCTAGGTATGATCGGATCTCTACTCTACATGACTGCCTCAAGACCTGATATTCAAGTCAGTGTAGGTATGTGAGCTAGATATCAATCCAGGCCTACTGAATTACATCTAGCTGCAGTAAAGAGAATTTTTAGATACATATCTGGAACTCATGATTTAGAACTGTGGTACCCTACATCACTCACTTTAAATCTCACATCATACACTGATGTTGATTTCGCTGGACAAAAACTAGATAGGAAGAGCACTAGTGGGCACTATCAATTCTTAAGTTAGTGTCTAATTTCTTGGGCCTCCAAGAAACAACATTTTGTGGCCCTCTCCACTACAGAGACTGAGTATATAGCAGCAGCGAGCTGTGGTACTCAGGTCATTTGGATCCAGCACCAGCTTCAGGATTACCAAGTAGATCTGGGCTGCACACCCATATATTGTGACAACACTAGTGCCATTAATCTTTCAAAAAAATCCTGTATTGCGTTCACGCACCAAGCACATTGAAATAAGGCATCATTTTATAAGAGACAAAATTTTAAAAGGGACTTTTGAATTAATCCACGTAGGCATAGATAAGTAAATTGTAGATATTTTCACTAAGCCTTTGGACTATGAGAAATTCTCCACCTTAAGGAGAGAGTTGGGCGTTTTCAAATCTTTTTGAGTCTCTTCTTAAATCTCTTGCTCGGTTATGTTTTTTTTTATCTCTACCTATAATTGTAAAGTCTACTGCTTGCTTTAAATGTTCTACTCTGTCATGGAGTCAGAGGGAGTTGAGCTTGTCTCTCAATATTGCTTTATCGATGCTTTATCTTTTGGTGTCATTGTCTCTCATTATCTTATCTATCTCTTTCTGGCTGCTAACCACCCTATGGCCAATTGGACTACATTTGGATCACCTTTATGTTT
Organism: Amorphophallus titanum; assembly: GCA_024336825.1. Taxonomy (NCBI): domain Eukaryota; kingdom Viridiplantae; phylum Streptophyta; class Magnoliopsida; order Alismatales; family Araceae; genus Amorphophallus; species Amorphophallus titanum. The sequence continues at coordinate 65,708,297 of JANBPO010009603.1, forward strand.
GTTAGGTTAATTAGGGATTAGTGGGCCACCTTGGTTCACTTTTCAGGGCCCACTTGGGCTGGGCGCCTAGGAGTTAGCCCATACTGGGCCTCTCCTTCTTCTTCCCCCTTACCAGACCCAATACCAGGATCCATTAGGGTTAGAGGAGGAGGAGGAGGGCGGCCCCAGCCATCCTCCTTGGGATGGGCGCCGCCCCCACCCTCTCCCTTCCTTGGATGCCTTGGGCGCCCCCCCTTGATTGGCTAGATTAATTGCTAGATTTAATGCTTTCCTTTTCTTCTTGTAATTCCATTAGGAAACTAATTAGGTTTTCCCCCTCCCCATATATAATCATTGTAATTCTTTTGGAGGAAATAGTTGATGGAATGAAAAAAGAATCCCTTTGGCATATGGTGGCTGCGCCCCCTCCCTTCCCTCTCTCTCGTGGGTGTGACTCCCACGCCCCCCTCTTCTTCTTCTTCTTCCTCCATCTCTAGGGTGCGACGCCCTAACCCTCTCTCTTGCTGGTTGGTGGATTCCCCATCTGCTGGAGGCGCCGTCGTCATCTCCACTCTCAAGCTCGAACCGTGGATCAAGTGGTGGCCGCAAGCGAGGAGGAGACGAACCTTGGTGCCCGGTGCTCGGATCTGCCTGTCTGCCTGCGATTTTGTGGTTGGAAGAACAGGTCGGAACCCTACTCCCACGTCCTCAAAACCCCAAGACCTCTTCTGGACTTTTGTTCCCCTCCCTGTCCTCTGAAATCCCCCACAAACCTCACCCCAAAATTCGTCCGTGGGCGAAACTTCTCTTCATAAGCCCTACAGCCTATCCCGGACGCCCTGGACTGTCTCTCCCTGGGACAGAGCCCTATTGGGCGGGCGTTTTCGCCCCTTTCGTGTCCTCAAAACGCCGGGCTCCCTTCACGACTTCTGTTCCCCTCCCTGTCCTCGAACCAACCCCGTTGGCCTTGCCTCCAAACTCGATCAGGGGAAGAACTTCCCTTTGGAAGCACTTTTGTCGCGCGGACTGTTGCTACAGTGCCGTCGCGGGACAGAACAGAAACCCCTCTATTGAGACGATCCCCATTCCACGCCCAACCGGCCAGGGGTTCTGAGCCCCACCTCCACACATCCCACACCCTCTCCAGAAACCCCCACTCGCCCTCAAACACCCGTCTTCCTTGCCGTCCACATCAGTCATACCCGGGGTTCAGTTCTGACTGCACTGAAGTGCAGAACTGATCCCCTCTTCCCACTGCCCGCCGCGCCCAGAACCTCCACTGAAGCCACTTCCTCCCCTTGATCCCCACCTAGCCCTATCAGTCACCTCTCTTCCACAGAAAATCCCAGCCTAAAATCCACCCGGGAGTGCCCGTATCGGCCGTTCTTCCGCCATCTATCACAGGGACAGGTGCACAGGCCAGATCGCACGTGACGTGTTCGACGGATTGCCTCCCGCGCCGCCGAGCCTAGTTGCTGCTCCTCGTCCACAGGAGACACCGGGGCATCCCTACCAGTGCCCACGACAGCTCCCACAGCTCCTAGGCGAGGTGCCGACCCCATTCCGGGGGGTCCTATTGGCGACTCGTCGGCGCGCGCGCAGGTCGGGCAGCAATCTCCCACCCCACCGTGCACACTCCGGAGGACACCGGCCGAGGCGACTACCTCTTACTTCTTATAGGCCGAGCAGCACCCACGTTGGCACCTTGCTCGGGACCACGGTCGACTTCCTCGCAGCCACTTGCAGCCGCCCGTGGACACCGACCGGCACCGGCCCCGTGCCCGTCACCCCTTGTCACATGATCACCAGACCGTTGATGTAGCATGTTACCTCCCTGCGAGGAGTGGGCATTCTTTTGTGGATCTTATATTCTGAAGTGCTTGTACTGGTGGTTGTGTGACTTGTCCGGGTCTCTTCCCCGTGCCCCGAGCGCGGAGGTACGCATCCCACTCCCCCGCGGTAGCATTTGCTTATCTAGTATTTTCTCTTGATGCCATGCTAGAGAGCATGATAGGAGTCTAGCCCGCACATATTTTATTCACTGCTTCGGTGAGCGAGAGTGACTGTCCCGTGACTCGCCTGAGTCACGAATGTGGAGTTGACTACCATTTCCGATCGCCTGTCTCGACTGTGCGGATCCACGCGCCTCCCTCTAGGGGCGTCGCGAGTGCGTAGCTTCTTGTTCTGGGACATTGTCCCCTTCTTGGGAACTTTAGGTGTTGAGTCTACGCCGCTCTCAATCGTCAAATTGTTGGTCTCAATTGTCCATGTAGCAAGTCTTCACCTAGAGTCCTAGGCCACCTAGCGGTCCCGCATCATTGTTGATATCCTTCAAGAGTTTGCTGATGTGTTTCCCGATGAGTTATCCGAGGGTCTTCCACCCATGCGTGACATTCAGCATGCCATTGACCTGATTCCAGGGTCCTCTTTGCCCAACTTGCCACATTATAGGATGAGTCCCCTAGATCACGCTGAGCTTCAGCGCCAGGTTGATGAGTTGATGGGGCGCTAAAATAGCGCGCCCCATCCCTGTACCGGATTAACAGGGGTTATAAAAACTAATTTTTCTTCGCTTTTCCTTCACCTCAACTCATTTTCACCTTTCCCTTCTCTCTCTTCGCCTCTCCTCTTCCCGTTCACCGCCTCCTCCTTCCCTTTGCAATGTCGACGTTGGCTACTATGAGAGATGGTGAGTGAGAGAACCTGTTCTTCTTAGTTTAGGGGGGTTCAACCCCCTCTTTTCAGGCCCTGAGAGGCTCCTAGTAGGCTTGTCCTCGGAGTTATACCCCTGGGTGTTCTATTTTGGCCTCGGTGTGATACCCACAGCCTATTTTAGATACCGTCTTTTGATGGACGTGTTCTCACTTCCTTTTCGTAAGCTCCTAGGCTAGGGAAATTTTACCGAAATTTTGTCAGAAATTTTATTTTCAGTAATTTCTAACTTTGTTAATTCTCTTTGGTATGCTTTTTGTGCAGATAAGATGGCATCTGGCTTGTCTTCTTCCTCTTCCCGCACCGTGGTAATGTGGGAAAATGTCGACTCCTTGGACTGATGTCACGAGTAGCTAGCTGTAGTTGCTGAATCTTCTGATTCAGAGACTGACACAGTTGACACTGGTCGTCTACTCATCATTGGGAGTGATTCCTTTAAGTATGACCGTAGAGACAACGTCAGGCGGGATCACCCCAAAGACAAGAACTTGATATCCTTTCTGAGGTGGTTCAATCTTCAAGGGAAGAGAGATCTATTCCTCATCCGAAAGGCTGAGCAGACATTGCTCGTTGAGAGGGATAGATGAAGTCCCGCGTCAATGGCACCCAAGAGGGGGGTGAATTGGGTGTTTTCAAGTTTTAATAAAATTTTTGGCTTTTTATAAAATATGTGATAAGATGTTGATACTTAGAAACAAATCTATTCAATCAGAGATGATCAATTAAGTTCTAATTGATAACTAACGGTTTATGCAAGATTACGAAGGCAAGAACTGAATTTAGAACACACGCTCACGATCACACAGAAGGGAGGTAGAAGAAAAAGAAACAAACCACATGGAGACGGCGATTTTTAGGTGGTTCGGATGCTACAACAGCAACCTACGTCCACCCCTCACGGACTGTGAGGATCCACACTATAGCAACCCTGAATTTTCGAAAATAAAAATCCTAACAAAATATTGAATAGCGACTTATGTAAAGTCGCCAATTAAGTAAAAGACGCCCCTTAAGAATGGCGTCAATTCATTTAGATAAAACGATAAGAATCCCATTTGAAATAAAACTAGTAAATAACGCCCCCTTAATGGGCGCCAATTATGCAAACGGAGTGTTTCCCTCCAGACGTCAATTGATTAAACAACGCCCCTCGCATAGTCGCCAATTAAAAGGACGCCCCTTTACAAGGCGCTATTCACCTGGGAATCGTAAGAAGGAAACCGCTTGCCATTTTCTGTTCGAACCATGATTCTTGGGTAAGATCAATTAGGGAAAGGATGAGGATGGAAAGACCCCAGTCCCAATCAAACTCTAAAGGGTCTTTAGCCTATAAATACCCTTTCTTTTCCACCCGTGAGTTTCTGTTCGTCGACTTGAGCCAAGCCACGGTAAGGGAATTATCTCCTTAGTTATTCTATGTTTTTCCCTTCTCATATCTCCTTCTTCTTCCTGTGGGATGCAGGAGCTTCAGGAGAAGACTGAATCCCCCTTGATCTTCCTTTCTGCCGCGGTTGCTGTTGCTCGTGTTCTTGCGGTAGAAGCTCCCTGCTGCTGATATTCTTCTTCATTCAACCGTGTCTGCTGTTCTTGTTGCCCTATCCTCTTCCTGTTGCTGCGTTACTGCTGCTGCTGTTACTAGTTCGACAGAAGCAACGTCCTTCTTTTCTCCTAAGCATCCAGATCACCCCGTTCAAACACCCAATCAGGTAGGATACTAAATCTCAAATACTGGATCAAATCTTAAATTATATGCATGCATACATGTATCTACAACGTTTAGGATGTTTTCCTGTTTCTTAATTAAATAGCGCCCTGATACAAGGCGTTATTTTCTTTATACACGCCTTTCAAAAAGGTGTTATTTAATACACGCCTATGTTTCTGTCGCTAATTTCGTTTGATATTCTGTTATATAACGCCTTACCCGTATGGCGTTGTTTGAAGGATGACGTTTTTAAAGGCGTCATTTATACCCATATTTAGTAATTCAACCCATCTTTAAAATTTAATGACTGGAATAATTGGATAGTTAAAATTCTTGCATGGTTATGTTCCTGACATCCTGATATTTTTACCTTCCTGATCATGTTCCTGTACTATTGATTGTCTCCTGTTTAATTATCGATACTGTTCATAACCATACACTGTTTAATTTGAATTAACGCCCTGGACTAAGGCGTTAGTTTCTTATTTAACGCCCTGACAAGTGGCGTCATTTACTGGAGAATAAAACGTTAATACAGTCTTCTGAAAAATGTGAATCTGCGACAGTCACACTGTCGTTATTTACTTGAACAGCGACCCTGACTAGGGCGTACCTAGATTTACCGGAATCGTGATTATACCGTTATTATCGTCAAAGTATCACCTACGTATCTTGTTCAACCTTGAAATTCTAGTCTCAAAGATCTACCTTAAATTTTCTACATGGATATTCCTTGAAACTCTATATTGGCTATAACAATAGTGGATGTCAAACTACATGTTCAGTGCCTGACATTTATAGGGCCCGATCTGGTCCTAGGAGGAGCGCCCGAAAGTACTTGTGCCAAGGGAGTTGAATGATCAGGTGTGGTATCGCACCAAAGTACTTATTTTCCTGAGACATTACACGAGTTTTTGAATCGAAATGACATGACTTGACTTGACATGACATGACTCGCGTGACCCGCAAAAGGGTAATTACATGTTACTTGCTTGAAATTGATAGCCAATTCACAACTTGATATATTACTTACTTGAATGTCTTGACAACATTATCATGAGTACATGCTTGACATACTTGTTCATCAAATGTCTATTGATACCAACTCTTGATTATGAGTATATAGATTCTCTCTGTAGAGTCGTTTCATACGAACATGCATAGCTTATTACATTCCATGATAATTGGTAATTTACTTAAATCATGCTAGTACTTGAAGATCTAGTACCTACTGAGCTTTCGCTCATATGATTTTCCCCTCTTTTTCAGGTAAGACCGATGAGGAAGAAACGAACACGGATTGGGAAGAGCAAGTGAAGCTATAGAGCCATCCAAGTGTCTAGAGTCCCATAATCTTATCTACTCTTGTATTTCTTAAGTCAATCTTGTACTTTTCTTCAAATGTAATGAGGATGATTATGAATGAATATAGGATTGAGTTTATTGCTATATTGCGCGCTTTGTCTTTGTGTCGAATGCACTACGCTCTGATTGACATGAATGATATAAACTCGTCACGACCCCTGGGTAATCTTCCGTGCTCGGGGCGTGACAGAGCTTATATCCAAGAATGACCCCCTGAAGTTCCTTCTCAGGCAACCCGTTCTCTTAGGCCGACTGGGGAAATGGGTGCTCCTACTCATGGAGTATGACATCACCTACGTCCCAAGAAAAGTAATCAAGGGACAGGGCATGGCTGAATTCTTGGCAGCCCATCCAGTATTAGATGATTCTCCCTTCAACGCGGAGCTTCTAGATGAGGAGTCTCTTGCTCTTCAACACCAACAACTGGCTAAATAGATCGGAGATGTCTTGCATGACTGGCAGCAAGATACCCTCACAGCCAGTCTACCTTGGTGGGAGTTGTACTTCGACGGTGCTTCTCGAGGTACTACCCGGAGCAACCTCAGTTCAGGCATTACGGCAGTTGCCGGAATTATCTTCCTGACCCCTCAGGGTGGAGTTCTGTATAACTCTTGCGCCCTCATGAAAGCTCTGACCAACAACGAGGCCGAGTACGAAGCCCTAATCATCGGACTCCAGATGGCTCTCGACATGGATGTCAAATGTCTCAAAGCCTATGGAGATTCTCAACTGATAGTCCGACAGGTGCTTGGCATCTATGATGTGCGGAAATCGGAGTTGGCTCTGTACCACGCCGCCATCACCCGACTAACCCAGAACTTCTATTCCTTTGAAATAGACCACGTTCCCAAAAGCAGCAATGCCCAGGTTGACGCTCTAGCAAAACTAGCTGCGGCCATCAAGCTACTACCTAAGGGTGAAGTGGACATCACAGTCAAGCACAAAAGGCTAATACCCAGCTCACTCGAAGGTAACTCTAGTCTCACAGTTTACGAGGTCCAATGCTTCAACTAGGACACTTCTCTAGAAGAAGAAGATTGGCGCGAGCCCATCACCAAATTCAAGAAGGGATGGCTCCCCCTTGTCCGGGCTCAAAGGGTTTGACTACTTCACCAGGCAACATCATATGAGTTGATTGGCGACTCCCTATACTGGCTCATTCACGAAAAGGACAAGTCCATTCTCTTGAGATGCATCTCCCCAGTTGAGGCTCGAGCTATCATACGCGAGGTGTATTCTGGCCTATGCGGCGCGCATCAGGCCAGAGATAGAATGAAGCACAACATCAAGCTGAAAGGCTTCTATTCGCCTACTATGTACGCAGACTATGTTCAGTACGCTCGTACATGCTATCAATGCCAAGCCTTCAGCCTAGTACCCAGAAGGCCTCCTAACCTACTGCGTCCCACAGCCCCTACCTGGCCATTTACTGAGTGCGTTATGGACATTGCGGGGCCTTTCCTGCCATCTTCCAAAGGCCACAAGTACATTCTGGACACTACAGCCTCCTTCTCTCGTTGGGCAGAAGCCCTTCCCCTACGGGAAGTCACTGGCGAGGTGGTCGCCAGGTTCGTCCGACACAACATTATCTACCGTTTCGGTACACCCAGTCACATAGTCTTTGACAATGGGATGCCATTCAAGAACAAGGCCGTATACTAGTTGGCGGCCAAGTTCCACATCGACTGGGGGACTTCTTCGGTCTACAACCCACAAGCCAATGGCTTGGCCGAAGCCTTCAATAAAACTCTCTGCAAACTCTTGGCTATGATTAATTAGTGGAATTAATGGTTATCTTGGAAAGTATGTCTTCTCTTTGCTATGGTGTGGTGTTGAAGTCATTTGATCGCTAACGCAAAGCACAGCATGTCTGGAAATGAACATATTTTAACTATTTCTATTGCTGCATTTCGATATTCCGCGTCGGGGCGTGACAGCCTTCACCACTCCGTGGGGGAGCAATTACTACGTCGTCATGCCCTTTGGGTTGAAAAATGTGGGGGCTACATATCAAAGGGCGATGATGGCCATCTTCCGTGATATGATGCACACTCACATGGAAGTATACGTGGATGGTATTTTGGTTAAGTCCAAAACCAGGAGTGGCCATGCTGAGGTCCTCCGTGCAGTTCTCCAAAGGTCTCAAGAGCACCAACTCAAAATGAACCCCAAGAAGTAAGTATTTGGGGTTTCTTCAGGCAAGCTTTTAGGGTTCATAGTTAGCAAGAGAGGGATCAAGATAGACCCTAATAAATCCAAGGCCATCGCTGAGATGCCTCCTCCTAATAACATTAAAGAAGTTTGAGGTCTGATCGAGCGTTTGCAATTCATCAGGAGATTTATATCTCATCATTCACAACATTGCAAGCCCTTTTATGACATGCTCAAGGGTGAGGCTAAATTCGCATGGAATGATAAATGTCAAAAAGCCTCGAAGACCTGAGGAGTTACCTTCAAAATCCTCCCATCTTGGCTCCCTTGGTCTTGGGTAGGCCTTTACTGCTCTACGTATCTACCACGGAAGAACCTGTTAGAGTAGTCTTGGCTCAGTACGACGACGCAAAAAGAGAACATGCAGTCTACTATCTGTCAAAGTTATTCAATGAAGCTGAGAAAAAGTACAGTGCCATGGAAAGGACATGCGCGACAGTCATATGGGTCACCTAAAAGCTGAAATATTATTTTCTAGCACATGAAGTAAAGCTCTTGGCGTGAATGGACCCAATTAAATACTTGCTAGAAAAGCCTATATTGACTGATCGTCTGGTGAGATGGCAAAGTTTCCTTAATCAATTTGATATCACCTATGTCAGTCAGATGGCAGTCAAGGGGCATGCCATCACTGAGCACCTTGCCCATCATCCATTTCCCACATTTTCACTTGTCGATGAAAGCTTCCCAGACGAAGAGTTAGGAGCCATCTTCGATGGTGAAGCTTCGTTGATTCTTTACTTTGACAGCGCATTGAACTCTAAGGGTTGCAGAATCGGAGCTATCCTCCAGTCACCGAAAGGTGTTATTATTCCACGAGCTTGTCAGCTAACCTTCCCTGCCACGAATAATGTGGCTGAGTATGAGGCACTTCTCACGGGCTTGAAGATGGTGCCGGCCCTAGGGGTTAAGGAGCTCTGTATAATTGGGGATTCTTAGCTAATTCTCCAACAATCCCTCAGTAAGGACCAAACCTGAGACCCGAAGCTAAGACCATACCAGGATCTGGTAAGCAAGGTAGTCCGGCGGTTTAGGAAGCTAACCTTAGTGCACACTCCTAGAGCCCAAAATATCTTGGCTAATGCTCTAGCTTCTATGTCATCCTCCCTCACAATCCCATTAAAAAGGCCCTGAGCCACTGTCATCGTGCAAAGAATGCACAGCCCTTCACACGTTGATCCATGCTTCCAATAGTTTCTAGAACCTACTCCTCAGGTCCATTCCCTTTCTCATGAGCTAGAGATCGACCTCGATGATGACAATCCATGGTTCTTTAATATCGAGAACTATCTTCGCGATGGATCCTTCCCTGAATATGCCACCGCCCCCGACCGGTGAGCCATTCGCCAGGCTGTGGAATGCTTTGCTATCAAAGGTGGTCGCTTGCATCGCAAGTCTCTTAGTGGTGTTTATCTCTGCTGCCTTGATGAAGTAGAATCTCACGCATTCGTCGAGTCTACACATTCTAGTGAATGTGGTGGCCATGTAAATGGTCACATGTTAGCTAAAAAACTCCTTAGGCACTACTACTGGCCTACCATGCAGGAGGACTATGCACGCTATGTCCGTCATTGCGCTAAATGCCAACTTCATGCGGATAAGGTCCACACTCCTTCATCTTCACTTCACCCTCTTATAGCTTCTAGGCATTTCACCATGTGGGCATTCGACGTAGTAGGACCTCTGGAAGATAGGACTGGAGAAATCCAGAGGAAATCCTTCATCCTCACTACTACAGAATACTTCACCAAGTGGGAAAAAGTTGAAGCATTCACGAAAATCAAGGCATCAATGGTGGTCAAATTTATCAAGCTCAACATCCTCGCTAGGTTCGGCGTCCCTCGTGAAATCGTCACTGACAACGGACCATAGTTCACATCACAAGAGCTTTGCGACATGTGTGGTAAATATGGCATCAATGTGCATCATTCATCTCCATTCTACTCACAAGGAAATGTCAAGCCGAAGCTACCAACAAAACTCTCATAAGGATAATCAAGAAAACTTGCAAATCCCACCACTACTCCGACTGGCCAGATCGCCTCGTCGAGGCTCTCTGGGCTTATCGTACTTCTGTCTGCACTCCAACGAGTCAAACCCCGTATGCACTAACGTTCGGGATAGAAGTGGTGCTCTCATACAAAATATCCGTTCCCTCACTAAGAGTACAGCTAGTCTCGTAGCTCGATCCCGAGCAACGCTAAGAAAATTTGCTAGCCTAGCTGGAGCTATTAGATGAGAAATGAATGATCGCGGCCGATCACGCACATGTCTATCGTCAGAGGATTACACGTTTTTATGCAAAGAAGGTCCTCAAGAGGAAATTCAAAATAGGTGAACTGGTGTTAAAGAGGAAACTCACTAAAGCCACCGGTCCTAAGGCTAAATTGCAAGAGAATTGGGAAGGGCCATACGTCATCAAATAAGTCTTTTCTAGCAATGCATACAAGCTGGTGAACGCCACTGGGGTGGAGCTCACCTACCCCTGGAATGGGATTTACGTCAAGAAATTCTACCCATGAGACCTTGTACATAGCTATATTAAAAAAAAGAAGTCAAGAAAAACCATGCCAATTGCCTGGTGTCCATCATGTAGTGTCACATTCCACACCCACCTTTTATGTTAGGTCAGGGTGCATTAAGGTTGCTGTAGATCATGGGTCTTGGTCTACCAGAATCAGGGAGAGCCTTGTCTAGCTGTGTCAGCCAATGCTCATTAAAAGAAAGACAACACGCACACACACACATATTTTCACAAATTTGGTAGTGTTGTTCAAGTCGAGTCCTCATCCCAAAGGCTTCCGAAGGGCCCTAATCTTCTTTCTCTTCTAACTGGCCAACCAAGACAGCTGGCGCCCTTAAAGCGCTGAGCAAGGTAGTAGAAAAACACCACCCTCAAGGTGAGAGTAGGATTCAACCTTGAGTACAATCTGAGCACGTGAAGAGGGCAGTGTCCCCGTAGGCACGCAAAAGGGATACAAAAGCCAAGAAAGTCAAAATTGAAATCCCTTGCAACAAAAATAACACAACAAAAAAAATAAAATAAAAAAGAGAAGAAAGCCTGGTCGTGACCGTGCCTGGCAGTGATGATTCCCCACTAATCTTGAAAGAAAGAAAGAAAGCCAAAAGGGGCAAAGTCAAACACTCAAGGAATGATCCGAAGTTGCCCGAAAGGGAGGAGCTAAGTAAGCATGCTTGTAGCTCGCCGAATTAATGGCTTTGCCGCTCCTCTTGGAAGGTTTGTCCGCCCATTCTTCTATCTCCCTCCCGTGAAGATGAAGGCCCGACGGAAGCCCTAAAGGTGAATCCCATCTCGACAGGTAACCCCATTTTTGAAGAATACACTTATGGTTGTCTAACTTTGAAAGGCAAAAGCTCTCCCTGTGAAGGAGTCTCGACGTTTCTGGTAGGCCAACACCCTCATTTACCGAAACCCTTAATGTTTTCTCCTTTTAACCTCGGGCTTAGGTCAATGCAAGCGCGTCACCTATAGGTGCGACGGTGTCTGATTCTGGGTCAGCGTCGCATGGTTCACTATTAGGGTTCCAAGGTGTTCCATCATATACCATCTAGAGTTGTGAGAAAATAGACTCGGGTCGGGCAAATCATTTACCTCGAACACTTTTTTGGTGTATCCCTGTGGTCAGAAGCAATTGGGAGCCTAAACGTGGCATGATGGTATTATCATCAGGATAAGTCTTAACCGGCTAGACTATCATTCGAGGAGTCTAGAGACTCAAATCAACCTAGATGTACACTCAAGATACTTGGGAGGTTATTAGGAAGCCTTTACCTTCATTCTAAGTCAGGTGCCATATGGGCAGGCGCCAAGCGATGGCAACAAAAATACACATGTACATGTTTTAAAAAAATCAAAAATCAAAGACAAAAAAGGGAAGAAGAAAATAAAAAAAATCAAACAAAAAATCTTAAAAACCCCAAACAAAATAAAAAAAGAAGAAAATCTAGAAAAATGCATCGCATCTGCCTGTGCATTGCATGAGCATATTTTATTTCTTGTTCTCATCTAGCTTGCTTGCATGTGCATTTCACATTTACTTTTCCATCTACAATCTTGTTAATAAGATTAAGCCCTCTAACCCTACATCGAGGAAGGTACAATCTATCTCGGACAGGGGGCTAAAATCAAACTACACTAACCCTTTTCCCTTTCAAGTGTAGTTGAAATAGGTAAAAAGGGAATGATGATATCAATCAAGTCAAAGAGGTACATTGAAGAAATATGAGCTTCATTTGCGAAACATGTCCATTTACATTCCTTCGATTACACAAAATTCTAGGGGCATACCCCTAGTGTACAAAAGTCACATGTCTACTCTCCTCTCTCTCTCTGATCATCCTTGGTATGTGGCTAGCAATGCCGACTACTCACCTCCTCCTCATCTCGCTCCCATCACTCTCCTAACCTTGGAGGATAAGAAGCCCACAAGGCCGCTAGCTGAACTAGTCTCTATTCTACCTGGGGAGACTGCACCAACTCTAGGAGCTCCCTTACTGTGATCTCTAAAGGCCCTCCAGTTTGTATCAACTTCGAAGGGGTGGTGTGCCCACCCGGGGTCTCACCTGGAGCTGCCCTGCTCTGGTACTTCCGTAGCACTCGTCACCGTAGGGTCTCCAGTTGATCGAGAGCTCGATGCTCCCAAATCACGCCCTCCATCTCGTAAGCTCCAGCCTCGGCCTCCCACTCCTTCGCCTTGGCTAGGCGACCTTGTAACCTCTCGACAGTCTCCACCTCATCGAGATGACATGTCAAGTCCTTGACACGTGCCTCTAGATGACGTCGAAAGGCAAGGCCAGACTCTAGCTCCCTTTGCTGGAAGGATAGTCAGCGGTTGCAGAGGTGCTGCCTCTGGATGGGTTAAGCTGTAGTTCCCCAGCAGTGTTGCAGAGCGTGTGTCTCTGGACGGGTAAAGCTGTATTTCCCCAGCGGTTATTTAATATAAAAATATATGTAAATTAATCCGTCAAATGTCAAATGGAGGCAGCTGTCGATGCTGCTGCGTACGTCACCCCGGTGACTCCCCCCCCCACAGCCCCGGCCATTAATCTGAACTGGTGAAGCTCACTTATGAAGGTTGCTGGTTCTTTGAAGCTTCGCTGGCGGCGGTGTCTAACTTCCGTTTTATCTATATTTTCATCATTTCCTTGCGTGCACAAACACAGAGAGAGCGAGCGCGAGAGAAGCCCCGGCGGCCAGGCTGGAGAAGGCGAAGAGGATCTTCCACCACTTCGACGCCGACGGTGACGGCGGGGTCGACCCCTACGAGATGGAGGCACTCGTCCAAGCGCTCAACGCCCAAGTCAACTTCTCCGGCGAGAAGGTAAGGGCCGCCGTAGACGAGGTCTTCCTCACCCACGGCGACCTGCTCGGCGGGGACGGCCGACACCTCCTGGCCGACGCCCTCCTCCCCGCCTACGACGACGGCACCAGCGACTTGGACAGCGACTTCAACGCGCTCGGCCTTGGCCTAGACGACGACGACCACGCCCCTCCCGACGCCGCCGCCTCCGCAGCCGCGTCGGGCCTCCGTGCCACGCCTGCTTCCAACGCACAACTCCCTCCTTTGCCGCCTCGTCCGAGCCGGCTGGCCAAGGAACTGCAGGAGGGCCAGATCAGGCAGGGTTCGTGGCAAGGGATGGAGGAAGCCGACAAAGAGAACGCGTTGGAGCGCCGCGACAACAAGGCAGGGGAACAGCACCCGTTGGGCGACGCCGCCGTCGAAGGGGATGGTGTGTTCCCGCTCCCCTCCCTGGCCTGGGACCGCCAGTCCTCCCTCCTCTCGTCTGTCCCCTCGTCTTCCTTCTCCTCCGGCAGACGAGACTCGGACCTGGACTACAGGGACTGCCCCCTGATGTCGGAGGTTGAGGAGATACCCTCCTACCGGTGGCTGTCCCGTTCCCCCATGCCTTTTCCGGAATCGCCGGAAGTGGACAGGGGACAGCTCGTCTCCCCCGTGAAGAAGTATGTTCCTCTCAACAAAATCACAGCCAACGACTGGGTGGTATGTTCGATCTGCAATTCACCATTCTTTTCTCTAATTTTCCCCCTTCCTGCTCCAGTAGGTCGTCTCTAATCTCCATGTCCCTGTATCACGCATGCTCAGGTCGTCATGGAGGAAAAGACAGGAGGGAAGAGATGCGCCCTAGTGTTGTCACGCGGCCTGGAGATCGCGTGGCGGGACAAATCGATAGACTGCTGGCGGTGCGACGCCGCCGAGGCGGTCCTTTCGGATGTGCGCTGGCTGGACATCCGCGCCAAGGTGGACGCCGCCGACTTCTCCCCGCGGACGGCCTACGTCTGCCTCCTCGTCTTCAAGCTGCTCCCCGGGGCTTTCGGGCTTGGCCTCGGCGACGAGACCCAGGAGGCCTGGGTCTCCGCCAACGGCGACGTCGTGTCGGAGCGCATCGTGCGTCTGCAACAACGGGCGCGCGACGACGGCGCCGGAGTGCCACGCCCGAGGAGGGACGGGTGGCTCGAGATGGAGCTCGGGGAGTTCGCGACCACGGCGGGGGTGTTGGACGAGGGAGTCCTGGTGGTGAGCATGGGGTTGAGGGAGGTGGAGAGGCTGCACCAACCCAAGGCTGGGCTGGTGGTGCGAGGCGTGGAGGTGAGGCCCAAGGACTCCGCTGCGCCGGCCCCCAATAGGGCATGGGTCATGAGCCGCCTCTCGAGGCACAGTGCGCCGTTCCCTTACGGACAAGGGTGGATTCTCAGTAGCTGGTTGAGATCGCTCGCCTTCACGAGTATTTTTTAGGAGGATGAGTGGGGTCTGGGTCGAATCTTACAAGACAAATATGGCGATTGGAAATCTGAGAATCCGGGTACGATCCGATTCAAATCTAAACAGAGAAGACGATTTCGGATTCCGTATATATATCCAGGTTTCGGATTCAGGTTTGGACGGGCATCTTCCTGACTTCTTTGGGTCTTTCTATGTTTCGGATTCGCTTTTACACGCTATCCGTCAGTTTTCTCTCATTCAGTTGTTTATCAAATGGCTTAAATCGGGTCAGTCTTGAATTTAATTTTGGTCCTTTATTTTTTTAACAAATTAACTGTCAAAAAAGAGGATCCTGAAAAATAGATGTGAAAAAAATTGCGGTGCGGTGTTACTGTTGAAATAAATAAAATAGTTAGTAATGATACGCGCGTATGGCAAAAGAAAGGCCCCAAGAAGAGAGAGAAAAAGCTTCATTACTAAAATCTACCCGTCTTATAAAACAAATGGCTCTCACCAGATATCATTTATATATGGCAATGCGGCAATTGGCCAAAGAGTTATGCTCGTCTAGGTTAATTACACGCTCAGACGGTGCACCAAATAAATTATGTTTTCAAAAAAAAATTATGATCTGAATTTCACGTTCTTCTAACTTAACCTATAAAGCACTTTTTTATTTAAAAGTCTAAAAATATCACAAATAAAAACACTCGATTTAAAAAAATCTAAAACACCGCTCCACCTTGGCCCATGATGCCCACCACCCCCCAACCCAAAATCCCTCACCAAATCCGTACCCCACAAGCTCCCTTGGCCCCCACCACTACCCCTCCATCGCCCCCTAAAAGGAAGACACCTCCCAAAACTAATCAACCCAAGCCTCCTCACCCGACCCACCTTCCACTTCCAACCCCAATCTTACCCCAACCTAGACCACCACTACTTCCACTCCCAACCCCAACCCAAGTCTGACCTTGCTTACCACCCCGGGTACACCATACGTCGACCATCATCACCCCTCCCACAAAAGACCTTCCCATCACCTTGGGAGATGAAATCATGGCCCCCACACCCACTCACATGAGAGTAGATGCCAGTCCAGATCCACCTCCCACCATAGACGAAAACCAAGAGCCTCAAACTCCTCCCACCCCTCATAGTCTGTATTTTCAAGAGCCACACACTCCTCCACGTGGCACCCTAACCATAAATGAGTCTATACTTCAATGGCTCAAACAAGGCCCCACCATTCCTAGCTTACCACCATACCTCTTACCCATGGGACATCAATCCCAAATTGTGCTCATCCACACCATACACACCACGATCCAATCCCACTATAAGGTAGAGTGTTGGGATGACCTCGTCAAAGGCTTAAAGTGGCAACTTGAGCTAACTTGTTTGTTGACTCTAGGGATGGACCAACCTAAGAGCCTTGACCTCATCCACCCATGCGTTGGGTCTATCACCTCAGTTTGCGCTGCTGGTCGCTACACTAGCAACCTCCTTTTCCTACTCCCCATGGAGGAAGAACCCATCCTTGTCCCCTCCCCTCCCATTGAGATCTCAAGTGCTTTAATCGGCCAACCCACTAGAGACCTTGGCCCAACTGTTTTGGAGGAGGATGACTCACCACCTTTTGAGGACCTTGACGACATAGAGTACCTCTCTCTAGGTGACCCATACCATGATCCCTTCGACCCCTTCCTATGGGAGCCTAGTTACCCATGTGACCCACCCGCCTTACTCACCCTACCCCCACCCGCCATGTTGGACCAAGTCCATCTCTTCCTAGGCCCGGGTCACACCATAGGAGCCATGACCTTGGACAACATCCACCTAGGGATTGAGGAAGTGCCCCATTCCATGATGTCCACCTTCCTAGATCCCTTCGACCCGTTCGAGTGGAAGCTCAAGGACCACCCCATACCCCCACACTTGGCCGTCACCTCTAGAACAAGAGTGAACCTATCTTGGCAGATCACATCATTCAACATGGGTCACAAGTCCGGTCATCTCATACATGTCACACACACTTTAGGCCCAATGCATGACTGGCTAACATTTGGATGCGCTGGTCCTCCCCCATTCATCATTGGTCTTACGCATGAAGGGAGCATGCATGGATGTCCGGGTCTCCTGACATTTGTCAAACCTATGCATGATAGGTTCACCTATGAATGCCCCGGTCCTCCTAAGTCCGTCAAAGTCTTCATGTCATCAAAGCATTATCGGTCTACATTTGGCTACCCTGGTCCACCTTAGCAAACCATACTTTTCACCCCCACACCGTATTATAGTGCATGGCATACGCATTCACACAAGCATCTAGCAAAGAGTGGTGAGGATCACAAAGAGTGGGCAACAGCTTGTAAGCACCACTTGAGATTCCAAGTAGGCAACTTGGTGACGGTGACATTGGAGTGGCTCTACCCTAGGGTCACCTCCAAATCATGGGCACGAGGACTTGGACCTTCCCAAGTCCCAAGTGGCTTTGACAACCCGGCTTACGGGTTGGACTTACCGATGGGTTTTGGGATTCACCCCACTTCCCACGTGGCAGGCCCAACACCCTATGTGGGAACCGCGGTGGAACCTATAGAGAGTTTCGAGCCTATACCTACCCTTGTGAGAGACACCCACGGAGTGCCACCACAAATCAGCCTGAGAGCCCGGCGTGAGCACACGGAGGCAATACTGGGCAAGCAAGGTATCATCGCCGGCAAGAGGGTGTGCCCAAGCTACCTTGAGAGGCTGAAGAGCTGTCCCCCTACTAAGGACGCGGAGTTGAGTTCGGAGATCGTGACTTGCCCAGAGCTACATTTGGTGTACTACTTCTCTGGTGGACCCAAACTAGACGGGGTCAAATTTTCCCCACCCTGGGGCTATGATGGGGGCATCCCTTGCCCCTCCACATTTTTTCGAGGCTCAGATTGTTCGTCGGCATGCGCCATTGTGTTCATCATATGTTTCTGAGTCTAGTCATTTAATTTTTATATTTTATTTGAGTCATAAACTGTGTAATTTTCTCTTTATTTGAGTCCGGTAACTAGGTTAGTGAGTCATTTGCCTAAGTTAGTTGTCATATGGTTGATTTGATAGGTTATTAGGCCCAATTCAAGGGCTAGGCCTAGGGGCGCATCTCCTTGGACTGTATGGTCAATCTGTCAATTGTCCAAGGGTAATTTGGTCCTAGGAAAAGTATGGAGTCTATAAATAGCCCCTCCCATCTCTCATTTGTAACCTTTGATGATTTTATCGTATGACAGACTGCTGGTCTCGACCGAATCTCACTCTCACCCGACACGGGTCAGAATGAGTGCACAACTTGTCACTCATGTGACTGGCACACCTGCGCAAAGTCAATTAATTACCAGTTAATTAATTGGTTGATCGATGCGGAAACAAACAAATGAATCCCCAATAATTTTAAATAATGAAAACAATCCCATCATTGCGAAATAGTCTGGCACGCCTAGTGGGACCGGTGTCACCTTTCATCTCTTTGCTGAGATATGCAGGCCTCGAGGCCCTCCCAAAGGTTACTGATTGTCGGTCTGTTTGTATTTGCAGAAGAACGATGACATCAATGGGACTGACTGGCGTCAACTTCGGCCCAGCGATCGTTGGTGGCCATGCTGAGCACGGGTACTTGGCGGTGCCCACTGTCTTTGGGACGTTCCCTGCTGTTGTTGGCTTCCCCAACTTCTTCGGGTTGGCCTTTGTCGATATGCTGAAGGCGGAGTCCTCGGAGCTTGCCACAGAAGCTGCGAAGAAGGTCAAGTCTTTGAAGGCTCGATGCTGCCCAGACTTGCCCAAGAGTCCAACCCTGGTTGCCAGTTGCCTGGTGCACCATGCTATTCCCGGGGCCCGCCCCGCTCTCATCAACAAGAACTCCGAAGGACGCCAACACAAGGGCTTTCGGAAGAGCACTGCTGTTGTTACCGGATCTCTCTCCCAGTCTGATAAATCAATGATGATTGGCGGAGTTCGCATCTTCCTCAACGGACGCGACACCCAGGTGGTCCCTGACCGGGTCATCCCCGCCATCCCTGTCCACAACTCCTACCAGGCCCTCACCGGGAGGAGAGTTGAAAGAGAAGAAGCTGGCCACTGTGGCCGAGAAAAGTTGGCCCCCAGGCTGAAGAAGTTTAAGTAGGTGTGGGTCCCCAAGAGGATCTAGCCTGTTCAACAAGCTGCACCAATCTGTTGCCGCCCTACACGCGATAGAGCGGAAGTAAGGAAGAAAAGGGGCCTAACCCCGAAGAAAGAAGAAGCGGTTGTGGACCCTCCACACTGCGGAAGTTTCAGGGCCTGTGCCCGCCAAGCCAACGTCCCTGCTGTGGGACGGAGATTCCAACAACCCGCCGGCCAGGCCCGGCTTGCTTACATCCCTCCCATGGGAGGTCGACAACTGTCCCCCGTACTACATCAAGAACGGGGACAAGAAGAGATGACCAATATGGTCAGAAACTACTTCAGGGGTCGAGACAACCCCTCATTGGGACAACAACGGCTGATGCAAGTGGCTGTAACTAATGAAGACTACTACCCACCAACGACAGTTGAAGAGGTTGGAGAGGAAAGAAAGATGACATCATCGGTTGACGACAATGGTTATGAAGATGGCTTCTATGCCGATGCCGATGAAACCACCCCTCGGCGGGAAGAAAGAAAAAGAATTTTTGTATTTGAAATGCTAACCTTTCTAGACCAGGCCAGAAGGAAGGTCCACTGACAGAAGAAGAGGATGCAGGTCTTCACCTGCAATATGTCTGGCGCATTCAGCCAATACGGAGGGCTTCCTGATGACCCTTGCGAGTTGGCTCGATTGGCCGCGAGGCCAGGGCCGAACACTCGAAGGTCTGAAGTTGCAAAAGCACTCCTGTTGGTAGCTAAGAGAAAGCAACCGCTGATCTACCACTAGTAAAATGATGAAGCCGCTATCCTGACTGCCAATGTGGTGACGGCGGAAGAAGAAGATGACGTCCTCCTCGACATCTTGCCCGAGGGTACGTCCCGGGAAGCAACAGAGGCCATCCCCAGCACTGCAATCATGGACCCATCAGTCCTAATGCTACTCCAGAGATACCGGCAGGAGATAGACTTGTTAAAGAAGCAGCTGATGGAGAAGACAGAGCAGTCATCAGCTTCCAAATCGCCCGAAGTCCAAGGCGAATCATCTCGAGGAGTTGTCCACCATGTCGACCCTCCGCCACTCTACACTCTACCTCAGCCATCAGAGCCAAGTCTGGCGATGACTCAGCAACGGCCACCATAGTCGCTGATGCCGCCAGTGCTCCCCCAGGTGCACCAGACACCTCCATTGCTGCGTCCTCCACAGGCGACCACTCTGGTCACCCCTTACCGGTAGCAGGCACATTTTTACCCAGAATCGGTCGATCCCACGGTCATGAACCGAATGATGGTGGAGAGAATGATCGAGCTGAAGCTTGCTGAGAGAAGCGAAGGCGACTACGTCGCATTTGATGCATATCAGGTGCCATACCTGCCACATCATGCTGCCAAGCGACTTCCCCCAGGGATCAACAAGCCACTCAAGTTCGACAAGTTCAATGGGAAGGGATCCCCAAAGGAACATGTCGCCTACTACATGGTCATCATGGGCGATCTGGCCACTGACAAGTCATATTTACTGAAGTTTTTCGGGTCCTTGCTGACAGGGCTCACATTTGAATGGTACTCCAGCCTCCCGACCAGGTCGATCAGCGACTGGTCGGACATGCAGAAGAAATTCAGAGAAAGATTCCATATCATCAGCTGCCATGTTTTGGGGATTCATGTGCGGCCGCACTTTCTATCGTTGTTGTAGTAGCTACTCCTACTATTATTGTTGTTCTTGCAGTTGCTGCTTTCCATATTGCCGTTGATTTCGGTTGGGGTTCCGCAGGACTCCTATTGAGCTAGTGATAGGAGGCTCACCCTTGATTTTCAGGTGTGGCGGTTCTTCCTCGAGGTTCGATGGAGCTGAGTGGAGGTTCTTAGCTACCAACTCGTCGGGCCGAGTGTTCACTCGACATTGGGTATGCTTTCCTACCTTAGATTGCACTTTTGTTGGACTGGACTCTATTGTAGTTGTTGTTCATTTCTATTAATTGTTGTATTGTCCTACTTTATTTCATGTTTCTGCGTACACCACACCTATTATTTTTAGCCCTTCTGAACCTTCCGGCTTGTGGGCGGCGGGCTAGCATTCGAATGGTATCGGGCCATTCCCGGTATCCAGATCTTGGGTCGTTACAGTGGTCACGTGACCCGTCGCCCTCGGGCCCACGTGCAACAGCGACCTCCACGGTGGGCGGGCCATCTGTCAAGTCGACTGGACGCTCCTCCGCCAACGGGGCATCCTCGACTGCTCGCCCGCTGGTGCCCGACTTTGGCGCCTGCTCCTCGGCCCCAGCCTCCTCGCCGCCAAGCTCCTCCTCGCCACCACTGGCCTCCGCGCCATAAGGCGTTGATGGAGGAGGAAGAGAAGGCACAGAGGCACCTGAGCTCTCAGCCACGGCTTGGAGAGTGGCATCCCAGCCCTCCTTGAAGCCGCGATCACGCGCTGGCCTGAAGACTTCTAGAGCTATCGAAGTCAGCTCACCTCGGTAAGCCGAGGATGAAAAAAAGTTCTCCACCGCCTCCTCACTGACGGTGGGCATCGACGAGCGCAGCTTCACCATCTGTGCTTCCATCTCCTGAGCCCGGAGCTCTATAGCCTTGACTTGTGTCCCCAGCCTGGACGCATGGGCCACGGTTGTCTCAGCCCAAACTCGGACGAAATCACGGTCTCTCTCCATCCCAGCGAGGGCTAACTCCACCTGCTCTGACTACTCCTGGAGCCTAACAGTCTCCACCTCTGAGGCCTTCAGGCGTCCCTCCAGCTCCTCGCACTTGACTGCCAAACCTGCCAGCCCAGCCTGACTGGTCTCCAAGTCCCGTGTAGTAACATCAAAGTTGTACTGCCGTAAGCTAAACACCCTGGCCAGCGCGGTGAAGTTCTTCGTCGCCAAGTCTGCCAGCTTGTCTCGGGCCCCAAAGCAAAACTCCCCGGTTCGGTCCTGGGGGTGCATGGTCTTGTTGATAAGGGCCTTCGCCTCCATCCAGAGGTGAGACTTGTGGATGGGCTCCTCCGGTGGCAGGAAGCGAGAACCCGAAGGAGTGGCTGGCGGCAAGAGGCTAGCCCTCCTCCCTTACAGACTGGACGAATCGATGTCAAGGCTGGGAGCCTTGCCCTTATCCAATCCCTCCCTCTCATAAGCAGACGTCAGGGGGGCGGCCACAGGTTCTGCGACCGACATCGATAGAGGAGGAACCCCAGGATGAGGTGGAACCTTGGGCGGTGATGACGACAGAGCCCGGCAACGGACTGAAGCAGAAGCCCTGCTCCTCTTCTTTGGACGGCGCTGGTTGTCGAGCGCCGCCAACTCATCCACATTCAGCGGAATGTGACTATCGCCAGGCATGGCAGACTCTGGCTCAGCAGCACTGGCGGCCTCCTCGGAGATTTTCCTTGGAACACTCGACCCACCACTGGCCACAGGCACTGCGAAGGAACTTGCTACTAGGACAGCCGCAGGGACGGGATACTGAAGGCGCCCCTAAGCAAAGACGATTGGGACTTGGGGTGCGGCGACAGTCACCTAACTGGCCTCGGGCTCGATGTGGTCCACGGGACTAGGGGCATGCCGTGGCAGCTGCACCACCTCGTAGTGCCATGACGGAGCTTCCAGCGCTCCTACAGTCAAATCAAACCTGGTCAGCCCAGTTTGCCACCAACGCAGCCTGATGAGGACTCAAGGTTAGTACCCTGTGATAATGGGGGGCTCAACCCCAGTTTTCGGAGCACCGCCGGAGTTAGCTCGAAGTCAGCATTAACAAGGGGAAACCTGAGGATAGCTTTTATCTTCTTAGACTCCTCTACAGTGGCCAGAGGCTTCCGGTCCTCCCAAACAGGACGGAAGCCCCTAATCCTCCAGCCGTCGGAAGGGCCGCTAGCGCTTGACTTAGTGATATATACATAGCACTGCGTCCAACCCTTGAGGTTGGACGTGGCGACAGAAGCCTGGACGATATTCTTGCCAGACCGAGCCTTGAAGTATGCATAGGCCATGTCGGCCGGACAACTCTGAAGACTAAAGAATTGGCAGAAGAGGTGGGCGCTAGGCTCCACCGACGCCTTCTGACACACGAAGATGAATCCACAAAGGATGTGGCTCGCCAGCATGGAGGAACAATTGAAGAGAGTGACTGCCGCAAAGAATGCTCCGGAGATCTCTCTTCCTACTCTGCGATATGACTCTCATAAAATAAGAAAATACATCACATGACTCAAAATAGATAACTAGACCATGCTAGATGCGTCCGAGACGAGGAGACGCGCCATGAGTGTGGGCAAGGGAGGTGATGTCCCCATCATAGGAAGCCTATAGACTTGGTCCCATCTCCCATCCAGTCCCGTGTATCTGAGTCAGCGGAGTCCTTTGCCGATCATGTTAGACAGTTGCATGAGAATGTACGTCATCACATTGAGTTCAGCAACGTACGATACAAGGAGTTGGCTGATGCCCACAGGCACCACCGTGAGTTTCAAGAGGGTGAGTATGTCATGATCAGGGTTAGGCCTGAGCGGTTTCCCTCGAGAACCATAAAGAAGATACAAGATCGCAGTGCCGGTCCTTTCCGAGTAGTCTAACCAGTTGGTCCTAATGCATATGTTGTAGATCTGCCAGAGGAGTACGGGATCAGGTCCACTTTCAATGTCTCACACCTAGTTGCTTACAGGGACCCAACAGTGATACCCAATGAGCCCTATGAGCCATCACCCCCCATTGTGAGTGACCCCACCCCCGAGCGACCACCTCCAACCTTTTACCTCAGTAGCGCGAGCAGATAGAGTGTATACTAGACGAGCAGGTGACTACTACCCGGGGCGGAGTGTACCAACGTAATCTGGTGCGATGGAGGGGATGACTCACGTCCGATGACACCTGGATCACCCGGGCAGAGTTACAACGGGTGGATCCAGATCTGCTGGATCGATACTAGAGCGACCAGGACCCCTACTCGATAGGGTTGAGCTTCTCCCACCGGGGGAGAATTGGTGAGGACACCAGAGCCAGTCGTTGATATTAGACACACAGCACGACTCGAGCGACACCGACCTCCTTATGGCTGGGTGATAGCATGGAGTCCCCACCTGGGTATTGAGTTTCTTTATGTTTATTACGAGTGTATTGGTATGTATTTGAGTATTTATGAGTGTAATGGGTCAAGCTTGTAATATGGGCTACACTTCATGTAAGGGGTCCAATCTCTACATTGGGCCTCAAGACCATTAGGAGCCCAATTGGGCCTTCTAGAAGACTTGGACCATTGGTCCAAGGAGACAAAAGGTAGAGGATTCCCCCTCTTTGTCTCCCATGCTTGTCCCCCACCTACCCTAAATGGGGGGTGTCCCCTCTTTATTCCCCATGCTTGTCCCACACCTACCTTTAATGGGGGGTGTCCCCTCCTTGTCCCCCATGCTTGTCCCCCACCTACCCTTGACCAATATTAGTGGATATCCTTTGGTGTTAGTGGATGTCCTTTGGTCTAGATATAGGGTGTGGCTATTTATAGTCTCTTGTATCAATTGTGAAAAAAATAATGAAGAAATGAAAAAAATTGTTGTCATTTGCAGCAAGTAACCCCTCCCTCTCCCCTACCCTCTCTCTAGTTCAACTTCTCCCTCTCTCTCTCTCTCCCTCTCTAGTTCTTCTTCTTCCTCCTCTAGATCCAGGGTTTGAGAACCTTTCTATCCCCTCTTTTGGTTATCTTGGAGCTATCATCGCCGCTGCCGCCTCCGTTCGTGCCACCGACGAGCCACCGCGGTCGTTCTTCCAAAGTGCTATCCCGGAGAGCTATTTTGCTGATAGAGGTCCACAGCGAGATTTTTCTCTCCCACATCCCGGATCTGACGGAGCTGAAACTTGGATGATCAAGATCTGGGAACCAGCGCCTCTTAAATTCTTCCACAGCCAGCATAGAAGGTTTTAAATTCCTAGCATAGCCTAGGGTTGAAGATCTTTGAGAGAGCTTTCCAACCTCGCCGGTCTCGCGTCTATTTGACGTCGGGGTTGGTCGCAGCGGCCGTTCTTGCCGGACTACGCAGGCCATTTCCAGAAATGAGGCAGCACAAAGGAGGCACCGTTAATTCATCCAAAGGTTCACCGTGTCGATTCAACTACCGCCGGTCCAGGAGGTCGACCAAGAACCTATCACCTTCATCCCGGTGGACCGCCGCCTCCAGAAGCCTTCAGGAGGACTTGGCCCCTTTGTACATCTGTGGCCGCTATCCTGTCGACCATCAAGCCGCCGAGCCAGACCGCCACACGGGACCCGTCAAGATGCTGCCCGCCAACCCAAGTTCGGTGCCCCCCGGAGTCGATGTGTAGCCTGTTATCTCCCTGCGTGGAGTGGACTTGTAGTTCATTGTTGTAATTAATTTTAACCCTTGTATCGGGAGTCACCATCTTGGCTGGGAAATCTTCCCCACTCCCCGAGCATGGAGGTACACTCACCACCCCCTCCTTAGTTACTTGCTTTCCTAGTATAGGCTCTTATGTCACTGCTTATGATCGTGTTAGGATTCTAGCCCGATCATCTTAGTCACCACTGTGAGTTGCGAGAGCGAGACCCGTCCCGCGACTCCTTCTGAGCACGAGAGTAAGCTGACCACCCAAGACTCATCATCGGTTTCTCAACTGTGCAGATCGACTCATTTCCCTCGCCAGGGATGACTGTGAGTGGTTGCTTCTTGTTTGGGGCACATTCGAATGGTGGTCTATCGGGGCCGGTAGGAGGCCGGGAATCTCGTTAACCCCATTTGGGTGATTTCGTTAGAATCGCCCGTTTCTTACGATTCGCGTGTCGTTTTGACTCCGGTCAGAGTCTATGTGATTGTTAGGGTGATTGTCGCTATATCCCCTTCGTTTCGACACGAGCGGGGCGTGGAAAGGCCTCGATCGGACCAACCCTATGGTTTGCTCGCCGTAACAGTTGAACGGTCGAACCAGGTGCCATTCATCTATATGAGCGGCCAGCCGCGGACCATTTATCCTCGTCTACTTTTGAGGATGAGTGGTCTATCATTAGACCGCTCATGGTATGGGTGGCCAGGTGAGGTCTGCCTATCCCCTCTTAGGTGGCCAGCGTTCAGCTGCCTATCCTTCCATTGGGATGTGTGGCCATATCTTGACCGCTTATCCCAGTTGACCTTTGGTCAACAATTGGGTGTCGGTCGCATTAGGCGGTCTGGTCAAGACCATTTTGACTGACACTATAGTATGTTGGTTCCTTTCAGTGATTTGGTTAAACCGTTTGGACCAGGAACTCTTCTGGGTCGGTGGGCTTGAGTGCTGACCTTGACCGCTCATCCCCTTGGGCGGTCCTGCCCTTAACCGCCCATCCACTTTAGTGTTTTAGTGGTCTATCACTTGAGCGGACTATACCAGACCGCTCATGCCCTTATGCGGTCCTCCTAGAACCACTCATCCCTGTGTGTTGTCAGTTGGCCGTGATGGCCTGTGCTGTGTCCATTTGTCTTAGGTTTATATCCTAGGGCGGTGTCTATGTGTCGATTGTTCACTGGATTGGTCGGTTGAAGGTTGACTGAGTGTGGTCTGTTCTCAGACTGCCACAATTTTCCTAACGACTCAGTCTAGGACTACCATTATGTGGAATGTCATTTCCTGACGTCTTGGTTTTCGTTAATCTTGGCTTGACCTTGTGGTTTGCTTGTTGTCCCGTGGATGTCTCTCGATATCCTATGAGGGCTAAAACCATGATGTGAGGTAGCCAAGAGTGTTCTTGCCGTGGGCAGTCTTCTGTACTGCTTTTAATGTCATTGTCTAGTCCTGGTCAACCTGGTGTGACCCAATGGTTGACATGTGACCTTGTGTGTCTCGGCGGTGCTGTCCAGTTCGAGACATGGTTCTGGATGCCTTGAGGTATCGTCTTACCTCGTTCTACGTATCTAGGTGTGTTGAAGGTTCTCTATGTTCCCTTAGGTCTCCGTGAGTCATTTCTTCTGGCTTAGGATTAGACCAATTGGCGGCTTGTTCCGCTTTGTGCGATGATCTTGACTCTGAGTCATGAGACTCAAGGATCGTTGTAGTTTCAAGTCTAGTTGCCTTGTCCTGAGTCTGTCGGTAGTTTTCTGTCCTGCCATTGGTGGTTCGTAGTACATGCGACAGTGCTTCTTGCCTGTCTATACTCCGGCACTCATGTTTTAGAGTCTGTGTCTCGTGAACCTCCACTAGTTGTAGCCTGATGACTCGTGTTGACGTGTCGGCCCACCTGGGAGTAGTGGCGAGGTAGTTCGGGCTGACGCTGACGGGCGTTACCTTGTCTAGTTACTTGCGACTATAGTTCTATTCTGGTTCTGATAGTGTCTTGGTCTTGGTCATGCTTTTGGATGATAGGTAGACGAGCCACTTGTTGGCGAAGCGTAAGACGTCAGGGGACATGGCTAACTGTTCTTCTAGTGAGGGGTACTCCAGTCACGTGACATGTGACTTCTATGTGACTCTCGTGTTTCTCGAGCGTCATGACCTTTTCGGGTCAGCCTCCTTGTGGCTTTGCCCGAGGTCAGTGTTATGTTGTGTGCACGACGTTTTAGTCGTGTTGGGTCTGTCTAGATCTCTTCTAGGCTTTTGTCTTTTCCCTTTTTCCTTGCACGCCTTCGCTTACTTGGTGTCGCGTTAATGGATCGACAACTTTTGACTTCGCCAGTTCAGAGTTCGCCCTTTTGTTGCTGTTAGAAGTAGCTTGGGAGCCAAGGTTAGTTTGGCAGCCGCGTTCGTTCGGTATGGCTTTTCCCTTTCCTTTTAGCTTCCCTCTCCGTTGCCTGTTCCGTACTCCTACTTCCTCTTCTGTTCTGTTGTAGCTTTCTAGTGTATTTCCTGCTTTGCTACACCTATTATTTTTACTGTTGTTCCGTGTTACTGCGTATTTTTTGGTGGGGATCCGTGTGACCACTACTGAGCTAGTGACACGAGGCTTACCCCTGCTTTTCAGGTGGATGGTGTGTTCTGCTTCTGCGGTTCCTAGTGGCAAGTTCGTAGTGGCCAGCTGTACCTACGTCGGGCTTCCCCCGACTTCTGGGTATGTCTTTCTTTTCTTTCGACTCTACTTGTCTTTCTGTTGGGCTGGACTCTAGTATAATTGTTAAACTTAAATTATTAATTAAAAATAATTTTATTTTTACTACTTTAGAAAATCAATCTAATGAAATTTAATTACTTACTGTTATATCTCTGTGGCTTCAATGTACTACATGACAATCCTTTTATCCCGCGGGGTTAAAGGATGAAGTCCATGCAGGTTTTGGGCAAGTCCATGCATATGCACGGGGTTGAAGGACGAAGTCTAGGCATGCAGGTTTTGGGCAAGTCCATGCATATGCACGGGGTTGAAGGACAAAGTCCATGCAGGTTTTGGGCAAGTCCGTGCATATGCACGGGGTTGAGGGACGAAGTCCATGCAGATTTTTAAGCAAGTCCATGCATATGCTCAGGCCAAGGTTCATGCGGTGCAGGCGAAGTCAGTGTACATGGGGGGCAGAGTCAGTGTACATGGACTAAGGTCGGTGTACGTGTAGACTAAGGTCTGTGCACATGGGCTAAGGTTTGTGCACTTGCAGACTGAGGGTAAGATGAAGTCGGTGCAGGTCCATACGTGTGTACAGGCTTAAGGGACAAAGTCCATGCACATTTCGATCAAGGCCCATGCAAGTGCTCAAGCAAAGTCCGTGCATATGCACGGGGTTGAGGAACGAAGTCCGTGCATATGCACAGGGTTGAGGAATGAAGTCCGTGCATATGCACGGGGTTGAAGAACGAAGTCCATGCAGGTTATCCACGGGGTTGAAGAATGAAGTCCATGCATATGCACGGGGTTGAAGAACGAAGTCCGTGCAAGTTGTGCACGGGGTTGAAGAATGAAGTCCGTGCATATGCACGGGGTTGAAGAATGAAGTTGGTGTAGGTTATGCACGAGGTTGAGGAATGAAGTCTGTGCATATGCACGGGGTTGAAGAATGAAGTCCGTGCATATGCACGGGGTTGAAGAACGAAGTCCGTGCAGGTTGTGCACGGGGTTGAAGAATGAAGTCCGTGCATATGCACGGGGTTGAAGAACGAAGTCCGTGCAGGTTGTGCACGGGTTGAGGAATGAAGTCTGTGCACATGCTCGGAGTTGAAGAATGGAGTCCGTGCATATGCACGGGGTTGAAGAATGGAGTCCGTGCATATGCACGGGGTTGAAGAACGAAGTCCGTGCAGGTTGTGCGCGGGGTTGAGGAATGAAGTCCGTGCATATGCACGGGGTTGAAGAATGAAGTCCGTGCATATGCACGGGGTTGAGGAACGAAGTCTGTGCAGATGTTCGAGGTTCGTGCAAAGGATGAAGGCTAAGTCCATGCACATTTTTAGGCCAAGTCCGTGCAGGTTCGGACTAAGTCCATGCAAATTTAGTGGGATCTATGCACATGGGGTCTCAAAGTCCATGCAACTGGGAGTCTGAGGTCCGTGCAGCTACAAGAATGAGGTCTGTGCAGGGTCCGTGCATATGGGGACCAAAGTCGGTGTATGTGTATGCAAGGGGACAAGGTCCGTGCAGGTTATGCACGGGGTTGGAGTTGCACGGAGATGGGTGCACCGGAGAAGGCCATGGGCGTGCCGGTGAGTAATGGGGTAGAGTGTGCCGGCGAAGGGGGTGTCAGGTGTGCACCAGCGAAGGGGTTTAAGGCCGTGCTGTTGAAGGTTTGGGAGGGTGCACTGGGGAAGCACTTGGAGGGTCCACTCCTCTTCATCCCTTTAAGGCCTTTCTTATCTTCTTTTCTTCTTCCCTTCCCCCTCTTTTTAATTGATTTTTTGTGTGATTCATAAGGGGTCCCTCTCCCTGTCTCTTAACAATTCTCTGTTCATTCTCCCTTTCTCTTCATGTTGCCCCTGGTTCTTTCAGCTTAGTTAGAGTATTTCGTTATCATTTGTTTCATTTATTTGTTGCTTCCTTTGGCCCTTTTAACACAATGTTATTTCTAACAAAAATTCGGTAGCATCTACCCTTGACCCGGATGTAAGGGAGATACAGGGAACGCGCCCACATGGAGTGGCGGAACCCAACAATTGGAGGTGGGCGTCCGAAGATGGCAACACCTTTGATAAGACATCGAAAAACTCAAGGAAATCGATGGAGGGAAGGCCTCTGTAAGGCTGGTTGGGGGGTGTACCGGCCAAAGGCTATGCCGGTGAAAGGGTGCTGGGGCTTGTGTACCGGCCAAGGAGGATGTGCCGGGCTAGGAGCGTATCGGGGAAGGGTTGCTCAAGGGCATATCAGCCAAGAAGGCCAGAGGGGCTGAGGGTATACCGGCCAAAGACTGTGCCGGTGAAGGGGATGCAAAGGGACTGGTGTACGACTGAAGTGAAGGCTGGATGGTTGGAGGTCAGTGAGAAGGAGAAGGCCATAGGGTCTAGGGGTTTGATTCAACTGGCAAGGGAGGCCTCAGTCGGGGGAGGAGATGCCAGGGGCTGGGAGCTTGAGGCAGTTTGGGGAACAGGGACCGACAGTGGTGTTTGGGCTTGGGCTCTCAGGAGTGTACGAGTCGTTCCTGACGACCCGTAAATCAAAGGCTCGAGGAGACGATACCGCTATCACCCCACGGCCGCACCAAATCTACCCCAGTTCCTCCATTTTAATTTTGCATTTAATTCTGTTACATCTTTAAATTTATTTACTTTCCGGTAAAATTTATTTTACTGTCGGTAAATTTATTTTTACTATAGTTGAAACTCACTCCAAAAATCCAAACGTCAATTTAGCTTCCAGATGTCTTCCATGGTCGTATGGCTTTGTTTCCCTTGCGCTTCAGCGTGAATGGGGCGTGGGACAGGCCGATTCAGCCATTCCAATATTTTGCTCACCAATTCGGTGTAATGGTCCTACCAGAGATCGTCACACTGTGTGACGGTCCTACGATAGACCGCCACAACCGTTAGTCGTTTCGGGTCCTTCGAGGCTGGGGTCGTGTGACAGACCAATACTGGACCGTCACATGACTGTAATGCCCCAATGGTGGTGCGTTACATCGTGGTGGTTTCCGAGGACTGTGGCTGTCAGTTCCCCAAAGTCCGTGTCTTCCTCGAAGACCGTGTTGGTCGGTTAGCCCCGATGGACCTCCCCTTGTGCGTCAGCATTCTGTAATGTGCCTCTTTCAGGCCGTTACAATTGTTTGACTGATGTTCGGCTTGGTGGTGTTGTTGTAACGCACTAACCCCCATGCGCCAGGGTTCTGTAACGCGTCCCCACTGGGCCGTTACATGCCCTTTTGTCCAGGGACTTGGTTTGTTGGCCCTGACGCCCCTGTCTTGGTGCGTCAGAGCGTGTAACGCGCCTATAGTAGGTCGTTACATTGTTCGCATGTAGGTTTAGGTCTGTTGGCCCTGACGCCCCTCTCTTGGTGCGTTAGGTGGTGTAGCGCGCCTAGCTTGGTGCGTTACGTGGTCCGAGTTGTAGCTTTAGGCCTGGTTGCCCTGACGCCCCACCTTGTCGCGTCAGAGCAGGTAACGCCCCTATGGTGCTGTGTTACAGTCCTGTTGTGGCTGTGATAGCCGGTGTTCTATTCTGCGTTGTTCGGTGTTCTATCCTACGTTGTTCGGTGTTCTATTTTGTGTCTGTTCGTGTGTTGGTCTATCTTAGGTTTGTGTTCTAGGGTGGTGTCTATGTGTCGGTAGTTTCTCGATCGGTCGGTTTAGGTGACTGGGTGTGGTCTCTTCCTTGACTGCGACAGTTCCCTAATGACTCAATCTAGAACTACCAGCGTCCTTGTTTCTGGTTGCATAGCGGCTGTCCCTTGACTGCCGCGTTCACCTAGCGCTTGAGTGGTGGTTAACTTTGCCCAGAGTGTCATCTTCTCTGCTTGTGTATTGTTGTGTGTGTCTGTGTGTGTATGTCGTGTCTAGTTTTGGTCAACTCGGTGAGACCAGGGGTTGACAGGCGACCTTGTCTGTGTCTCGACAGTTCTGTCTAGTTCGAGACAGTGTTCTAGATGCCTCGGGGTATTGTCCTACCTCGATTGCGTGTCCAAGTGTGCTGAGGGTTCTAGGGGTCCCCTCGGGTCTCCGTGAGTCATTTCCTGCGGAGCGTTGTTTCCTCTGGCTTAGGAGTAGATCGATTGGTGGCTTGTTCCGCTGTCTGTGACAATCTTGCCTCCGAGTCGTGAGACTCAAGGATCGTTACGTGAGTAGGTCTAGTTGCCTTGTCCTGAGTCTATCGACAGTTTCTTGTGCTGCCATTGGTGCTTTGGAGTACGGGTGACAGTGCATGATTAGCCTGTCTGTACTTTCGCACTCGTGTTTTGAGTCTGTATGTCTTGTGAGCCTCCACTAGTCGTAGCCTTACGGCATGCTTCGACGTGATGGCTCTTGTAGCGGGGCACTTTCCCGATTTACGATTCTTCAGCTAGTTCCGTGGGCCCTCGGTCCAACCATAGCGTCATTCAGAGGGGGAATACTAGCTAGAGGCCTGGCTTAGGCAGTGGGCCAGTGGGTGCACACGTGGTCAGAGACTTTGGAATTGCGTCATTAGACGTGACCCTGACTAGTCACTCGCGTTATGGTACTATTCTGGTTCTAGTAGTGTCTTTGTCTCGGCCTAGTCCTTGCAATAGGTTACGTGGATAAGACACTAGTTGGCACAGCATAAGACGTCAGTGGACGCAGGTGGCTATTCTTCTGGTGGTGAGGCACTCTAGTCACGTGGCACGTGGCTCTTCACTGTTCTCTTCGCGTTCCTTGCACGTCGTGACCTTTCAGGGTTAGCCTTCTCTTGGCTTTTCTCGAGGTCGGTGTCTTGTCACATGCACGACGTTCTACTCATGCGTGGGACAGTGTACACGACGTTCTAGTCATGTCATCTGGGTCTGAGTCTGTCTAGGTTTTCCTAGGTTTTCTTGTTGGTCTTGTAGGTCTTCGCTTTAGGCCTGGCATCTTGTCGGTGGATCGGCAACTCCTGACTTCATCAGATCAGAGTCTGCCCTTCTGTCATTGCTTGGAGTAGTTCAGGGAGCTGAGGTTAGTTTGGCAGTCGCGCCTGTTCGGTATGGCTCTTTCCCTTTCCTTTTTAGCTCCCCTAGCTCATAGCTTGCTCCCTACTCCTACATCCCTTTTCTTTATAGCTTTGTAGTTTAGTTTATCCTGCTTTACTACTGTTGTTACCTGTTGCTTACCTATTGTTTACCTGCTGTTTTAGCATGTTACTGCGTGTTTTTCAGTGGGGATCCGCGTGACCCCTACTGAGCCAGTGACACGAGACTCACCCCTACTTTTCAGGTGGGTCATGTAAAACGTATCACATGCCAAGTGAACACTCGGCCCGACAGGGTGGCAACTAGGAACCTCCACGTAGCATCGTCGAACCCCGAGGAAGAACCACCGCACCTGAAAACCAGGGGTGAGCCTCCTATCACTGGCTTAGTAGGGATCCCACGGAACTCCAACCGAGAAAATAACAGCGGAAAAGAAAGCTGCGCTAGCTACAGAAGGAACAACCGTAACAGCAGGAACAACAAACTGGTGGCCGGTCAAAACTCAGCACTACAGCTACTCCTACCGGCAACAGAAAACACGACCCGGTCTCCTGTCTGGGGAACAACCAAGTCACGCACCCGACACACGACCCAGTCTCCCGTCGGGAGACAACTAAGTTACGCACCCGACATCTCGATCCCACGATCGGGGGACAACCAGACACGAACCACCCTAGCCACACTACTAGGAAAACGACGCGACGCCTCGGTCGCGAAAACCTGCCCTCACAGCAGGGCCTAAGCTGAAACCACACGGTCTGGAAGCACGGTCATGACCTCGCTGTCGTGGACTCTACGCCGTCTAGGGAAAGCCCTCGGTAATGCTCACCGGAAATCCCAGACCTCGACTTCGGGAACGCTCCCAAAACAACACGCGAAACTCCGTCTCGCAGACGAGAAACGGAAATCCGAGACACGATAACTCACGTCACGTGACGAGAGCACCACCCACCAGAAGAACGACTAGATGCGTCCCCTGACATCTTACACCGCGTCACAAGTGTCTAGCTACCACGCCCCAGGCGGAGACAAAGACACACCAAGTAACCAAGAACATAAAACAAGGACTAGCTGAGGTCGCGCTCGTCAGCACGGGTCTGACACCCTCAGCTCCGTGTGCACACTCAGACCATACGCCCTAGGCCTGTCCTCTAGCTGGTAATTTTCCCTAAGCCCAGACTCAGTTGTACGTGGGGGCCTTACGGTAACCAGCCTACTCACCGTCTGTCTCGGGTACGCCGCTCCACCACTCCCTGGTGGGTCAGTACGTGCGTGCCGTAAGAAGGCTGCGTCTAGTGGAGGGTCACTAACGTGAATACAGAAAATCACGCACGCACCCATCTCGAGTAACGTGAAGTAACAGGTGACCCGAGGCCACCAGACTCTGGGCAGCCCACCAGACCTACTAAACTCAACGGTTCTTGAGTCACGAGACTCGAGGTCAAGATCGTTGCACGTGACAGTATTAAGCCGTCAATCTGACCTTATCCCTAGGTCTAAAATCATGATGACACGTGAAACAAGGTAGTATAGTCCTCTGACACCCCTAAAACATAGACATCAAAACCCTCGGGGTGTCTGGGACACTCACGAGACCGCAAGTCGACCTTTGGGTCCCAACCGGGTCGATCGGGGATCCACACAACCCGAAACGAACGCGGCAAGCACGATGACCCACTTCCGTGCAATACAGCGCCTGACGGTCTATCTTTGGGCCGTCACAGGCTGTAACGGTCCAAAGCTAGGCCGCCACAGCACCCTAACGGTCCAACTCAGGAGCGTTAGACGAAGGAGCAAAACTGGCTGTGGCACACCCCCCCTTGGGGCGTCACAGCCTCTAACGGACCAAGCCTGGTGCGTTAGAAGATGGAACGAAACAGGTTGTGATGCACACCCCTCGGGGCATCACAACCCCTAACGGACCTGCCAATGTGTGTTAGAAGGAGGGACACATCAACTCTAACACACCCAAGTAAGGGCGACACAGTGCTCTGACGGTCCACTCCTGGTACGTCAGAGTCCTGTGACCCCAATCGTCAAAAATATGGGAACAGACGTAACAGTCGAACCCAGGCGTGTCACACCCTCTGGCGATTTATCGTGAGACCGCCAGAGTGACCAACACCTATCGACAAAATCGAACCCTGTGACGCACCCCTCTTGGGACGTCACGGTGTGTAACGCACCCGCCTTGGGGCGTCACAGCCTGTGACGGTCTCTGAAACGACTGCCACACCATTCCGAGAATGGAACGATCAGAAAATCTCAAAAATTCTTCCCACGCCCCCATACCTCCATGGGAGAGGGGGAAAACAATGGGGAAGCCCCCAAATGACCCCTAGCATGCATCTATGGCCTCAGATCGGCCAAAAATGTGGTGAAACAGTAGATCGGCTCACAACCCTAAAAATATAGATTTTTTCCCAAAATCTCCAAATATGTCCGCTCGGCTCACCACGGCCTACGAAACTCGCGAAAAATGAAGTACGCGGGTTAAAGATCCGTCCATCTACCTTCACCGAAGATACGACGTGCCGTGGACGCTGATCCACGAAGAAAATGCCTAGAAACTCTCATCGATTTACGAGCACGCCCCCGAGCTTCCATGAGCCACCGGCCCTCGACCCTCGACCCGTCCTTACCGTCCTCGCCCCTGTGCCGCCTCCACCTCGCCCCCATCTCGCTTCGTCGACCGTCGGAGAAGAGAGGGGAGAAAGAGAGGTGAGAGAGTGAGAAAGAGAGAATGGGGAGAGAGAAAAAGGGTTAGGGGTTATAGTTCGTCCTGTTTCTTGAGCTGCCTCTTGAGATTCTTCCTTCTGTTCCTCTCCTGTTTCTTGGCGACGGCCGCCTTCAGGCGAGTAGGAGGAGGAGGAGGCACTGGAACTGACGCGAATAGATCCCTGTGGGGATATCGTCAAACCAATGTGTTTGCAGGGCGGGGTCAGTGACTCTTCTTTGCCCGGATCTCAATCCAAGCACCTTTCGATTGTTGTTGTTGGAAGGTGGCGTTGATCGCCTATTCAATGACCTCAAGTGGTAGTTCCTGGAAAGCTGGGATGCTGAGGCTAGAGTCCGGGGACGTGGGTGCGGTTTGATGCCTTAACCACGGTGGCTGTGGGGATTTACCACGAATCGGCTGACTTGTACTGGCGTTTGAGGACGTGTGCACGGTTTGATGCTTTAGCCGTGGTGGAAATGGAGGCTTCTCCTATTGAGCTGATTTATTGGTACTGGCATCCGAGGACGTATGCACAGTTTGATGCCTTAGCTGCGGTGGCAATGGCTTCTGCTGAGGAGTGGCCTGAGGAGCATGACTAGCATCGTGCCTCCTGGTCTGACCTCGGTGGTCTGGCTGAGGGCAGGGTCGGGCGACACCCAACGAAGCCTTGTGGCCTTGCTGCCCTTGTTGGCTGCCTTGATCTTGCGCGCCGGAGGGCCTTTGTGATGGCAGACCCAACTTGGGAACTATTGGGAGGACCTGGTCCGGTTGAGCCGAAACCTTACCCAGCTTCTGTTTTCCCTTCCTATCCTCGAGCATCAGAGATAGAAGTGGAATAGGGGGAGGGCGAGAAGGGCTTGAGGAGCCCATCATAGCCTCGCCCACGAGGGCATCCTCTTGGCCAAGAAGGACTCGGAGGAGTCTAGCAGTGTCTTCTCTGGAAAAGGGCATAGACTTTAACTCCTACCAGGGTTGCCATTGCGCGGTTGAAGTGGCAAGGGTCAGTTGATCGGCCTGTGGTGTCGAGGGATCAGGAGAGACCGAGAGAGTAGGAGGATGAATGACGTTGGCCGAGAAGGTACTCGGCCCTGTCTCTTGGCTGGCATCTTGCTCCCTACACCTCCGCAGTTGCTCAAGAGCTTCCCGATTGTCGGTCCGGAACTCGAGCCATTAAGGAGTGTGCTGGTCAGGCAGCTCATGCCCATTTTCCTGGGGAGGATTAGGCTGCTCTGGCGCATTTCTGGCAATGCTCAGAGTTTCTTCGACAGCTTGCTGCAGCCGAACAAGTGCCATGGAATTCCCCTCAGCATCAATCTGCTCCCCCTGGATCTGTTCCTGGATGAGGTATTGGACTTCCTCATAGGACTCAATCGCATGGCTGATTCGCACATGGAAGGGATAGTACTGGGGGTGGCTAAAGTCCCAATGAGTGTAGTTTGTCGATGGGTCGCAGGGCAGGATCTGCCCCCTCTCGACGAGGACATCAAAAAGTCACCGGGTTCTTTCTCTGGGGAAGGAGAGGGGTTTGCGATCATGTCAGGGCCTCCACCCTGGATACCAGACCGAACGCTCTCTTCGACTAGTGTCGGGCTCCTCTGACTCATCATCAGAAAGGGAAAATGTGACCATCATGTGGATCACATTCGCCGAATGGTGAACCACTCGCACTGCCTTAGCTGGCCTGGACCATGCGTGTGGTTGTGGCGGATCGACGAGACCACTCTTCATTTGAATAAGGCCATCTCGGATCATCTTCTGTGCATGGGTCTTGAAGATGTAGCAATCTTCAAGGGAGTGACCTAGCATGCGGTGGTATGAGCAGTAGTTGGGATCGTCAATTTTTTGGGCTTCGTCCAGCTTGGGGACTTCAGGTAGTTTGACGATCTTCTGGGCCATACAGAGGTCGAAGAGCATCTTCATATGCTCCCTCTTGAAAGAGAAGGGAGTCTTCATGCGCTCTGAGAAGGAGAGAGGGGTCGGCTTATCTGCTGGCCTTTTGTCAGAACTACTTGTCCCGACTCCCTTGCTGGCCTTAGCGGCGGGGGTGAATTCGACGATGTTCACCTCCTTGCCGGGCTAGCGTTCCTACGCTTGTTTACCCTTCGCTGGGATGTAGCTTGGGTTTCATTCAGATATTCCGTTTGTTTGTTGGTTAGTTTATCTATCTATTTAGTGCGAGGGCGTGCCAGTCACCGAGGTGACAATTTATTGGGGTTTCATGGAAACCCATGGTGCGCTCGATCTAACTTCGTCAGGTGATTGTGTGGTTCGGGTCGGGACCAAATCCCATCGTGCCATAAAGGCCATGACGTCATTTACATCCCTCATATGAGGGAAGACCCTTGATTAATTGCCAAAATTAGGGGCCCTGTGGCTGTAAGAAATGATGCTGACTGTGAAGGAAAAAAAAGGCAGGAATAGATCACACAAAAGCCTGTGCCGAGACACGAGCAACCGGACATGTTGGCCATTGATAGACCCTTTCATATTTGGATGGGAGTCCGTGGCGAGAATGTGGTGAAAATCGAGGGAAATCTGTTTAGATGTCTACCGGGTACACGGTAATTTCAATGGCGACCGTAGTGCCGGTGGCTGAAGTCAGTTCAGCCACACTTACTGCAGCAACCGTCGGGGGCGTCAGGCCCTCGGCCCCAGTAACTGGCCGACTTCGCTCGGCCAAGAAGGCAACTACTGAGGGTGTCTGGCCCTCCACTTTAGCAACTAGCTGGGTTCGCTCGGCCAACAAGCCATTCGTCGGGGGTGTTAGGCCCTCGGCTTCAATAGCCAGTCGGCTCCTCCCGGCCAACTTTTCGTGGACTAGGGGTGTCAGACCCTTCGTCCCAACAATTGGCCGAGATCGCTCGGCCGCCATGACAACAGCCGAAGGTGTCAGGTCTTCTGCCTCAACAAATGGCCGGGTTTTCTCGGTCAATCAGATTACCATTAGCGCCGCTCCTACTCAACTGGGGCAACGTTGCCGCCGCAACGGCTCAAGCTCCACGGCGGCCACCCTCTGAGGTGCTGCTCCTGCACAATGGGGGCAGCGTCGCCGCCACAATAACGCCAAGCCTAAGGCAGGCGTCGCCAGCGCCGCTCCTACTCAACGGGGGCAGCGCCACAGCCGCAAGGGTATAAAGCCCGCAGTGGCGACATCTTGCTCCGGGAAGACTATAATTGTCGGAGACATTCGCATCCGGCTGGATGGAGGCGAGCCGATCTAGCCATGGGACCGTCATGTCCCAACTATCCCCACCTCCAATCGCTTCGAACTCCTCCGGTGAGTCCAGGAGGACAGAGCGAAAAAGAAAAAGCATGTCGTACCGTCGACAAATCACGGTTCCCTGCAGCGACCCAAGTCACGAGCTCCCCGACCGCGATCAGGGGGCAACCCAATTGAGGAGCATCAGCTCCACTTGAAGAAGATATGGCTCACCAAGGAGGAGGCCCGAATTATAAGGCGGGCCAGGGCGGAGGAGCCCTTCCGCATGTCGGATCTGCAACGTGTGCGGAGTCCGACAAGCACTGAGGCCTCGGCCTCTCCGAGGTTTACAACTCAGCCCCTACGGGGGCGAAAGCACCGAGGAACCAGCAAGAAGGTGTGGCCGACCTCCCCGTGGGCCAGTTCCACGCACACGGAGGAGGATCGCTCCCCTCAAGCTTCTACATCCCAAGTTTCTGTCTTTGACAGACTAGGGATGCCGCCCAAGCCGGATCGACAACCACCTAGGAAGAAGCGGGTGGTTCAGGTGACCAATGACACTGTCAAAGTGTTCACCTGCTACGTCATCTCCGCTGACAAGCAACCGGAGGACACTTTGGGGGAGCTCAACCAGCCTCTCCAATACTTGAGGAGGTCAAGGCCCGTGTCCTGGATCTTGGTGCAAACACAGCGGGCGCCAGCCGCTGGGACATCTCCAGCCCGAATCGGCACGGCATGAAGAGCGCCAAGAGGACGTTTATAGTGTTGATGGGGATAGCCACCCCCGGCACGAGGAAGATATGGGGGAAGAAACACAGACTCCCGCGATGGAGGAGCTCCGACTGGAGAACCAAGAGCTCGAGAACCTCCTGCAATCGCTCTTACTCGAAAAGGAGGCCCATGTTCAACCTCAAGTTGCGCTTGCTGGAGCGGAACAACAGCCTTCCCCCATTCCAGTCACGGCCAAGGCCTCCGTCACCGCGGAAAAATTGCCATTGGCGGTGGAGTTTGAAGTGCCACCACATGAAGCCAATGCGTGATCGTCTGCCACTCCTGCTGCAGAAAGCCTTATGGCGCAGAGGCAGATGATCGAGCGCATCGTGGAGACGAAGTTTGCTCAGCATGGGGAGGGTGTGACCACCGTTGATTTGTACAGTGTGCCCTATCCCCTCCACCATCAATTCAAGAAGCTTCCACCCGACTGCCCAAAGTCCCCGAAACTCCAGAAGTTCAACGGGCATGGCTCGCCACATGAACACCTGGCCTCCTACATGACGGCCATGGGTGAATTGGCACTGGAAGAGGCATATTTGTTGCGGTATTTCGCCACGTCATTGACTGGCACCGCCTTCCAGTGGTAGTCCAGACTTAAGCCCAATTCTGTGGTTGATTGGATTGATATGTAGAAAAAGTTCGTCGACCGTTTTCAGACGGCCGAACGCAAAGTCTCCCTGGCGGAGCTCTGTTCCCTCCGGCAGAAGAAAGGTGAGACCGCGTTGGACTTCATCAAGCAGTGGAGGGACGTCAGCATGCGCTGCGATAATCCTCCAACGTCTAAGGACGCGATCACCATCTGCCGCAAGGGTCTGTCAGCGGAAGTCAGTGAGAAGCTTCTAGGTTCAAATATCAGAAGCTTCGACCAGCTGAATACAGTGGTGGCAGAGATCGAAATGTTCTTCGCTGACCATCCTATCCAAGCCTCTGCCAAAGACAAATCCTCCAAGGACCGCCCGGCCAACGGTAAGGAGGCAAATACTGTAGACTTCTCCCCGACGAATGGAGACAAAGGGGAAGGAAAGTCGAAGGGCAATGGCAAAAAGCCCGATGCCAAGGCGAATGTGTCCCTTTTAGCAGAGCGCAGGAAGACACCTTATTCCTTCAGGAAGGAGCACACCAAGATGCCCCCCCCCCCCCCAGAGCCCCCCCGGCCCCGAGAGAGAGCGGCGTGTGCCCTCGTGAGAGAGAGAGAGAGGGAGAGAGAGAGAGGGAGAGGGAGCTTCTCACTCCTAGGGGGAAGAGTCATTCAATTTCTGGAAATGCTTCAATTGATCATTCTTTCATTTATTCATTAGTTTTCAAATGGGGACGTGGGGTCCTATTTATAGGAGACCATACTTTTACAGGACCATAATACCCTCGACATTTACACTAAAGACCAAACTTGTCCATGGGTGATTAAAGGGGCCTATTTGACTCTAACATAGGTAAATAACTCACTAACCTAGGTACAAGACTCAAATACAATGGAAATTTCATGATAAGACTCAAATAAGAAAATGAAAATACATCATATGACTCGAAATGAAGTGGCGAACAAGATGTCACACTGCTAGCGAGCATAAGGAACCCCAAAAAAATGTGGGAGGGCTGGAGATGTCCTCATCATGCCCCCGGGGTGGGGAAAACTCGACCCCGTTGAGTATGGATCCACCGGGGAAGTGGTCTTCTAAAGCAGCTCCGGGCGAGCCATGACCTCCAAACTCAACCCCACGTCCTCAGCGGGGGGATGGCTCTTCAGCCTCTCAAGGTGGCTCGGGCACACCCACTTGCCGACGATAGTACCCTGCTTGCCTAGTATTGCCTCTGTGTGATCACGTCGGGTTCTCTAGCTAGTTTGTGGAGGCCCTCTGAAGGTGTCACTCAAAAAGGTAGATGTAGGCTCAAGGCACTCACTAGGATCCACTGCAGTGCCCTAATAGGGTGCAGGGTCCACCGCGTGGGAAGTTGGGTATATCCCAGAACCCATCGGTAAGCCCAACCCATAAGTTGTGTTGTCAAAGCTACTCGAAACTTGGGAAGGTCCAAGTCCTTGTGCCCTCGATTTGGAGGTGACCCTAGGGTAGAGCCACTCCAATCTCACCATCACCAAGTTGCCTACTTGGAATCCCAAGTGGCACTCGTGAGCTTTTGCCCACTTCTCATGAAACTCACCGCTCATTGCTAGATGCATGCTTGAATGTGTATGCCATGCACTATGATGCGGTGTGGGTGTGAAGACTCTAGAGTGCAAGGGTGGGCCGGGGCAAACAAATGTCGACCTATCAAGCATGGATGTCATATTGACTTTGACAGACTTAAGGGGGTCGGGGCACCCATAGGCGAACCTATCATGTATGGTGTGTCTAATTAACATGCCAAATGTGGGAGGTCCCGAGTAGCCACAAGTGATCCTATCATGCCCACGTATGACCAATACCGGGGGACCTGGGCAACCAAATGTGTATCCCTCATGCACAAGACCAACCTGGTGGATGACGATGGATGGGGGAGGACCAGCACATCCAAATGTGAGCCAATTGTGCATCTGTCCTAATGTGTATGTGACGAAAATGGGATGACCTAACCAACTAACCATGTTGGATGACGTGATATGCCATGATGCATGCTTTCTTATCCCAGAGATGACTTCCATGTGTGGGGTTGTGGGATGGCCTTTAGGCTTCAACTAGAAATGGTCGAAGGGATCTAGGAAGGTGGACATCATGGAGAGAGGCACTTCCTTGTTCCCTAGGTGTAGATCTTCCATGGTCATGGCTACCCTTGTGTCGCCTGAGACTTGGAAGAGGTGGGCTTGGTCCAACATGGTGGGTGAGGGTAGGAAGGAGTGGGTGGTAAGTGATGCGGGTGGGCCACATGGGCTCCCGGGCTCCCATTGGGAGGGGTCAAAAGGATCAACATAAGTGTACTCGGGGGAAAGGAGCTCTAAGTTCATCTCGTCAACCTCATGGTCCTCACAATATGGTGGTGGATCATCCTCCTCTAATGAAATAATTGGGCCGAAGTCTTTGGTGAGTGGGTTGGCCATGAGAGGATGGCTTGGCTTTCTACCCGATATAAGGAACTCCAATTTGAGAATAAGGTCGGGCTCATCGGGTGTGGGGAGGAATAGTAGGAGATCGCTAGTGTAGCAACCAATGGTGCAAATCAAGGTGATGGACCGACACATAGGTGTAGGAGGTCAAGGCTCCTGGGTCGGTCGGCTACTGTAGTCAACATGTCAGTTAACTCTATTTGCCATGCTAGGCCCTTAAGAAGATCCTCCAAAGTCTCCACTTGGTAGGATGATTAGATGGTGGTGCGATAGGAGAAGGGCACTAGTGGGAGGTGTCGCTCCATGGGTAGGGAGTATGGGTGCAAGCTTTGGCAGACGGGGTCTACCTTGAGCCATTTGAGTAGGGGACCATCTATGGTTATGGTGCCATATATGAAGGCATGTGGCTTTCAAAGGTCCGGGTTATGTGAAGTGGAGGAGGCTTGAGGCTCTTCCTCACCCTTTGTGTGAACTTGGGTTTCCTCAAGGGTGGGGAGAGGTTCTGGGCTAGCATCTACTCCCATGTGAGTTGGTGTGGGGACCATGTTTTCATCTACCAAGGGGATGGGAAGGTCTTTTGTGGGAGGGGTGATGATGGTCGGTGTATGGTGCGGAAGCTGGGGGTTAATGGGAATGTTGCAGCTTGCAGAGTTGGTTCAGAAGACTACCCGTTGCCCCCGGGCGCTTCCAGTAGAACCTCGGTCTGTCCGGACGTCGAGGGTTGGGCATTCCTTTTGTTGAGTTGCTTCTTCAGCAATTCAATCTCCCGCTGGTACTGTTGAATCATGTATAGCATGGCGGGCTCAGTTGTGGAGGGAGTGGGTATTACCCTTGTCTCTTCGGTCGGGGCATCCTCAGATGATGTGGAGGGTCCGCCACTCGTGCCCCCGGTGGTGACAACATCGACTACCAGGGCCATGGAGGGTTCTTCGGAGGAAGTCTTTTCGACGCCCGCCTGTGTCACTTCACTCGCCGCTCTTCCTCTTCTGGTGAGGGGATCGGGCCTGGCGGCGAGCCTGGCCACTTCTTCGGGGTCGACTGGTAGAGCCCCATACCATCTAGAGATTCCTGCCATGTTGCAGGTGAAAACTCTCCAGTTCCTGTTTCTTTACGCCATCCTCCTTGACGGCTGATTTGGGAACACCAGTCTATCGAAAATCGACCATCGGGGCGGTGCTTCCTCCCGCACAGGGGACTGGCATCGTTTCTCTGACCGGTTCCTTGATTCTGCGCTAGGCACAGGTTGGATTTCTTCTTCTTCTCGAAAGGCAGAGGCCACTGCCCCTACTAGTCTCTAACGACCCATAGGGGTGCTACCCGGGCGCCGGAGGTAGTTTCACATGGCTTGCTCGATCCCTTCCCACTCCTGGTCGAGGAGAGCAGCCGGTAGTTGCGTGTCGGTGGTGACAGTAGGATGAGTGTAAGTTGCAAATGTTGGGCGGGCGGCATGGTGACGATGCTTGCGACACTGGTGGCAGGCATTTTCGGGCAGCGTTGGCGCAACAACTATCGGTTGGTGGGTCGTGGCCATCTCCTTGGCCCTTTCATCTCTTTGGCCCTTTCTGTGGTGGGTGTAGCTGGGCCCCACCTAGGCAGGTGCAGTGGGTTGGGCTTCCTTGGGAATCTAAATTTACTTCAGCTTTGCCAGCTTGTGAGTCAGCGTGTCTTTCGGTGCTGCGGTCGGAACGACAAGCGCCATCTTTTCCTTCATCTTTTTCAGTCCCTGGAAGGAGTTGCGGACTGGAATGGCCGGCACGATGCAGTTCGGGACCACTTCGGACCTC
Organism: Amorphophallus titanum; assembly: GCA_024336825.1. NCBI lineage: Eukaryota > Viridiplantae > Streptophyta > Magnoliopsida > Alismatales > Araceae > Amorphophallus > Amorphophallus titanum. The sequence goes on from JANBPO010009603.1 coordinate 65,752,658, forward strand.
TGTCCATTCAGATGGTCCCGACAGTCACAGACTTGCCAGAGCTGGAGATTCGGCGCCCCGTGGCAGCGCCGGCATTGTTCCTTCAGAGCCTCCTCCGATGGGATGTCGAGCCCTGGTGCGATGGACCGACAGCCTGGTGCACATGGTGCACGTTGCAGCCCAACGTCCTTGCCGGAACGCTGTTGCTGTTCTTGGCCATAGCTCGGCCAGTAGTAGCTTTAGTGGCTCCCGAGATGGGACCGTTGGGCTCGGGCTCGTCGGACGCCTCCACGTCCAAGATGTTGACGAAGGCTACCCCCAGGAAGTTGGGGAAGCCCACGACCGGAGGGAAGCTCCCGAAGCAGAGTGGGACGGCGAGGTAGCCTTCTCGGATGTAGGTCTCCACAACTTGCGGGCCAAACTAGACTGCCATTCTCGAGGTTGAAATGTGATTTTCCTGCATTTGCAAAGATGAAACAATTAGCATTCCAAGAAGGGGGCCGTAGGGTCCCTGATTTCGGTAAAGAGATGAAGGGTGGATTGGTCCCACTGGGCATGTCAGACTTGTGGATGCACCAAAATTAGTTCGGATGTTCTGTTCGTTTGTTAGGTGGTTTATTGAGACAGGTTTATTTGATTTATTAAGTGGGTGGACGTGCCAGTCACCGAGGTGACGATTTATTCGGGTTTCACGAAAACTCATGGTGCACTCGATCTGACTTCGTCAGGGGACTGTGTGGTTCGGGTCGGGACCAAATCCCGTCGCGCCATAAAGGCCACAACGTCATTTACATCCACCATACCGGAGAACACCCTTGATTAATTGCCAAAATTAGGGGCCCTGTGGCCAAAAGATTTAAGGCTAATTACATGAGGGAAGGGCAGGAACAAATCACATAAGAGCCTGTGCTGAGACACGGGCAATCGGGCATGTTGGCCATTCATAGACCCTTTCGTATTCGGATGGGAGTCCGTGGCGAGAATGCGGTCAAAACTGAGATAAATCCGTTCAGATGTCTGCCGAGTACATGGCAATTTTAATGATGATCCGGAAAGGGTCCGATTTGGCAAACATGTCCAATTTAATCAGAATGTCAGCCCGAGGTAAGGCCGGGTTGTGGCCATTTTGGGCTAATTCCTGAGACTCAGGTCCGGCTTACAGGGGCAGCGTTATTGTCCCTTCAGCACCAGGTGGCGGGGAGAGACGGGGCTGCAATACAGAATTTTATTATTATGATTAGTGGAACCCCTGATTATATTTCTTTGCTGTCCATTTCTCCTTTCTTTTTATACGTTTGGGTTGATCTCGCAATTTTTCCTTCATTTATTTACATAGATTCCCCCCCTTTTTATCCCCCTTTTTTACTTATTCTAGGCTGAGCATTGACCATCCTATGGGGCAGAAAGGCGGATAGGCGGAATAACCCTGCTATCAACCCTGCCACTGTTGTTACAGTGGAAGGCAGCTGCACCGCAGGCCCTTCAATATGGAGAGTTATTCTTGCGGACGAACCAGCTGGCCTAACTCCATCAACTAGAGGAATCTTGTTATCCGGCTACTTGAACTCAAAAGGCAGGGCTGACAGTCCCAAGTCCAGAGGCACTACTCCATGGCTGACCGAGCAAGGTGAATGAGACTGATCCCAACAGTGATCAGAAGGGTGCCATGCATGTGATCGAGATCGATGGACGTGGGAGAGGAGATCCTCTGCAATCAGTCAGATGCGCACAAGCATCATCCAAGCACAGTATCGGAAGCGACGGCTTTACATTGGAGTGCCACATGCAGGAGAAGTAACTCTCTTTGCCTCTCCTTTCTCCACTTAACAAATAACACTCCAGCAAATAGGTAGGTAGGGAAGTTCAGACTCCAGAATGGTGAAACCCATAACATATGATCATCCTATTCCAAGAGAGTGCGTAGTACACTTTGAACGTACAAAATATAGATAGATGGAACAGAGGAATAATAGAAGTGAGTGAAACTCCCACAGTCTGGTGCGTCCTTCTAAACTAATGTCCTTGCCGTGTTTCCACTCTCCACCCACTAACACCAACCCACTTTCGTGTACCAAGAAGCATGATAGTGACAGTGCTTTACCTAAAACAATGGAAAACCGGGTCATTTTCCCTTTTAAAAATGGAATTTTAATGCTGCTTAAGCTCTCCATATCAATACTACTTCTAATCTCCCCAACTTAAATAACTTATTAGAGCGTTTACTTGGTAGTCTTCATGTGGGTGAATCCTAAAAATAGTTCCCACTTTAGCGCGCAGGTTTGGACTTTCAACACGGGTTAGGTTTGGAATCCTACCATCAACCAACGTGGCTTAAGAGTGCTGAAGAAGGCGAGGCATTTCGTCGAACACGTGATTCTTCCAACAGTGGTCCATGCCGACATGTGGGGTGGCGGCGAATCGATCGTGCCCACTTGTCCAGGAGGTCGGGGGAGGAGGACAACCACCCTCCTTGTTGCAGACATCTACCCCTTCGTCCTCCCTTGTCCACTACTTGTCTAGGTCTATATAGAGAGAGGGGTACCTGCGACTGGGACGGCCATTTCCCGCTGAAGCTCTTCTGAGGAAGCATGGGCGCCATGACCCTCTGCGACCAGCAACACAACCTCCAGAGTAGCGCGGTCCACCGAGGCAGGCATGGCCACGTAGCGGAGGAGGTCGAAGGCGTCATCAGGGTGCACAGGGACGGCCGCGTCGAGAGGTTCCCCGCCGTGCCGGAGGTCCCATGCACGTGGGCGCTGGAGCCCGACGTGGCCGCCGAGGACGCCGTGGTCGACCGCTCGACCCGCGTCTGGGCGCGGTTCTACGTGCCGAAGCGACCCGGGAGGCGCCCCCTGCTCGTCTACTTCCACGGTGGGGGGTTCTGCGTGGGCTCGGCCGCGTGGGCGTGCTACCACCGGTTCCTGGCCCGGGTGGCGTCCCAAGCCGCCTGCGTCGTCATGTCGGTGAGCTACCGGCTGGCACCAGAGCACCGCCTCCCCGCCGCCTACGATGATGGCGTCGCCGCCGTGAAGTGGGCGAAGCAGCAGGCGAGTGCCGGATCGGAGGAGTCCGGCCGGTGGCCGGGCCGCTGCGACTTCTCCCGGGTGTTCCTGGGAGGGGCGTCGGCGGGGCTGTGGCGCACCACGTCGCGGCGCACCTAGGCGACAACGGCCTGGCGGGGCTCGTCCTGATACAACCCTTCTTCGGCGGGGAGGAGCGGACGGCGTCGGCGAGCGCCCTGGGGCAGCCGCCGGGCTCCATCCTGAGCTTGGCCGCGTCGGACACCTACTGGCGGCTGGCGCTGCCGGCGGGGGTGAGGAGGGACCACCCCTGGTGCAACACGCTGCAGGCCGGCGGCGGCGCCGGGGTGGGTGACCCGCGGCTGCCCCCGGTGCTTCTGTTCGCCGCCGAGATGGACATACTGAGGGACAGGAACCTGGACGTGGGCAGGGCCATGAAGACGGCGGGGAGGAAGGTGGAGTGCTTGGTGAACAGGGGGGTGGGACACGCGTTCCAGGAGCTGAGCAGCTCCTCCATTGCGTAGGAGCACACGCTGGACATGATGGCGCACATCAAGGCCTTCATGAACAAATAGATTACAGAGAAATTTTCTCCTCCACTGTAGGGTTCCACCACGGGTCCTTCCCCCTCCCTCCCACTATCTCTCAGTTTTCTTGCTCGACTCAAACCACCGGTTCTGATCGGAATCATGGGAAGGAAGCGGAGAAAATTGTGGACAAATTATCATGACGAAGACGTTGGATGCTGCAGTCAGGTTCAACGGGGAGGGTTTTGCCACCGCCGACTCTACAGTGGCCGGTGGCCTATGGTGGAAGGGAAAGAAATTAACGAGAAGAAAATAACAGGGAAGATTTTACCAAACAAGTTTATTTGTGCATCGACCTTCTCATGCAAAAAGGAAAGGTGCATCGACCTTACTGAAGAAAGGGCTTCATGTGCATCGACCTTCATATTCAGTCAGTCCTATGTGCACCGACCTTATTCTTCAATGTGCATGGACCTTACTGAAGAAAGCATCCAATGTGCACAGACCTTAATGAGGAAGTTCAAAATGTGCATCGACCCAGTTCCTCAATATGCACAAACCTCAGAAAGCCAGCTGCAGAATGTGCATCGACCTTGTAAAATAAGAAGTCAAATGTGCATCGACCTTGGTGAGCAGAAGAGAAATGTGCATCGACCTTGACTAGGCGAAACACAAATGTGCACCGATGTTGAGTACTCAACACATGAGATGTGCACCGACCTTGTTCTGGATGTGCACTAACTTTTATGCTGCAAAAAAAGATATGCATCGACCTTCTTTTGCCTCAAACAGTGATGTGCACCGACCTACATGCTTCAAACAGTAATGTGCACAGACTTGTTCATGCTGCTTGCAAATATGCATAGACCTTACTGAGCCTAAAGTCACATGTGCATCAACCTCCATTGAAGGAATTCAAATGCGCACTGACCTCAAGTGAAGAAGCTCCATAGCTGCACCGACCTTGCCAAAGGCCAAGGACCTAATGTCCACCGACCTCATGAAAAAACCTTCCAATGTGCACCGACTCTGCCAAAGGCCAAGCTTCATATATGCATCGACCTCGCAATGGAACTTTAGCAGCTACACCGACCTTGCAGAAGACAGGTTGACCTCATGAGTCATGCCAAGCCAACTGCACCGACCTTATGATGATGATATGCATCGACGCATCTGGCCTCCCAAGGCCATTTTTAGCAGAACTATACCTATTTTCAGAAAAGCATCCAGAGACTAAAAACACGAACCGCAAATGTCAAAATTCACATCTTTTGAGCTCTGAAAAGATATTTTTGCTCAGTCAACCTTCCTGTCATCATAGGATTACTATATCAGCCCTTTTGGTCCATGAAAAAGCATGCTACCTTTTCTGGGAATAGTCACCTATCCAGGTACTCACCTTTTTGCCTCCACCCAATCACATGGTTTGTCAGTGAGATCCCTCAGGACAAAAAGGACGTCCTTGACAAGTCCTACCTGCAGAAGAAGAAGATGCTACATATCCTTCTTGGGAAGCACCTCTCACTCAGTTTTTGGTCAACCAAGGTAACAAAATGCTAAGAAATTTACTCTGCACCCTCCCTGGCCAATCAGAAGCTACCAAGATAAAAGGCCCTTGAAGACAAATGATGGTCTATGAAGAGCCAATCACCTTCAGCCTGGAATCATCTTCTGGGAGGGCTGTCTGCGCCTATAAAAAGGGAAGAACCCCATGCAAGAAGCTCGCTGCTGCAAGGGTTAAAGCTGGGGCCTTCAGGAAGAATCTGAGTGCAAAAGATAGAGAGGGAGAATGGAAAGAAAAGAAGGATGAGTGCCTGCTAAGCCCACATGAGAGGAAAGGAGGAAGAGAAGGAAGAAGATCAGTAGCCCACATAGTCAGTCATGGTTTCCTTTGCACCGTTAACATCTGCACCGTCATTCTCAGTGCCGGTTTCATCTGGAGTTGTTTCACTTGCAAGCAGTCCCGTTCCTTTCCCTGTTTCCCTTGTTTTCTCCTTTTGGTTTTTCAAACAAACCTGTTGTGTGGGGCTTGTCCATCTGTGTGTGGTGAGGACCTTGCTCCTCGTGTGGGGCTTGCCCCCGTGTTTACCTGCTGTGGCAATGTGTGTGTGGTTAACCATCTTTTGGCCGAATAGTGGAAGCCTCTCCTTGTTGGAGGGGGGTGGACGTAGGCTTGTCTGGGGATAGCCGAGCCACCTAAAAACCTTGTGTTATGGTGTACTGCATTCAATCAATCTCTCCTACCCCCATTCACAAGTTCTCCTAAGCTCATAGCTCTTTCATTCGGTTGATTAACTTAGTGATCTTAGTTCAGTATTGCACTTTAATTTTGGTTCATGCGTCATTTCAGTTTGATCAAAGTTTAAAAATGCTTATTGTGTACGCGGATCTATTCACCCCCCCTCTACATGCTCTCCTAACCATCCAATAGAGGGGTCACTTGATGATGTGAAGGGTGATGTGACAAGTGAGGGGTGATGTGGAAAAAGGGGATTGGGCTGAGGTGGAGGAGAGGAGAGAGGGGAGGGGGAGGTTTAGAGAGAGAGGTAGAGAGAGAAAGGGGCGCCCCCTTTAGAGAGAGAGAGGGAAGAGAGAGAGGGGGAGGTAGGTGGAGAGGAATACACTCAAGAGAATTCTCTATCTGAAATTTCAAACTTTTCATTACCTTCAAACGAGGGGGAGTTGGGTCCTATTTATAGGAGTCTAACATGTTACAAGATAGAATTGACCCTGCCAAATCAAACTATGACCAACATGCCCAAGAAGGGTGCGCCCTTGGGCCATCTAGCCAATTAGGCCCAATAGGCTCAATCAACTACTCTAATGACTCACTAACTGATTCAATTAAAGAAAAATTACATAGGTAAGATGCATAATGGTCCCCCGATAGACCGTTATGCATCGTTCATCGATTTTTATCTTCGGAGGTCTTGGAGCATAACGGATCAGGCCTAGTCCGTTATGTGGAGCATAACGCCCCTATCCTGATGCGTTATGGTCAGGTGATTTTCGAGGCTGACTGCCACGTCAGATCACTCGACGATCGTGCCTGCCTCAAAGACTGTGTCAGTCGGTTGGCATAACGGACTCCTCCCCGTGTGTTATGGTTAATATAACGCACAGATGTAGATCCGGTATGGTCTATTGACCGATGTTTCATCTGGGTATGGCGGTTGATATAACGCGCCTCACCCTACGCGTTTTCTGGCTATGACGGATTAGGTACGGTCCGTTATATGCCTCTAGTCCGTGATTAAGGTGTTTTCGTGGCTGGGTGGTATAACACGCCTATTCTTGTGTGTTATACTACTATGACATTCCTGTTGTGGCCCATTATACTTTGCTTCGTTCGCGTTTCGGTCTGCTGGACATAACGCCCCTATGCTGGTGCGTTATATTATCTGTTCGTAGTTTTCGGTCTGGTTGGCATGACGCCCCTCCTATGGTGCGTTATGTGGGTATAGCGCCCCTATGCTGTTGCATTATAGTCCTATTTGCCGTATTGACCGTTTGCTTATTCTGTGTTGTGTGTCTGTCTATCTTAGGTCCTTGTTTAGGGCGGTGTCTATCTGTCGGTGGTTGTTTGGGTTGGTCGATTTAGGTGATTGGCTGTGGTATTTTCCTAAACTACGATAGTACCCTAATGACTCAATCTAGAAGCTACCATTGTCCATGTCTTTGGTTGCGTCGCAGCTATCTTTTGACTGTTGGGTTTCCCCTACCAGTTGACTGACAAGTTGCTCTGCCCGGAGTGTTGTCATCTCCTGCCGCTCTTGTTCTTGCTAGTTCTATTTGTTGGTGTTGCGATGGCGGTGGATGTGTTAGTGTGTTGGTGTTGTGTCTGGTTCCGGTCAACCCAGGGTTACCTAGTGGTTGACAAGAAGTCTTGTTGTGCCTCGACGGCCTTGTCCAATTCGAGATCGTGTTCTGGATGCCTCGAGGTATCATTCTACCTCGATTTGCATATTCAGGTGTGCTGAGGGTTCTTGGTGTCCTATCAGGTCTTCGTGTGTCGTTTCCTTGGAAAGTTGTTTTCTTTGGCTTAGGATTAGATCGATTAGTAGCTTGTTCCGCTATGTGCAACGATCCTGACTAAGAGTCATAGGGCTCAGGGACCATTGTAGCTGTAGGTCTAGTTGCCTTGTCCTGAGTCTGTTGGCAGTCTCCTGTGCTACCTTTGGGTGCTTCAAAGTACATGTTACGGGGCATTCTCGCCTGTATGTACTTCGACACTTGTGTTTTAAAGCGCGGTATTCTGTTACCCTATTTAGTTCATCGATAGAATTGGTCTCCTCGTCCCTCATGATGGAGCCACTGGTCATAGCCCAGCGACCTCTAGTGTTGGCCCACTTGGGAAAGGTGGATGGGTGTTTCCTGCTACACGATTTTCAAGCTAGTTCCGTGGGCTCCCGCCGTTACCATTGCGTCCTACGGGGGGAGAATACTAGCTAGAGGCCTGGCTCTAGGTAGGAGTTAGTGTGTGCACACGTGGTCAGAGGCTTGAACTGACACTGACGAGTGTTACTCTGACTAGTACTTGGTGCGATTCCTTTACGCCTCTCGCTTGTTATGTTTGTCTGACTTGCGAGTTGCTTGAGATGCAGCGTAAGCCGTCAGTGGACGCATCTGGTCTCTCTCTTCTAGTTGGTCTCTTCCTTTCCTATCTCTAGGGGAAGTGGTGATTTTTCTTCTATAGGTGGATATAGTTCAATACTCTCGACATTTCTCGTGCGTCGTGACCTTCTGGGTTAGCCCTTTTTGTGGCTATACTCGGGGTTAGTGTCTGCTGCTTGCATGACATTTCGGTTGTGTGTGTGGCAGTGTGCATGACGGCCTTGTCGTGTTGTCAGTCGTCTGTCTAGGTTTTCCTAGGCTTTCTTATTTTCTTTGCAGGTTCCTTGCATCGACAATTCGGCAACTCCTGACTCTGTCAGCTCCGAGTCGCTCGCCTGCCCTTGCTTGGAGTTATTTGGGGTACCGAGGTTAGTTTGATAGTCATTGTCTGGTACAACTTCCTCTCTCCACTCTTCCTTAGCTTGTTCCCTACTCCTACTCCCTGTTCTGTTTCTTTTACAGCTTTGTAGGTAGCTTTCCTACTTTACTACTACCTGTTGTTGCTTGCGGTTTTAGCGTGTTACTGCATGTTTTTCTCGGTGGGGATCCGCGTGACCCCTACTAAGCCAGTGACACGAGGCCCACCCCTGCTTTACAGGTGGTGGTTGTTCATTCAGCTTCGGTGTGTACCTGGGGCGCATGCTCGTAGCGTCTAGTGGTGGCCAGCTGGTACCCTCATCGGGCTTCCCCCGACTTTCTGATACGTCTTCTCTTTTCTGTCGACTGTACTTGGCACTTGTTATCTTTTCTTTAGACTTGAGTCTGGGCTATAATTGGGCTCAAACTTATCAGGGGTGGTCCTGTCTATCCCAGAACTACAACAGTTTGAATATTGGACAACCCAGGACTCCTCTGAGCTCCGATGAGGGTGGGGCTAGTGTTGATGCATCCGTGGGAGAATCTTCTTCGTACAGGAGCTGACGGGACTCCAAGAAGAGGTCAGAGCAGAAAATGGTGATCAGAAGAGTTGGACTGGTCTAGCCTAGATCTGACGAGGGTCATCGGCACAGGCTGGGGAAGATGGCCGGAACGTGGTGTTCCGGTGCTCAAACAACTTCCTTCTTCTTGGGGCTGGTAGAGGACTTGCAGAAGTCGCCCTCCTGAGAAGAGCAGGCCAGGGCCCCCACAGGACCATCGTGGGAGCTTCTGTAATCCTGACTGACCCTGTGAAGCACTATCTGTCTAGAATCAAGGTTGCCTGAAGAAAAAGGCACCCTAGGCTCTTCTGAACTCTATTGAGGGTGGGTCTAGTATCGATGAGATCGTGGAAGAGTCATATTTGAACAAGGACCAACGGGGCTCCGGAAAGAGGTCGGGGTAGGGCGCTGGAAGTAGAAAGGTAATAGGGGGTCCGACCTAGTACTAGTGAAGTCGATCTGCACCAGTCGGAGAGAACTACTGGAACGTGGTTCTCCAAAGCCCAAACGACCTCCTTCTTCATGGAACTGAAAGAGGACTGGCGGGAGCTCGCTTCAGCCAAGATCCGATCCAGGAATCACAGAGGGCTGGTCGTGGGAGCTTCTACACTTGGCCTTAGGTTGTCTGTTGGAGCTAGGATGTGCAGTCTGGTGAGAACTACTCTTTCGAATAGCACGGACTTCCGATGGAAGCAGAACCACTCGCCTGCGAAGCTGCTTGGACAAGCTTTCCGCCAGTATAAGATATGCCACAAGGAGGTTCCTTATGATGACGTGGCAATCTCTGTAACCCAGACCTTTACTGCTGCCTACGAACTAACATGAGCAGGGTGGTGATAGGTGATGGGAAATGGGGGTAGATGGGAGGGGAAATGGGGTGGATGGGTGTGGGGGCAACCCCTAGTTGTGATGGGGTCTGGGAGGGGGCAAACCAAGGTGAGGGTGGGAGAAAATGGAGGCAGGAAGGGGGTCTAGCAAGTGGAGGGAGGGGAAGCTGCGAATTTGGGTTGGGAGGGAGAGAGGAAAGGAGAAATCTCTCTCATGTTTGAATGGGTTTAATGGTGGTGGTTAATGTTGGCCTAGGGGATGGGAAGGGGTGTCTTGGGAGTGTGAAGGGATGCTTGGGGAGTGGTGGTCTCCCTTGGGAGAAGGGGGAGACCCTTGGGAGTGGGGTGAATTAATGGGTGAGTAATGGTAGTGGGTGGGATTTGAAGAGTCACTGGTGAGGTGGCTAGTGATGTGGCAAGGGGTGGTGATGTGACAAGAGAAGAGAGATTTAGGTGGAGGGGAGAGGAGAGAGAGAATGGGTCACCCAAGTGAGAGAGAGGGGAGGAGAGAGAGAGGAAGTCGCCCCCTTAGAGAGAGAGAGAGGGATGGGGGATGGGCTTCTCACCCTAGGAGCAATCAAACTGGATTTCAAATTTTCTTCAACTATTTATTAGCTTCAAATGGAGTGGGGTCCTATTTATAGGAGCCTACACTTTTACATGACTGAATTGCCCCTGACAAACTATACAAAGACATCCATGTCCACGAGGGGGGGTGCCCCTGGGCCTAGCCCTTTAATTGACACATATCTTATGTAAATGACTCTCTAACCTAAGTACTTGACTCAAATAAAAGGAAAATTATATAGATAAGACTCGAAATAACTAAAAGAATACATTATATGACTAAGAAAAAGTGACGGACAAGATGTAGCACTACTGGCGAGCATCAGGAGCCTTAAAAAAATGTGGAAGGACTGGAGATGTCCCCTTCATAACCCCGGAGTGAGGAGAACTCGACTCCGTTGAGTATAGGTCCACCGGGGTGGTGGCACACCAAAACAGCAGAGCAAGGTGAAGTACGTCCTCCAAGCTCCTCCTCGCATCCTTAGTCAGGGGACGGCTCTTCAACCTCTCAGGATGGCGCTGGCACACCCTCTTCCTGGTGATGGTACCTTACTTGACCAGTATTGCCTCCATGTGCTCACGTCGGGCTCTCAGGCTGATATGTGGAGGCTCTCTGATGGTGTCACTCACAAAGGTAGGGGTAGGCTCAAGGTGCTCACTGGGTTCCACTGCGGGGCCCTTGTAGGGTGCTAGGTCCACCACACGAGAGGTCGGGTGTATCCCAAAATCCTTTCGTAGGTTCAGCCCGTAAGCTCGTTTGTCAATGCCACTCGAAACTTGGGAAGGTCCAAGTCCTCATGCCCTCGATTTGGAGATAGCCCTAGAGTAGAGCCACTTCGATATCACCATCACTAGATTGCCTACTTGGGAGCCCAAGTGGCACCCGCGAGCTTTTATCCGCACTTTGTGAATGTCACGCCCCGATGCGGAATCTCGGGACGTACAGTTAGGGGCACGCGAGCAAGAATTTAATAATATTCCGAACCAAATATGGTCAGGTGGCAGAAGGCACACCACCCAAGGATAGAAACTGAGCAAGAAAAATGATGAATAGACAAAACAAGGAGGTGGAGTGTGCCCCTGAATGCACAACTGGCGGCCCCTGAACTTATGCCGCTACCTCTTCTTAGGTGAAATCTTCTTGAAATGAACCCGCCTGATGTGGACTCGGGCCTTTGAGCTTCTTGATTTGTCGTGTCTTCTTAAGTAACGGGCCCACCTAGCAAAAGGCCTGGCCCGATTATGAATATGCCACTTTATCGGGGTGGTTGCCCCTAGACACGTGATGCTAACCATGGGCGGACATTCCTGGACATCTAACTCCTTGGGATGAACATTAGAAGACCATGGAGTTTTGTTACTCGGCACCAGAAGTATGAGATTCGGCATCTCCACTCGGCCGTTGGACATGAAACATAACTCCTTTACCAAAAGTGCAGGACGAAACTGAGGGAGCGTAATGCACGGCGTTGATGCGGCCGGCACACTAATAAACCAATGGATATTACCTAACAAATGTAGAGTGCCCAAGGACAATCTTGAAAATACGGTCAATTGCCTCTTGAACACGAAATTCATTAAACTCTTGGCGGCCGTATGGGTTAGCACCATCTGAGTGGAGAATCCTACTTGGCTAGTGAACTGAACACCAATCGAGCGAAGAGAAATAACAATATTGATAGTGGATCCCTTGGTGAGCAATGAGATTGTCACCGGCCTCGCTCAGGAGAAAACTGACACTAGCGCAAAGGAGCTTCCCTTGGCAGCCGTCTTCGAAAGTGAGGGCTCTTTGTCCCCAAAACAGCCAGGGATCAGGACTTGGACCGGCATGCGACAAATGAAACATTGAATCTTGTAATGCACGATCGAAGCCTGACTTGGCTTACCATCTCCCCGGGGACTAGACCCGAGGGGCACCAAAGGTAATGCACACCCACTCCGTGGGGCGGAAAGTGATAGAGAAGGGGTAGAAGGAAAAGGTTTGGAAGGTGTTGGTGAGGGTAATGCTAGTAGTGAAGGGATAGTGGCGATGATAGGCCTAGGTGGAGATAAAGGCAAAGGTGGAGGTGTAGGTATGGGTTCAGCCTGCTCGGGCTCAGATGACGATGGCGAAAGGGGCGGCAAAGGCAGTGGAGATGGTGGTGGTGGAATAGGGATCTTTGGGGAGGAAGGCGACGAAGGTGATGGTGATGGCGATGAGGGTAATGGAGGTGGCGAAGGTGGAGAGGGTGAAAGTGATGGTGAAGTGGAGGAAGTGGCAGATTGCGGCATTCTTCGACGTATCGACACGATGCATCGAGCGGCCTTGGGAACAAGAGCGGTGGTGGAAATGGAGGGTGAAAGAGGGGTATTTGCCTGAGCAGAGGCTTGGATAGGTGAAGGAGATGGGACAGGAGAAGGGATAGATAACGGAGCGGGTGCTTCATTAACTGAAGAATCACAGGGATGCCCCTGGTCTTGAAACGAGGACGGCTGCCTAGGCGGCACTTGCTGCTGCTACTGCTTGCTGCGGAGATCTAAAATTACTTCATGCATAACAGCCCAATCAATCCTCTTATCATTTCTCAGACCATAAATAAATTCCTAGAACTCGGGACAATTCTCAACCAAATGTCCCTGTTGACGATGAAAATCACAAAAATAGAGCAAATTTCTGACCACAGGTTGGCAAGGCATAACCGGAGGAAATTACAATGCGCGAGTGGCCATCAAAGCCCTGCAAATATCTGTAAAGGATTCCAACAACAGAGGGTGAGGAGCCCGCTTCAGGCAAGGTGGATGCCGAGAGGTATGGGAAGGTACTGGAGATGGTAGTGGGGGTAGCACAGGCAATGGCAATTGCGTAGGTAAGGGCACAGGGTTAGTGAGTGGATTTGGTGGAGGCGTGCATGGAGTGGGAATGTAGTGAACAGCATCTACCCGCTCAGGGTGGGGAATTCCCTCGACCGAAGCTGGATAGGATTGACTGTGGAAGGCGGCAGGTTGGTGCGTGGGAGGTTGATATGTGGGGGTATATGGGTAAGTGGGGATGGAACGCTGACTCGTGGAGGGATACGTGGTGGAGGGCTGACTCGTGGGGGATGGCAGATAGGAGGCATATGTGGGCATGGGAGGTGAAGGAGATGCGGGGTCAATGAAAACTAAGAGTTGTTGGCGGATGAAGTGAGCTCGGCTATACAGTTGTTGCCAGGAGGTGATGTCATTCAAAGCTAAGATACACCTAAACTCAGGCGTTGCATTAGAAATGACCATCTAGATTTGTTCTCCTTCCGGGATATGGCCCAGGACTTGTGCGGCCAAATGACGCCAGCGGTCGGTAAAGGTTGAGAACTCCTCACCAGGCTTCATCTTCTCATGAGCCAAATCAACCATGGAGTACTTAGGCCCAACCTGGTCCTGAAACTACTAAACAAATTTCTCTTGTACAACTTGAAAGTTCACCACTTGCTCTTGCGGCAATGTAAAGAACCAATCCTGAGCCGGGCCTTCTAAGGACAGACCAAACAAATACCGGAGTCCCGAAAAAAAGATGGAGTGGCTGGGGATGTCCCCATTAGCTCTCACCCTTCTTCTGTCGGAGAGAGCAGAGCTCGGCTAGGGAGATCCTTTGCTCAGCCATTTGGAAACGGTCGAGAAACTTCTTCTGGAGGCCCGCCCAATCGATGACTGAGTTAGGCTTCAGGCTAGAATACCATTGGAAGGCCATCCCCCTGAGTGAAGTGGCAAAATAGCGAAGGAGATATGACTCATCCAACGAGAGCTCGCCCATGGCCGTAATGTAATAGGCCAAGTGTTCATGCGGAGACCCCTATCCATCAAACCTTTGTAGCTTTGGTGGCTTGGCCTACTCCAGGGGGAGCTTCTTTAACTGGTGGTGCAGCGGGTAGGGGACGCTGTAGAGATCTATGGTTGTGACCCCTTCTCCGAACTGGGCGAGCTTGGTCTCGATGATCCACTCGATCATTTGACACTGTGCCATGAGATTCTCTGGCACTGGAGTGTTGGATGGCTGTGGTTGAGCTTCGGCCAGAGGCGTGTCAAACCCGATTGTTGTGGGGGTTCAGACGATCGCAGCTGAAGCGTTGGCACCCTTTTGCCCTCCTGGCGGGGCCAGTGCTTTAGCCGAAGTCCTGGTAGGTGGCCGAGGGTGAAGGTCACGTTCCTAAAGGAGGTCTTGTAGGATGGTCTTCAAGTGCTGGTTCTCCTTCATAAGAGTCTTGAGAGTCACCTCTTGAGCCTCATTGGTTGGGGGAGCATTGTTGATTGGCTTCGCATTGACAAGGGTGGCACGGTCCTCAATGAAAACTTCCTCCACTCATGTCGATGTTTGAGGCCCGGCGAAAGTGCCGACATGGCCGATCGGAGCCGACGGCTAAGTCGGGTGACGACGCCTCTTGAGCTGGGCTATAGGTTGGTCTAGGTCATCGGACTGAGTCTCAAACTGGTGTTCGGTGGCATAACACGCGAACACCCTAACCGCGTTGTTAAGGAACTAGCCCGTTTGCTTCTTCTGGGAGCGCCTCTTGGGGCGGATGGGTGCCCCCAGCCTGTCAATGACTAAGGTACATTGTGGGAGAGTCTCCATTATGGTATCAACCTGAGGAGAACTTGGGGCTTGATGCTGGTGAGGCCCCAGATGAGCCAATCTCTACCTCCGCCTATCCAGACGAGAGGTGTTGGATGACTGAGTGTCGCCAAGCAACGCGGTTGTATAATCAGTCATGTCTTGCTTGGTGCCACGTCTAAGCACCCGAGGGGGATTCTTGAGGCGTGCCCTCTGAACAACTTGAGCTTCTTTTGAGGTAACCCAGATCCTTCTCAAGTCGGATTGCTGGTCTCCCTTGTCGCTATTTTTCTGGTGAGACTTGGGAGCTCATGCATCAGGCTAGCGTAGATGCCCCCGGGTCGCTACCAGGGCACCTGCCTTTCTGAGTTTCACTTTGTCATCCTACATTTACCGTAGGAGGCTAAAGCAGTTAGCGATGGGGACTGTAGAGACGATCTGTTCCTGGGGTATGATTGGTTCACTCCCATTGAGGCGAATCCATAGATCACTGATAAGAATGGTCTTGCCGAAGTTGCTGGTCGCAGCGGCAAATCGCCTGCCTTTGCAGCCATGGCAACCCTTCTTCTGGGGAGCCGAGGAAGACCCCGCTCCTAGGTGGTAGGCCGAGAAGACCTGGCCTATGGCTACTGGTGGCACAAGACTGTCAACTGGGAACACTGGGACTAGCCCCCAAGACATGAGGTCTGCGGTGGAAGTCGGCGGCTGGGTGACTCCGGTGTAAGCTTTCGCCCAGGTCGATAAAGGTGTTACCGACACTCTAGATGACGCCCTTGCACTGGGAACCGATGTAGCTGGAGGTGCCAGAATGTCGATGAACCAAGGCTACGAGCCTATACCCAGCACTGGGGAGACAGGAGAGGGGGACAGAGGACCCACCCCCAACATCGGGGTCACCGTATCCATTAGAGGAAGACCTGTGCTGAGAGTTGGCGCCACTGAGGGGTAGGGGACAGAGTCTCACAATGGGGCTGAGAGGCCCGAGTCCCGACGCGGAGAGTCCAGGCAGGGGACCGACCTTGAGAGATCTCGTGGTTGTATGCCTGGTCTGGGTGCTGGGGAGCCTCGAACTAGGTGTTGAAAACCCAGGTCGGATGATGGCTCTTCAGAGGTTCGGGTCGAGAGGCCTGAACGGAATGCTGGGGAGCCTTGACCCCAAGTTAGGATGTGGGTTATGGATGGATGCTAAGATCTAGAGGGGGGGTGAATAGATCTACCCTCTAAAATTTTATCAACAGTGAACAAAAAAACTACGAAATTAGAAAATGAACGCTGCAAGTGTAAATTCAACTGACAGAAGAAAAATATGCATAGAAGCCTTAAGAATTCCTAGCAATCATCTACGCGATAGTGGATCAAAAGTGTAACCGCTGAGCAAGCATGCATATATGCGAGAAAGACAAATCAATCACACAGAACACCAGAGATTTTAGGTGGTTCAGCACAAGCCTACGTCCACCCCACACTTACACAAGGCGCACACAGTCTTCTTTCACATTCTTTGACATTGTCTTTCCTTGGTGGTGATCACGATATTCTTCTAGATCTTTTATCGTCTTTGCCTTGCTATATGATCATGCTACCATGTTTACATAGTCACATGTTCATGATGGTCACTTGATTGGCACATTATGTTATCACTTATAACATACGCTTGTTCATGTGACTTGGGACGTCACGTTCCATATTTCTACACCCACAATACGGTCTGAACACATTGTTCATGAGTTGCATGAATGCTGCAGGGGCATTGGTTAACTCGAACGGCATGACTACGAACTCATAATGCCCATATCTACTTAGTAAAGTAGACTTGTAGATGTCTTCTTCCATGATCCTTGGTTGATGATAACCTGACCTGAGGTCAATCTTAAAAAAATACTCTACCCCAGAAAACTGATCAAATAGCTCATCGATACGCGGCAACGGATATTTGTTCTTGATGGTGAGTTGATTGAGTCACCGGTAGTCAATGCATAACCTGAGAGACCCGTCTTTCTTCTTGACAAATAGAATCGGCACACACCAAGGGGATGTGTTGGGTCGAATAAAGCCCTTGTCCAGTAACTCCTAAAGTTGGCTTTTTAGTTCCTTGAGTTCTGTGGGGGACATCTTGTAGGGAGCTATTGAGACAAGTGCTACTCCTGGAATGAGTGCAATGGAGAAGTTTACTTCCCTTTCGGACGGTAAACCGGGTAAGTATGATGAGAAGACATCGGGGAATTATTTGACAACAGAAATTTCTTCTATATGAATTTCCTTGGACTCAGTGATAATTACGGAAGCAAGAAAGGCTTCGCATCCTTGCGACATGAGCTTGCAAGTGTGAAGAGAAGAGATGATAGTAGGGAGCTTCTTATACTTGATGCCAAGGAAAGAGAAATGTGGGAGACCTAGTTTTTAAAAAGAAATTCTCCTATTGTGACAATTGATGTAAGCATCATGATCAACAAGCCAATCTACACCTAGAATGGCACCGTAGCCTTCCATATCAAGGCATACAAGGTTTGCCAGAAGATTGTGGCCTTCTACCATTACCTCACTATCGGGGTAGTAGGTTGTAAGTTTGGTTCTGGGATCTAAAGGTGTTGTAATTGCTAGGTCCGATGGTAGAGGAACAGGCGCAATGGATAAAGTTTTTGCAAAGGCAGTAGATATAGAAGAATGAGAAGCACCAGTATCGAATAGCACAAATGCGGGATGTGAATAAATATGAACGGTACCTTCCATCAGCCCATCATCCTTGGGTGCTTCATCATCATCCAGAACTACGCTAAGATGTACTTGCCGCTTGCATCCACCATTAGAGGGAGGTTCCTTCATAAGAGGGCAATCGGGCATATATACGATGCTCCCGACTTCCACACCGTAAACAAGCACCAAGGCACTTCCAGCATTCCTCGGCCGAGTGGTTGAATTTCTCACAGAATGTACAAGCTGTTGTGACTTGCATTTCCTCCTCCTTTACCTTCTTATTCTTGTGATTATTTCTCCCATTCCCATTGCGGGACCTCTTCTTGCTATCACGGGGGTGGTAAGTGCTTATGATGCTGAACTTTCCTTCTTTGCTTCCTCGCTTATCAAATCGATGGCTTGATCCCTCACTCTTGCCTTTATACTTCTCGACCTTCTCCAAGGTCCTTTCATACAAATGAGCCCCTTGGACTATCTCTGCATAAGTCTGGATATTCTGAGGTCCAAGTTGTTGAATAAAGCCAGGCCTTAAATCGTCCATAAAATGATTGGCCTTTAAGATATCAGTACTAACCAGATGAGGGGCATACTGTAACGACCCAAGATCCAGATACTGAGAATACTAGATACCATTCGAATCCTGACCTGCTGCCCACGAGCTGGAGGGCTCGGAAGGGATAAAAGGATAGGTGTGGTATACACAAAAATAGAAAATAAAATAAGATAATTTAACAATTAATAAAAATAAATAACTAACTACAACAGAGTTCAGTCCAACAAAAGTACAACCTAAGGCAAGAAAATGTACCAAATGTCAAGTGAACACTTGGCCCGACAAGCTGGCAACTAGGAACCTCCACCCAATATCCTCGAACCTCGAGGAAGAACCACAACACCTGAAAACTAGGGGTGAGCTTCCTATCACTAGCTCAGTAGGGGTCCCGCGGAACCCCAACAAAAAATAATGACAGTACGGAAAGCAGCAACTACAGCTAGAACCACAACAACAGCAGGAGTAGCTACAACTACATGGTAGAAGACACGATCGTGCACGAATCCTTGAAATACGGCAGCCGATGAAACTACGACTCTACAACTACTCCTACCGGAACGGAAACTAACATCCCGATCCCACGGTCGAGAGACTATTAGGACACGTACCACCCTAGTCACACAACTAGGAAAAATGTCATGACACCTTTGTCGCGAAGGCTTGTGCTCACACACGAAGGCCTACACCAAAACCACATGCAAAATCTCGTCTCTAATGAGTGTATATTTTTACATGTTAATTTACCCAAAGGGGTATACCGGACAGGCTCCAGATGGGGGTGCACCAGGCAGGGCTATGTGGGGCGTGCCGGACAAGGCACGGCTAAACTGTGCCGGGCTGGGGTTGGGCTAGGGCATGCCGGGGAAGGTCTGGGAGAGGTGTGCTGGGCATGGCACGGTTAGGGTGTGCCAGGCTGGGATGGGGTTGATGTATGTTTGGGGTTAGGTCGGTGCAGGCTGGGATAAAGCCTATGCACTTTTCAGCTGGACTAAATGAAGGTTGGTGCACATGTGCACCGGGCTGAATGAGGGCCGATGCACATCAGCGTGCAAGGTCTGTGCATGTTGGGTTCAGGTCTATGCAGGTCCATGCATGTGAGGGCCAAGGTCTATGCATGCTGGGCGAGGTCTATGCATATTTGGGTTTGAGGTTTGTGCAAGCTTGGGCTAAGGTCTATGCATGCTGGGCAAAAGGGTCTGTGCGTGTGGGCAAGGTCTGTGCAAGTTGGGGGCAGGGCTGCCAAGGTCTGTGCAAGTTTGAACAAAGGTCTAGGCAGGTCCGTGCACATTTGAGCTGGGTTTGTGCAAGCTGGGGGCAAGGTTTGTGCAAGTGAGGACTGGGTCTGTGCAAATGAGGGCTGGGTCCATGCAAGTTAAGCAGGGTCTGTGCACAAAATGATTCAAGGTCTGTGCAGGTTCAAGCGAAGCTTGTGGAAGGCCTATACAATGTCTATGCAAGGTTCAAACAAGGTCTGTGCAAGCTGGGGGCAGGGTCCATGCAAGCTGAGGGCAAGGTCTGTGCAAGGTATGTGCAGGGTTTGTGCAGGATTCGGGCAAGGTCCGCGCAGGTGTTGCCTGGGCTAGGGGAGGGTCGGTGCACATTTGGCTTGGTTAGGGGAATGTCGGTGCAAGTGTGAGCTAGGGTCGGTGCATATGAGGATGAGGTCAGTGCATGTGCAGGCTGAGGGCAAGGCAAGGTCGGTGCATGTTTGCCCTGGGTTGAAAGCAAGGTCGGTGCAGGTCTCAGCTGGGCTAAGGCAAGGTCAGTGCAGGTTGCGGCTGAGGTCGGTGTAGGTTTGGAGATATAAAGGGGAAGGTCGGTGCATGTTCACCACGAGGTCGATGCAGCTTTAGACCGTGAGGGGGCAAGGTCGATGCAATGTCTGGGTAAGGTTGGTGCATATTTGTGTGCAAGGTCTGTGCAGGTGTTGCTATGCATGCCAAGGTCGGTGCAGCTGCCAGGGTGGGTCGGTGCACATGAGATGAGGTCTGTGCACGTTTGGTTGGGCCAGAACGAGGTCAGTGCAAGCTTACAACAAGGTCAGTGCATGTTCGGGCCACAAGGGGCAAGGTCTATGCAACCGGGATTCAGAGTCTGTACTAGTGCAGCTAAGGTCGATGCTAGTCAGGATCATAGAGTAGCTAAAGTTGATGCTAATGCAGCTAAGGTCAATGCTAGTCAAGACCAAGGCAAGAAAGGTCTATGCTAGTGGCAACCCTAATGCAACTAGGGTTAATGCTAGTGAAGACCATGGCAAGGAAGGTCTATGCTAGTGACAGCCTTAATGCAACTTGGGCCAATGCTAGTTGGGGCTGGGGTCGGTGCTAGTTGGGTTATGTGAAGGGGTAGGGTCAGTGCAAGTGAAGGCCATGTGGTGTACCGGTTGAGGAATGGAGTGCGCCAGTTGAGGGGCATCGAGGGTGTGCCGGGTAAAGGGCAATGGGAGTGTGCCGGGGAAGTCGACCTGGGGGTGCACCAGGTAAGGCTTGGTCAAAGGAGGTCTCTCTCTCTCTCTGTGTGTATGTGTGAGAGAGAGATGCACGCAAGGAGTTTTTCTTTTATTCATGCAATGCATGCAAGGAATTTTCTTTTATCTATGGAATGCAAGTGCAGGGTTTTTATTTGGTTTTCTTTTATTCATGTAGATCAAGTTCGTGGTTATGTTCGGTAGTCTGTTATATTGATGCGAATGTTCGGTTATTCGAGATCTCAAGGGCTCTTTTGTTATTTTGGCAAAGCCGCTTCATTGTTGTTTATTCTATTTATTTGTTATCTCCTTTTGTATCATTATTTTTCCTTCTTTTGTTATTATTGTTATTATGTTAATTCTCGTGAAAATTCGGTAGTATCTCCCCAGGACTCGGAGCGTAGGGGAGAAAAGGAGAATGTGCCCATAAGGAGTGGCGGAACCTGACAACTCGAGGTGTGTGCCAAGGGCAGTAGCACCTTTAATGAAACTTCGAAAACCCCCGGGAAATCAACGAGTGGGGGACTCAGAACTGGGACAGGCTGGGGATGTGCCGGGCAGCAGGAGGTGGCAGGCGTACCGAGTAAGAGGCCTCAAGGAGTGTGACGGGCTAAAGGGGTTAAAGGGGGTGCGCTGGTCAAATGGCAAAGAGGCTGTGCCGGGCTGGCTGGCATGGGGGTATGCCGGGCTGGGGGAGCCTAGAGGTGTGCCGGGCTGGCTAGTATGAGGGTGTGCCAGGCTGGCCGAGGTGAAGGCCATGCCGGATAGGGAGGGGACGGGGTGAGTGGGTCAGATGGCAGAAAGTATTGTCTAAAGCAGTAAAACGTATCAAATGCTAAGTGAACACTCGGCCCGGCGAAGTGGCACCTAAGAACCTTCGCGCAATGCCTTCGAACCTCGAGGAAGAACCGCAGCACCTGAAATATAGGGGTGAGCCTCCTATCACTGGCTTAGTAGGGGTCCCGCAGAACCCCAACTAAAAACAATGGCGAAACAGAAGCAGCAACTACAACAAGAGCAATAACAATAGCGGAAGTAGCTACAACTGCACGATAGAAAACACGATCATGCACGCATCCCAGAAACACGGTAATCGATGAAATCACGGCTCTACAACTACTCCTATCGAAAAGGAAACTAACACCCCGAACCCATAGTCGTGGGACCACCGGACCACTAACCACTCTAGTCACGCTACAAGGAAAATATCATAACACCTCTGTCGTGGAAGCCTATGCTCACACACAAAGGCCCACTCCGAAACCACGCGATCCAAAAATGCAGTCACGACCTCTTTGTCGTGAACTCTACGCCGTCTAGGGAGAAGCCCTCGGTGACGCTCACCAGAAACCATAGACCTCAACTCCCGGAGAACACCCAAAACTACACAGGAAACCCTATCTCACAGACGAAAAATGAAAACCTGCGACACGACAACTCACGTCACGTGACTGGACTATCGCCCACCAGAAGCAAGGCCGGATGAGTCCACTGACGACTTAGTCTACAGCCTCAGGTGTCTGCCTACGATGCCCCGGGCGAAGGCTGAGACAACGTACTAGTAACCATTGAATAAGGACTAGTTGGGGTCACGCTCGTCAGTGTGTGTCCTCTGCCCCCAGCTACGCATGCACATAAAGATCATCTGCTCTAGGTCGGGTCCTCTAGTCGATTTCCCCCCTAGCTGGACTCAGGCTGCAAAGGTAAGGGGCCCTACGGTAACCAGCGTAAAATCGTCTTACTCGGGTCACACTCTCCACCACTCCCAAGTGGGTCTGCATCCGCGTGCGTAGGAAAGCTACGACTAATAGGGGCTCACAAAATCTAAACACTGAAAATCAGGCGCGTATCCATCTCGAGTAACGTAAAGTGATAGGTGACTCGTGGCCACCAGATTCTGGACAGCCCACTAGACCTAATAACCCAACAGTCCTTGAGTCATGAGACTCGGGTCAAGAACGTTGCACGTGATGGCACAGTGCCGTCAATCTGGCCTAATCTCTAGATCTGAAATCATAGTGACACGATTATCAAGGCTGGTCACAAGCCGCCGAGTGGATCTCTCATCCACGAAACACACGAAAAACTTCCAGCCCCCTAGCTGGTTGACTAGACTTACAGTCCAAGGCCAACCACATAGCCCTCGTAGAAAGCAGTTTCCGGTGAAACCCACGTCATGCGGGAAAGACCCACCGCACACGTGCCGACTTACGACGACTCTATCTAATGCAAACATGAATGCTCAGAACACACACGGGGTCACCCGGACTGCCAGGACCCACGAAACGCTAATCGAGATAACACGTTACGTCCGGGCACCCAAAAATATGATCACGGCACCCACGGGGTGTCTGGGACTCACAAGGGCCAAGGAAGGCACGCCAGGCTGTCTTCCCACCCTCTGGCCCGCAAGACTGATCGCCCACATGAACGCGCTCCCCACTTTGGGCACGTTCATGATCGCGACCCCCACCATGGGCGTGACAAGGGAAGAACGCGCCCGCCACGAGGGGCGCGATCCTAATCAACGCGGTGGGTCCCCCAGTCGTGACAACAGCGGAACGCGAAGCGGATGATGACCGCGACCTGGTCACAGTTGGTCTCACCACCACGACCCTAACCGCCCTACTGTTCATCTTCCTCGATGAACGTGACGCCCCGATACGGCGCCTTCTATGAAGAACGCGACCACCGTGATGGTCGCATTCTCAGTCCGCGCTCGAAAAATGGTAAAATCGTGGGAAGACCCATTCCACGCCCCAATCACCCCCAGGTGAAGGGGAAATAATAGGGGAAATCTCCCCCAAGCCCCTAGGCATGCATCTAAACCCCTGGATCAGCCAAAATACCGTAAATCGGGAGATCCGGCTCACACCCCAAAACATAGATTTTTTTCAAAATCCCCAAATACGTCCGCTCGGCTCACCACGGCCCACGAAACTCACAGGAAGTGAAGTACGCAGGTTAAGGATCCGTCCCCCTACCTCCACCGAAGATTTCACGCACCGTAGACGTCGGTCCACGAAGAAAACATCGTAAAATCCTCGCCAGCTCGCGATCCCAGGAACCGCCTCCACCATCGCGATCCTCACTCCATCCTCGCCACTCCATGCCCCATGATCCTCATCGCCTCGCCCCTGTCCACCTCCGTCGGCCGCCGGAGAAGTGAGGGAGAGAGGAGAGAGCGTGAGAAGAGAGAGGGAGGGAAGAGAGAAATGAGAGATGGGGAGAGAGATAAGGGTTAGGTGTTATATATAGAAAATTTTAAAAATTTAAAAATATATAAAAAAATTATCTTTACGATCCTCGAAAGACGCACGCTAGTGTGTATATGTTTCTCACTAAGGTCGATGCATGTTGCATATCAAGGCAGATGCAAGTCGGTGCATGTTCATAGTGCTGCATATGAAGGTCGATGCACATTTGCCTTAGTCATCTATAAGGTCGATGCACATCTACCTTAGTCATCTATAAGGTCGATGCACATCTACCTTAGTCATTTACTAAGGTTGATGCACATCTTGCATCTTGCATTATAAGGTCGATGCACATTTTGCATACTAAGGTCGATGCACATCTTGCATCTTGCATTCTGAGGTCGATTCACATCTTGCATCTTGCGTACTAAGGTCGATACACATCTTGCATCTTGCATTCTAAGGTCAAAGCACATGTTGCATCTTGCATAATAAGGTCGGTGCACTTAGTCATTTGTACATACTAAGGTCGATGCACATGTTCCTGCTGCACAGAAGGTCAGTGCACATGAATACTGCCTTGCACATTAAGGTCGGTGCACATGTTCATTGTTGCATGTAAAGGTCGATGCTAGTGGTCTGTGTTTCGAACTAAGGTCTGTGCATATCCTGCACTATTTGAACTCAAGTCTGTGCATCTTGCACACTTGTCTGAAATTTATGTATGTACTGTGACTCTTATCTCAATAGGTCGATGCATATTAGTTATCCACTCATGCTTACAAAGTGTCTGACAAAATACTTTATGTCTTATGTTCAAATTAATAGGGACTTAAGTCACTGAAAGACTCAAGATCGAACATATGTAAGGCAGCATGTCTTACACTCAGTATGGTCACGTGGCTCGAGGTCTTTATCCACAGGCACGTGATCCAAGGCAAGTCTCAACTGGAAATTCAACCACGTGGACAGCGAACCTTCAACATCCGACACGTGGACATCCAGCAGTGCATTCTTTCAAAATTCCTTGGACGAGAACGTGTTTTCTATGCGCTCAATCTCCCACGAGCCTATAAATAGAGGCCTGATGTTCTGTCTTTCATGGATGGGTCATCTGGTTACAACCAAATCTGGATGTCCCTCAAGGACAAGCACCACACAGCCTTCAGGTCCCCCAAAGGGATCTTCAACTACAAGCGTATACCCTTTGCTTTGAAGAATGTTGGTGCTACATACCAGAGGGCCATGACTAATATCTTCGACAAAATGCTATACAACATTGTCGTATGCTATGTCGATGACCTCGTCATCAAGACTAAGAGGCGGGAGGACCACTTGCGGGATTTACGCCCGATCTTCGAGCGTCTCCGGCAATATGGGCTCAAAATGAACCCTATGAAATGTGCCTTCGGCGTATCCAGTGACAAGTTTCTCGGTTTCATCGTCTAATACCAAGGAATCAAAGTGGACCTCAGCAAGATCAAAGCGATACGGGACCTTCCACCACCCAGCAACCTTACTGGGCTTAGGTTGTTCCAAGAAAGGGTAACCTACATTCGGAGATTCATCTCCAACCTCTCCGATCGATGCGCTCCTTTCAGCAAGCTGATGAAGAAAGACGTCCCATTCATATGGGACTCAGAATGCTAGGCAACTTCAGAACAAATCAATGAGTACCTCCTTACTCCTCGAGTCCTGGGGGCACCAGCAAGGGTAAGCCTCTCATACTCTACATTGCTGCCATGGACGCCTCGTTAGGGGCTCTGTTGGTACAAGTCAATGAGGAAGGTAAAGAGTAGTCTCTCTATTACCTCAACCGAAAATAGATCGGTGCTGAGTACCGCTACTCCCCCATGGAGAAGGTCTGCTTGGCGTTGGTATTCGCCGTCAAGAAGTTATAGCACTACCTCTCATCCCATCGGGCCGAGCTCATATCCAAACACGACCCCCTCAAGTATCTCATCAGGCAGCCTGTCCTCTCAGGTCGACTAGAAAAATGGGTCCTCCTATTAATGGAGTATGACATTACCTATGTCCCCAGAAAAGTAATCAAGGGACAGGAGATGGCTGAATTTTTGGCAGCCCATCTAGTACCAGATGACTCACCTCTCAACACGGAGCTGCCGGATGAGGAGTCCCTTGCTCTCCAACCACAACAACTGGTCGAACAGAGCGGAGATGTCTTGCATTACTGGTAGCAAGATGCCCTCACAGCCAATCTACCTTGCTGGGAGCTGTACTTTGATGGCGCTTCCCGAGGAACTACGCGGAGCAATCAAAGCTCAGACATCATGGCAGGTGCCGGCATCGTCTTCCTAACTCCTTAGGGCAGAGTTTTGTACAACTCTTGCGCTCTCATGAAAGCCCTGACCAACAATGAAGTTGAGTACGAAGCTCTAATCATCGGGCTTTAGATGGCTCTTGACATGGGCATCAAATGTCTCAAAGCCTACGGGGACACTCAATGAATAGTCTAGCAAGTCCTCGGTATCTATGACGTGTGGAAGCCTGAGTTGGTCCCGTACCATGCCGCCGTCACTAGACTAACCCAGAAGTTATATTTCTTTGAAATAGATCATGTTCCCAAAAGTAACAATGCCCAGGCAGATGCCCTGGCAAAATTGACGGCGGCCATTAAACTCCCTGGCCTGTCCACCAAAAAGGCCAAGTCGCAGGTCCACGTGGAAACCACCACTGCAAGGTCCAGTCAGGGTCACGCCCTTCGACGTGAGTCCAACGCCCCTGACTCCGTGTGCACACACTGGCTATAGACCATAAGCCAGGCCTCTAACTAGTATTCTCCCTCGTGGACGCTACGATCTGGTCAGGAGCCCACGGAACTAGCTTAAAAATTGTGTCTTAGGGAGAAGTGCCCCGCTACAAGAGTCGTCATGCCGAAGCGTGCCGTAAGGCACCAACCAAATGGGAGCCACAAAACTCGAAGACTCTGAAGCACAAGCGCCAGAGTACAGACAGATCATACTACGCACACCACAGAAGTATAGGAAACTATCGACACCCAAGGCAAGGCAAACTATACCTACAACCACAATGGTCCCTGAGTCCTATGACTCTGAGTCAAGATTGTCGCACACAGCGGAACAAGCCGCCAATTGGTCTAATCCTAAGCCAGGAAAAACACGCTCTGCGAGAACCAAAACACAGAGACCCGAGGGGACACAGAGAACCCTCAGCACACCTGGATACGTAAAAAGAGGTGAAGTAGCACCTCGAAGCATCCAGAACTAATGTCTCGAATAGGACAAGGCCACCGAGACACAATAAGACTTCCTGTCAACCACTAGGTAATCCTGGGTTGACGGGACCCAGACATGACAGGGACAGACTCAGACGCTAATGCATTAACACATCACCACCACCGCAACACAAGCCAACAGAAACGACCAGAACAAGAGCGGCGGAGGATGACAACACTCTGGGCAGAGCAACCTGTCAGTTAACTGTTAGGGGAAGCCCAATAGTCGAGAGACAACCGCTACGCAACCAGAGACAAGGACAATGGTAGCTTCGAGATTAAGTCGTTAGGGAACTGTCGGAGTCTAGGAGAAGACCACAGCCAGTCACCTAAACCGACCAATCCAGACAACCACTGATAGACAAACACTACCCTAAATAAGGACCTAAGACAGATGAACACACAACACAAAATGAGCAAACAGTCGATACGGCCAAACAGGACTATAACGCACCAGCATAGGGGCGCTATACACACATAACGCACCACCGGAGGGGCGTTATGCCAACCAGACCCGAAATCATGCACAAACGATATAACGCACCTGCATAGGGGCGTCATATCAACATAACACACGAGGACATGTGCATTATGGCCGATGGACCAACATGAGGTATAATGGCCCTCAACAGGCACGTCATACTAGTATAACGCACAAGGGCAGGTGCGTTATACCCAACAGACACTGAAACACATAACGACAGACCAAGGGCACATAACGAACCACGACCCATCCATTATAGTCACAAAACGCACTGGGTGAGGTGCGTTATACCAACCGCCATACCCAGTGGAAGCATCGGTC
Source organism: Amorphophallus titanum (assembly GCA_024336825.1). Classification (NCBI taxonomy): domain Eukaryota; kingdom Viridiplantae; phylum Streptophyta; class Magnoliopsida; order Alismatales; family Araceae; genus Amorphophallus; species Amorphophallus titanum. Next base: position 65,780,645 of record JANBPO010009603.1, read on the forward strand.
AATGAAACCATAACGGCTTTGCACCTGCGCGTTATCTTAATCATAACACATGGGGAGAAATCTATTATGCAAACTGACTGACACAGGCTTCGAGGCAGACACGGTCATCGAGAGTTCTGACATGACAGACCTCGAAAATCTCCCGACCATAACGCACCTGGAGGGGGGCGTTATGCTCAACATAACGGACTCGTCCTGGTTCGTTATGCGCCAGAGCCTCCGAAGACAAAATCTGATGAACGATGCATAATGGTCTATCAAGGGACCATTATGCAACATAGCAGTCTCTGGTAGGACCGTTATGTCGACCCGACGATCAAAATGACAGAACTGCCAAATCGGCCCGTTCCATGCCCCATTCACGCCGTAGCACAGGGGAAACACATCCAGACGGAGGGAAATCTTTCAAGGATTCCAAAAACACCACATGCATCCACCGAAATGCATTAAAACGCGAGATCCGGGCGATTTAGACAAATCAACCTAAATCGAGTCACTAGGGTTCCAAGACTCCTACCGGCCCCAAATGACAGCCAATCGACACGAAATAGTGAGGTTGGGATCCTGACATCCCAGTGGTTAGTTTGACACTAACTACGTCGCAAGAGGTTGCTATTTCCCGGCAAACCCTACGAACTCCAAAAATCACAGTTTACGCTAAACTGGCTCAATCTCCCCCGTTCGGCCACCAAACTATGCACGGAGATAGGAAAAATATGCCGAACGTGGAGAGGGTCCGTCTCCCTACCTCCACTGATGAAATCGAGCGCCATAGGTGACTAAATTGCGCTGAGAACGCCGTCGCGAACTGAACTATCGACTTCGAATCCACCGTTCAGGATCGCGCCAAATCCACGCCGTTCCTCACTCCACCACGCGTCTCAGCAACCGCCCAACATCGCTACCTCACCCATGGTCGCCTCCATCTGCAGTCGGAGACGATGGATCGAGAGAACGAGAGAGAACGGGAGAGAGAGTGTAAGAGAACGTGAGATGAGAGAGAGAAGGGAGGGTGGGTTAGGTTTAATAAAAAAAAGAAATTAGAAAATTTCTAATTTTCAAAAATTCGTAAAATGTGCCAAAAATGTACTAATTCAGAAAAATAATCACTCAGGGGATACCAAAATGATAAATGATCGACTTCCAAATGAAGCTCCATGCGACCGACTCTATAATCCTGGCAGTGGCTTCGGCTTCAATCCACTTGGTGAAGTAGTCGATGGCAACGATGATGAACTTCTTCTGGGCCTGATCCATAGGGAATGGCCCCAGGATGTCGATCCCCCACCGAGCGAAGGGGTGTGGCTCGGTAAGGGTGACGAGCTCAGAGGCAGGTTGGTGGACCAGATGGTCGAAGCACTAGCATTGGTCACATTTTTGCACGTAGGTTGAGCAATCCCACTGGAGCGTGGGCCACCAGTAACCTTGCCAGAGTAAGATCCTGGCGAGCGATCTTCCTCCTTGATGCATGCCGCAGATGCCTTCGTGAACATCTTGAATTGCTCGGCTGGCTTCATCGACGCTGAGGCACTTGAGGAGGGGACCGGAGAAAGATCTCTGATACAGGATGTCGTCCAAAATGACGAAGTGTCGGGCTTGGTACTTCAATCTTTGAGCTTCCCGAGGGTGGGGGGAAACTTGAGAATCCCAGAGCCAGGATACGTAGGGGGTCCGCCAGCCGCTCGGGGGCGCCAGGTCAATGGTCATGAGCTTGGATTCAATGCTCGATCGGTCTAACTCATCGAGGAAGATCGACCGAGTACCTTAGAGGTCAAGAGAGGAGGCCAGATGAGAAAGGTCATCCGCTCGAGAGTTTTCCTCCCGAGCTATCTGGACTACCTCAAAACTCTCAAATAGTTGGGCCATCCCTCTGACCATTTGAAGGTACTTGATCATTGGCGCTTCCCAAGCTTCGTAGTCACCGTTGACCTGGCTGGCGACCAATTGGGTGTCAGTGTGGATACTGACTCACTAGGCCCCTAGCCGTCGCGTGATCCTGGCCCCCGAAATGAGGGCCTCGTACTCGGAGGCATTATTGGATGTCGGGAAGTTGAGATTCAAAGCGTACTGTAACTCTGCCCCTTCGGGGGATTTGAGGAGGACACCGACGCTGCTTCCGGTCAAGTTGGAAGACCCTTCGATGAAGAAGTCCCAAGTTGGTTCATGCATAGACAGAAGTGTTTCCTCGGTCGGGACGGTGCTCTCTGTGATGAAGTCTATGAGGGCCTGTCCCTTGATGGCCGAGTGGGGGCAGTAAGAGATATCATAGGCCCCAAGCATGATGGCCCACTTGATGAGGCGTCCCGAAGCTTCGGGGTAAGAGAGGATCTTCTTCAAGGTTTCACCGGTTAACACGACGATGGAGTGCCCTTGGAAATAAGGTCGGAGGCGCTTAGCCGAGGTTACCAATGCTAGCACGAGTTTCTCAGTTGGGGGGTACCTTCTTTCGGCCTTGTTGAGTACCTTGCTGGTGTAGTAGACCAGCCTCTCGACTCCAGTGTCATCTGGGACTAGGACCGAGCTTACTGTGGAAGGGGTCACCGAGAGGTAAAGGTGTAACACTTTGCCCGAGACTGGCTTGGATAACACCGAGGGCGAGGCAGGTAATTCCTTGAGTTCCACTAATGCATTCTGACATTCCTCATCTGAGGCGAACGTGGCAGATGCCATTTTGGGCCCCCTCAACAATTTGAAGAGGGGCAGGCATCGTTCGACTACCCTAGATAGGAAACGATTGAGTGTAGCGATGCGCACTATAAGGCGCTGGATGTCCTTGATGCAGTTGGGTGGTCACATATTCAAAATGGTCTAAACCTTGTCGGGGTTGGCCTCAATCCCATGCTGAGTTACCAGGAAACCTAGGAATTTCCTGGACCTGACTCTGATGGCACATTTAGCGGGGTTGAGCTTCATGTTATACTTTAGGAGGGTATCGAAGGTCTCGGCCAGGTTGGCAAAATAATCTTTGGCCTTCGGCATCTTGACGGGCATGTCGTCAATGTAGGCATCGGCGTTCCGACCAAGTTGCCCCTCGAAGATGTGGTTGATCAGCCTTTGATATGTTATCCCAGCATTCTTCAACCCGAACGACATTCGGCTGTAGTAGTGTACACCGAAGTCGGTGATAAAGGAGGTCTTCTGAATGTCCTCTAGGTCCATCCTGATCTAATGGTAGCCAGAGTAGGCGTCCAGGAAACTGAGTAACTCATTGCCAGAGGTTGAGTCGACGAGCTGGTCGATGCTGGGCAGCGGGTAGCAGTCCTTTGGACTGGCCTTCTTAAGGTCGATAAAGTCCACGCACATTCGCCATTTTCCCAAAGCTTTTGGCACTAGGACAACAATGACGAGCCATGTCGGGTACAGGATTGAACAGAAAAGGCCGGTCTTTTTCCCTTTGATGATCGTCTGCTTCTCTGGGGCCTATTTTCTCCTGCGTTGTTCGACAGGCTTCACCGTCGGGTCGAGGTTAAGCTCCTGCATCACTACTTCTCCAGGGATCCCGGGAAGTTGCTCATCAGACCATGTGAAGACTTGGATGTACTTAGCAAGGAAAACTTTATATTGTTCTTGTACATCAGATGGTAGGTCGGCTCCGATCTTGACTCCTAGGGTCGGGTCACCTTTGAGTACGAGGATGAAATATTGATCTAGATGAGTTCAGCTTCTTGATGTGTCGAGGCATCTCTTTGGTGCATTGATGCAGCTCTCTGAACTTACTTCTGTGATTGTGACTACATCGAGGCATCTCCTTGTTGCGTCGATGCATCTCTCTAAACTTGCTTCTATAATTGTGACTGCATTTAGGTGGTGAACATACAGCTTGGACACTTCATTCTTTTATCCATACTTCTGAAGGTTCCTTTCTTGGTTCAAAGTGAGTTTTTTCTTACCCAAATTTCCTGCAATAATGAAGCTGATGTTATTACCAAGAAAAAACATATTATATTGACATCATCAAAACATAGATTTTAACAAGAGAGAGCCGCACAGACTCCCAAGGTGCCGCTGAAGGTGTGGGTCTGTCACTTCTACAATGGGTCTTTCTACTTTTATCAAGAGTTTACGAGAGACCAGACTCCTTGGGAGGAGTACACGGAGGTGGAGTTACGATTCCGGACCTACTCCAAGTACATTTACGCACCACAAGAGGGGTGGAACCCCCATGGGTTGTCGGACGTGACACACTTTGCGGCGTACTTAACTTACTAGATGGCAATGTTTGTAGTCTCGCATGGAGAGGACAGTCTACTAAGGGTTGAGCTGTTGTGGCCTGCGTGCCTACTAGTAGAGGGGTGGAGGCTAGCATTAGCTCTTGCGACACTGGCCAATATCTATCAAGGGCTAGGTGTGTTGGTGGTCCATCCTGCGCCACGCGAGCAAAGATTGCTTCTTCTGATGCACTACCTCAGTGTGTGGGCCGGTCTGCTATTTCCTAGACTAGTGATGCAGGGGATGGTGATGAACCCGATAGCGCCTCTACTGTCCAGCTTTACTGGTCAGCGGGACGGGGATGAAGTTGCACAGCTGGAGGGGGCTAGGAGGGCCCTATCTTACCTGCCCGATGGGGGCGAGGATGGGCATTCTTTTGACAGTGCTACGAGGGACTCCAGTCTCATCTTGGTGCCTTCGAGCAGCGAGGCAACTTGCGCCCTTCATTACTAGCAAGAGCCAAATGTAGCCTTGTATATAGAGTTGGTGATCAGCACCCGACCAGTGGTGCTAGCACTACATCGATCTGCCATGAGCTTTCTGGAGTCGTACTACCCGCTCTGGTTCACCCGAAACTTCGGGTACGATCAGGGGATCCCGCCGACCCAGGAGTTCCTCTTGACATGCAGGTTGTATAAAGGCCGGGATAGCCATTTTTTAGCAGCCGCCTAGTGAGATTTCTACTGTCCCAGGGAGCCAGAGCGATTGTCGATGCCAGGGTTGGACCGCTGTAGGAGATTTGATGTCCACTATGCCAAGTGGTGGTTTGAGCACAGCCACCTATACTGCCAGAAGGCTTCAGTGATCCGGAAGGCTGAGGAGAGTCAACTTCTAAGGGAGGACCTTCCTCCGATTTCCCTGCACGATGAGTGTCTTAGGACTAAATTCTCTTGGATCCGTCGGGAGGTGGAGCAGTTGGCACAATAGTGGCCCCGGAGTAGCTGGGCTTCTTCGTCAGCAAGTTGAGGTTGCAGTGGGGCCCTCAAGCCCATGAGGCCAGTGCAGGTGACGCTTGTAGGAGATGGAGTTAGGGCATCTCGGTCGAGGACACCGAAGACTTGGTGGACCCAATTCCAAGCCAACTACGGCTTTGGAAAGAAGGGTTCCTTGGACCGAGTGCTCCTGGATGGAGCTTTGCTGACACTGTGGTCGATGACTGGAGACGCCATATCGCCCATGCGATAGGGTCAGCTAGACTGGTGGAGTTTGTCTCTCACATTGAGTGTGCCTACACACTAAGAGATGTCAGGGAGGCAGTTGCAAAGGCTGCCCGAGTGCTGGTGTTGAAGCCAGAGCAACTAGTTCCTTTGTCATTGACTCCCTTTGTGGCCATAGGTGAGACACTTTCTTTAGCACGTTGTCTCAGTCTTGTTATTTTGTTATGTATATGATTGAGATTTTTTGTGTTCCTGTGTTTCTTTAGTAGGTTCTGTAGTAGGAGAAGACCATCCCTCTATGGAGGCATCTTCCGAGAGAGGGGACGGAGGCCTTCAGCCTAGGCGGAAGAGACCTCGAGTGGATACTAGAGCAGTGGGGACTGGTGAATCCTCACAAGGACTCAGGACTGACGAGCATATAGAGGCAGAACCAGCTTTGAGTAAGCACCATGTTCGCCTTCTATCTCTTGCTGGTTTAGGCATTACAGTTGACTAACCTGGCATTGCTTTACTGGGTTTTTTGTAGCTCCACTGGAAACTCCTAGGGTGGCGGCTTTCTCGCCACCCCAGGAGGTCGATCCTTTACCTAATGATAGGGTTGAGTGTGAGATCAAGGTGGAGGCGTTTCGTCGCGTGATGGAGGAGACCGGCCCCAACGTTGAGACGTTCCCCGACTTTGAGTCATGGAATGCCTCTGAGGACATCCGGCCCGGTAGGGACTTTTGGGACTGGGCATGTTCTACTTATGACTATGCTTGCTTTTGGGGACGAACATAGCCACGCGAAAAAAAGAAGAAAAAAAGGGAAGCAGAAAAGAAAAAGGTGAAGAAGAAAGTAGGGGAAATATCCTCGGGTTTCAAATTGTTGCCATACATCGGCGAGCACACTTCAAGAGACAAACAAACCATGTCGGTTCCGCCGTCTCGGTAGCGCTGACGAATGAACACCTTACCTAAGCCTTACGTTTGCGATAAGGAAATAAATCCTCCTTTGCGTTAGCACTGACCTAGTGCCGACGAACACCTCAAGAGACAAACAAACCATGTCGGTTCCACCGCCCTGGTGGCACCGATGAATGAACACCTTACCCGAGCCTTACATTTAGGATAAGAAAATAAACCCTTCTTTACATTAGCACTGACCCAGTGTTGACGAACACATCAAGAGACAAATAAATCATGTTGGTTCTGTCGCCTCGGTGGCACCGACGAATGAACACCTTACCCAAACCTTACGTTTGGACTAAGGGATTGAACCCTTTCTTGCGCGGGCACTAACCCAGTGCCGGCGAATATCCTAAGAGACACATAGAACCACGTTAGCCCCGACGCCCCTTCGGCATTAATGAGTGAAGTTCTCTCCGTCCCCTCAAGTAACGAATACTTCTTTTTGACTTGGGCTTCTCATCCAGGTCATTTGAATCAATAAAATCTTCTCTCCGTCCCCTCGGGTGACGAATACCTCCTTTTGACTTGGACCTCTCGTACAGGTCATTTGAACCAATAAACTCTTCTCTCCGTCCCTTCAGGTGACGAATACCTCCTTTTGACTTGGACCTCTCGTACAGGTCATTTGAACCAATAAACTCTTCTCTCCGTCTCTTCGGGTGTCGAATACCTCCTTTTGACTTGGACCTCTCGTCCAGGTCATTTGAATCAACAAACTCTTCTCTCCATCCCTCAGGATGGTGACCTTCCCATCGATCAGGACCCCCCATCCAGGTCATTGACCAAACAAGCTCTTCTCACCGACCCTCGGGGGGTGATTTTTCCCTTTGATTCGGACCTCCCATCTGGATCATTGACCGAACAAACTCTACTCACTGTCCCTTGGGACAATGGATACTTCTTTTGATTTGGACCTCGCGTCCACATCATCGAATGAATGAACTTTCACCTCCACCCCCTTCGGGCGCCCGAGCGAGACCTGTTGGTCGTCCGCTTCGCACGGTGGAGTGGTCCCCTCGTCCTTCCCCTGGGAGGATGAGCACTCTCTTGTGCGCTAACACGGACGCCTACCCGGTTCTCCCTGGGCGAGCTACCGCAAAGGCTTACACCCCGTCGATGCATTTCAAGAGAGGCGTAAAAAAAAAGAAGAAAAAAGAGGGAAAAGAAGGGCTACTGAGGTCGCACATAAGAGATGTACACGATAAGGTTGTTCTATTCCTTTCAATCAAAAGGGGGATACACGTGCTTCGGGGCATACCCCTGGTTACATGTCAAAAAAAAGAAAGAAGAGAAGAGAAGAGAGAGAGGCAGAGTACAAAAGGAGGGTCGAGGAGAGCAGCGCTCAGTCGATGTCCCGGAAGATACCCTTGAAGGGGAGAATCCTGACTCAAGGAAAGTCTACCATGTCGCGTAATCGGCCCCTCTGCTCCTCATGGTGCGCCAGCTCCATTCCACGGACGCTGCCTCGGCTTTGGTAATGACGAGCACCTCGATCTCCCTCTCGATGGTTGCCTCGGCCTCGGCCAGCTCAGTCTTGGCTACTGCGAGATAGCCCTCTAGTTCCTCGATTCTATTCCTGAGGGCGTGGGTGTCGCGGTGACCTCCTTCCAAGGCCTTATCGTGCTGCTCCTCGCTGCTTCGATGCACCCCCAAAGCTTGCAGATATTCACCCTCTTGGGCCGTGATGGCAGCAAGATTGTTGGGGGCCTGTGTCTCAAGGAATTCATGATAATTCACGTATTTCAACAATAGTAGGACTCGTCATGACCATTCCTCCAGCGGGCAGCCCAACACTTGTAGTGCACCGGTTAGCTACATCACTATCACCTGCGCCCCTCGGTATGTGAGGGAGGGGTCGGCAAGCATCATCGACCGAAGCGTCAGCAACATCTGCCGAACCGGTGCGTCTGAGGCGGCGTGACCAATTGAAGGTACCGCCGGAAGAGTGAATTCCACTGCGCTATCCATGGCAGCCCATATATCTGCATCCACTGCAGTCGAAGAAGAGGGAAGCGCCATGGCCAAATCGCTAGGCCCTCCTGCTTTAAAGGATAACTCCCGACCGGCCACTGCCAGGGGAGTAGGCGAAACCATCGCCTGATCCCTTGACACCGTTGCTTCGCGGCATGGCAAGATAGGGACCTTGCTCTCGGTCGGGGGAGGGACGTCAAAGGAAACCGGGCCAGACGTTATTGCCAGGAGACCCGCAGCCCCTTCTACTTGCACTTTCTCCTCCCCGGGGATGGCGATGCTCGCCAGGATTCCTAGCAACAGCTGGGTCTCCTCCGGTGTCGAGAGCATCAGAAGAGGCGAAAGGGGAACCGTCAGCTCCACGCTGGCCCCTGACTGTAGAAGCGACACCAGCTGCTCCACCTCCGGCCCCCAAAGCGATCTCAGCCTGTCCACCCCTGCAAGACTGAGAAGCTCCCTCCGCTTAGGGATAGCCTTGCGAGCTCCGGTGGCGCATGCTTCCGAGGGCTCCGCCTCCTCCTGAATATACAAGACAGGGTTAGTCACCCATTACCTAAGGCAAATCACCCAGAAGTCGTAATAAGACAAAGGGAGAGCTGAAAGGCCCCCATGCTCACCGTGGCCACTGAGACTATGCTGCCCTCGGGCGTGATCTCCCCCTCCTCTAGAGGCTCATCCATCGACCCAGGGGTACCGAAAGTTTCTGCAGCTACCTCCCGTCGCATAACTTCAAGCAAAGACCCCAGCTTGTCTGGGCCTGCGTGGACTCCCTCTGGTCCACCGACCGACAGGCCCGAGGCGGCGACCTCTACAACCTTCGATGGGGGTGACTCTTGAAAGTCAACAACCAGCAGACACAAGATCAGTGGATGGTCACGCGGGGAAGCCCTAAGCGAATGGACTCACACTTGCAGGGGGCGGCTCAGGAGGTCCGGACTCCTCGAGCACGCCTTCCCCCAAAATCACCTCGTCGGAGGAATAATCATAATCCACCTTCTCGCCCGACGAGGATGGGCTCCGAGCTAGCACTTCCCTCACTTGCATGGGAATCTCCCTCGCGGGGTTGATAGTCGGCGCTTCCTCACGCGGCCTAGGAAACGGGGAGGTCCCGGACCTTATCCTCCTCCTCACGTAGATGCGCCCCCCTGGGCGGATTCCCAAGTGCACCTTCAGTTCGGTGGCCGCGCCAGAGCCTGCCAAACAAAACAAGATTCAGACCGAGTTGGAGCCAGAGAGTCCCCGAAAGATCAGGTAAGGTATCTAGGGTGGTAGAGATGGTTACCCTCCCCGACGTCTACAACAGGAGGCGGCTCGTGGTTGGCCTCCTCAGTTGGAGCTGTGGCCTCGGGAATTGTGGTCTCTTCTGTAGTGGCTGAAAGGAAGAAAACGCTTGTGTTAGGCATGCATAGAGATCTCACCCTGGGAGGTGACTAAATCCCGAAGAATATCGGTGTCTTGGGAACCTTACCTGCTGGATGGCTTGGTTCAGTCCGGGCCGTGACAAATTGCGTGAAAGAAGGGACTGAAGGCGAAGGGGAAGCTGAAGCGGTCCGAAAAGCCTCCACCCTCCTCCGCTCAACCTCCTTCCGTCCAGCTATTTTAGCAGCGGCCAATGCCCTCTCTACGGGTGACCCCTTTGGAGATCCTTCGGTGGCCTTGGGTGAGGGAGTTAGAGTGGACGGTGGCTCCGACCCGACCCAGGTCTCACCTACGTCGGGGTTCGGCGGGGGCATCAGTTCCTCCCTAGCTGATGGACAGAAAGCAAAGGCATTCGGGTGTAAGCAACCTATTTCGACACAGAAATAAAACTCCACCTGGAAGACGCTCTTGATAGAGGAGTCTCACCCGTGGGTTGGCTCAGTTCAATCCGACTGGACTTGAATTCCTCAAAGGACAGGATCGGAGGTGGCAGGCGAACGGTCTCTGCAGCCTTCGCAGCCTCCGTCTTCCGACGCTTAGCCTCCCGTCGCCCTGCAGCCTTTACCTCGTCCAGGGACTTCTTCACGGGCGATCATGCCCAGACCTCTTTGCGGGCGGAGGCAAGGGAGTCGTAGTAAGGGCCGGTGGCGTCGCCTCAAAATGTGTCAGCTTCTCTGCCTGTCGGAGGAGGTTGCGATAAGTCACCATCTGCGTGCTGTCCGGATGGTCTGTGAAGAGGAAGGATAGGAAAGGTAAAGAATTGATTAGCATCCAGCACTCTAAAAGAGGTAGCCATGAACGCAAAGGAAGAGAAATGTCAAATATCGTGTGGGCCAGTGTACAGCCACAGTGATATCGACCAATAACTGAGGGACGGCTCCACGTCGTGGTGGGCGGCCTCTAGGACTAGCCAGCATACATCCCCGATTGTCTGGCACCGATCGATAGGGTGGCTAAGTCCGCATGCTTCTTGGTAGATAAATGGCAAAATAAGTTGAGGTGGTCCATCCCCCATCCTTCGGCATAATAGTAGGCGACGTGTAGACACTTGCCCAGGATGACCACTGGCTGAGCTTCAACCGTCAGCCCGTGCACTCGCAGAAGGACATAGAACCAGGTGGTGTCTTTATAGTTCTACTACTTTCGCTCCTCCCTCCTCATGAATGTGTGGTAGGGGCAGATCGGGTCCTTCTCAGCCCACCAGCTGGTTACGGGGGTGCCTTCTTCTTCTGCCGGTAACCGATAATTAATCAACTCCAAGCAGTCAGTTCCGATGCGGCAGAGGTCTTGCAGGGTCTTCTTAAAGTCATCTTTCACCACCGAAGGCAGCTTGGCCTGTGGCGCAGATTTGCCCTCTCGGGCCACCGTGCGGGCCATCATGTAGTCGACTACATCCTTGCTCTTGCCATGCCACAAGCGTAGGAGGTGCTCCGGATCGACGTCGAGGACGGGCACGGGTTGTCGGTTCAGGAACCTTCTCTCTGCCCCATCCCAGCAGTCGATCTTTTATGACTGATAAAAGGCCGTGCGGGCATTCCACCACTTTACATATTCGGGTGTCACCCGAGGGACGTGACCAGGGGCTGGCACTCTGAAGGTGGCGGCGTCTGCCCAGTGGAAGAAGTCCCACCAGACTCTGGCGTTCTCCGCGACTAAGCCTCCCTGAAGGGTCAGCATCACCAGGCTGAACTGGGCACTGTGTACAGGAATATGCTTATCATAGCTGAAATTTCGACCAAAGCGGAAGGGGTAATACGGCTCCAGTAGCAACGTCTCCCCCTTTCTGAACGCCAGCACGCTGGGACAGATGGACAACGCCCAGCCCCTTAGCTCGAGTTCCAAAGAATGAACAACGGCCCACCTGAAAAGCAGGGGTGAGTCTCGTGTCACTGGCTCAGTAGGGGTCACGCGGATCCCCATTGGAAAACATGCAGTAACACGGAAAAAGTAAAACAGTAGGTAGTAGTAAAGCAGGAAAAACTACACTACAAAGCTGTAAAGCTATGCTAGACTGCAGTAAAAGAAAAGACAGGGAGTAGGAGTAGGGAACATTCTAGGAAGAGGGGGAGAACCCATACTAGACAAGCGACTGCCGAACTAACCTCGGCATCCCAAACTACTCCAAGCAACAACAGGAAGGTGACTCTAGGTTGATGAAGTCAGGAGTTGCCGATCTGTCGACACTGCAAAGGACCTATAAAACAGATAAAGACGTAAGAATAACCTAGATAGACGCAGACCTAGATGACACGATAAGAATGTCATGCACACTGTCCCACACATGACTAGAACGTCATGCATACAACAGGACACTGACCTCGAGTATAGCCATGAGAGGGCTAGCCCGGGAGGTCACGACGCACAAGAAACGCCAAGAGAATAGCGAAGAGCCATGTGCTATGTGACTGGTGTACCTCTCACTAGAAGAACAGCCAGCTATGTCCACTGACGTCTTATGCTACGCCTACTAGTGTCTTGTCCGCGTACCCTATCGCAAGGACTAGGCCGAGACCAAGGCACTGTCAGAACCAAAACTAAAGTACCATCGCAAGTGACTAGTCAGGGTCACGCCTGTCGACATGAGTCCAAAGCCCCTGACCACGTGTGCACACATTGGCTCCCTGCCTAAGCCAGGCCTCTAGTTAGTATTCCCCCTCCGAAGGATGCTACGGTTGGACCGAGGGCCCACGGAACTAGCTTAAGAACCGTAAATCAGGAAAGTGCCCCGCTACAAGAACCGTCACGCCGTAACGTGATGTAAGGCTATGACTAGTGAAGGCTCACAAGACATGGAGACTTAAAACAAGAGTAAGGAAGTACATACAGGCAAGAGAGCACTGTCACATGTACTTCGAAGGACCAATGGCAGCACAGCCACTGCCGACAACTCAGGACAAGGCAACTAGTCCTACTCACGTAACGATCCTTGAGTCAGACAACTCAGAGGCAAGATCGTCACTAATAGTTGAACAAGTCACCAATCAGTCTAATCCTAAGCCAGAGAAAATGACACTGGAGACCTGAAGGAACACCGAGAATCCTCAGCACATCTGGATGCACAGAACGAGGTAATACGATACGTCACTACAGCCAGAACCATGTCTCGAACTGGACAGAATCGTCGAGACACACACATGGTTACCTGCCAACCATTGGGTGACCCCGGGTTCACCGGAACCAGACGATGATGACTCTATAGTAGGGAAGAAAACCCTACTACAAGTAAAAAGACTACTGGCTGCCTTATAATGTAGTCCTGACCTTCATAGGATGTCAAGAGACATCCACGGGAAAGTGGGTAGACAACTAGGACAAGCCAAGACAATCAGAAACCAAGACGGTGGAAAGCAAGACTCTAGGGCTGTAACGCTCCACCTTTAGACTGCTACACAGAGGTGACAGTCTAAGGATGAGTCGTTACACTCTAGAGGAGATAGGACTATGGCGGTCTAATAAAGGCACGCCACATGGATGTGACGATCAAGGAATGAGCCGTCACGGACACTGCCCTACTACCGAACCTAAGACAGACCGACACACGGACGAACATAGAACAGAATCAGCCATTACGGCCAACAGGACTGTAACGGCCTACTATAGGCATGTTACATGCTCTGACGCACCCAGATTGGGCCGTTAGGCCGAACAGGCCTAAAACATAACTCAGACGAACGGTATGTAACGCTCCAATATGGATGCGTTACAGCACCCTAGCGCATGGGGGTTGGGCTGTTAGAGCCAACCGACATAGCCAGTCAAACTCAGTCAAACACACTATGACGGTCTGAGGAAGACGCGCCACAGTACTCTGGTGGTCTAAGGCAAGGCCGTCAGAGTGAATAGACTGACATGAACATCGAGGACGAGAGGACTGTGACGCACCAACAAGGGGGGGTTAGAGGACTGTGACGCTCCAATACTGGACCGTCACACTTCCATAGCCACAACTGACCCACATGCTCAAAGGCATGTGACGGTCTATCGTGGGACCGTCAGGGACTGTGACGGTCTCTGGTACAACCGCCACACCGGTCCGGCGAGTAAAATAGTGGAAAAGTCAAATCGACCAGTTCCACACCCCATTCACACCGAAGCGTAGGGGAAACAAAGCCACACGACTAAAAATAACTTCTGGAAGCCAAAAAGTCCACATGTGCACATCAAAATGCGAGATTGGGGCGATTCCAACGAATCAACCCAAATTGGGTCACCGAGGTTCCCGGACTCCTACCGACCCTGAATGACGACCAATCGACACTAAACTGGCGGCTACGGGATCCTGACATCCCGACGGTCATTTTGACAGTAATTATACTGCAAACCGTCACCATTTTCTGGCCAACCCTACAAACTCTGAAAATAGCCGGGTCATCCCTAATGTCCCAGTCCACAATTCATACCAAGCCCTCGCTGGAAGGAGGGCGGAAAGAGAAGAAGCCGGCCGCTATGGCCAGAAGAAGCTGGCCCCGAGGCCAAGGAGGTTCAAACAAGTGTGGGTCCCCAAGTGGGTCCAGCCTGTCCACCAAGCTGCACCAGTACCTAGCGGTCCAACTCGCAACGGGGTTGAAGAAAGGAAAGAAAGGGGCCTACCCCTGAAAGTAGAAGAAGTGGTAGCGGACCCTCCACATCGTGGAAGCTTCAGGGCCTGCGGCTGACAAGCCAATGTCCTTGCTGTGGGATGAAGATTCTAGCAACCCATCGGTCGGGTTCGGCTTGCTTATATCCCTCCTGCAGGAGGCCAACAACTCTCCCCCGTACTACATCAAGAGCGGGGTCGAGAAGAGATGACCACCATGGTAAAGAACTATTTCCGAGGGCTAGGCAACCCCTCGCTTGGACAGCAGCGACTAACGCAGGCAATTGCGGCTAATGAAGGCTACTTCCCACCAATGGCAGTTGAAGAGGAAGAAAAGGAAAGATGGATGGCGTCGTCGGTTGACGACAACTATTTTGAAGACGGCTTTGAGATCGAAGCCAACGAAACCACACCTCAGTGGGAAGAGAAAGAAAGAATTTCTACATTTGAGAGGCTGACCTTTCCGGACCAAGCCAGGAGGAAGGTCCATCGGTAGAGAAGTAGGATGCAAATTTTCACCTGCAATATGGCTGGCACATTCAGCCAATATAGAGGGCTGCTTGAAGACCCTCATGAGTTTGTTCGATTGGCCGTAAGGCCAGGGCCGAACACTCGGAGAACCAAGGCTACAAGAGGTCTACTAGCGGTAGCTAAGGGCAAGCAACCCCTGACCTACCACCAGTAGGATGATGAAGCTACCCTTCTATCTGCCAATGTAGTGACGGCGGAAGAAGATGACGATGTTCTCCTCGACATCCTGCCTGAAGGTATGCCCGGGGAAGCAACAGAGGCCATCCCCAGCACTATAACCATGGACCCGTCGGTCCTAATGCTACTCCAAAGGTACCGGCAAGAGATAGACTTGTTGAAGAAGCAGCTGATGGAGAAAACTGAACAGTCATCAGCTTCCAAGCCTCCCGAAGTTCAGGGTGAATCATCTCCGGGAGCTGTCCATCAAGCTGGCCCTCCACCACTCTATACTCTGCCTCAGCCATTAGAGACAAGCTTGGTGACAAATCAACAGTGCCCACCATAGCCACTGATGCCACAGGTGCTCCCTCAGGTGCACTAGACACCTCCGCTACTGCGTCCTCCACAGGCGACCACCTTGGTCACCCCTTACCTGCAGCTGACGCACTTCTACCCAGTGCCAGTCAATCCAATGGTCATGAACTGGATGATGGTGGAGAGAATGATAGAGCTGAAGCTCACAGAAAGGAGTAAAGGTGACTACGTTGCATTTGATGCGTCTCGGGTACCATACCTGTCGCACCATGCTGCCAAGCGGCTCCCTCCTCGGATCAGCAAGCCACCGAAGTTCGACAAGTTCAATAGGAAGGGATCCCCGAAGGAACACATTGCCTACTACATGACTGTCATGGGTGATCTAGCCACCGACGAGCCATATCTGCTGAAGTTTTTTGGGTCCTCGCTGACAGGGCTCGCATTTGAATGGTACTCCAGCCTCCCGATCGGGTCGATCAGTGACTGGTCAGACATGCAGAGGAAGTTTAGAGAAAGATTCGATGTTACAGAGAGGGAGGTCACAGTGGTTGAACTCTACTCAACGAAGCGGAGGGTAGATGAGATAGCCCGCAATTATATTAAGAGGTGGAGGAACCTCGTGATGAGATGCAAGTGGCCCCCACATCAGGAGGACACTGTACAAATTTGCAAACAGAACCTCAGGAGGGAAGTTCTGGAAAAGATGATTGGAATGGAAATACGATCATTCGACTAACTAAACAATGTTCTGGCTAAGGTAGAAGCCTTCCTGGCTAGACCTGCCCCTACATCGACTACCGACACAACCCAGAAGGGCAAGGCAGTGGAGCGGCGCCAGTCGCCTAAAGAAGTGAACGCTCTTGATATCAAGGCATTTGAATAACAGAAGAAAGATAGAGGCAAGAAGGCAGTTGCCCCATGACCTGCAAAAGCCATAGATGGCAAAGAGGGCCCCTCGTTGCAGGATAAAATGAAGAAGGCCTATTCCTTTCCTAGGGACAAGACCAGAATCCTGTTCGATTGGGTGACAGAGTATGGCGTGGTCACTCTGCCAGAGTCGAAGAGGCCAGAGGACCTGAAGAGAAAAGATAGTCTAGGATTCTGCCCCTATCACTAGATGCTGGGGCATCTGATCGAGGACTTCTACGTTTTTAAGTACATCATCGAAGGGATGGTGAAGAAAAATAAAATAGAGTTGGGAGAGTACAAGGTGGACCCTCCGCAACCCCATGAAGCCCCTCCGAGGAGGGCAGAAGTCAACATGATCTCCTTATATCAGGCATTGCCTGAGGAGGTCTCTGAAGCGAGCTCTAGGAAATGACAGTGGATGTCGTCTCCCTTTGAGCCCAGTAGCAACCTCCCTAGCAGAAAGAGGAGGAATCTCCTTAAATCCATGTTTGACCTCTCCCAATTGCTCGCATCCACACAGTATACATCATGGTCCCCTCTTTCAGTCCTCTCCATGAATTCTTCTAAAGATTCATTATCACGTGGGCGAGTGTCAGTAAGCCCCAATGTCTCCATAATATACGCCTTGGCTACTGACCTGTTCTTTCGATCATCCAAGTCCAACCCTAGTAGTTACTGAGCCCCCTCTCAGTAATTAGGATAGGTGACCCCAGTCACCACCTCACCATCCACTTTGAGGCCCATGATTTGGACCACATCTTCCAGGTTGGGCACCATGTGCCTCCAGGGTATCAGGTAGGCCCGAATCGCTGGGTCCCATCTTTCACGCAATGCTTAGATGAGGTCGAGGTCAAGCTTAATCGGTTCAATCTAGAAAAAGGCCCCAAACCCCATCGCGTCTGACCGAGCTTTCTGGAAATCCAGAAGACCCCGAAAGGTGGCCACCACTAATTCTCATGAGATGTGTGACCTCATCATACTCTGTGCATACGTAAGAAATGAGAACTGGGAGCATGGTAAAAAAAAGAGAACAAGAAAGGGGAGCGAAAGAGAGGATGAAGGAACGAATGAAGGGATTCATTACAAGCTGCAATTAGGTCCTCTCACTAAGGTGCCCTTCAATGTCGGAGAGTCTCCTGAAACTACTGTTAGATCTACTTCTCTTCGAGGAGTGGGAAGGCTTGGCCTCCATCCTGAAACTAGATCCACCTTCCATTCTGAAACTTTGGAAATTTTCACTCCTTCCCCTCCTTAGAAGCTTTCACTCTTCAAAGTTGGCTCCCACTGTCCCTGGGGAGAATGAAAGAGGATGTATTTATAAGATTGGAAGAGGTCTGATCCAAAACTGTCACCCTTACCTCTAGCAGTGGCCCTCATAATGGGGCACCTTCCTTTCAGTCTCACGTGTCACTTCGCCGCTTGTTTGTAGTAAATGATTTGGTAGCGTGACTCGTGGACTTGCACCCTACGCGGTCTAAGGGTTCCCTGTAGTCGTTGTCATGTTGCAAATAATCCTTGAGTACAAATAAAAAAAATGAGGGGCATTCACATGGGGAAGGAGGACAAGAGGTCAGCGTCGTTGAATTTGGTCGTGGACTCCCTTTGAAAATAATGGCCATAGCGAGACACAATTCCCTATTTCAGGGTGAGATTTTGTCAAACATATCATGTGGGAACAACGTGGAAGAGAAGAGACATAGAAGATAAGGAACGCATTAGGGACAAACAAGTGACAAGAAAATAAATCATTCCATTCATATATCTATATAAACTGTCAAGTACATCATGAGTGAGGGGGGTGGGTGTACACGTACATCTCTCTAACTCTCACCACCACCCTCCTGATCATCTCTCTCCTCCCTCCTAGGACGAGGATCCCTCGGAGGCCTCATGGAGATCTGTGAGGTAGTGCTCGCCTCACCCTGCAGTGCCCGCTCGGCCTCGGCGGCGCGCCGCTCCTCTATGGAGGAAGCTAAGAAGCTACCCACAGAGAAGGAGCCGGACTGACGAAGGCACGTAGTGCGCTCTCGTCCCCTCTGATACCACTCCTCTCTCTCCCTCAACCTCTGCTTCGCCGCACTCAGGCCTAGTCAGAGCTCCATCACCTGGGCCTCTAGAACCCTCCTCTCATCCCAATCTTGATGTCGCTCTTCCCTCCTCTCCTCTCTCTCCCTCTCCCTATCTTCTCTCTCCCTCCCCCTCTCCTCTCTCTCCTACTCTACCTTTCTCCTCGCCACCTGGAGAGCAACCCTCAAATCCAACACACCTCATGGCAACTCCTCAGTGTCGCGGCATCGTAGCTCCGCCTCCAGCTCCACCACGGTGGCCGCCCAGGTGTCACGCTCCTCCTCAGCTCAGGCTAGCGCACCTCGGATCTCCGCCACCTGCCAAGGCCCATACTCTCATGAGGTTAGAAAAAAGCATGAGGTAATCACATCCGAATCTTGTAAATAACACTCACCCGAGCCGCAAGCTCCCGCTCTGCCTCCTCGACACAAGCCACTGTGTTGGTGAGCTACTCCTGGAGGGAGGTGACCCCCAGAGGAGGAGCTTGGGAGCTGGAAGATGCTCCTCCAGTCATCCCTACTGCTGTCCCCTATTGGGCACACTGAAAAAAAAAAGAACAACGGCAATTAGTAGTTGAACATCAGGAATCTAGGTAAACACAAAAAAAGAGGGCATTGCATAAACTTACGAAGATGTCCAGCTACTGTCGAGTGGCAGCTAGCTACTGCCGAGTGTCCGCCAAGTGCGCTTATAGGTCGGTGATGATGGCACCACAGGCATCCTGCATGTGCAAGCATGTAGGTTAGTGTCACATGCATACATTCATAAATAAAAATAATAAAAAAATAATACGCATTTCATACTTACCCCTAGTGGTCTCCCAAGCTGAAGACGGGCGGCATGGGTCTCCCAAAAAAAAAAGAATAACTAATGCAATTATCCTAAAATGTATGCAGGAAAAGCATAGGACATGGATCTCTTGGCTGCAGGTCCGGGCAGTGTACCTCGCACTGCCCGACTTCCAGCGAGAGAGACTAGCAGCGATGGGATTCGTCGAGTTCATGAGCACTGAGGTTATCTGGTTTGACACACTGCTCCTCTATACTCTGCACGATCGCTGGGACCCAGTGAGCCATACATTCCCCTTCCCGTGGGGCCACATGGTCCCCACGCTAGAGGACGTAGCTCGGATCACTGGCCTACGCGTGCATGGGTCCCCGATCAGTGGGAAGGCTTACCCTAACTACCGGGAGATGGCCCAAGAGCTACTGGAGTTGGAGCTGCTACACCCGGAGTGGCAGTCCACTACTCTGACTAGAGCAGCACTTCAGGACAGCCTCAGGCTGTGGCGAGCAAGGATCACGACTGGGGAGCTACCCGAGCAGCTTTTACAAAGGCTCGTAGATCGAGCCTGACCGAGGGTGGTAGCAGAGCCGGGGCCAGAGGTAGATCGAGTGCTGAGGTGATTCCTAGCACTATTCTTCGGATGACTACTGTTCGCGACGAGGGCGGACGTCATCAGCTGCCGCTTCCATCCTTTGCTCGAGGACTTGGACCACGTAGGTGACTACGCGTGGGGAGTAGCGGTCCTCGCTTTCTTGTTCAACACGTTGAGCTCCACTAGCTGACGCACGATGCTCGGCGGCTTCTCCCCTTTACTCAAGGTATGACTCGACCCTTAAATTGATTATGCCATCTCTGTATGATTCCTATATGTGGTTATATGCTGACATTTGATGGAATACAATGTAGGTGTAGGCCTACGTGCGATTACGCGGGCTAGGGCGAGGCGAGGAGACCCACCCCGAGCTGTTGCCGATCGCCAGATGGTGGACAACCCCGCGAGAGACTGGAGGCCTTTAGAGACAGGTCCGAGGGATTCAGGACGACTTAGATGCCCTACCCTACACTTCGGTGAGACTCTAAACTCAGACTCTTTAATTAAATGTAATGTATATGCTTATGATGCTAATGTGACTTTTCTATTTGACAGGTTCGGTGGACACCCTACGAGGGCGAGGGTCACGAGGGCCAGCCCTGGGTAGTGGGGGCCCTCGCCTTCTCGGGGCATGACGTGTGGCTTCACTGCATGAATGCAGTGGAGCCACTCCACTTCATGCTGGTGATGAGGACGATCGGTGTCCTCCAGACAGCGGTCGAGTTTCCGGCACCCGAGAAGCCAGGGGAGCATGTCGGGAGACACCCTCGAGGCCTGGCAATGGTTCTAGACTAGACAGCGCGAGCTGTAGAGCAGATCGCGGATTGGACGGAACTCGGGCAGGTCGTGTCCACCTGAGCGGAGAGCGAGGAGGCATACTACACATCGTACACCCAACACTACCAAGACCAGGTTTTTTGGGGTGCCCGCTGACCGATACGACTTCTAACCCTAGCACTCTTTAATTATGCTTATGCTCTCTATATGATTGTGCACTAACTCTTGGACTTTCTAAATGCAGATAGACCCACAGGGCAAGATTGCAGAGCTACAGGGGCTCCTCCATTCGACCATCCGGGAGTGGGATGAGGCTCGACAGGCACTGGGCCGTCTGGTGAGTTTCCTTAACCCTTAAACTCAATTATGCATTTGATTATGATTATGCTTATGAAATGACTTACCCTGGAGTTTCTAAATGCAGTGAGCCGAGGGGACTCAGTGATAGGGGACCGACGCTCCTTCTTCCTCCTCTCAGACCCCTGCGGATCGGACCGAGCGGGATGTAGAGTTCGCCCAGATGGTGGCTCGGGTAGAGGCAGCCGAGGCGACGGTCTCTGAGAGAGTGAGTACACTACGCTTTCCTTGTTGATTATGCTTATGAAAATGCAATTGACTAACCATGGTGCATGCATGCAGACGACTGAGCTAGTAGCTGCCTTGGGCGAGAGTACCCGGCTATGAGAGGAGCTCAAGCAGAGCCGAGTAGCTGCGTGAGTGGAGACGATTCGCCTCCGGGAGGAGCTAGCACGGAGCCGACCGACAGCCACAGTCGAGACAGTGCTCCTACGAGCAGAGCTTGAGCGGCTCTGGGTGGGGGCGAAGGAGATGGTCCGAGTCCGAGCTGAGGCTGAGCGTGCTCATACCGAGGCATCGGAGCTGAGAGGAGAGCTGCGGGCTTACAAGGAGATGAGCCTGGAGCAGAGCAGAGCAGCACTGAGCAGTAGCACCCACGGCACCCATGGCTCCTTCCGCAGCTACTTCACAGGTTCCTCCGGCCGCCAGAGGAATGAGGAGGAGGAGCGTCACCAACGACGGCGCGAGGAGGACACCAGCTCTGCGATGGCCCCCCCATCGAAGAGGCGGGAGGGGGGTGGTGACAGTGATAGGCTAGAGGGAGGGGCCTGAGGTACTCGGACACGACTTTTGTACATGGACATGATTATGGTTATGATATGACTTATTTTTAGTTGGTTTTCCTTTTGTGTAAATGAATGAGACAGAATTAGAAATTGTCTCTATGTCAGTATTAAACACTTTTCATTTGGTGGCAGAAATTTGAAATACAGACAGATTTCAAATGGATTTAAGTTTTGTTTGAAATCTGTCCCAAACACCCCTTCTTCTACCCCAATCGAGCCCGAGCCTAAGCCCTCTCCCTGCCACTCTCTCGCTCTTACCCTCTCCCACTTTCTCGCTCTCACTCTTTCTCCCACTTCCTCTCTGCGACCGCTGGTGCCACTGCTCGCCGCCACCTTGCCACTAATAGTGCTCTCCGCCACCTCACCACCGTTGGGGCCCACTATGTAATATCTCAGACCTTTCGGACCCTTATTTTCGAGTCTCAGATTTGTTTTCTCGGAGTGTCCAGCTCCATTGTGTCCAACTGTGCGTGTCGGACGTCTTTTGTGTTTAGATCGGCGCGATCCGAAGATGTTTCAGAGGCCCGGAGGCGTTTCGCGATTTTTTCCGCACGTTTTTCAGATTCTCAACCCTGTTTTCGGCAAATCCTGTGGAACTCCACTACGGGCGAACCGAGTCGTTCACCTGGGCGAGTGTAGTACCGTTGCGATCAATGCGTTCCGAGGATCGCGAGAGCGTTATTTTCTATTTTTGATATTTTTTTAAAAATCTAGATTTTCTATAAAACCTCCATTTCTTTTTCTTTTTTTCCCTTCTTCTTCTTCCTTCTTCTTCTTCCTCCCCACGTCGTGACCGCGCCCCCTCCTTCTCTCTCTTCGATCGACGGCGACCGCGGCGACCCTCTCTCTGGCTGCAGACGGTGGCGGGGTGACGACGCGGCTACGTAGGCGGCGGCAAGATGATCTTGTGGGCGTGTGGTGTTCATGGGAAGCATGGAGGAACGAGGTTCTTAACGGCGTTCTTCGCAGTGTGTGGACGATCCGGCGCACCTCGATGCGAACCAAAGGTAGGGTAACGATCCCTAGCCTCTTGCATTCCTTCCCCGTGAGTTTTAGCCCGAGGCGAGGGCGAGAGGGGTTATTTTCACGCCGGGAAGGGTCATTCATGCCACGAGGAAAGTTCACCCGATCCATTGTTTTATGCCCCGATTTCACATTTCAAGGGCGTAGAAGCATGCTAGGGGGCTTGGGGGTTGATTTCCTTGCGTTTCCCCCTCCGCGGGGCTTGTATGGGGCTGAAAATGGGGTTTTCTGACGGGTTCGTTGTTTTCACACCGGTGAGTGATAAACGATCGAACCAGGGCCCGTTTATCAATAGAGCGGCCCATACAAGACCGCCCTTCTGTCTTGTGCGGCCATGGTCTGATCGCCCAATGGCTTGGTGCCCATTGGGTATGTGCGGCCAGTCGTGGGACCGCACATCTATGAGTGGCCCCATGTCAACCGCCCAACCCCTAAGTTTTGATCGTTGCTTGTGACCGTTGCACAGTGCACTAGGGTGTGCGGCCAGGGTCTGGCCGCATGACCCTTCGTGTGGCCAGAGGTAGGCCGCACGACACCTGGTGCCGTTGGCAGTGGTGCGGCCAGAGTTGGACCGCACATGCCTCGTGCGGTGAGGTCCTAGCCGCCCTTCCCTTGTGCGGCCTTTTACCGTTGGTGGATGAACGGCTGTGCTGGACCACCCATCCTCCATGTGTGGCTGAGAGTCAACTGTCTTTCCTTGTGCGGCTAGAGGTTGACCACTTATGCCCCGTTTGAACTAGGAGAAGAACGGTTCTTTCCTGATCGTCCAACCCCTAGTGCGGTCAGTGCCTGACCGCCTATCCCTGAGCGGCCCAGAGTGGACCGTTCAAGGGGCAGACCTGAACCGGTATTGCTTCTTTGGCCGATTTGAGTCCCAAGTGTGTGGGCCTTGGTCCGCATGCTGACCCGTGGTCTGACAGATGCTGGGCATGGTGTTGAGGCCCAGTGTCGTGGCACTGTGTGGTCCCGGGAGGTGTTGTTTTTGGCTCGTGTCACTGTGTGACGGTGTTGGTACGAGGAGCGTTCCTTGTACTGCCGGTTGTGATGTTATTTTCAGTGGCTTGAGAGTCTACTCCTTCAGTGACCCTCCACTAGTCGTACCCTTCGGTACGCGTGTACTGGCCCACCAGGGAGTGGTGGAGGGGCTACCCTGAGGATGATTTTTAGACTAATTTTCGTCGGGCCCCACGTGTGGCAGTCGGAGTCCGACTGAGGGAAAAACCAGTTAGAGGCCAGACCTAGTGTGTACGGTCTGTGTGTGCACATGTGGTTGAGGGTAGTTGGACACGCGTCGACGGGTGCGACCCCAGCTAGTCACTCACTTTGTGGTTACTTGCTCGGTGTCTGTGCATCCGCTAGGCGCTAGCGTGCCAGGCAGACACCTGCGGTGCAGTGTAAGACGTCAGGGGATACTACCGACTGTGCTTCTAGTGGGAGGTACTCCTGTCGAGTCAGGGAGTGACAGACTGTCAGTCTCAGTCGCTTCGACCTTCGGGTATTGGTCGGGTTGACCGGTGAGTTCCGGATGTTTCACCGTGGCGTGCGTGTGTGGGTTTTCACGCCGTGAGACTGGTGGGGGGGTGAACACCATTGGCGAGCTGGCCCAAGCATGAACGCAATGGAGTGATCGGGACGCGTGATGGGGCGACGGATGGAGCGTGGCGCGGTGCGATCTCTCGGTGGATTCAAAGCCGGCGTAATTCATTATTTCGGTGGTTTTCGGTGCGATTTAGTCGCTTCGGCGCATGGTTTCTTCGGTGGAGGTAGGGAGACGGACGCTCTACTTCTCCTCTACGTTTCCCTACAGTTTTATGCCGAACAATGTGTGTATGAGTAGGTTTTAGTCCAGTGTAGGTAAAGCATGCTCGGGGGGTGTGCGTCGGGTTCACCAAAAAATGGCAACGATTTTCCATCTAGTTAGTTTCATTGTGACCCCCGGCATGTTAGCATTCTTGATCCGCTGATTTCGTGTCGATTGGTCATCATTTGGGGCCGGTACGAGCCGGGAACCCCAGTGACCCAATTAGGGTCGATTCAATGGGATCGACCGTTTCTTGCGATTTGGCTGTTGCATGTGACCCTTCCAGACTGTGGAAGGTGTTTTTCGTCGTCTAGGGTTGTTTCCCCTGCGTTAAGACGTGAATGGGGCGTGGAACGATCGAGATCGGCCATTTCCATAGTTTTCCCGCCGTAGCATGTTAGCGGTCGTTCCAGAGACCACTAAAGGTCTCTTGCAGCCCCACGATAGACCGCCACACTCCGTCGTGTGTCGGTAGGTTCAAAGTCGGTTCAGGTTGGCGGCCCAACCTTAGACCACCTCTTGACTCTAGCGGACCTATGTTGGTGCGCCAAGCAGATGGTTCCTCGAATTTAGTGTCAAACAGTTCGAGTCTCGATTGTTTTATGATAGACCGCCATGTTGCTCTAGCGGCCCTTTCTTGGAGCACTATGATTCGGTGATGTCAGTCAACAGATTAAGTCAGTTCGCGTTGGCGGTCCTAATTCTGACCGCTAATGTGCTGTAGCGTGCCTTGCTTAGGCCGCTACGGTGTGTTTTACCAAGTCAATGTTTTAAGCTGGTTGGCCTTAGTGGCCTAACCTTTGACCGCCTCTTCGTGGTAGCACGCCTTCCTTAGGCCGCTACAGTCAGTTTGTCTTAGGTAAATGTCCTAGGGCGGTTAGTGTGGCGGTTCATGCTTGGACCGCTGAGTCCGTGTAGCGGGTCTTTTATAGACTGCTAGGTGGTTGACTGGGTAGGTCAGTTCGAGGGCTGATTGGGTTGTAGCGGCCATGCCTTTGACTACCACAGTCACCTCACGGCCCAGTGTAAGACCGCCAGAGTCCTTGCCTCTATGTGTGTAGCGGCTTCTTCCTTGGTTGCTTGTGTTGCTTAGCGGCCGAGTGATACACCACTCGCGTCCCAGAGGATGGTTTGCCGGTGCTTTGGTTTCTAACTGTCTTGGCTTGACCTTGTGGTTCGCCCGCTGACCCGTGGACGTCTGCTGATGTCTTATGAGGGCTATGACCACGTTATAAGGTAGCCAGGAGTGCTTGTGCATTGTGTAATGTTCTGTTAGTCATTGTCAAGTTCTGGTCAACCCGGTGAGACCTAGTGGTTAACAAGTAACCTTGTGTGTGTCTCGGCTATTCTGTTTAGCTCGAGACATGGTACTGGATGCCTCGAGGTACTGTTTTACCTCAGTTTGTGTATCCATGGGTGTTGAGGGTCTTGGTGTTCCTTCAGGTCTCCATGTGTCATTTTATACAGTTGTGTCGTTTCCTCTGGCTTAGATTTAGACTGATTGGTGGCGTGTCTCCGCCATTGTACGACGATCTTGACTTCGAGTCGTGAGACTCAAGGATCGTTGTGTCAGCAGGTCTAGTTGTCCTATCCTGAGTCTGTTGGTAGTTGTTGTGCTACTTTTGTGCTTCGTAGTATGTGTGACAGTGCTTCCTTGCCTATCTGTACTATAGCACTTGTGTTTTAGAGTCTCTGTGTCTAGTGAGTATCCACTAGTCGTAGCCTGACGACACGTTCCTAGTCTCGGCCCACATGGGAGCAATGGTAAAGGCAGTTCCCGAGTTCCCGTGCTTGCAGTAGCGTCCTGTTGATGGAGAAAACTAGCTAGAGGCTTGGCTCTAGGCAGAGAGCTTGTGTGTGCACACGTGGTCAGGGGCGGTTGGACGAACGCCGATGGGCGTGACCCTGCCAAGTCACTCGTTCCTGTAGTTCTTGTTCTTGTTCTGAGTGTACCTCAGTCTCCGTCATTCGCGGCATCCGTAGGGAAGTACTTGAGGCATAGTGTATGACATCAGTAGACACATCTGGCTGTTCTTCTAGTGAGGAGGTATTTCAGTCCGTGACCTATGACTCGCGGGTTTCTCGAGCGTCGTGACCTTCTCGGGTTAGCCCTTCTTGGCCTTACCTGAGGTCAGTGTGCTGTCGTGTGCACGACACTCTTGTCGTGTGTGTGGTTGTGTCTAGAAGAGCATGCACGACAATCGAGTCGTTTATGCTTTAGTGTCTTGGTCTGTCTAGTTCATTTCTAGGGCCTCTTGTCTGTCCTTGTAGGCCTTCATCTTAGGCCTCGTGCTTGGAGAGAGAGAAGACGGGACGGGAGAGAGAGAGACAGGATGAGAGAGAGGTCCCGCGGGTAGGAGGAGGGAGATAGAGAGAGAGCTGGTGAGAGAGATTGAGAGAGAGAGAGAGAATGATCGCGTAGAGAGAGAGAGAGGGAGTGAGATAGAGAGAGAGGGTGGGAACGGTGAGAGGGTTAGAGAGAGGGGAGGCAACGGCGGGGTGGGGTTGGACGCGGCCGGAGCAAGGTGGGGTTAGCAGGGTGGGGTGGTTTACGTGAGAGGGGTGGCCGGGGGAGTTGTTGCGGTGGGTCGGCTGGTGCAGGCGGTGCGATCGTGGAGTGGAGGTCGCGGTCGTGGGTGGAGTGGCGGGAGTGGGGGCTGATGGTGGGAAGGTGCAGGTGGCCAGAGGTGGTCGCAGGCGGTTGCCGGCGTGTGGTTAGTAGAGATGGGGGAGGCCCGCCGACGGCCGTGTGTGAGAGGGAGTGGGGAGGGAGAGACGGTGGCCGGAGAGGAGGGTGGTGGCCGCGGTGGTCAGAGGGTGTGGCTCCGGCGGGGTGTCGCAACTGGGATGGGGTGGTGTGTGAGAGGGAGTGGGGAGGGAGATGTGTGGGTTGGCGACTGTGGTGGAGCGGTGGGAAGGGAACGGTGTGAGTAGGGAGAGGAGGTGGTGTTCGCAGGGTGGAGATGCAGGCGGAGGGGGTGAGGGTGTTGCATGGGGGGTTGGCACGGTGGTCGGAGGTGACTGTGAGAGAGGGAGCTGGTGGAGGGGAGGCCGGCTGTGGGGGCGTGGGTCTTCCAGCGCGCGCGGCAGTGAAGAGAGAGGGAGTGCAGTCGCGGGGTGTCCGCGACGGGGGGTCGTCCGGCGGCGGTTGGCAGTGTTGGGAGGTGGAAGGAGCTCGCGGGGGTGTGAGAGTGTGCTGCGTTGGCAGAGGGCCAGAGAAAGGAAGAGAGTGGTTGAGAGGGATTGTTGCGGTGGTGTTAGCAGAGAGGGTTAGAGAGAGAACATGGGGAGGGAAAGAGGGAGTGAGGAGGTGAGCGCGGTGTGCCGGCGTGGGTTCGCAGGCGGCATGTCGGTCGGTGGTGGAGGGTATCGGTGATGGGAGGTTCGACGGCGAGGGGGGGGTCTCGCGGTCACCGGCGGTGGTTTTTCGAGAGAGAGAGAGAGAGCACCGGGCACGCATGGTAGCCGCGACGGGGGTGTTCTCCGGTTAGGAAGGCGGTGACTGCATGCGAGTGGGGTGACAGGGAGAGGAGATGGGAGAGAGAATGGGACGACGGGGGAGCGACATCGGTGTAGGAGGGTGGCCACGGTGGTGGACGGTGGCAACGGTGGTCAGAGGGGAGGTTGCGATTGTGGGTGTAAAGAGAGAGGGGGAGACTGTGGGCACGCGTGGTAGCCGTGGCGGGGGTGTTGTGGGTTAGAGGGGGAGGGAGAGAGGGAGAGGGAGATGGGTTAGCAGAGGGGGAACGGTCGCTGGAGGGTGGCCGCGGTGGTCGGAGAAGCGAGAAGGGAGGCGTCCGGGATGGAGAGAAAGAAATGGAGATAGAGAGGGATCCGTGCGTGGGAGGGAGAAAGAAAAATGGGAGAGAGAGAGAGAGATCCGTGAGGACGAGAGAGAGAGGAATAAAGAAAGAGAGAGAGATAACCCAGCCAGTCGAAGAAGCCCCCGGGAGAGAGAAAAAAATTGGGTTACTTATAGTGGATGGGGTGTGTGTCCGGCGGGTTGGCAAGGGGAGGGCGCGACGGAGTCCTCGTCCCGCTGCGGAGGCGTCAACGGCGCGACCCTCTTCTTCCCCTTTCACTCTTCTCGGTGCGCGGTGACCCGAAGGCCACGGCGGAGGTGCTGGAGTTCCGTCAACGAACCTACAAGGTGTGGATCGCGGCGGCAACCCCGTCAGAGCCAGACCTCAGCGTGGAGGCGCGGTCTGACGACGGCATCGGGCGGCTTTCTCACCCTCTCTTGTGACATCCTCGCGGCCAAATCGACCCCCTCGGCCTAAATCCGGTGGGGGGGCAGCCTTCTTCCCATTCTAGGATCGACGGGAGACTTCCTCGCGACGCGAGGAACGCAGAGACGTCAACCGAGTCGAGCCGTGGAGTGAAGAGACGACCGGGCAAAGGCGAGCCGCGACAACTCTCGACTTGTTCGTGGCCGGATCGGGCGTTTGCATCACGATTGAGGTAGGGGGATCAATACCCTAGCCCATTAAATTGTTCCTAAAGCATGCCTATCGTCGCTGAGTTCATAGATTAACTAAAGCATGTCCATCGTCGTTGAGTTCATAGATTAACTATTGCAGGCCTATCATCACTGTGTTCATAGATGATAAATTGTTATATTGAGATGATGGATTGGCAGGGAACAAGTTAAAAATAGTAATTCCCGTCGATTAGAGTCGACCGAGAAGGGATCCGATTGTGATTCCGGTGGATCCGCTTCTCTGGTAAGGACTATGTTTAATGTATTTTAGATTTTATAACGGTCCGCCATAAACCGTTCATTGACCCGAGCGGCTGACGGTTAGACTGCATAAATATAGTCGGTGGGTGGAGGGGGTTGTTCTTGATGGGCCTCTATGTAATGGTTCTCATACTCTTCCTCCCAATCGGGAGAGATCTCATAGACTTCAACCTCTCCTTCTAATTCAAGTTGGGGTTGAGGGTTGGTCTCTTCTATGAGTAAGCTAGATGCTCCCTTGGTGGGGCATTGATTGGCAAAGTGACCTGTGGACGCACTTTTTTCATCAGATTAAATTTGATGCCCCACCACCAAGTAAAGATGCTTGTAACATCAGCTCCAACAGGGAACCTCATTAGTCATTACTTGTTCCAAGTTGGCCATGAACAGTCGGATGGCACACTCGTTAGGTGTGTGGAGAAAAAAAAAATGGAGAGAGAACAAAACGCTCTGAATGACATGAAGACACAACCACATAAAGTGTAGTGTGAAAGGTGTGAGGGAAAGGGGGGAGAGAAAGGGGACCTTGGATGCACAACAATGAAAAGAACCCCATATGAAGATGACAAATTAAAGAGAGGCCATGCCCGGGCTTCTGGGGTCCTCCATTTCTCCCTCCACTTTCACCAGTGTTTGAGACTTTAATTAGGTGATTGAAATGGATCAAATAGGGTGATTCACCCAGTCATTAATTCTTTTTGTTGACTGACAGTCGGATAGTAGTTACGCCAACTTAATGATGTTTGTGGACACCAGCACAATTACTGTTTTCAGATACAATTACAGAGTTTGAGAACAACATCAATCTTATTAGAAGCCTAATCTAACCTCCAGTTCTTGACTGCTCTTGGGGAAGTTCTTGCGTGTGTCAATGCACACATACATGCACAGTCCTCTCTACTCCGTGTGGGGAGGACACCCATCACCCATGTGTAGGTGGATGTGTTGGCAAATGGCAGGCACACCATGGGCAGATGGGCCATACACATGCATGGGGAGCACTGCAGTGGTGCTGCTGTGCTGTGGGTCACTCCACTCCACAGGAACCGATGGGCAGTTTTGGCAGGAGAGAGGGGGGAGCAGCACCCCCCACGCCCTCCTCCTCACCTCCATTTAATACTCCAGGAAGCTGCAGGGGTGGGAGGGACGGAGAGCAGCACGGCAGGCAGTGAGCAGGGAGGGAAGGGCAGAAAGTGGGGATCTTTTTCCTCCCCTCCTCTCCTGCTTCTTCCCTCTTCTTCCGCTCCCGGGAGCAGTTCCCAGGAGCAGGTTTTTTTCGCGGGGTTCAAATTTCCCTCCAGCGCCCACCACTCGCCGCCATTTTCGGCGGGGAAGGTGGAGTTTGAGGGAGCCCGTGAGGGGAGAGGAGGTGGGAGGGGCGCAGAGAGAGTGGGGGAGCACACTGTTCGCCCGCTGCAATGGGTGTGGCGGCGTTGCTGGTGCTGCTCCTGGGTTGTCTGCTCCTGCCGGCGGCGCAATGCGGGGTTACGTACGACAGGAAGGCCCTCATTATCGACGGGCGGAGGAGGATCCTCTTCTCCGGCGCCATCCACTACCCCAGGAGCACCCCTGATGTGTGTGCCGGTTCTGCTGCGCTCCTCCTCTTCCTTTCAGAGGAACAAAGAAAGCCTTTTTTTCTGGCTTAATGTGGCCGCTAACGCTGGTTTCCTCTGTTGGGTGTTTGTGTGCAGATGTGGGAAGGGCTGGTTCAGAAGGCCAAGGACGGGGGGCTGGACGCCATAGAGACCTACGTGTTCTGGGACGGCCACGAGCCGTCGCCTGGCAATGTACTTTGCCACCACCGCATGTGTTGCTTTGCTCTCTCCTTCTTCTACTCCATCTCATCTCAAAACCGTTATCTTTTTCTTCTTCTTCTTCCCGATGCCTTGTTGCAGTACAACTTCGAAGGGAGGTATGATCTAGTGAGGTTCGTGAAGACGGTGAAGGACGCGGGGCTCTATGTCGTTCTCCGGATCGGGCCTTACGTCTGTGCAGAGTGGAACTTTGGGTACCTCCATCCCTCTGCTTTTTCTTTCTTTGTTTTTCCATCTCTGGGGCTGTGCCTGAGCAGCCAAGAACCGTTCTTTCTTCTTCTTCTGTTTCGCTTCAGTTTACCGGATTTAGGAAGCAGAAATGGGTAAATTTGGTGGAGGATCGTCTCTGAAACTTTTTTTGTTCCGAGGATTTTGCAACAACAATTTGTTGGGCTATTTTGCTTTGCAGGGGGCTTCCTGTGTGGCTGAAGTATGTGCCAGGCATCAGCTTCAGGACGGATAACGAGCCTTTCAAGGTCCCATCTCCCTTCTCCTCCCAGTTTTCTGCACACTCATGTGGTTCATAGTTCTTGAACGATGGTAGAAACCAAAGTACATCTCCATGCAACCACCTGCTTAGATGTTCTATGTTGCAGACGGCAATGCAAGGCTTTGTCCAGAAGATTGTCCAGATGATGAAGGCTGAGTCGCTGTTTGAATCCCAAGGCGGCCCTATTATCCTCGCCCAGGCACGTTCTTTTCTTTTTTGAGGCATGTTCAGCTGTTCTCTATGCTTTTCATTCATGAAACACACACTTCTGTGAGATGTTTCTGTTTGCTGCCCATGTCTTTGCCGTCTTTTGGGTATGCATAAACAGTTTCTACTGCTTGTGCTTGCAAGCAGGAAGATTCAGAATGGTGAAACCGTTGTGAGAGCAAAATTAGTTTGAATTACTGACTTGGAAATGTTCAATTGGCAGATTGAAAATGAGTATGGACCAGAGAGTAGGTCACTTGGGCCCGCAGGTCATTCATATATGACTTGGGCTGCGGAGATGGCCATCGGACTGCAAACGGGTGTTCCGTGGGTGATGTGCAAGCAGGACGATGCCCCAGATCCAGAGGTGAGAGACTTGTCTTACTAGATCTGCATGTCTTCTTTATTTCTGCTCTGGAGGAAGCAAGGCGGTTGGACCCCTTGCTCAGCTTAATTCACATTGACCAGCTCATGTTGATGGCTTCTTTGTTTTGGACTAAGGCTAAGGAAAAGCTGGTTGATGGTCATCATGTTTGGACTTTGTGAAAAGAAAATCTGATATACTTCATTTCTTATTTGTTCATTCATGATGCTTGTGTGCTCCCCCGTAGGCTTTAATTTAGGCCACAAAAGTTCTGAGCACATTTTTTTATTTTTTCTAAAATTTATGGAACAGCTAAACACCTGCAATGGCTTCTACTGTGACAATTTCAATCCCAACAGACCTTACAAACCTAAGATCTGGACTGAAGCCTGGAGTGGCTGGTAATTTCCTACCTCCTAATGGATTTCTTATTCCTTGAAGCTTCTTTTGGTGTGTGTGGGTGTTGGCGGCAGAGGTGGGAATCCGTAGCTCATAACCTCTTCTACGTTTGTCCTCTCTGTGAAGGTTCACAGAATTTGGAGGCACAATTCACAAGCGACCAGTTGAAGATTTGGCATTTGCTGTGGCTCGATTCATACAGAATGGGGGTTCATTGATCAATTATTACATGGTTGGAGCATGTCTTTAATTCTTGGCATTCCATTCTTTTTGAGCAACTGGACTTTCAAATTGTTGTGCTGTCTTGCTGAAGCTGATGTACTTTTTTCTCTTCTGCATGAACAAACAGTACCACGGTGGAACTAATTTTGGACGCACAGCTGGAGGTCCGTTTATCACAACAAGCTATGATTATGATGCTCCAATTGATGAATATGGTGAGATGTTTGACTAATCTTTTTTGGTCCTAGGTGAAGAACCTGACACCTTGGCTGAAAAAATTGCTCTAGATATTTTGTATTACCGAGTGAAACATTTCAATTTCATTTTTGTTATCTGGCTGTGAAGATGAATTTACAATAACAGCAGCCAATTGGCACAGTATTTTTGTCAGTGAAAAACAAAAGTTTGTGAAGCTGGTTAAGTTTGTATAACCCTTGATAGTTTCTATTATTCATTAGTAGTATGTCCCAAAATACTCCTGTTTCATAAAACTTCATTTTTTTTCCTCACTAACATTTTCCTATTACTGCTACTTGTCGCAAATTTGCAGGCCTCATCAGGGAACCAAAGTATGGACATCTGAAAGAGCTGCATAGGGCCATTAAATTGTGTGAAAAAGCTTTGGTTTCTGCTAATCCAACTGTTACGTCTCTAGGGAGCTATCAACAGGTTAGGAGCCTTCTTTTCCAATTATTGATGCAGCACTCTGAATGCCTGGAAATATACTCATCAATTTTTAAATGCTCATGATATGTTGTTGGCAGGCTCATGTTTTCTCTTCGCAAACTGGAGAATGTGCTGCTTTCCTCTCTAACTATAATCCTAATTCCGTAGTGAGAGTTATGTTTAACAACATGCATTACACCTTGCCACCCTGGTCACTCAGCATCCTTCCTGACTGCAGAAATGTAGTATTTAATACTGCAAAGGTATGCCATACAAGCCACTGGAGAAGAATGTTTTTTTTCTCATTATTAATAGTGTCTTGTAAATCATCTGCATAAAATTTTCTTTATATCCCCATTTTGGATTTCTTGGTGGCTTCATGTGTACCCCCATAGTGTAAATAGCATAAACAGCACTCTCAATTCCTGTGTCTAGTTCAGATCATGTGTATGGTGAAACTTAATTTCAGCATGCTTTGCTCTTCTTAAACATTTTACCAAATAGTTATATTTTTTGTATATTGCTTAAGATAACTCTCCTTTCAACATATAGGTCGGAGTTCAAACGTCACAAATGCAAATGATGGAAACAAATGAATTATCACTGTCATGGGAAAGGTACGATGAGGAGATCATTTCCATGGGAGATAATTCTTTATTCACCACAGTTGGACTATTAGAGCAGATAAATGTGACAAGGGATACGACAGACTATTTGTGGTACATTACCAGGTGAGCATCAGGGCCAGCATAAATATCCTGCCAAAATCGGTATATTTGGAGAATTTGTAACCTTAGTTTCTATATTCCTTTTTCCTCTGCTTGTCGCTTTTGCATTTCATCACATGCTTCTCTTTAACATGATTTATGCTTCCTGGATGATGAAAGTACTGAATGCTCTAATGTCAGAATGCTACGGATCTCTGCACTGCCTAGTCTTGATTTGGATACACCAGCCATATTCACCTTGGCAAGGATTTTTCGGTGACCTATTTTAAATTCTTTGATTCCAGCGTCGACATTAGTGCATCAGAAGCTTTTCTCAATGGAGGCCAACTTCCAAATATCATCGTGCAGTCCGCTGGCCATGCTTTGCATGTTTTCGTCAATGGGGAACTCTCAGGTGGATTTACTAATTTCCCATTCTGGCCAAATTATTAAGTGTTTCAAGTAAATTTTATAATTAACTCTCTATGGAACCACAATGGATGAACTTAGTGTTGACACCCGTTTTTTTACCAATGAGTCGGGTCATTTCTCTTACTATAATTTGTTAATGCCTCGAGTTATTCATCACTTGTTGGTCCATTCCCGAGGGTTGGGACTCTCACGGAGAGTCCCGCTCGAATTTGACTAAGTCTTCGCCCATGCGGTCTATCGGGTGACTGCTAGGCTTCCTCAAAGGGTCGTCAGGCGACCGTTTTCCCCTTTCATTCGCCGCCTTACTCCTCACCCACTAACAGTCATGAGTGAGATCATTTTACTTACCCATGCGGTCTTCCAGGAGACCATTTTCCACTTTCTGTCAAGTTTTGGTCCTCTCTCCACTCTCTTGATCGTCAGTCCTGTCTCGCTCTCTCTCTCTCACTCTCGCTATCTGTCCTAGAGGTCGTTGTCACTAAGCCAGCATGCACATTCATTCATTTGCATCTTCATAAAGGAATAAAAAAGATCTCATTCCACTATAACAAGAGTCATGTACATGTGTGTCCACAAAAATGGAAAAGAAAAGAGAAGTACAAGTCACTTGGACAGTCCCTCTCCTAGACCATCGCTGTTGCCGGTGCCCTCATGTTGTTTCTCTGGTGGGGCCATGGCTGTGCTCCCCTCCTCTCATCGCCATCTCCTCTCTGCCTCCTCATTCCTCCACTGGCTAGAGGATCTAGTAAGGAAGTCTGGGAACGTACCGCTCCATGCGCCGCTCTGTGACGCACTCCTCTTAGGTCCTCAGCCTATCATCCAGACCGTGCGCTCCATGGACCGCAGCTTGATCTTCAGCTGGAAGGCCTGGCGCCTCGCCTCCCTCGCCTCAGTCTAGTAGTGCTCAAGATCTGTCACTCCTGTACAAAGCCTCTCCACCTCTGCACGAAAGCGCTCCGTCTTGGCTCGTGCATGCTCAAGCTCTGCCCGGAGTCGCTCTGCCTCCGTTCTAGAATGCTCCGCCTCAATCAGTGTTGTGGTCAGCTCTCTCACCTGCATAACATATTCATCGTAGTTAAGCATTTGCATTTTCATAAAGCATTTAAGTCAAGAGGGAACTCGATTGGTTTGCTTACCCTCTCCGCGAGAGTGGCCTCGGCCTCCTCGGCCCAAGTAACCACCTGAGCAAAGTCTGCGTCCCACTCAGCTCGACCTCCCGCAGGCTGGGAAGAAGAGGACAGAGCATCTGGACCACGCCACTGCGCTCCCTCAGCTCGCTTCATTTTAGAAGTCAAAGTCAGTCAAACTCATAGGCATCAGCATAATTAAGTTTAAGAAACTCACCAGAAGCTCCAGTGCGTGCTGGAACTCATCCCTCTGCTGCACGGTGGAATGGAGGAGGCCCTGGAGCTCCGCTATACGTCCCTGGGGGTCTACCTACATGTCACAAGTCAAGGTGTCAGTGCATTTAGAAATAATTAATTAAGACAAAGCATGAGTTTACAGAGTCATACTGGTCGTCGGATGCCCCGAAAAACCTCATCTCCGTACCTCCAAGCGTAGGCCTTCTGGTAGGCCTCATCGTTGGTAGCTCGGGCCTTCACCTCCCGACCTCTACGCGGCCAGTTGCGCATCTGGTCGATCGTCCGAGTAATGCAGTCGATCTCACCACTAAGTCCCTTCGAGGACCACCCGATGCACTCATCGTCTCGCACGGGGAACTCTACCTCCGGTCGATGGACGCCCCTCATCCTCATGATCAAGTGGTGATGGAGAGGCTTGATAATGTTCATGCAATGGAGCCAGATCTCTCACCCTGCGTACGCCTGGGCCACCTCCACCCAGGGCTGTCCCTCGTGACCCTCGTCACGATAGGGTGTCCAGTGCACCTAAGAGGACAAGTAAGTCAAGTGTCAGCCTTTAAGTCAGCATTTAATTGGCATTTTGGTCCATTTAGAGAGATTAAGTCTAGAAGCTTACCGATCTGTAAGGAAACGTATCCATGTCGTTCTGAATCGCCTACGATAGGTGCTGTAGCGATCCCATGTCCCGAGCCACTGTCCACTGCCTCACGATGGGTATCCGGTCTGGATGTACCTCCTTCCCTCGCCCTAGGCCAGGGAGGTACAGGTAGCTCCATACCTGCATCAAGTCGAGTGTCAGCATATAGCAATAATAAGCATAAGTATAATTATAAACTGAGCATAAGCATTTAGAGTTAAGCGTTTTACCTGAAGAAGAGGCGAGAAGCCACCCAGCATCATCTGCCGGTCGGTCATGTTGAGCGAGTCGAAGAGGAACACTAGTACAGTGGCTCCCCAGGTGTACTCTCCAACTCCATCTAAGTCTCTCAGGAGTGGGAGGAGCTTGCAACTCACTCCATCTGCCCTCGTCATGAACAGTAGCTTCCCGAACAATAGAATCAGGAACCGGCACAGTACTATGTCTCCCTCTAGTCCCGGTCCCGTGGCCACTCTCCTCCTACCCTGGTCTGTCAGTCAGCCTAGATGCTCCTCGGGTAGCTCACCCACGGCTATCACCGCTCCCCTCAGTCCTAGGCTCTCCTGCAGTGTCACCCTCGCCAGCATTGACGAATGATATCCTGGCCGTGTCAGCTCTAGATCCAGCGGCTCCCTTGCCATCTCTCGGTAGTCGACGTAGGTGGTCCCCGTCACTAGTGCTCCGTGTACTCAAAGCAGGGCGCCCCTCCTCCATCTTCCCCAGTCCCCCTCTCTCTAGTGTACACCCAGTCCCAGCCCCATTTCCTTCAACCCCAGCCCAGATTTGCCCCCATCTCTACCCCCTCAACTCCCCAAGAGATTGCCAGCAACGACCCTCATCTTCCCCAGCCATCAACCCTCACTCCCTTGCCATCCCTCACCCATTCCCCCTTCCATAACCCCCCCTCAACATCCTGCCCTGGTTCAGGGTTGTAGGCAGCAGAGAAGCCTCAGTTTGTAGAGAGTGCCACGACGACATCGTGAAGCTCCAGGAGGTGCACCATACACCGTTGGAATCGTCGTCCAGTCAGGTTCACAACGAGGGTAGCTCCGCCACCTTCCAACCTTGGAGCTGTCCGGAAGAGCAAATCTCGGTGACCTATGCAGTTCCTCCCAAGCAGACAACCAGAGGAGGGTTGCAGAGGCTCCAACGACTAGAGTTCTGACATTCTTGGAGCACCACTTGGCTGAGGGATTCCCCTTCAAGTCCTCCTTCATCTCCAAGAAGCAGAACTAATTTTGGACCTTAGCATCAAAAGTTCCAAATTTTCCCT
Source organism: Amorphophallus titanum (assembly GCA_024336825.1). Classification (NCBI taxonomy): domain Eukaryota; kingdom Viridiplantae; phylum Streptophyta; class Magnoliopsida; order Alismatales; family Araceae; genus Amorphophallus; species Amorphophallus titanum. The sequence goes on from JANBPO010009603.1 coordinate 65,818,339, forward strand.
CCAAGGTGCACCAGGTCAGTTTCCCTGAGCCTGAACTGACCCACCCCACTGTTCTGGCCTTCGCAATGAGCTCCAACATCTGCCGATGGTGCTGTTGGTCCCACCTCAAAGAAGACTAGACCACGAACGCAACGGATCTAGTCTCGCCTTCAACAGAGTATGGGACTATTCGTGGCACCACCGTCTTCCAGCAGTATCACCCTGGGAGCAACAAGAACTAGAGCAGTCCAGCCCTATTCCAGACCCTGCCCTAGCCAACGACATTATCAGAGAATTCCACTAAAATTCAGGCATCCTCCTGAGTCAAGTCAAAACATTTTGGCACAGGTTGCGGACTTTTCTGAGCTCGGCAGTGATCGTGGCGGAGCCATCTTTGAGTATCTCTCTGGCTGTTCCAGAAGCTGGTAGAACCGGCGGAGTCTGGCACATCGATTTCTAGCCCCACTCCCCCTCCCCGCCTAGCCGGATTACAGCCCCTCCCTGCATGGAGGTAGTGTTTAGTTGTAAACCTATTAACCCCCACCCTGAGAACCCCCCTCCTGTGTGAGGTGTAGTGCTGTAATCATCTTAATTTAAGGTCAAGCATCATCGACGCAGCATGCCGGCGTGAGCCCATGCTTCCCGGCTTGCCCACGTCTCTGATCGGGATCGATGTTTTCACACCGGTCAAGTGAACGCCTAGTACCCCCTTGGCTGGTTACATTCTTGGCTGGTTTAGTATTGACTTGATTGCTCGTCGGTCGGTGAGACCAGAGCCCGGACTTGCACACCACTTCTAGTGTGCCCACCGCGAGCCGTGAGTGAGTGCCACCCAAACCCATGCCCCCGGCGTGCCGGCCACCCAGGAAGTTGGGAATCCCAGGCCCTTAGGGGTCAGCCTAAGATAGCCAAGTCCCTTAGAACGTTTGGGTTCCACCTTGGACCCCCGCCATCATCCCCCGGTCACCATCGGGAGATCGTACGCACCGTGCGAGTGAGCCGCTAGAGTAAGTCCGTGTTAGTCCTTGTATGCTTGCGGGTCTAAGTCCTAGGTTCATTGAGTCATCCATCATCATCTCTTGGCTGTGCCACATCAGGTGTGCTTGAGTATTCACTGAATGGATGATCCGCTGAGGGCAGTTGTTGAGCATCCTCTCATTCTCACAAATGAGTCATAGGGACCTCCGTCAAATCCCCCTCTATTCATCCATTTCGGGATATTCCTAGTTCCCCCCTTCCGGTGTTCGATAAAGTGTTTCAAAAAAGGAGTGATAACATGATGGATTCTTATCCTTCTCAGTCACCCCCATGCTGAGCATGAGCCTAATCAGGTAGGCTGGGACTACTCGATCCTGCTTATTGGGAATACACTATTGGATGACTCATTCGGTTGTGCTCTAGCCTTAATGAAATCTTGCTTCATCCCCGATTCAGACCACAGGTCAAATACCTGAGGAGGGTATAATTTGATAGAATTGGTGATATTCCAGTCTCACGAACTTATGCTCACCCTGGGTTCCAGGGGGTCTGTCGGTCAATGACATGTTCCCCTAGAAATACCCTTGCATGGTTGAGACATAAACTGATTGACCAACTGGTCACATATGGACCCTCTGGCAATCTTCCCCAGGTCTGTGTGAATCCTTAGTAGGCTGGCCCTCAGGATTCACTATGCAATGACCGCAGGTTCTGAGGTAGTCCCTCTGGGATCTCCCACTTATGGTTTGACACCAGATTTCCCCCGTGTGTTGATCCGCTTGATATGTGGAGTAGTCTCTATTATGGGGAGATGCTGCCCAATTGTTTTCAGAGGCTTCTGCGATTGGTCAGGGTACTCATGCATCTAAATTATCATTGATTGGCCATGACTGCAGGCCCTCTATACCTTTAAGTTGACAAAATGCAATGACGTGCTGAAGTGTGAACCTCGTACAAAGAAAGGGTGTCAAAAAAAATTAAGATAATTGTGGCTATCATGTTTATCTTATTTTGCAATGGTAATCAAAAAAAAGAGAAACCCTCTCCATCGGCCGGCCGATAGGAAGAGAAGGAAGGCACTCACAATCCCCCCATATTTTTCAAGGTATTTATCACGATCCCTCCTTGTTATTTATTGTTATATCATTTGAGGCCCACGAGTCTCTAGCGATCACCCTCCTTTAGCATGCATGGATAGTCAGCATCCTTGTTGAAGCTTCCCCCATGGCAGGTGGGCTACGCCGCCAAGTAGAGCTTGATGTGGTGGCAGCGCTAGATAGTCAGCATCGCCAAGGGAAGAGGAAGAGGAAGAGGGCCTCCGCCACAACTCATGATCGAACACTGCCGTCGCCCCGGTCCGCGACCCCTGTGGCCCTGGTATCAACTGAGGCATCGGTTCTCCCGTTAGGTGCTCCCGCTCGCTTGCATCAGGTGGAGTACTCCTTGCTAAAGATCTTCCCACCAGTCTCAACTGAGGGAGGGGCCAATAAAGGCAAGGCTCCATGCTCCGACTTGGTTGTCAGGTTCTTTCCGCCCGAGGACACTGCAGGGATTGCCTTTGGCCAGCACGAGGCATACGCCCTAATGGACAAGGGTGTGCGGCCTGACGACTACATCGGCGAGTTCTCCACCGCAGCTCACAGAATCTTGTACAACCTGGTGGCCAAAAACTTGTGTTTGGTTGGCCGGGCTTTTGGCTTATGGGGATACCACTTCGCTGGGATTACTCGACAGCTGGAGGAAAGTGAGGCAGGGTGGAAGGCATTGGGGGCCCAATGCACCAAGCTTCAGGAACGCCTGGCGAGAGCTGAGAGTGCCTGGGATGCCCTTCAAGCCCACGTCCTGGCGCTAGAGGAGTCTGTCAGTGAGGTAATCAAGCGGGCCAATGTGGTTGACGCCCGGTCGATCAGGCTAGGGGCACTGGCAGACGTAGCCGAAGAGAGGGCCCATGCAGCGAAAGCCCGGACAAAGAATCTGAAGGTGTTGGAGTGTTTTCAGTCATCCTTGGAGTACCAGGACGAGTTGAACACAGTAGCCATCAAGATCTATGGTCTGTCTAAGGACCATGGCTTTCACGAGGGCTGGACGGTGGCTCTCCAGGCGGCGGCCAACAACTTAAGTGTCCTGGTACCGACCTTGCTGTCGCCGTTAATGCCATTCGGGACAGTAACCAGTGATGGCGAGGAGGAGCTAAGCGAGGAGGAACCTGGCGAGGCGGATTCGAGCACAGAGGAGTGAGCCATCGGGGTTGAGCACTCGGTGGAGAGGGAGCTAGTCGACCTGACTGAAGATCCCCCACACCCTACGGCCATTCTTGGGGGTTAGCCCGAGGTCCCAGACCAAGCTTCGGCTGATGCTTCCAAGGAGGCGAGCACTTGAGGGGGTGCTTGCCCTTACTTGTATTTTTTTTCTTTGTTAGGGTGCATCCGGGCAGACGTAGCCCTTCTTCTCTGTAAACTTTTTGCTTAGCAATGACAACTTACTTTTCCTTCATAAACTCTGGCTGTCTGGACCCTTCGGTACTTTCTACGTGGCATGTTTGATTTCTTTTACCGCTTTAACTCCTCCTCGGGGTGCGAACCGACGGTCGAAGCCTTGTTACGAGGGGGTGCGATTTTTGAGAGCTATCGCTTCGAATCCCACTAAGTTGGGAAAGTGGGAAGACCTGTTTTCCTCTTTTGGGGACTTCATCTCCTTCCTATAAATAGTGGCTCTAGGGCGCACCCTAAGGTCATCCCGAGTTGGTTCAGTGGTTGGATGCACAAGCTCGAAGATGTCCTCTGAGAAGTTGAGTTCTTCTTCGGCGAAGGCCCCTTGCAAGAGGCTGTGCTTCCGAAAGGAAGCGTTGTCAGCGCCAGATCCACTGGTGGGGGAAAGCGGTAGTAACGGCGTGTCAGAGGACTACAAGTAGGGGCACTTGCAAGGGTGGGCAAATGCCTTGATGAAGGTGAACTGCCTGTACTATAACAAGGGGGTGCTGAACCTCTGGCCCGACAGGTTCCGTCCCAAGGAGGATGAGTAGCCTTTTTGTAACCCTCGGCTTATCAATAAAATCTCTTTTAGCAATCTTTCTTCGCATGGTGGTGTGTGCTTACTCTTCATATGATGCGCTTGTCATTTAATGAGCCCATGTGATGTGAGACAACCTAGGAGTGCAATGGGATGACCGAGTGATCCTCGGACCTAGACCCGCAAGCACATACGCAAGACAACGGATTCGATTTTGATGGGTTTGCTTACGTGGTGCACACTCTTTCCTGAAGGCATCTCGGGATGGTGGTGAGGGTCCGGGTGTAGACGCCTAATTTCAGACATCCCGCGGACCTTGTCTAGCCATCATAGAAGTGACAGTTTCCTTAGATGATCAGAAGTGTAGAGTCTTTTGCTTGTTTAGGTAGGCTCCACCTTGTCCCTTCGCGGATCCAACTTTGCGGTAAGTTGGCTGGGGGTTACAGGGGGGTAGCGTCGCCCTACCCGTAAGGTCGGGGGTTTGGGGGCGTGAGCCCCCGATACTTTCATCAGGAGCAAGGCAATCAATCACACATTGAGTTTAGTTATCATCAAAATAATATCTTCAACAATCATCACAATCATATCATCATGAATGAAGTTTCGTTATCATCAAAATCATAGCTCAACAATGACTATGCCGTTTGTACATCTCTTTGTGCGTGTGTGGTAAGCTTATGAGGGCGGACAAATTTATCCTTCCAACTTTTCCTTTGTTGTCTGCATACGCTCGCTTCCCTGAGTCCACGCTACCATCAGTTTTCGCTCATGGTTTCTAAGGGAGCAGGAGTGCTTGCCCTTAGGAAGCTCGTAAACTTCTTTCGTTTCTGAGGGGAGCAGAAGTGCTCATCTCTAGGGAGCTCGTAAACTACCTCTTCGTTTCCGAGGGGAGGAGTGCTCGCCGCTAGGGAGCTCGAAAGCTACCTCTTTGTTTCTGAGGGGAGGAGTGCTCGCCTCTAGGGAGCTTATAAGCTACCACTTCATTTTCGAGGGGAGGGGAGCTCGCCTCTAGAGATCCTATGGGATACCTTCATTTTCAAGGGGAGCGGAAGTGCTCTCCTCTAGGGAGCTTGTGGGCTACCTTCATTTTCAAGGGGAGTGAAAATGCTCGCCTCTAGAGAGCTCGTGAGCTACCTTCATTTTCAAGGGGAGCGAAAGTGCTCGCCTCTAGGGAGCCCATGGGCTACCTTCATTTTCAAGGGGAGCCAAAAGTACTCATCTCTAGCTAGAGAGCCCGTGGGATACCTTCATTTTCAAGGGGAGCAGAAGTGCTCGCCTCTAGGGAGTTCGTGAGCCACCTTTGTTTTCAAGGGGATCAGAAGTGCTCGCCTTTAGGGAGCTCGTGAGCTACCTTCGTTTTCAAGAGGAGCAGAAACACTCGCCTCTAAGGAGCCCATGGGCTACCTTCATTTTCAAGGGGAGCAGAAGTGCTCGCCTCTAGGGAGCTCATGAGCTACCTTTGTTGAATACGGCTGGTGACACTTCTGTTAGACTGTTGAAAAAAAGTGCTTTATTGATAGAATATTCTAAGATTTACAGAGTTCCACATCCTGAGTATCTCTCGCCTCTCCAGCATCATCAGCCTGTATGCTCCTTTGTCGAGCGCTTCAGTTACTCGGTAGGGGCCTTCCCAATTGGGTGCAAATTTCCCCATGGTGGCTCTAGGGTCTGCCACGCTTGCTCGCCGTAGCACTAGATCTCTGAGAAGGAAGTGACATTCTTTTAAGCGAGTATTGTAGTACTGGCCCAGCTTCTATTGATAGGCTACGAGCCTTAATTGGGCGCGCGCTTTGTCTTCCTCGAGCAGGTCCAAATTTTCTCGCATCGCTTGGTTATTTCTGGCCTCATCAAAATGTCCCACCCGTAGTGAGGGGTTAGATATTTCAACTGGGATCACCGCCTCTACCCCATATGCGAGGTGGAAGGGTGTTTCACCCATGGCAGCTCTGGCTGTGGTTTGGTGTGCCCACAGAATGCTCGGGATGGAGTTTATCCATAAGTCGCCTGCTTTTTCCAGTCGGGTCTTGATGCGGTGCAGAAGCGTTCTATTCGCATTTTCTACTAGGCCGTTCGATTGGGAGTGTCCCATCCAAGTATAGTGGTTCCAAATCTCCAGTTCTGAGCACTTTTCTTGGAAGATAGCGCTCGCAAACTGCTTGCCATTGTCGATTGTGAGGACTCATGGGATCCCGAACCGGCATATGATGTTTCGCAGCACGAACTTCCACATTACTTCGCTCGTGATCCTTCCCAAAGGTTCTACCTTGACCCATTTTATGAAATAGTCAATGGCAACCATGAGGAACTTTTTACTCCCTTGGGCTTCAAGAAAGGGGACCAATATGTCTACCCCCCACCGAGCAAATGGGCAAGACTCTAGTGCAGCTGCGTAGCTAGGTGGTGGTGCAGGTTGGAGAACTTCTGACATTGAGGGCACCTCTGGGCATACTCGAGGCAGTCTTGCTATAGAGTAGGCCACCAGTATCCTTATCGGATTAGCATCCGTGCGAGTGCTCGCCCACCAACGTGACTTTCGCAAAGCCCTTCGTGTACCTCTTGTACAGCTTGCTTGGCTTCCGTAGGGAATAAGCACTTTAACAATGGAGCCGAGATGGATCGATGATATAGGCAACCATCGATCACTGTGAAGTGCGCCGCTCGTGCTCGCGTGCGGCGAGCCTCGACGCGGTCGGCGGGGAGTTGCTGTTGTAGGAGAAAATCCAAGAGGGGATCCATCTACGAGGGTTCATAGTCGATTGCGTTCACCTGGAGCACCGGTTCTTCTATGCTCGGTGCCAACAGTTCCTCTATCAAGATGGATCTTGAATTGGAGACTGTGGTTCCTGACACCAGGCAGGACAGAGCGTCTGCTCGGACGTTCTCCTCCCTAGGAATATGCATCATCTCGAAATGGGAGAATTCTGCAAAAATGACTTTGGCCTTCTCAAGATTTTTGATCATGGCTGGCTCACATTGTAACACCCTAAATTTTTTTTAGATTTTCAAAAATTTAAAACCATTGTCATAATTTCTCTTATGCACCTCTTCAACAACGACAACATCATCAACCTCCAATTCAGCATCCGCAGGTCCCATACCCTCAAGCTTAACTCTTTCAGGGCCAATATCAGTAGTATCGTCCTTACAGATTCAATGAAGCTCAAGTTCCTTATCAACCACCACCCTCTCAGCCCAACTTTGATGAGAAATTTGATCAACTCCAATAACTTATTCTTTCTCAGCAACAATCTATTTCTAAGTTGGAGGTTAGATAGGGCAGTTAGCAGTAGCTAGTATGAGGAGAGTGATAGGTTAGCTCCCTAGCCAACCTGTGGCTAATCGGAAGAATCAACCACCTAGTTTTCCCCAAAAAGCTCCCCTTCTTCCTCAGCCAATCCCACCTCAACTTCCCTCTCTTATAGGACCTCAGTTCGAGAATGCTAAGGCCATTTCAACCCTTAGGAGTGAAAAGGTGCTTGAAGATCCTTATAAGGTTAGGGAGATGGGCAATAGTTCGGGCCAAAAGGCCCAAGATGAAAGTGATAGTAAGGAGGAGGAGCCCATGATCATAAAGGAGAAGAAGAAGCCAGAAGAAGAGGAGAAAAGGAAGGGACTAAATAAAGGAAAAGCAAAAATTAAAGAGAGACCCCAAGAATACATGCCGCAGGTCCCTTTTCCTAATGCACTAAAATCTAAAGCCAATAAAGAGTAGTCGGTTCAACAAGAGGAGCTAGTGGAATTATTTAAACAAGTGAATATCAATATTTCACTTTTGGATGCAATCAAGCATGTGCCGACATATGCAAAATTCTTGAAAGAACTTTGTACACCGAGAAGGGAACCCAAGGTAGTTACTCAAAAGGTCCGTCTCATCAAACACTTTATTCATTAGAGTGCATAATTAGGCAATGATTAGAGAATTCATATGCTCAGACCAATGACATGTATGTTTATGCAATTGCCTTAGAGTATGAACTTTGATGCACAGACTTGTTGACTTGATTCTACATGTGCATCGACCTTGGTCTTAACATGTGCATCGACCTTGATGCATCATGTGCACAAACCCTAGACATGCATAGACCTATATGTGCACAGACTTATACATATGCATAAACCTTGAATTCTAAATGTGCACAGACCCAAAACAAGCTGAAGAGGATGCATCGACTCTCTGGAGTAAGCTACAGTACATGCATCGACCTTGCTTTAGACAAATGCAAAATATGCATCGACCTATCTTCAGGCAGATGAAAAATGTGCATTGAACTGCCTTCAGGCAAAGGCAAAAAGTGCATCGACCTTTCTTCAGACAAGTGAATGATGTGCACCGACCTTATGCCTATTGCTAACACATGTGCATCGACCTTACATGCTATCGCTAACACATGTGCACCAACCTGACCTTGCTAAATGTAAATGCGTACAGACCTTATGCCTATCTCTAACACATGTGCATCGACCTTACATGCTATTGCTAACACATGTGCACCGACCTGACCTTACTAAATGCAAATGTGCACAGACCTTATGCTTCACATGTGCACAACCCTTTAGCAACATGCACCAACCTTACTCTGTGCTAGTGAAAGGTGCACCAACCTTACTCTATGCTAGCGAAAGGTGCACCGACCTTATAGAAGCACAGTCAACACATGTGCATCGACCTTATATGCATGAGGTCTATTTCTGCACCGACTTGCCAGATCATACCCAACATATGTGCATCGACCTTATGTGGACAATAGTGCTATGTGCATTAACCTATTACACATAATAGCCTATATGTATCGACCTTATGAGCTTGACTTCTACATGTGCATAGACTTCATTCAGCATGTTGTAACATGTGCACAAACGTTAGTACAAATAGTCTAACCATGCATCGATCTGACATGCTATAGTATTAAAATGCAAACCAATGATGCATTGACTCAAATAAATGTGTGTCGACCTGCATGATTATGAATGCATGAATGTGCATTAGACCTGTATGACAAAATGCATGAATGATCATAGACCTGTATGACAAAATGCATGAATGAGCATAGACCTATATGACAAAATATCATTAATGAGCATAGACCTGTATGACAAAATGCATGACTGAGCATAGACCTATATGACAAAATGCATTGGCCTTCATGGCTTCATCTTTGCTTACCTTAGTTCAATTTATTGACTTTACCCTTACCTCATGCTGATTTCTTTCTGTCAATTGTTCTCCGTAGTCTAACTGTCCTGCCAATGTCCTGTACCATACTTTCCAACATGCAATGCATGAATCCATATGACATCATACACCAATGACTCATAGTGTATGACATCATCAAAATCACAAGGGTACAATAATCTCTCCCTTTTTGATGATGGCAACACTATGAGTCATAAAATAACATGATGACTCATATCAAACTATTCTCCCCCTTTGACTTCATCTAAAAGAAGACAATAGTTTGATAAAATAAGTAGAGAGAAATATAAGGCATGCATGATATGGTTGACATACCAAACAAGTCATGTAACCCTACTTCCCCCTGAAAATGTCCTTTTATCCCTTTAGGAGCTTTACCGCTCTTGGGAGGCCTCGCGGGTTCCAAGTGGTATCAGGTGTATTCGATATTCCTATCGGGTATATCTGGTATCCGGGATCCGGGTCGTCACAGCAGGCCCACCTCCGCCGGATGGGCTTTGGTGAGTTTTTGGATATAGAGGTGCTGAGGATAGATGTTTGCTTGATTCAAGACCTAAAGGCCAGGTGGGATGTTGAGTGCAAGGCCTTCATCTTCCCCTTGGGTCACAAGATCCCGACTTTAGAGAACGTCACTTGCATTACAGGGTTGCGAGTGCATGGAGCGGCAATGAGCAGTTGCACGTACCCCTACTATCGAGAGATGGCACGTAGGTTGATAGGATTGGAATTGGAGGGTGTAGGTCGGACCTCTCTAGTTCCCAGGGTCGCCCGACAGGCGAGTCTGGGTCTACATCACACACAGAGGGAGGTAGGGGAGTCTATAGCAGACTATTTTTAGAGGCTAGTGAGTGAGGCGAGAGGGAGCTTTTCTATTGAGACGGGACCGTAGGCTGATAGGGAGCTACGTCGGTTCCTCGTCCTATTGATTGGGAGATTGCTACTAGGATCACAGGGTGATGCTTTGAGTTGTCGGTTCCTATCTCTGTTCGAGGACTTAGACAGAGTCAGACAGTACGCCTCGGGTGCGGCAGTGCTAGCCCACCTATTTGACAGTTTGGGCATCTCCACTCGCCTGTCCTCTCTTGGTGGTCTCTACCCTCTTCTTTAGGTAAATTCTAAACCTTAAACTTTGTGAATATTGCACTTATTCATTATGTTAATCAAATGTGAAATGCTTTTCAGGTTTGGAGCTACTTGTACCTACCCACCCTTGGACGAGGTATGGAGGATCGAGCAGATTTGGTTCCCTTAGCGTGACGGTGGACCCCGTGGTGAGACAGTCAGTCACTAAAGGACTAGGTTGCTCATATTCAGAACATGATAGATGTGATGCCACACATAAAGGTAATATTTTTTTTGGAATTTCAAATTCTGTTATATTAGTGATAGCATAGACACTAACAAGTGTTCCCTGCAGGTGGTTTGGACTTCCTATCGAAGGGAGATCGGGAAGATGCCATGGGTGGAGGCTATCGTCCCTTACTTCAGGAGAGAGATTTGGTTGCATGCCCTCAACCTTGTGGAGCCTCTACACTACAGACTAATCATGAGGACACTGGGGGTCCACCAGGCGACGGTTGAGTTCCCGACTCGGGGGACAGCTCCTCGACCCGAGCGAAGGTTTTACGGCATCCAGGGAGTGGATGACTGGCGTCAGCGAGCGCACGACCAGCTGGTTGACTGGGAGCGGTGAGGATGACCAATCACTGTGAAAATAGATTTAGACGAGGCCTACCTTCAGGCCTACACACAGACATACAACATTTGGATCTACCACGGCGCCCACCAACAGGTGAGTTCTTTTATTCAACATTCCCCAAACCTGAAAGATTCATGATAATGTGATTAACATTTTTTTGTTATTTTCGCAGTTTGATCCAGAGGGTAGACTAGCCATGCTGCAAGGGCTCCTTGATTCCAGAGTCCAACAACGCGATGACCTCCAGCACATTGTGGAGGAGTTGGTAAGATTCTTACTTGTAGTTTCATGATGATTTGGGCTTGATTTGTTAATTGATGTCGATCCTTTTTATTTCCACAAGAAGAGTTAGAGGGTCTGATCTTCCTATGATGCCTCTTCTTCGACGCAGCCTGCCTATGACCATACCGAGTTTGAGAGTCAGCTCGCCAATGTAGTAGCTCATGCCGAGGTAGCTGAGGCCTCCCTCGAGGAGAGAGTAAGCAATCTACTCCTTAGTCTTAAAAAGATTTATTGATATTATTCTTGACCAAGACTTTGGGTGCAGGAGCGAGAGCTACAGATGGTGGAGGTAGAGCTGAGGCATCGTGACGTGGAGGAGCTTCCCTGAGATGCAATAGAGTTGCGCGCCCTGCTCGGCGTGGAGAGGAGTGAGAGGATGAGAGAGAGGGAGGAGCGTGAGAGAGAGAGAGAGAGATGTGAGAGGGCGAGAGAGAGATGGGAGAGGGAGAGGTTAGAGGGAGAGATGGAGAGGGTGTAGTTGAGCACCAAACTAGGGATTGCCAAGCAGCACGCGAGAGATGCGGAGGAGCACTATCGGCGAGGGTGCGAGCATTCTCAATGTGAGGGACGCCCCAGTGCCTACTCAAGCACAGACTATTTGGTTACCTCCTCTGAGCATCAGAGGAACATGGAGGCGGAGAGGAAAACATAGGGCGACAGGAGTGCAACCTCACGGGGATCGATGGCTCCTCCTAGACTTCCTCTTCAGGGTGGAGGACAGGGAGAGGCTAAGAGTTCACATAGAGGGGGAGATGAGGAGGGTGCAGGAGAGAGTTAGAGAGATATTCTTGTACATCCACCCTCATTTTTGTACATTTAACAGATATTAGTGGAATGGAATAGATTTTGTCACTTCTTGCATTTCTTGTGGTTGTTCTCTGTCTTGCTTGCTCCCTAGCCCCTGCTAGCCCTCTACGAGTAAGGGCCTTGTTCCATCACCTCCACTCCGGTCCACTAAAAAAAACAGCAAATTCTATATGACAACATTGATAATTCCAAAGTAGGAGTCAACTTCTGATTCATGTCAGACTACGAATGAAGAGGGAATATTTGATATTCAGGACAAATGCTCCCTTTTTCCCCATGGGTGGATTTGTATGCACTCCACACAGATCTTATGTCATCAATTGATCTTCACACTCACTACTCATATCAGATCATGTTGCCAGAAGCAATTGCTATTGTCATGATTCCCACCGATACATCAAGAACCCATGGCATCTTCCATCTGTCAGGGCCCTAGTGGAAGTGTTCTATGGAATGGAATAATCACTGGTGCCAGGTCAAGGAATTCTAGTTTGACTGGTGATATGGAGATCATTGCTGGCTCTCTATCTTTCTAGCAAAAAAGCCCATTCTGAATAAGAACAGAAAATGTTTCTTGAGGAAATGGTTAACCTGTTGCCAATGTAAAAGGGTGTTACATCAACCAATTTGTTTGATTGGTTTGCTTAGAACTGCAATGATCTTGGAAGCTAGCCCTACTTGCATGTCAAACTTGGGGAGAAGAATTGGGATGCAGCTAGACCAGGCTACCTTGGAAAACTTATTGATGGATTCCTGGCTAAAGTTGTATCATATGTTAACTTAAAACTGCCTAAAGTTTTCATCACTGGCTGCAGCATTAGCAGCATAACAGCAATAGCACAAAGGCTGCAGCAGCAGTTCTGCAACAGCACTGGCAGCACAAAGGGCTGCAGCAGCAGCTCTGCAGCATAACAGCAGCTCAGTTGCAGCACAGCAGCACTTAATGTCAGCAACAAATACAATGGCAGCAGCTCAAGGGCTGCAGTGGCAGCTAATGGCTGCTCAGAGAAGCAGCATTGGGAAGCCCACAGTAGCAACACCAACAGTTAAAACAAATGGACAGCAGCAATCACAACCCTTTAATCAAGGGGAAATTAACCCAATTTGAAGCATAAAGGGTTGAAATAGTCTGCATCCACCCCCTTTTGGGGGGTTTGCCCCGGGTCCACTCCATTTTGGGGGTTTTGCCCCGGGTCCACCCCCAAAGGGGATGTTTTGCCCCGGGTCCAACCCCAAAAGGGGTGTTTTGCCACGGGTCCACTCCCCCTTTTGGGAGATTTGCCCCGGGTTAACCCCACAATAGGGTTTTTACCCCTGGTCCACCCAAAATACTTGACTAAAAGACTCAAAGGTCTAATTAAAGCCCAAATGAGGCTGATTAAACCTTGAGTAAGCATTCTACCCTAGTTAGTATGTAGTACACTGGGTCCTTAATTAAGGATAAGTATAAAGCATGCTAACATAGGTGGCATTAGTGGCATGACATCAGCAGCACCCAGGGGTGGCAGCAGCAGCTCTGCTACAGCAATGTAATAGCAGCAGTACCCAGGGGTGGCAGCAGCAGCACCCAGGGGTGGCAGCAGCAGCAGCCCAATTGCAACAACAGCTCAATGACAATAGCTGCAACAGTAGCATGACAAAATTAATTGCAGCACAACAATAACAATAGCTGCAATGGCAGCAACTATACAATTAGCAACAGCCACTGCTAACAAAACTAGCAACACAGCAACCAGCATTGAGTCGACCCAGCAAAACCTCAAGTCGACTCATGCAGTGCAACAGCTGCAACAGCCGCATACAACAGCTGTAACTGCAGCAGACCCAGTTTGGACAGCAAACAAAATTATTGGCAGCAGCAATAACACCTCTTTAATCAAGGGAGAAGGTTAACCCAATGTGAAACAAAAGGGTTAGTGGCAGCATGGTCCTACCCCCATATAGGGGGTTTGGACTGGTTCCAACCCCAAAAGGGGTGTTTTGGCCCTGTTCCACCCCCAAATGGGGGATTTGGACCGGGTCTAACCCCCATGTGGGGTTTTGCCCCGGTTCTGCCCCCTTATGGGGAATTTGCCCTGGGTCCACCCCCCACATGGGGTTTTGTCCCAGTTCCATCCTCACATGAGTTTTAGCCCCTGATCCACTCCTAAAATCCTATGTTTTGTCTCGGATGGGGGGGTGTAACTGCCAGAGTCTTTCGACACTATAAATACCCCCAGTGGGGTCCATTTGAAGAACAAAGAAGGAAGAGCAGGAAGAGAAGAGCGCAGACGGAGAGAGTGTTTGGTGCTTGTGTTTCTCTTGAAGCCCCATCTCCCTGGGTTTTGTGCTCGTGTGGTGATTGTGGTTGTGTTGTGAGGGTATGCTACAAACCCCATGTGCATCACAACCCTTTTATGAATTGTGTAATCTAGAGGAAATCTCCAAATGTGGAGAAATCTTTGAAGCCCGGTGATGTGCTAATTGCTTATGAGCCAAGGGATCATATGCATAATCAAAGCCCTAATTGCCCGCGAGCAAAGGGTCATGCACCACTAAAGCATTGATTGTCTATGAACATTGGGTTATGCCACTCCTCAGAGAGGGATTATATAAAAAAAAAACTTCCAATAAAATGAAAATTACACATGATAACATAATCGGACTCCTCAAAATGATGCCGACGATCCGAGCCAAAGAGAGCGATGTAAGATGCCCTCATCAGGTTGGTGTGGCAGTCCTTCTAGAGACTGCTAGAGGCCCTGGCGGCCCAAGGTAGGAGCGCCAGAGGCCGTGGCAGCCCAAGGTGGGTGTACCACTTGTTACTATTTTACCGGCAGGGCATCCGTCGGCCTGGCGACCGCACGATAAACTGCCAGAGCGTGTAGCGCTCTATGGTCCGACCTCCAGAGGGGTGGGTTGACCGTTGATTTTTGACCATTAGATTTTTGACCGTTGGGGTCATGTGCCTCTAGCGGCTGTAGGCACAGGCGCCAGAGGGCTTCTGGCCGGCCAAGGTTGGTCCGCTAGAGTGCGATGGCCTCCTGAGATAGGAGGCGTGACACGTGGAAGCCATGAAGCTCAGATGCTAACACGTGTCCAGTGGAGATCAGATATGGACGAAAAAGTTTGGGCGGGAAAAGTGGCTTCCACACGCCCATCTATCTGCTGCATATAAGTATACAACGATTCGTAGAGAGAGATATTGATGATCGATCGTGAACAATTAATAGAGCAGATCAGAGATAGAGCAGTGAGAGAGAAGGAGATAAGAGAAGTCTGAGAGGAAGGGAAATCAAGGAAGAGAAAGATCGAGAGAAGCATCTGTAGCAGAGGATGAAGATCTGCTATGTACAGTGTCCTCTGGATTAGATCCAGGACATTTTGCTCCTCCGTGAGCTACCTGGTTCGATTTATCTATCAGCTTTTCATTGCTGGATTTTGTGGTTCTTTGTTTCGATTTTCTTTCATTTCTTTCAAGCTGTGAGTCAGCAGAGCAAGCTACGTTGCTCAGTGTTGCAGAGGATTGATTCCTCTGGACAGCAAGCTGTGTTGCTTAGTGGATTGTAAGCAAGCTGTGAGGCTCAGCAGACGCAAGCTGTGTTGAGCAGCGGTTCAAGCTGTTTGTCAGCAGGAATCCACACTCTGGTTTGAGTGTGGGGTGGACGTAGGTCTAGAGGACCGAACCACCTAAAAATCATCTGTGTACTTTGTGGTTTGATTTTTAGATTGTTCATCGCTAGATGCATGCTAGGCATGGTCTTAATTCATACGCCTAGATGAACTGAAGTCTGCATCAGCTTAGATTGTTCCGGTTAATTTGATTAGGTTTAAGTGTTTAATTGGTTTAGTTTTTAGAGAGGGATTCATTCTTCCCCCCTCTAAATCTGTGTCACACCATTACACTGATCTGAACACGTGGTATCAGAGCATGCCATCTATTCCATCGCTCCACCCTCCTTCCTCTATCGCCAATTTGGTGACCTGGCTTTGCGTCACGCAGAGTGCGAAGAAGTCCTCAATGCTTATCAAGATCTAGCAACCTCAGGACGAGAGGGAGACAAGAAACTACCATCCGAGCAAGCCTCGGGCCAGGGGAAAAGAAGAAACCGAGACAGGGACCGTAGGGAACCTCCCCAGAAGTTCAAGTAGTACACTCCTTTGTCCATTCCCGTCTATGAGATCTATCAAGAAATCAAAGACTCGGGTCTTCTTCGCCGACCCGAGCTAATGAAAGCTGACCCTTGACACCATAGCCACCGAAAGCACTGCCAGTTCCACAACGACCACGGCCACCACGCTAGGGATTGTCAACACCTCAAGGATGAGATCGAGAGTCTCATCTACCAAGGGCATCTCTCCCAATACATGGCCGAGTAGCAGGAGGATCATGGGGACCCCCAGAAGAAATCGATAATCGCCCTCAGGGGATCCACATCAACGTCATTTCAGGGGGACTAGCCTTAGGAGGGGACAGTAGCCGAGGAAAGAAGCGTCACACCGAGCAAGCATATCGGGCTTCCGAGCCCCCTAAAGCCCCGCCGGCGAATGACCAACAGGCCTTGGTGTTCTCTGACCAAGACCTAGAAGGGGTAGCTACCCCGCATGATGACGCCCTTGTAATCTAGACTACTATAAACTATTATAACATAGATAGGATATTAGTGGATAGTGCCCCTGATGTTTTGGCGTACGAGTGTTTCTTGAAAATGGGTGAAAACCCATCTAAACTACTCTCGATTCGAACCCCTCTTTGCGGGTTCAATGGTCAGGCAACCTATCCCGAGGGAGCCCTAAGTCTGCTTGTTACTCTTGGTACCCCTCCTAGAGCCATCACATTTGGGCAAACTTTATGGTGATAAAAGGGATGTCGGCCTATAATGCCATCTTCAGTTGAGATATTATCGGCCAAATAAAGGCAGTGCCCTCTACCTATCACTAAAAAATAAAGTTTCCCACCAAGTATGGTATTGGGGAAGTCCGGGGTAGACAGGGAACAGCTAAAGGTGCTACGTAATCTCGGTCGAAGTCATAAGACCAGAGAGAAAAAAGAAAGATATAACGACCCAAGATCCGGATACCGGGAGGAGCCCAATACCATCCGAATCTTGCCCGCCGCCTATGAGCCAGAGGGCTCAGAAGGGCTAAAAGGGGGGTTTAGGTGGACTGGCACCAAGGAGAGAGGGGGGGCAGTCCCACCCTATAAAATTAGATTTTTAGTTTATTTTCTTCCGAATTTGACTAAGAAGAAAAGGACGTTTGTACTGGGAGGATACGTGGAAGCTTGCGAGACTTGTGTGCGTTGGCTCGAGGATGAACCCCTCGTGCTGTCACTCCGTGCTCCCATGTGTTGACTCCTCGAGCTGGTATGGCACACGAACCGTGTCGTAGGACCGTAGATTGGATGAACTGGGGCTGAGTGGGGTCGTGGGACCCCGAACTGGAGGGAGGGCGTAGCCCCCAGGGGGTTCGCCCTCCCTAGGGCGCACGGCTGCTGCCGGGGTGAACTGGCCCTGGGGCTTGCCGTAACCCCGAGGGATGGCCCCCCGGGGGTCTACTTTGGCCTTCTGGGGGTGTCCTTTGATGGACACCAAGCTTCGAGAGACTGGGACGGGCCCGTGGGGATCATTGTTCCTGGGGTCATTGTAGTCGCTCGTAAGGTGTTCGGGTAAATGTCCGACACACCTCAGGTTGCCGAACGACTAGGGTAGGTGACTGAGGGGCCGCATGGCGGGCCTTGGGCTGAAGATAGGAGCTCGTGGGAGCTAAGAGCAGGCATTTTATGGATGTGGGTCATGCCTCGGGCTGTGTGCCATGTTGCACGGTGGGTTGGCAGGGTAGCCTTGGGTTGACCCGAGTGCTAAAATTAAGTGACTTGTTGCCATGTGTTTGAGTGTCGAGGTTGGCCCTGACTTGTCGGGAGGTCGTTGTAGGACCCAACTAAGATAGTGGAACCACTGGGCAGCTCGTGGTTTGGTGTAGAAGGGCTGGAATATATGCGCCCACAAGGTGTTCGACAAAATGCTGAACATACTCGTGCGAGCCGTATATGCACGCGGCAAGCCTCCAAAGCCTATGGTTGACTGTGTTAGGTCTCCCTTTGACCTTGGAGGGTTGCCGGAAGTGTTTCAGGGTGGGCCCTCAGCCCTTTTCGTTGGATGCCACGTGGTGTGACTTAGTGTGGGGGCACCCCCGGGTTGGCCTGGGAGGCGACGTGAGATGCTGGGAAATCCCGCATGTGAGTGACCGGGGTTGCCCTCGGGCAGTTGCTTGTGACGCCATGTGTCATGGCAAGCTGGTCAGGGCCCTTGTAGGGACCCCCAGTGTTGTAGAAAGGGCTAGGTAGCCCATGCCTAGAAGGTGTTCGGGGAAATGTCTGAGCCCTTATTTCTTGTTATTTCACCGGGAAATAGTCCGGGTACAACAAATGCCACCCACGGGGCGTGCATCGGAGGCGGAGACGAGGGTGTACGGCCCGTGAGACCCCTGTTTTGAACTGTTGTAGTTGTATTTTGACACTTCATGTGCCTTTACTGCTTTGTTGTACATGTTGATTTGCTGGTGTTCTGACCATTTTTTCGCACTTTGTCTTGCAACTATGACGCGCTTCGATAGGGATGGATGGGTCCCGAGGTGCATGGCCCGGGAGGAGAGTCACTGGGTGCGGCAGACTGATAGATAGATTCCCCTTTTGGGCCCGACAGTGGTTTTTGGGGCTAGTGTAGAGCAGCTGGACTAGGGTCATACAGTAGTGGCTGAGGGTCCCCTTGGCGAGAGAGCCGCTAGAGTCGGGACCTTGGAGGTGGCCAAGATTCTGGAGGTCGATGGCTTGTACACCTACAGCCGGAGCGGAGGCTACCTGTTGGAGTTCCCCCTGGATCGTCATTTGTTTGAGTTTATCTAGAGCTACGTCCCTCCTGGCATGGAGGAGGATGACTCGCAGTTCTAGGAGCCCGTCGTCGACTTGAGCGGGCTATCTTGATTGGCAGGGACAGCCTGCATGGTGTCGCCTTCTACAGTTATCCGAGCTTCTCAGAAGACTACTGGAGGCAACGATAGTTTCCCAGTGCCGAATACCTAGGGTTCTTCGGCCTGACAGAGTAGTCTGGAGTCAGAGTTGGGCCACTAGGCCCTGCTAGCTGGGATTTGCATGGTCACCACTGCACAGAGATAGAGGGGACCCCTGGGTTGGTGCTAGAGCCCACTGGCTCACAGAATCCTAGAGAGGGCTACGACGACCATAGCATCCTAGATGGAGTTATGCGGCAGGCCGTCATTAGCTGGTACGGTCGCTGGGTAGTGATCCCATTACACTACTACCACCAGGGTGCTACTGAGTGGCTGATGGGGATCGTTCACCATTACCGAGTGTTGCTAGATCGAGCTGGGATTAGGTATGCGGTGACCGCCGCTCTGTACGTGTACTCGTGCTACACCGGACTGTTGTAGGGCTTGGTAGAGCATTTCAACCACCGGTGGAACACCGTGGCAACAGCCGAGGGAGTGACCACACTGGACTTATGGTCTCTGTTCAGGATCTCTGGATTGCCGATCAGCGGTGAGGGATATGAGGAGGTAGTGCTAGATGACCTCCACCACAGCCATACCGATGGATTGGGAAGATACCAAATGCCTTATAGTTATCGGTACCTCATGAAGACTTGAAGTGATTTAGCCTTGGCAGGGAGAGAGAGAGCTGCACAGACTCCCCGAGTGCCACTGAATGTATGGGTCCGCCACTTCTACAACGGGCAATTTTGTTTCTACTAGGAGTTTGCCAGGGATCAGACTCCATGGGAGGAGTACACTGAGGTGGAGCTACCCTTCCGGACGTACTCTAGATATATGTATGCACCACAGGAGGAGTGGAATCCCCATGGTCTGCCAGACGTGACACACCTTGCAGCGTATTTGGCATATTCGCTAGTGACTTTTGTAGTTCCACACGGAGAGGACGGGCTACTTAGAGCTGAGTTGTTGTGGCCGGCCTATTTGTTGGCTGAGGGGAGACAGTTGGCCCTAGCTCCTGCTACATTGGCCAACATCTACTAGGGGTTCAGAGTTCTGGCGGCACACTCAGCGCCGAGAGAGAGGAGCATGCTCCTACAGACTCACTACCTTAGTGTGTGGGCCGGGTTGTTGTTCCCAGGGCTGGTGACGCGAGGGACCATGGCGAACCCGACGGCACCGATTTTGTTTGGTTTCACTGGACAACGTGATGGGGATGTAGAGGCACAGCTGGAGGGGGCTAGGGGACCCCTTTGCTACCTGCCTGCCCGGGGTGAGGAGGGGTTATCATTTGACAGTGCCATAAGAGACCGTGATCTTTTTCTAGGGATTTCAGGTGGAGGGGCGACCAGCGCCCACCCCAGTCAGGGGGCAACCGATGCAGGGCCACGGACTGAGTGGATACTAAGCACCCGGTCGGCAGCATTGATATTGCACCGGTTGACGATGACTTCCTTGGAGTCGTACTACCCATATCGATTTGCCAGGAACTTTGGGTATGACGAGGGGATCCCGCCAAACAGGGAGTTCCCTCTGACGGGTAGGCAGTATAGGGGCAGGGACACCCACCTACTCGCAGCATCCTGGTGGGACTTTTACTGTCACTGGGAGCCAAAGCGATTCCTGATGCCGGGACAAGGACGTCGGGGGTGATTTGACGTGCACTATGCCAGATGGTGGTTCGAGCACAGTCATCTCTACCGACAGAAGGCCTCTGCGATCAGGAAGGCAGAGGAGAGTCGCTTGTTGAGAGAGGATCTGCCTCCTATCGCGCTAGATGAGGGGTATCTGAGGACCCGTGTTGCTCGGATCCACCGAGAGATCGAGCGAGTTGTAGAGCGGTGGCCCCGGAGTGGCCGAGGTTCATCTTCTGGGAGCCGAAGCAACGGAGGGGCACTGAAGCCCCTGAGGCAGGCATTGGCGACAATGACTGGAGCAAAGGTGTCTCAACCGAGGGCCTTCTTGGCCGATTATGGCCTCCGGAGCAGAGGGTCACTGGACTGGGAGCTCCCGCATGGGAGCTTTGCCGATATAGCGGTCGATGACTGGAGATGGCACATCGCTCATGCGATTGGGTCAGCTGGACCTGTGGAGTTCGTGTCCCGAGTTGAGTGTGCACACACTCTACAAGATATTCAGGAGGTCATCACGATGGTGGCCTGGGCACTGGCGTTGGGGTTGGAGCAGCTGGTGCCTTTACCATCGACCCCCTTTGGGGTTCTAGGTTAGGCTTTCCTCCTTTAGCCTGCCCCCTCCCTTTGATTTTGTAGTTTTTGGGTACATAACTGAGGTATTGTACAATGCTGGGTTTGTCGACAGGTTCTGCGGCAGAGGGGGATCAGCCCTCCACGGAAGCATCCTCAGGGGGTGAGGATGGAAGCTTGCAGCTTAGGAGGAAACACCCTCGTGTAGAGGATGCAGCGGTCGAGACTGGTCAGTCGTCTGAGGGCCCCGAGATCGGAGAGCAAGTTGAGGAGGAAATGACCTTGAGTAAGTGTCGCCCCGACCCCTTTGTCCTTGTTTGGTTTAGCCCAGATGATTGACTAATTCTATTTTGCTAGATATGTTTGTATTTTATAGCTCCACTGGCGGTTGGTGTGGAGGTGACCTTCTCGCCCCCTCGGGAGGTGGACTCCCCACATGAAGGGGGAACTGGAGGGGAGGTTGACATGGAAGAGCTCATGCGCCTGATGAGCTAACCCCTTAGTAACATGGAGGACTTCCCCGACTTTGAGTCGTGGGAAGCTACGGGAGGAGCCCGTGCCGGTAAGAGCCTCTAACCTTGGGCGTTTCCCGTGGCTTTGGTTTGCTTCTGGTTATTTGTCGTGACTATCAGGATTATGCAGGGGAGGCAGAGGCATCAGGGACCGGGCTCCCTGCTGGGGCACAGGGTGAAGTGCCTGGCCATGCCGGCGAGCCAGGGCCCGCGGTGGCCAGTGGTTGTCAGGGTAAGTGCCCGGCTACTGTTGAGGGGATCTTCCCATTGTTGTTGAATTCTTTTTTGCAAGCCGGAATTATTGACTTGATTTGAGTTGCTGGTTTGGCAGGTGAGCACGCGGCGGCTACCCTGGAGATGATCCGGGAATTGGCAGATGCCGGCCCGTCAGTGGCCCTACCATCTTTTGAGGATGAGTTCGGACCGGTGACTTTTGTGCCCCCACCCACTGTTGAGGACACGTTGGGTAGACTACCGCAGCTATTGACAAAGCTGCCTCTCCCACCTTTACCGATCGTGGGGTCGGTCTACATGGTGGGGCTGGTGGAGTCTTCCAGTGTGGGACCATCAGGTATGTAATCGAACACTTGATTCTTTTAGGGTGGATTACTTTACTTTACCCACCCATACTAAGCTCTGACTGGGATCGATTACAGGTATCTCTTCCCCTCTGGAGGAGGGAGAGCTTCCTCGAGACATGGCCCGACTGTCAGGAGATGAGCCTCCCATTGCAGCTACTACTGGGGGCGACGAGGAGTTCATTGACATTGAGGAGGTTTCCGAGGGGGATGTCTCAGCTGGTGAGCTTCTTTCCTAGCACCATGGATTCCTTACCCTTCGTTCTACGTTTCCCTTGAATTTCGTGCTAATTACTACGAGTTTGAGTGGATTTTTATTTTTGAGAAATTAAAAACATGTTTTGGGACATGTGACGAATCCACCATTTTAGGCGGCATTTCTTGCTTTGATTGATAGATTTTGACTCTATGGAATGCCGGGATACGATTCCCGTGCATTTGGTTGTGTTTACTTGTGATTTGAGGCCGATTATGTTCGTGAGTCGTTTTGGGTTGATTTGAAGAAATCACCCATTTTGTGACCATTTTGTGGTTTGTTTGGCCCCTTCTGGCTTGTGGAAGGTTGATAATGGGTTTATGAATGTTTTCCCCTTCACTTGGAAGTGTTTGGGGTATGGAATGGAGGATTTTGTATGGATTTACGAAATCTGGCTTGGGTTGAGGTAGCGGTCGTATCAGAGACCGCCACTTGCCTCTGGATGCCAAGGCGGCCCTCTGGAGACTGTCATTTGGCCTTGTATGTTGGTTTCTAGTCGCGATCTTGCAATTGACCACCTTCTGAAGGTGGCGGCTAGGTGAGGACCGCTACCATGAGGAGTCGACGATGTTTTCGATTTAGACTGCAAATGGAGGTCTGGCCATGATCGCCTTCTACAAGTTGCGGTCCCAAAGAGACCATGTTCTGCCTATTTTCTGCTTGTTTTTGTGTTAGGTTTTTCTGTCAGATGGCGGCCTTATGGAGACCGCCACCACAGGTAGCAGCCCTATTGAGACTGCCACCTAGTGGGCTTTCCAGGTAGCGGCCCTACTGAGACCGCCACCTAGTAGGCTAGTCAGGTAGCGGCCATGTGATGACTGCCACCTGTTCTGAGCATTCCTTTCAGGTCATTTTGACTTTCAGTTGACTTGGTTTCGACCCCTTGGTTAACCCTTGGTCCTGTGGATATCTCAGATGTCCTGTAAGGACTATGGTCGTGTTGTTTTGAGAGTCCGGATGACCCTTTATGTTTTGGGCATCTCTATTTTGCTAGATCGAGTTACCATGGATAGACAAGAGTGTGGTGGGCTATTTATGCACGCCGTTGGTTTCTTCAGGAAGTGGTTTCCGTGTGGGCCATGCGTATGGCCTATGAATTGTGAGTCTTATGACCCAGCCTGGGGTTGGAGGTTTCTTACCTTCCCTTTGGGAAGGGATTGAGCTCGATAGTTGTGGGCCGCCGTAAAGAGTATTCAACGATAGTTTTTGACCCTAGGATTAGGGCAGATTGACAGCATGGAGCCGTCCTGTACAATGGTCTTGACCTGAGTCTCGTGACTCAAGGACTGTTAGATTTAGTAGTTCTAGTGGATCATCTAGAGTTTGGTGACCCCGAGCCACCTGGTACTTTGTGTTCCTCGCGATGGGTGCGTGTGTGACCTTCGACGTTTTCTCTTTACGGAGAGTGTTCACGTTCAGTGACCCCCATTAGTCGTAGCTTGCTTGGGCACTCATGTGCTTACCTGCAAGGAGTAGGTGGAGAGCTACACCCGGGAGAGACAATTTTTAGGCTCATTATCGTATGGCCCCTTGTCTTTGCAACCTGAGTCTGGGCTAGAGGGAAAATCAGCTAGAGGACCCGACTTAGAGCGCATAGTCTATGTGTGCACACGTGGTTGGGGGTTACCGACCTGCACTGATGAGCGTGACCCCATCTGATCCTTGTTCTGTGTTCTTGGTTACTATACGATGTCTCAGTTTCACTTGGGGCGAGTAGGGAGACATCTGGGGTGTAGACTAAGTCATCAGTGGACACATCCGGCCTTACTTCTGGTGGGCAGGTACTCCCGTCACGTGACGTGAGATTCTCGTGACTCGAGTTTTGATTTCCCGTCTACGAGACGTGACTTTTCAGGTAGCTTCCATGTGCTTTCACGATGTCGAGGTCTAGAGTTTTCGGTAGGGTTACCAAGGTTTCTTCCCTAGACAGTGTAGGGTTCATGATTGCGAGGTCATGACAGTTCTCTCGGACCGCGTGGTCTTGGGTTGGCCTTCGCCTGTCAGGACGGGCCCTCACGACAAAGTTATCGTGGCATTTCTTCTGGCAGTGTAGCCAAGGTTTTTCATAGTCTAGTGGTCCCCTGAGTGTGAGATTTGGGTTTTGCTTTACGTGCCAGAAGGTGTAGCTTATAGAGCTGTGGTTTCCTGGCTTCCATATTTAGAGATTCGTGTATGGCTGTTCCTTCCGCCGTTAGTGTTGTCGTTGCTACTCTTGCTGTTGTTGTTGTTTTGCTAGCACTGCTCTTTACCACCGTCTTTTGTGGTAGGGTTCCGCGAGACCTCTACTGAGTAAATGAGATGAGGCTCACCTTCTATTTTGTAAGTGTTGCGGTTCCTCCTCGAGGTTCAGAGGTGCGGCGCGGAGGTTCATACTTGCCAGGTCACCGGGCCGAGTATTCACTCGGCATTTGTGTACGTTCCTTCCCTGTAGATTGTACTTTTGTTAGACTGGACTTTATAATTAGATTATTAATTAAAATATAATTTTATTTTTACTATTTAAATTATTAAGGGGATACTAGGGAGATCCTCGTCAGAGCACGTGAAAACATGGATGTATTCTGAAAAAAATTCTTTATATTGAGTTTGCATGTTGGGCAGCAAATCTGCTCCAATCTTCACTTCGAGAGATGGGTCATCTTTGAGGAATACTGATAGTAGCTCCCCACAGGGTTTGCCTACTGTAGACTAGCCCTCGATTTCCCATAGCTCTCTATTTTTGCCCTTTGGCCTTACGGCTTCTACCGAGATTACATAGCACCTTCTAGCTATTGACTGATTATCTCAGACTACTCCTATGCCATACTTGGTGGGAAACTTCATCTTTTGGTGACAGGTAGATGGCACTGCCTTAATTCGGTCGATAATACCTCGGCCAAAAATGGCGTTATAAACTAACATCCTTTTTTTTTTAGTCTGGTCAATACTTGAAAGGAGAGGCAAGGGGAGAGTCTCGACCCTGCCTGCTCTTCAAGATGATTTTATAGATAAAGCAAACTAAAAGATGAGAGGGGGGTACAGGGGCAAGCAGCGCCAGGGGAGGGGGGCACCCAGGATGGCCAAAACAACAAGGGCTAAACACCACGAGGGCAAGGCCCAAGAAAACCGAGCAGGGGGAGACAATGAGCAGCCCAACAAGGGCTCAACTAGAGTACCAAAAAAAGATGCTGACCAGCTATAAGACAATTTAGTCCTGGCCTCGAAAGTGAGGAGAGTTGGCGTAGTTCGATTGGCACCGACGTCTGGTGCGATTCCACCAAGGAGAAACGTGGTCGTCAGTGAATCCAACAGTGCGTGCATACTCAGGTGGCCGAAAGTTGGTATGAGTCATACCAAGTGGGGGGCTCCATGGCCTTCACTCAACACAATCACTATCCGCAGTAGGAGGAGAGACAAGATGCCTGGCCCCATCACAATCCCGAACTGTAGGGTTAACATCCTGAAGCCTTAATTCGACCGATAATACCTTTGCCAAAAATGGCATTATAGACTAACATCCCTTTAATCACCACGAAGTTTGCCATGAATGTGACGATTTTAGAAGGGGTATCAAGGGTAACAGGCAGGCTTAGGGCTCCTTCAGGGTAGGTTGCCTGGCCATTGACTGCAGAGGGGGGTTCAGATTGGGCGGAGCCTTGATGGGTCTTCGCCCATCTTCAAGAAACATTCATACGCCAAAATATCAGGGGTGCTGTCATTATCCACTAAGATCTTATCTACATTACAATGGTTTATAGTGACCGAGATTACGAGGGCATCATCATGCGGGGTGGCTATTCTTTCCAGGTCTAGGTCAGAGAAGACCAAGGCCTGTTGGTCATTTGTCGGAGGAGCTTTGGGGGGTTAAGAAGTCTGATTAGCTCACTCGGTGTGACGCTTCCTCCCTCGGCTACTATCTCCTCCTGAGGCTGATGCCCCCGAGATGACATTAATGTGGATTCCCCGAGGGCGATTGTCAATTTCTTTCGGGAGAACTCCCCGATCCTCCCATTGCTCAGCCACGTACTAAGAGAGATGTCTTTGGCAGATGAGGCTCTTGATCTTGTCCTTGAGTTGCTGACAATCACCAGTGTAATGGCCATGTTCGTTGTGGAACTGGCAGTGCTTCCGACGACTATGGCATCTTGGGTCGATTTTCATTGGCTCAGGTCAGTGAAGGAAACCCGAATCCTTGATTTCTTGATATATCTCGTACACGGAGGTAGGTAAAGGAGTGTAGCACTTGAACTTGCATAGGGGCTCCCTACGGTGGCCCTCTCGATTCCTCCTTTTCCCTTGGCCCAAGGCTTGTTTGGACCACCACTTCTTCTCCCCCTCCCATCCCGAGCTTGCCGAGTCTCGATAGGCATTGAGGACTTCCTCACACTCCGCATGGCATAGAGCTAGAGTCACTAGGTCGGCGAGAGAGGAGGGGGGTGGAGCACTAGTTCTCTCTATAGACTTTCATCGTGGGTTCCTCCTATCAGCGCGGTAATGGCAGAAGCTACATCCAAGTGGGGGATGCATAGGGCGTCCGCTTTGAAGCAGTTGATATAGGCCCGCAACTTTTCCCCTTGAGCCTGCTTGAGCGCAAGCAATCCCACTACCGACCTTGGAGGGCCGTTGCCAGTGAAGCTTTGTTTGAACAGTCACCCGAACTGCCAAAAGTTGAGGATGCTTCCGGGGGTGAGTGCTCGGAACCATGCTTGAGCACCTTGAAGTAGGGTGGTCAAGAACGCTCGGCATTTGATGGCGTCGGACTCCCCGTGCTGAGTCATTAGGGCGTCGAAGTTGTAGTAGTGGTCGACTGAGTCACCCCAGCCATCGTATGATTTGATGGTCAGTAAGGAAACTCTTGGTGAGATCTCTACCTCCAAAATATGGTCTGAGAATAGGGATCGCTCCTCGTCCTCCTTTATGGAGTCCTACTGTACGGCACGAAGGGTGCGCTCTTGCTTGACAAAACATCACTCTAAGTCTCATAGCTGGAGGGAAAGCACTGGCTGGCGTCATGATGGCGTCGGGGGGATCTGGGTGTTCCCTTGGCTTCTTCGCCACGTACCGAGGGTTTCGATCTAATAAACCTTGCATGGTAGATCAAAACGTCCAGCATGCCTGCATCACGTGCATCCTTTGCACCCTATTTCGGCCTCGACAGTCCTCTATCTCGGCAATTAATCAAAGATATTCCCTCCTCATGGGGAATGTAATTAACGCCATAATCTTTATGGTATGGCAGACTGCTGGTCCCGACTGAATCTCACTCTCGCCCGATAGGGGTCAGAATGAGCACACAATAAATTCGTAACTCATGTGACTGGCACGCCTGCACAGTCAATCAGTCAGTTAATTATCAGTTAATTAATTGGTTGATCGATGCGTAAATAAACCAAATAAACCCTAACAATAAATCTTAGAAATAGGAAATGATAAAATAAATCCCATCAGTAAACAGTCTCTGGCCGCCACTATGCTCATAAGTGCCCCGAGCGCTTCAATCAGCACTTTGTCGGTGGCCCTCGCTGTCAAACTCAGCAGCATCCCACAACGACGACAACGCCTTTGCTTCAGGGAGCACCCATTAATGCCTTTAATGCTACCTCTGGTCACCTAACCCCGTCTGCGGCTTGGTACCCAGATTTTGGTGCCACACATCACGTGATGCCCAATTACAGTCAGCTTTTGATGGCCTCTCCATATCACGGGTCTGACACGGTGCGCGTCGGTGATGGCACAGGTTTGCGCATCCATAACCATGGAAATGCAACGCTTCTCTCCCTTTCTCGCCCTCTTCTCTTATGCAATATCTTGCATGTTCCTGCCATGACCCGTAATCTTCTATCTGTTCACCGCCTCACTAAAGAAAATGATGTCATTTTTGAATTTCATCCAACCTTCTACCTTGTGAAGGATTGACGGTTGGGGACGATTTTGACACGCGGACAACTTGATAATGGCGTTTATCATCTGTCTCTACCACCGCGCCAATCTACTGAGTCCACATCCTCTGCATCCTCTGCTATTGCACTTGCTGGGGATCTATCTTCTACCCCGGTGTGGCATGCTCGCTTAGGCCACCCAACATTGCAGACTGTCAACCGTGTTATCTCTACTTTAGGTCTTCCATCTATATCTACTACATCTCATCTGTGTCATGCTTGTATGCAAGCTAAGTCTCATAGACTCCCTTTTTGTGCATCAGACTCACATTCAGCGACAGTTTTAGATCTCATACATTCTGATGTTTGGGGTCCTACCCCAGTGGTGTCTCATTCTGGTTATCGTTATTATGTTATCTTCATTGATGACTTTAGTCGCTTCACGTGGCTCTTTCCTTTACGCCTCAAATCTGATGTGCATGCTACCTTTCTACGCTTTCAATGTCATGTGGATCGCTTATTTGGTTGGAAGATCAAAGCATTTCATTCCGATTGGGGTGGGTAGTTCCAAGCTCTTCGTCCTCACCTTGACTCTGCTGGTATCTTACACCGGGTTTCCTGCCCCTATACACCTCAGCAGAATGGCACAACAGAACGAAAACATCGCCATATCATCGAATTCGCGTTGGCTATGATGCTCCATGCCTCTATACCACACCAGTTTTGGGACGAGGCTGTCATGACCGCTGTCTATCTTATAAATCATCTCCCAACTCCACTCCTTCATATGCAAACTCCATATCATACACTCTTCCACAATCACCCAGATTACAACCTTCTTCGGGTCTTTGGGTGTGCGTGTTACCCCTGGCTCCGCCCTTATGCTCCAGCCAAACTAAGCCCTCATTCTGAGTGTTGTGTTTTCCTTGGTTATAGCCCAAACCATTTGAGGTACCACTATCTCAACCCCCTGACTGGACGCATCTATATTTCATGTGACGTGGTTTTCCGGGAAGATATCTTTCCTTTTGCAGGCACAGGTCTTCCGCGAATGGCAGGTATTCTTGGACCAGCACCTGCTGGCCATCTTGCTGCCCAACCCCTATGGCTACCAGCTAGCACATCCGCACACCAACCAGCCAACTACAATGCTCCGACGTCACCTCCAAGCATATCGCTTCATCCTGCAGCTGCTCCAACGTCTCCACATGCCCCCTCTCTTGGTTCTCCACAGGCTTCCCAGGAGCTGCCCACCTCCCCTCCTTGTGATGAGGGGCCTCCACCAGCCTGCGGCCCATCCCCCTCCTCATCCATGGGCCCTTCACGTCGCACGCGCTCCTTGCGCGAATTATATGCCACTAACACCCAAGTGCCCCTTGCCCCTATCTCCCTTGCTAGATCCTCCAGTCCTCCGCCAGAGAACTTCCTTGCAGCAGTACCCATGGAGCCCACGTGCTTCTCCCAAGCGGCAAAGGACCCAATCTGGCATGCGGCGATGGCTGAGGAATTCGACGCTCTCCTCCGCAACGGCACATGGGACCTTGTCCCACGTGATGCTCGAATGAATGTTCTCGGATGCAAGTGGGTCTTTGATGAGGGCATCTCACAGCGCTCTCTCTGGCTCAGATCGTCGGCATCATTTTGAGGAGTCCGATTATGTTATCATGTGTAATTTTCATTTTATTGAGTCATGTCTGATTGTTTGTTCGTTCAATCTGATTTCCTGTTAGAATTTTTAATTCCGCATTTGGATCCATTCACCCCCCTCTGGATCCACATTCTACCAGATAGATCGCATCCATCCAGTTCACAACAGTTGGTATCAGAGCAATTCTGATTCCAACAGATGGAACCTTATCTTCCTTTGCATTGATTTTAATCCCCACATCAATGATGAAACTCACACATTTTCAGTGAACGGCTTCACGCCTAAGCTGCTGCATACCAACATCAATCTGGACCTTCCGTCTGGATAGATGAGAGAACCTTATCTTCCTTTGCATTGATGTTAATCCCTGTATCAATGATGGACACTTTTACACGTTCAAAAGGTGACATGTAAACTCAAATGCTACATCAAAAAAAAATGGAGCTTAAAATAGAGATGTCCCGTCAGACTTGTTCAGACATCTTGGACAAGGGTAAAAAAGGATATAACCCAGTTGTGGTAAAAACCCGAAGAGGCACTGCAGGCAATATCGGGTACCCCGTCACGTGAAAACTCGAAAGGGCGCGTGGGAAAAAGCAAGAGGGGGCTTGCTCTGGTGAAAACCCGAAAGGGCGCTTGGGTCAGTAATGTGGTAATATAAAAAAAATGTGTGTTATGCCTCTCAACGACACTTTCACCCCATGTCCGACCGGTGATCAAACCCCTATTGGTCCTTCCATCGATCATATAGTGCATCGTCTAAGATCGACGCTAAAGCCTATCCGGAATAGGCACTCCATCTATTCTGATGAAACCTTTGAAACCCACTCCTTACGTCGGCATAAAGCCCAATGCTGATGATGAAACTTCCATCGATCATATGACACATCGCCTAAGATCGATGCTAAAACCTGTCCAGAATAGGCCTTCCGTCTATTTTGATGAAATCTTTTAAAACCTATTCCTTGCATCAGCATAAACCTAATGTCGAAGATGGACTTCCACTAAGCATGAGGCATCATCGCCTCTGTCAGTGATAAAACCTATCCGAGGTAGGCCCTTCGTCTATCTTGATGAAACTTATAAACCTCTTATTTTCTAAGATTAACAAATGCTTGCATACCCGGCCCTCAGGCCGATGAGCCCTCCGCTCATCGCGATATATCAGATTGGGAACTCTCAAAATCCCGTCACGCGGTGGAGCGATTCTCCCATCCTTTCCTTGAAAGAGTGGGCCCTCTCCTGCGGTACAGGTACATGTGTATTCTTATGGGAGTTACCAAACTGCTACTGACTATTATAAAATAAAAATAGAGATGGGCACCCAAAGTAGTAAAGAGAAGATAATTTTTCATTGCAAAAAGGGAACAAGTACAATCGGGACCCTTAGAAGGGACGCATTACAAGGCAAGGAACGACTAAGGTTGTCGAAAGATGTCCTCAAAATCGAGGAGTCCAACATTCGGAGTCGCTCCTAATTCGTGAAGACGAGCTTCTTCTTCTTGGAGGCGAGTTACTTCATCCTGTAATGATGCCACCTGTCCCTCTAGCAAGGCAATCTCTTCAGCACTCTAAGACTGCGTCGTCTCAACTAATGGTAGTTCAGCCTCAATAGCACTCAATTCTACCCATAGCT
This sequence comes from Amorphophallus titanum, assembly GCA_024336825.1. Lineage (NCBI taxonomy): Eukaryota > Viridiplantae > Streptophyta > Magnoliopsida > Alismatales > Araceae > Amorphophallus > Amorphophallus titanum. The sequence goes on from JANBPO010009603.1 coordinate 65,849,966, forward strand.
CATCCATCCGACTGCGCAAAAATTGTGCATGAGTAGATAAAGTTTCCAGCTGGGTTCTGTGCCTTTGGAGATTAGAATTCAGCATGCCCTGACTGACAATCGGCTTTCTGCAATTTAAGGGCCGTCAGTTTATCATTCACAGTGCACCCTAGAAAATCTCAGCGATTTACAAATTTCAACAATAACAGCACCCGCTGGGCCCATGTCTCTAAGGGGCAGCCTAGTGCTTGCAGGCCAACTGTCAGCCGCTCAGCCACCTCCTTCAATTGCAAATAAGTCAGTGCCAGCTGAGATTCTACTACCTGGCGCAACATCTCCAAATTTTGCTAGATAAAATCCTCTGATGATGTGAAGCCAAGGGAGGCTGCTGGAGACACATCAAAAGTAACTTCACTGTCTATGGACACCCATAAGCCAGTGTCTGGCTCAGAAGAGGAAGATGGAACGGCCGTTGAGGTTGATGAACCAAGCACTTTAGCAGCTTGTTCTGGAGCTGTTGCCCCTTCTATTGCCGGACTCTCATAAGATGCTTCTCTTATAAGTGCTGGAGATGGCAAAGGCTCTGATTCTGTTGCTTGTGTAGATGGGGCTATAAATTCAGGTGCAATGGTCAGTACGACCGCTGGGACGAAGGTAGAACCTCTAGATGGATCTACTTCAACCCTCAACTCTAAAGCCCGCACTAGAACAGAGCTCTCCCCCAACGAGCTCAGCCCTAGTGATGGCACCTCAACTGCTGGTTGTACCCTTACTGGCACAGGACGAAGTATGGCAACTGCCTCTGGAGAAGCTACGGTTACAGGAGGTGGCATATCCGAAGCCTCTGATGAGATAATGACATCTAAAGCCGATATCGAAGGATGATCAGTGGTGCCAGGCTACTGGAATAGAATTTTGGTAAGCACAAAGATGACAAAATGAATGAAGGGCTATTGGCTTGTCATCATCAAAACTAGGGGTGCACAACAATGGTGGCTCGTGATGTATATTAGCGACTATACATAGTGACCAATCATAAAATGGTCGCTATTATAATCCTTTAGCGACCAATGTTGTGTTGGTGGTTGTAAGCCAAACCATTAGTGACCAGTGAATTGTTTTGGTCGCAAATATATTTTTTTACGACTAATTATGACTGGTCGCTAATGATTTGGTCGCCATGGACCCATTTTTTTTAGTGGGACTGTGCTTGTGAGAATTCATGGCTGGTATTGTGATTTTTGATATGTTGTTGATCGGAGCCTATGGAGTTGCAGGAGGTGTGCCAGATTAAGAGAGAGAGTTTGTGCTTTGGGTTTGAGGTAGTTGAGGTTCCCTCACCCTATTGTGCGGTGTCAAGTCAAGTTGAGGATTGTCAGGATGGTGGATCCCTAGTCGTCTGTGATGATTGTGGCGCGGATTAGAGTGCGCAACAGAAGCCTGGTGGGTCTATGACCTATATGTTTGAGATCATAGCATTGGTCACTACAGGCAGATTCTAGAGGATGTGTAGAGCATCAGAGGATTGGTTCATCAATGTGAGATTATCCTTGGTGGTGTGAGCCATGTGATTGTTGTGCCATTGCTTGAGGCATTGAGGTTTGTGGCACTGGCATCATGAAAAGTTTGGAAAACATGATGGCAAATTGCCACATGAGTACCCGATTCATACGTTAGAAGTCGTGTCAGGTGTCAGAGTCAGATCCAGATGGGGTTCCTAAGGAAATCGCCTGACGGTGGATGAGGACGTAATGGTCAGAGTCGGTAAGCTCAATGCTCCACTCGTGTTGGAAGCTGTGCCTTGGGATGAGATCGTGCTTCCCGAGAAGTGATCTCCGACACATGTTTATGGGTTCTAGTTGGTAGCTAAGAGTGACTGGTGAGGCTAGCCAAGTGGTTGGCTATGGCAAGGTCTATGTTGTCTAGGGACCCATGTGCATTAGTCACGACGTCATTGACCAGGTTGTTGTGGTAGCAGGTGGCACTTTCTATCATGGAGATGTGTGCCAAGGATTGCTCAGGTTTTGTCCTATGGCTCTGTGGTGTGAGTGGAGTCCAGGACTGGTAGGCATCCTTTTGGGATAATTGTGATGAAGCTGGGATGAAACTATGTGATGGACGATGCCTGTGTATGGAGGTCCCTGGAGGGACGTTGCGATTAGATAGTGGTCCTTAGTTTGTGACTCGCATGGGATTGTTTCCCTATAAGCCTGAGTCAAGTGCTGCTATGGACCGAGGATTATGAGATCTCGTCGTTTGGTTTTGTCGTGCTCCCCGGAGAGGGTAGAGTTTGCATGAGGATCGAGATCAGATGTGGTGTCTGATTGAGGATCAACTCGAGATGCAGTAATGACCAGTTCGAGTCAGCAGATGGCTTGTCGAGATTTGGAATGTGCTTAGCGGGCCTCAGGAAGTCGAGCAAGTGGAGGTTTCCCACTGACAAGTAACTGGTGACCGGTGAATGGTCTATCATAGACAAAAGATGTTGGTTGTAGCGTGTCGAGAATGGCAAGGGTCGTGTGCAAGTGAGGCCTTGGGTGGCCGAGTGTAAGATGTCCCTTTTCCAGGGTTAGATCTAAGATTTGTTGGAAGGCTTGTGTTTGAATGGGAGTTGGTCCAGCACTATTATTGGCGTTCGGCTTGCCAGGTACCAGATGGTTCCTGGCATAGAGCCGATGCATTTGTGGTAGTCAGTTGAGATGGCTGTGTGACCTGGTTGAGGCTCAGCAATAGTTGTCCCTTGTGTAGGACGTGAGATCAGTCAGCAGGTGGAGAAGCTAATGTTCGATTGGTATGTCGAGCATGAGATGTTATCGATGGCTATTTCTCGTGACGAGGATTACATCTCCTCGGTGGGTGAGATTGTGGCAGTGATGCCATGATTGGATTTTGTTGTGGCTCAGGTGATGCCAGACTTATACTTTTGTGTGTTATTCCCTACTCTGATGATCGATGTGTGCTGTATGTGGAGCAAGGTGCTTGTTGGTGATCAAGGTCTGGCTGTGTCCCTCAGGATCGGTGTTTTCGTGTGTATTAAGGTTCTAGCTAGAGCACTGGGAGGGTTACCAGCTGAGTGTGTTGTCCTTCACCTTGAGATTATGGTTGCGTCAAATTTCGAGGATGAAATTTCTATAAGAAAGGGTGAACTGTAACATCCTAGATTCTCCAGATCTGAATCCGTGGGTCTAGGAGTGCCTTTGTGGATCCCAGAGTCAGTTTTATGGTTTGTGCTAGTTTTTATCTGTCGAGCCTTCGAAACCCTGTGTAGGGTTAACCGATGTGTTGTCGGGCTCTACGATATTGCAGGCGTGTTGTGCATTTTCTGAGGATTGTGGAAAGTATTTTTCTCTAATTTTTTATTTGTTGGATTTATGAAATCCTAAATTTTCCCTTATAAATAAACCAGCAGCCCTTTTCTCTCTCCCCCATCTGATTTTCTCTCCCTCTCCCTCTCTCCTTACGTTTCTCTCTTCCTCTCATGTGTCGATTAACCAATTAACCAACTGGTAGTTAACTGATTGATTGACTATGCGGGCGTGCCAGCAACGTAAGTGACAAGTTTATCATGCGCTCAATTTGACCCGCGTCGGGCGAGAGTGCGGTTCAGTCAGGACCAGCAGTCCGCCATATCACAAAGGTTATGGCGTTAATTACATCCCCCACTAGGAGGGAAAACCTTTGATTAATTACCGGGATAAAGGGGCTGCCAAGGTCGAAATGAAAGATGCAGATGGTCATGCGAGATATTATAATCCACCATGCACAATTTGTTAGAGCGAAACTCTAAGTATGTGGCGGAGAACATAGGTCCGAAGACCACCATCACGCACAACAATAGCTCCTGGTCGGGCGTTGCCTTACCTTCTGCTAATGTCATTTGATATACCAAGAGCCCGTGCACTCAAGCATGCATTGGTGCAGCATGAATACTTAGATGAAAACATAACGGCGATGATGGGAGATTAAGTAATCTTGGTTCAAGTAAACCAAACCATTCAATTTATCGATTAGCAGAGTTTGCTTACTTTTGTTATTGATATCGAAAATTACCTCAGAAGTGAGGAGAAGGTCAAGACAGTACGACGACTCGATCTAGAATGAAAACGGCACAATGCGCGTAGGAAAAAGGGCTGAAACGGCACCATGAAGCGCGGGTATAGGCTGAAACGGTGCCACCACTGTAGGTATAGGGGGGCTTGAAACGGCGTGCCCCTTTGAGGGCGCGCCGGTTCAAGGCGCGCCGTTTCGAGGGCGCACCAGTGAACTATGGCGCCGGTTTGACTCCGTTTCATGAAAATCGAGCTTCGATTGATTTATTTTTCAAGTTTATTCAAATGTTTCAGCAACTTTTAAGTGTTTATTGAATTAATTGCGCATCGGATCGATCCCGGATAGCTCACGCGAGGTTCGTACTCCAGCGCGGTGATTGTTCCGAGTCGAGTCGGTCCATTATGCTAACTCATTAGGTGACCTTTATACTTATTCAAGTCAAAAATTTGACAGTACCTCCCCATCCCAGAGGATATGTCGGGGAGAAACGGGGAATACTCACGTGGTGGAGCAAACCCCTAAAGGGTCGGGTGGCACAGCAGCGACCGACAAACCCGAACGGATAGGAAGACCTAGAGGCCTAGCCTACTAGGGGCACCAATATCCGTGGGTTAAAAATGATGGATGAGGCGACTAATGTGAGAAGCAAAAATCTCGAGGGCTAGCCTACGAGGGGCACGCAACCCGTAGTCAATGCTACATCCAGATCAGAACGACCGATAGGGAGCGAAAATCATGAGGGCCAACCTACGAGGGGCGCACATCCCTGGTCACCACAGAGTCCCTTAGGGACTGTGGATTTGAGTTTGTCGGGATTAACCCTATTACTATTCACTCGGTGGTCCCTGGGGACACTCATCACTAACAGATGGGTTCCCATCGACCAAGTGGTTGTATCGAAACATTGGGGATGTTTCCCCTCCCCAGTTCATTGGAGCGCTGCTATAGAGCAAGCTCCCGGACTCCGAATGCGAACAAAAAAAGAGAGGCATACAACATCGTACAACAGCCAGCAAACTAGTGAGTTATCAAGCGTATGTCAAGGCATTGATGCCCATGGGTTGGAGAAATTAACACTCACAGGTGATTCACCCCCTTGGCCTTTAGGCTGGCGCCGTCTGGACACGGGGATAAGCTTATTAACCTAAGCATAGCACACGCTTTTTAGTGGCAACCTCAATCCTTCTGTGAGCAATGGAATAGTGTAGAAGGGGGAATGAGGGAAATGACCTTGAAACTAGATAGGTCGAGGTGCATACACGAGTATGCCTCCAACCACGAAATCCACGGAAACAACCGAGCAGGGCTTGGCGACTGCATCAACACGAGGGCCCCGGGGAGGAGGAAATGTTCCTTTAGCCCATGAAATTCCAAGGCACAAAGACGTCAAGGAATCCGGATTCGGGAACCCTGTACACGGATAGAACAACTAGACATAAAGAATGAGAAGAAGGAGAGAGAGATAGCATCAAGCAAGAACTGTTAACACATCTATTCATACCATTCATTCCATGGACGGGGAACAAGCATACATGTTACAACATCCGGCGCTAGCGTTGTCGCACGGGCATCGTTCTATTGCCTGCAGAGAGGCCTCACAGAGGAGGAAGGTGAGGAGGAGATGATGAGAGGGGGGACGATGGGCTCATATCATCACCCCTCCCCCTTTCTAACTTACATTGCTTCAGAAGGGAAGAACAAGAGGGGCAAGTCGACGGGAGGAAACCATGGAGACCCACCTAAAATCGATAGGGTAGTCCTTCCCTTCTCCGGTGACGGGAGCCTCAAACAGAATCGAGGACGACGGTGGCAGTGGAGAACCAAAAACCCTTCTTGCCCAAGTAACCCCTTAAACTCCTCACTCCCTCTCTATTCCTCCTCTCCTGTTTATAGAAGCCAGTTCCCCGACGCCATAAAGGGCGCGCCGGGGAGACCGCGCCGGGAACACCTTATAAAGGAGGAAGGTTACTTGTGTCCCAGATGATGATACACCACCATGACTCATCTAACCTAGTCTTCGGAGAAAATGAGGTTCTTATGATGTTGAGTAGTCAATTCACACAACGCTGAGCACTCGAATGTCTGTTTCTTGCACAGGCATGTAGGGATTGTTTCTCAAGTAGATACAGTGGGTATAGTGCTCAAAGGAAAAAGAACTGGGATATTATGATCCTAAGGATGGAACATACTAATTGAAAAAAGAGGCAAAGATGGCACTCCATGGGACAGATTTAACAAAAGTCTTGAGCAATTTCCACCTTGATCTATCAAGTCCCAGAAAGCTGTAATCATACGGGAGATTTTCTTATATGCCCCGACCTGGTACTAAGTTTCTTCCTCTCTGAGGAAAGTACACATGAGAGAGTTCATGTTTGCCTTTCGATGGGCTTGTGTTGAACTTCGTCGTTCTATCGTTCCAGATCATTCAAAACGGAGACCGTAAGAAAGATAGTTTCTGTCTTTTGCATGTCAAAACCATGCCTTACCTGATTAAACTGCCGCGAAATATTTGCGCTGCCACCTCAAAATCTGGAAATTTATGCCAATGATTATTGTGGAAATTAGCAAAAGATAAAATTTCACACGTAAAGAGAGCAATTTCATCACAATAGCCGCACTATAAATTGCAGTGTACAATATCCTTTCCCATAGGATGACATACCATTTGAGTCAACTGAACATCTGATCAATGGAATGTGTAGTATAACTATAAGCACAACATCTTCTCTGGGATCAGACAATTGGAGGAAAAATTCATCTTCAATTAGTGTGTGAAGGAACGCACAATTCTTGAGGGGAGCCACCTTTTAATCATGAAATTTGGATTTTACTTGGAGCATTCAATAAAAATCATGCCTAACCCGGCATGTGTAAAGCTACACAATCTTCTTTCTTCAGATTCCAACACAATCTGTCTGGATGAATTTGGGCATGCAAGCATTGCTAAATGACACTGAGCAAACATGGGAAAAACAGTTGGCGAGGATCTATCTATCTATCTGACTGCAGCAGAATCTTATCTCATCTTCAAAAGGGTAAGAAAGCGAGCTCTGTAGTTGAATGGCCAAAAATGCAGTCTGACCTAAATCACAACGAGAGACCTTAGCTCACTAGACCAGGCAAAATTGGGGTATCAAGATTGTATGGTGAGCTGCAGTGCTCCAACACTCCTTATGCTACTCACCTTCTGCATAGGGTTGATCCAATCTTGATACCCCAATTTTGCTCACCATACAATCTGCAGATGGGAGGATTGATCTTTGCTAGAGTAAGCAAGGATGAAGGAAGAGTCCACAATCCATCACCGCAAATCAGTCCCGAGGCAGCAGCTGGCACCATTAAAGCAGCATTATCGGTCTCAAGCCACTGCCACACAAACACGACCAGGCTCCCCATATTCATATAAACAGCAAAACTAGGTCCAACAAGGAAAGGTACTGCCATAACCATTGGCAGAGGAATCCACCTCCCATAATTTGCTGGAGAAAGGTCTCTTATCATATTAGCCATAACTGCAAAGCCAAAAAATCCATAGCAAAGTTGCAAGCAATGGTGGGGCAGTGCAGAAAAGCCTTCAATACCCAAAATGGCCATGTTTCTATAGATCAATGCATATGGGGCTTTGAATAGGCCTGTTGGGTTGCCAACATCAAACGCCTTGTAGAAGAGGAAGAAAGTCAAGGGAGCTATGACACATCCCATGGCTGTTCCAATAGCCTGGCTGAGAAGCATTGAGCGGGGTGACGTGAGGGTCAGATGCCCTGTCTTGAAATCATGCATCAAATCAGAAGAAACCGAGACCACAGATTTTATCAGCCCACAGCCAACAAGGCCTGCAACAATGCCGGATTCTCTCCCTCCCCAGGCAGCAAGAGTGAAGAGAGAGACTTTCCCATAGTTATAGGCCATGTTCATGTCTGTCAGACCTGAACCATAGGCATTGCAAAAGCTCAGAGCTGGTGCAACCATGTAAGCTATGACAACATAATGCCATTGCACCCCAGGGAACATGAGAGGTACAGCAACAATAGACCCGATGGCAAAGAGAACATAGCCCGTGTAGGCAAACCACACTGGAATGCTCTCTCTCATGAATGTCTCATTTCTTTGGAGATCACCGAGTGCCTGTGCATCTGGATTTGCCACTGAAAAGAGAGATGAACGATGGATTGATTAGAGTTTTGTCAAATTGTGAATCTCTTTTAAGTTTAGATAATTCCGTTCTCACCGATCTTGATGCTCTTGCCTTTTGATCTTAAGTTTAAACTGTTTACACTGACAACAAGTATTTTCACGAAATTGAACAGCCCATCCCCCATGATGAGAGCAATTGAGATGAAGACCTACAAAAGCAGATGTACAGTTGAAAGTGAGAGGTTGAAACAGAACACCATTTGGAAACTACTCAACTCACAGACCTTGTAGCCTTGTAAACTTCTCATGCTACTTTCTGGTAGGGTACCAGGGTACAAGTTGCTTACTTGCATATTCTGCATTAGTGTTCATAAGATTACTTGGTATATAAAATGGTGAATTGTGGAAAGGTGAATTAAGTCCATCCGAAGGCATTCATTATGCGTGAGACCATACTCCGCCATCATACCAATAATCAATGTGTCTTACACGCGGTTGCATTAATTAGTCTCCTTCGTCATGCATATGCATCATATTGCTTGAACTACATAAAATCAATCTGTGTGAAAAATCATCTTGTGGGTGAATTACATTTCTTCTACTTATTAAGTATGAACTCCTTCATTGCTTTCTTCTATGGTCGACGTCACCTTGAATACAATCAAGTGCCAACCAATGGAGCAAAATCAATCAAAATCTGAATTTTTGAGAGTTGGATAAAAAGCATTTATTGTGATCTTAGATTTCCTTGAAATATCCTCCCCAATTGATGTTTAACCTTTAAACACTCAATTTCCTTTGATTCTCACATGTTTTGATCATCATCGGGGATTAGGGCCTAACATTCTTGGACTTCATATGCTCTTCAATTTGTTTTTTGTTGAAGTATATGGGAAGGGTCGACCCTCGTGTTACCTGTTTCTGGCCAGGGCCTGGAGGAACAGGGGTCGACCCAAAGGGTTGACCCATTTCGGTTTGGCGTATTCACCATGCCTGAACCGGTTCACAAAGGGGGTTTTCGACCTAAAGTCACCCCCTCTTGCCTATAAAACATCTCTAGCCCCCCTCTATGACCTGCCACCATCTTCTTCTAGCCCAAAAACCTTTTCTTGAAACCCTAAAACGTCCAAGATCTCCAGGCGAGCTCCAGCCAGTGGCAACTCATGACCCCCTTCCTTGCGTCTCAAAGCTTCATCTTTGCTTCTGATCTCATCTGAGGTAAGCACTGGTGCATAGAGAATTTGTTTATCTGAGGTAAAGGTGTCCTATTTTCAAACCATCGCGATCTACAACTCCATCTAGAGTTCTTATTTGTCCTGTGATCCAGATGGCCCCAAAGAGGCATCCTTCTCGCAAGGGGGAGGAATCTAGCAGTGCTCGGGAAAGAAGGTCGAAGGACAATGAGCACAGATCTGTGAAAAAGGACCAGCACTCTTCCTTTAGAAAGATGTTGGACAGAAAGGTACTCCGCCCTCGGGTGGTAGATTTCCCAAATATTTATAGAAATCTCCTAGATCTAGTGGATATTATTTGTAATCAGCCAAATTTGGATGTGTTTATGTCTGCACATCCTCGTGTTTATCCCAATCTAGTGCATCTATTTTATAGCAATCTTTCAGTTGCAGACAACAATTAGTACACTATTGTAAATGTCGAGGTGATTAAGCTCACACCCGCATTTTTAGGCAGAGCTCTCGGACTGCCGAGTGAAGGCTACACCTCTGAAGACGTTCCTGTGCAAGAAGAAGTTGTATATCAAATGATGACCTCAAAGGAAATGGGTGATAGATCGACCATTGGTCTGAATGCAAATCATTTTCCTCCGATGCAGCGTATCCTACATCGCATGATGACCACTATTTTGCTACCTAGAGGAGGAGGTCATGATAAAGTTATAGAAATTCACATGTTTATGTTATATTGTCTTATGGGTGGTCTTTGCATTAATTTTTTGTCTATTATGCTTGATCACATTTGTTTAAGCATGAAGCACAAAAATAGGACTCTTCCATATGCGGCTGCATTATCTGCAATTTTTAAGTTCATACAGTTTGATCTGTCAAAAGAACCTTCTCAAACCATTCGAGATGTTGACATCTACTCAATTTACACCATCTGCCACAATATGAACTATGAAGTTATTAATGGTGTCTTGGTTCGGACCTTGAAGAGTTTTGAAAAGGTAGTTATTTCTGAAGAAGATGATGATGATGATGAAGCTCAGTTAGGCGACCAACAGCAAAATGTTCATCATGAGGGGATACCTTCTGAGGAGGTTCAGATGCTCACAGACCGATTGGATTCCATTGATGGGCGTTCAGACAAGTATGGGGAGACTATGGATGTTCTAGCCAAGGATATTTCAGATTTGAAGCTTTCCCATATGGAATACACTCAGACATTTCAGAGGGTCACCACTTTTCTTGAGTCCAATACGCAAGCTTTGGACACTCAAACCAGGATGTTTCAAGAAATTATGGATTACACTAGACGTCTGCCATCTCCACCCTCTCCAGATTCAGACTAGATGATTGTGCTCCAATGGCATGGCACACTTCTTATCCCGTCTTCACCCCCTCCTTTTTGATGATGCCAAATGGGGAGACATTTTGTAATATGATGAGTGTGCCTGACTAGATAAAACAGTATGTGTGGTGTGTCCTTGCATGCATGTTTGCTTTCATTAGTCATGTTAGTTAGTAAGGTTGCATCTCATGACATTGCATACGCTAGCATTGTAGTTTTTAAACTCATGAACTCGGACCTTGTATGTCTTAAACCTTTGTTGTCGATAAATCTATGGATGATGCTAATGAATGGTCAATCGCAGAGTGTTTGAATGAAACTTTGTGTTTTCTTTGTCTCGATTCTCACACATAAAATCATCCATTGCTCTCTCTCTCTCTCTCTCTCTCTCTCTCTCTCTCTCTCTCTCTCCCTCCTATTGTTTACTTCTCAGTGTGATACTAACTTAAACATCGGAGGATTGTCTATTTTCTGACGTCATCTTCATAGTGTTTGTAGGTTTTTACGGGTGGTTGGATATCTTTCTCCAACAAACAAATCTCAAAAATATGGTACGAGATTTAGGGATCATTTTTTCACCTCCGTAAGAGAGAGAGAGAGAGAGAGAGAGAGAGGTCTAACTATCAAGGTGTGCCGTTCCTGCCCTTTTATGGGAGGGAGGGTGGTAGGGATTGGGATTAATTGTTTCCCCAACCATGCCCGTTCTTAAGCATCTTAACACAGGCCGTTCCCAGAAATCCGCCGCCGAGGACACCCATCATACGGTGGACTTGAACTCGGCCCAGAGGTCCACCCGTCCGTGTTTGGGCCGGATGTGGTCCTGAATGGGGCTGGGCGGGCCTTCTGGGCCACAGCCTTAATCAACTGGAGTGGTTCGATCACTTTTTCTTTCTTGCCTTCTGCGATCGCCGAGAAGTCGACACTGACAGAGAGGAGCCGCAGCCGCCAGCCGCCCTCCGTCCTTTGGACGCCTGGGAGGGGTGCTTCTATTTCATCAACCATGGTCTTCTTCGGCTCTTGCTTGGCTCGCGAGAGAGAGAGAGAGAGAGAGAGAGAGGATCTGGCGGGTGGCGGCCATCCTCCTCCTGCAAGAGCCGCCTCTTTCCCTTCCGGTCGAGCCATCGCAGCCGCCGACCACCATCCCACATATCCCGTCTGCGATGGAGCCATCTGCTTCATCATATTAAGTACCCTCCGCTGCCTCCGGGCACGACGGCAGAGGAATGTTGAACTAGCGGCTTCTTGTTGCCTCTCTGCCTGCCCTGGGTGGTAGTAGGCAGTGTCGGAATGGCGATGGCGGCAGCCTTGCTCAGCTCTCCCTCCGCGCCGTCATGGTCCACGTCCCCATTTGTTCTCCGAGACTCCTCCTCCTCTTCCTCATCTGCTTCTGCCGTCGCTTGGCCCATCGTCGCCGTCAGCCACCACTCGTCTTCCCCGTCCTGGTCTTCCCATGCCGCCTCTTTTGCTAACCCCTCCTCCTCTCCCTTTACGGAGAGGAACTCCCTCGAGAGATACCAAAGGGACTCCTGGCTCTACAGCGGAGCCACCCACCGCGGTCCCCCTCCTCCGCCACTTGGTCCCCAGCCGCCCCGCAGCGAGCGCGATGCTTGCGTTGCTAACGACAGGGAGAACGACATTGCCTTGCAGCTGCCGGAGCTCAGGAGGCTGCTGGAACTCCTGCGGGAGAGGCGCGGCAGTGGCGGCGCCGGTGGGGCGCCCGTGGGCAGCGTGTCGCTGGTGGGAACGGGCCCGGGGGACCCGGAGCTGCTGACGCTGAAGGCGGTACGCGCCATCGAGGGCGCCGACCTCATCCTCTACGATCGCCTCGTCTCCCACGATGTCCTGCAGCTGGTCCGCCCCGACGCCCGGCTTCTCTACGTCGGCAAAACCGCCGGTTACCACAGCCGCACCCAGGTTAGCAAGGGCTACTCCTGTTCTTCCTCTTTCTCTCCCCACTTTATCTCTCTCCCCTCCCCCTTTCCTCACTCCTTTGAAAGCAAACTTTTATTACTACTTGTGTCGCTATTATTTTCGTCAAGTCGCTATCGCATAACCACAACTGGTAAATTTTCTTCTCGACACTTGATTCCTTGTTCCTCATTCTTTCCTTTTCTATCCTTCTGTGTTGCAAAAGTTTTTCTTTTCTTCTTTTCCTCTGCAATCCCAGTCCAGGTTTCTTTTCTCTTCGGCTTTTCTGAATGCAGTGAGCTGCACTTTGGGGCTGCTTCTCTTTTGCATGTTTCCAGTTCTTTTTTCAATCTGATATCATTGTTGTTACCCTTATCTCTTCTTCTAACTGGAAACTGGCTTATGGAGGAATTTTAGGAGGAGATTCATGAGTTGCTCCTAAACTTTGCTGAAGCAGGGGCCAACGTGGTGAGGCTTAAAGGAGGTGATCCGTTGGTGAGCATCAACCATACTTCTTTGACTCGATTATTGTTTCTGTTTCTACTTCTCCTTCACATGCTACCTCACCTTTCAAGAATGATATTAATTTTCCATATAGTCATATATTTATCCATCGTTTGAAAGGAGATTTTATGTATTTCATGATGCATCTTGCGAAGCCTAGTTGATGCAAGGCCGTATTCCATTGTAATGTTCTGATCCATGCTTTTCGACTTTGTTGGGAACCCCATTTTTGCTTTTCATTTGCCTCTTGCTACTGGAAGCTAGGCCAGACTATATAATTTGACCTCTGTTGGAGGTAAATGCGTTTTGGTGGTCTAAAATGTGAGACATTCGTGACAAGATGCATTCACAAGGATAAAGTTGTGATTAGCAATTCAGCGAGGGCTCTGAGGCAGTTGAGAACTCATTGATGTTGAGGCCCATACGTCACATTGTTAGCAGATCATATTGAGCTTACATGGCTGCTTAGAAAGCAACTGCCTTGAAACAGATGGGAATGCATTATGCTGATTATGATGACAAAGCAAAGAAAACATAGCCCTAAACACCTTCATCCTTTGTATGAGTCAAATAAACCAAAAGCTAGAGCCCCACAAAACTGTTTTTTCGTCTTCTTACTAAGGAAAGAGAGCCCCCGTCAGCACTTTCCGAACGTATATACTCCCTCATGATAAACCCCAGGAATGAATAACCCACAGGTTCTGCACTGATCATCCACCAGCGGATGAGCAGATCTCCTTTCTTCTTCTCAGTTGAGGCCAATGATTGATCAGCTTCCGGTACCTACAAGTTTGCTCAATGTTTTCCCCAATTGATCTTACATGAGCAATATGCTGTCTCAATGTGCGGCCATTTCTGATTGGGTATGTCTGCTATCAACTATCCACTGGTGCATAACTTTATTTTGATCTTCTCCCCCCTTGTTTTTGAAGGAGTCCGCTTAAAGCGTGGCTGTCTTTGGTGCGCCTCCAAGTTTCTGTTGTCCTCACAACAATCTCCTTGTTACTTTCTGCCCTGACGCTACAAAATGATCCTTGCTCTCATCATGCACTCGTTGTCATAGGCATATTTCCTACAGCCTGCAACTTTGTCCAGAGATATTTGTATGTTTAGCTATATTGAGAAGGCTCTGATATTACCATTTAAGGAGACGATTTTTGAGAAGACCGGCAAGATCTAGTTGGATCTGAGATTATATTTTCTTGAAAAAATCTATCAACACCAATTATGTTTAGCTATATTAAGAAGGCTCTGATATTACCATTTAAGGAGATGATTTTTGAGAAGACCGGCGAGATCTAGTTGGATCTGAGATCATATTTTCTCGAAAAAATCTATCAGCAGCAATATATTGATATTCTATATTCAAAATTATTAATACCAAAACTAATACTATATCAAAATTAATATTTCAACCAAATGGACATTAGAAACCGCTTGCAAGCATCCTCAGTCCTGAGGGGAAACTTAGTGTTGGTAGGGCTACTTTGTAACCTAGAGGTCTTGAACTTAGTCTAAAATGCTCCATTGTAACCTAGAGGTCTTGAACTTAAAACTGGAAGCAACCTCTCCACAATGGGTAGGGCTACATGCAATTGACCCTCCCCAGATTGCACGGCAGTGAGTGTCTTGGGCACTAGACTCCCTTCTTTATTGTGAGTATCCTGAACATGCATGCTGGGTATGGAGATGATATATCATAGTGCTGAATGGTGGAGGTGTTCCATCCTTGCGACCTCAATTAGTTGGGTTTTGGTGAATGATGGTTGGAATGTATCATGGGTAGAATGAACTTCCTACTTAATTGGCCTCTAGTGAAAATCCCATTGATTGTTAAGTGTAGCCTTCTTATGATTTTTGATATTTAAATTCCTATTTCTTTTAAAAACAAGAGTTTTGGTTTAAAATATTATTTGAAGCGGTAATGATTTAACATGTTACAATAACAAACTACTTCCAGAAAAGAAAGTTGGTTGATGACATGAGTTATATACTCCAAATAAGGTGCTTATTGAGCATTAGCAAGATTAACTTGGTTTTCTCATCTTCAATGTATGCAGAAGTTTCAAGGGAAACCTGGGTCTCCCTAGGAAACTTTTGAAAATGCCTTTATTGAACTATGTGGAAGAGAAGGATGTTGTGTAGTTCTATCGAGCTCTGAGAGTCATGTGCACAATGGTCATATTGGTCAGGCATTGCCCATTAACCTTGGTCCCTGTCAAAACCATCTGATATTGAGCAGAAGGCTACCAGACAAATTTGATGGGACTTTGCAGTTCTTAACCAGTAAGATATTGCCAACAAAGATTACTTAGGGATGTTTTTGCCACTTTGCAAGTCATATGTTCGCTTGTCTTTAAGCTTTCACCTTTTATCATTCACAATTGAACAACTTAAACCTAATCATTTTCTCACTGAGGTGGTTTTTACCTTCTTATTTCATGCTAATCAATAAAATGCACAGAATTCTTGCTAGCGTACAGAGCATTCCTACAGCATGCCTCCTCCTGTTTCTTTTGGTCAGAGAAACATGCATCCTACTATGTTACATATAGAATTAAAATTCATGTAGTGATTGAGTAGTTCTTTGTGTGTTCAGATATTTCCTTTTTTGGATCCATAAAACATGCAGTGATTGAGTTAGTTCTTCAGGTATTTGGAAGAGGTGGAGAGGAGATTGATTTTCTACAGAAACAGGGAATTCGTGTAAAGGTTATCCCAGGTACTATAACTGGCCATCTGTTTATTGTTGGTTTTAATCAGCTTGTACTTCTACTCGTGTGTTGCTCTGGCATATCTTTGACTTTCTTTTACATTGCACAGGAATTACTTCTGCTTCAGGTATAGCAGCAGAACTGGGGATTCCATTGACTCACAGAGGTGTTGCAAATAGGTAATATTCCATCCTTGAGGATTTACCAGTTGAATAGTGATCCATGAATAGCTTTGTTTTTCCGTTTTTATTTTTTTAGGGACATTGGCTTCTGTTTGTTTTAATTTCTAAAGGTGCATCCAACTTCCAGCAAAAAGCCAATCCTAAGTGTTTTTAACCAGGAAAAAAGTGAAATTCTAAGTGTTTTATTCTGTCCTACTAAGATGGTCTGCCGTCGTGTTCATGCTGAAGCTGGACTCTATTTCCTTTAAATTATATTTCCAAATTATTTGAATATCTATTTCTTTGTCAGTTGTGTTTTTCACATCGGCAACATTGGTCTGTATCTTAAATTTTAATGTGTGAGTTTTCTTTTCCAGCAATTCTCTCTCTCTGTTAGCATGCATCAATTCATGCTTAACTTGATGAATTTCAGCTCATGTCGGTAGAGGCCAAGTATACTGCCATGGAGAAAACTTGTGCCATGTTAGTATAGGTAGCTCAGAAGCTAAAGCTTTACTTCCTAGACTACCAAGTTAGGCTAATCTCTAGATTGGATTCGATCCACTATCTCTTAGAAAAGCCCATCCTTTCTAGCAGGTTAGCTCACTGGCAGAGCTTCCTCTCTTAGTTTGACATCACCTTCATCGTTCAGAAGGCAATCAAAGGATATGCCATCGCTGAGCACCTTGCCCATCTTCCTACTCCCTACACTGACGCTATTCAGGATGACTTCCCTGATGAGCATCTCTTTGTCCTTACCCATCATCCCTTCTGGTCTCTACACTTCGATGGTGCGCTCAACTCCCAAGGCCGAGGGATAGGTGCCATTCTCCTCACTCCAGAAGGGGTGACGATTCCTCTTGCATATCAACTCCGCTTTCCTGCTACCAACAACATCGCTGAGTATGAAGCTCTCCTGGCCAGATTGAAGCACACCTACCTCCTAGGCGTGCGTTACTTGAATATCATAGGAGACTCTCAGCTTGTTCTGCCGCAAGTGTTGTCAACATACTACACTCGTGACCCGAAGCTCAAGCCATATCAAGATTTGGTCATTCTCTTGGGTAGGCAATTCTTTAAATTAATCTACATTCACACTCCTCGATCTCAGAATATCCTTGCCGATGCACTAGCATCGCTTACTTCCTCCTTATCTTTTCCGCTCAGTCGGAGCACTGAGACTATCATCGTCCAAAGGTAAGACGCTCAGGATCCTTACTCCTTCTCTTCAGGATCCTTGGTATGACAACCTTAGGAGAACAGTAGAAGCAAGGGCTGAGAAGAAAGATCTGAAGGAAGTTTCTTTGACAGAATTAGAAGAGATCTTGGAAGAAGAAGAGTTGCCATGGTATCATGAAATCGAGCTGTATTGCAGAGATGGATCGTTCCCAGAAGAGGCAACTTCCGAACAGCGTAAGGCTATTAGAAAAGCCTTCTCGAAGTACACTATCATTGCCGGAGAATTGTGCAGGCATGCTCTCAATGGAATGCTCATGAGGTGCCTAGATGATGATGAAGCTTGGAAGGTGGCTGAAGCAGCCCATGCCAGTGAGTGTGGAGGTCATGTCAATGGCCAGGCTCTAGTGAAGAAGATCCTTAGGCAGGGTTACTATTGGCCCACTCTAGAGGAAGATTGCTCCCTCTATGTCCGGAAGTGTCTTAAATGCCAACTCCATGATGATAAAATCCATGCTCTTGCTTCATCTTTTCATCCTCTCTCTGCTCCTTGGCCATTCTCCATGTGGATTTTTGACATTGTAGGCCCACTTGGTGATCCCAACTCTCAAATCAACCAGAAATTCTTCATCCTTACCGCCACTGAATACTTCACTAAGTGGGCCGAGGCGGAAGCGTACACAGAAATCAAAGCTATCACAATGTGTCACTTCATCATGAAGAATATCATCTCGCAGTTCGGAGTGCCAAGCAGCATTGTCACGGACAATGGGCCCCAGTTCCTCTCTCAAGAACTCCAGGACCTCTGTAAGAAGTTCAATATTGCATTGCACATTCATCTCCATATTACCCTCAAGGCAATAGTCAAGCCGAAGCCACCAATAAAACCCTTCTTAAGATCATAAAGAAAACATGTGAATCTCACAAATTTTCTGATTGGCCTAAAAGATTAGTGGAAGCTCTATGGGCTTACCACACCTCTGTCCGTACTCCTAAGGGGCAAACCCCCTATGTGCTCACTTACGGGATGGAGGTGGTGCTCCCATATGAGATCTTGATCCCTTCCCTGAGGGTATAGCTAGATAAGGAACTTAATCTCGATGAACGTTGAGAGGCGTTACTCGTCCAGCTGGAGCTCTTGGATGAGAAGAGGCTAAATGCGACCGATCATGTGTCTGTTTATCAAAAGAGAATTTCACGTTATTTCTAAAAGATGATAATTGAACATAAATTTCAAGTAGGTGATATGATTTTGAAATGTAAATTCATCAGATCTGGAGGTCCTAGGTCTAAATTGTAGCCTAACTCAGAAGGGTCGTTCGTTGTTAGAAAAGCTTATCCAGGGAACGCGTATTGTCTAGTCAATACAGAAGGCAAGGAGCTATCTCATGCTTGGAATGGGTTATATCTTAAGCGCTTTTACCCTTAGAGTCAGGCTAGTGCCAACTAGGCAGCAAGGTGTCCTTCTCCTTGATCACGAAGGAGGACCGCGAGCATGACAATCACACACTACACGGCAACTTTGGTCAGTTTTTCCCTCTACTATGCGACACAGTCTCTCCTCTGGCCATACCTAGGGGAAGTAAAAGTCCTTACTTTTCTCTCTTCAGCCAGGCGTAAGGGCAAGGGGTGAATAAGGGGTGGATGACCAACCTAGACACCCCAACAAGAGGAGGTCTCAAATAGGGGCAGTCCGTTATGACCTGATTCCACAATAAGGAAATGAAAAAGAAAAATCAATCAAAGAAAAGGAGCATGAATCAAGTCAAAAGCCACCACGTCAATCATTTTCTATATAAACCAAACCTTTTTCTTTTTCTTTTTCACCTTTTCTTCTTCCTCTTCTTCTTCTTCTTTCCTCTCCCGTTGGAGCACCCCCACACTGCGACCCTCCTTCCCTGGACGACCGAGACGCCGCCCCACACACTCTGGCGATGGCGTGGCGGTGGCGGCGGCGACGAGGCGAGCGCGGCGGTGTTCCTTGCGCGGCGAGAGGCGGGGAGTTCGGCGTTCTAAAAGCTTCTTCTTGCGATCGGCGACGTTTCGGCGGAGCTTTTGCTCCATTGAGGTAGGGAGACGGATCCCCATGCTCATCCCGTCATCCCCCGTGATTTGTAGGCCGAAGAGAGGTCGAGAGGGGCATTTTTGAGCCGGGTAGGGCAAAAAATCATGTTTAGGGAGTTGAGTGCCGATCTACTGTTTCATCGCGTTTTTGGCCGATCCGAGGCCGTAGATGCATGCTAGAGGTTATAGGGGAGCTTCCCATTTGTTTTCCCCCTCATCCGTGGATGATCGGGGCGTGGAACGAAGTTTTGGGTTTCTTCCCGCCGGCCCGTTCTCGAGTTGGTGTGGCGGTCCTTCCAGAGACCGCCAGAGTCTCTGGCAGCCCAAGGTGGGAGCGCCAGAGTCCGTGGCGGCCCAAGGGGGGTGCGTCACGGGTTACTGTTTTGTCGGCAGGTCCCTGTGTCGTCTGGTAGCTGCACGATAAATCGCCAGATGGTGTGGCAGCCTAGGGTCAGACCGCCAGAGGGACGAGTTGACCGTTGATTTTTGACCGTTGGTTTTGACCGTTGGAGTCACGTGTACTCTGGCACACCAGGGTTGGTCCGCCAGAGCGCTGTGGCGGCCTAAGGGTGGGGCGCCAGAGCTAACGTGACATGTCTTATAGCACTCCTGGATTGGACCGCTAGAGTCTGTGGCGGCCTAAGGTAGGTGAGCCAGAGCCAATTTTACTTCGTCCTGTGGCGCTCCAGAGTTGGACTGCCAGAGTCCTGTGGCACTCCAGAGTTGGACCGCCAGAGCCTGTGGTGGCCCAAGGTTAGACCACCAGGCATTGTGCTGCACCGAGTGGGCTACAGCCTTGTTTCTTCGACTGTGGTTTCCATGAGTCTTGGGGTCTGGGTAACCCTGTGTGTGTGATCTGAGTTCTGAAGGGGGCCGTATGTATGGCCTTGGACTGTGAGTCCAGTTGACCAACCTGGGGCTGGAGGTTTCTGGTATGCTCCCTTTGTATGGGGAGGGTCTCGACAGTCGTGATTTGTCTTATGAGTCATCGCATCGTGATTTTGGACATAGAGATTAGGCCTGATTGACGGCTTAGTGCTGTCACGTGCGACGGTCCTAACCCCGAGTCTTGAGACTTAAGGACCGTCGAATTTAATAGGTCTAGTGGGTTGTCCGGAGTCTTATGGCCGCGGGCCACTTCTTCCCTCGTGTTACTCGCGATGGGTGCGTGTGTGGTTTTCTGTGTTCACGTCTGTGACCCATCCACTAGTCGTATCTTTCACGGCACACATGTGCTGGCCCACCGGGGGCACTGGTGTGGCGTACCTGAGTTAGACGGTGAGTAGGCTACTTACTGTAGGGCCCCCGCGCATAGCCGAGTCCAGGCTCGGGGGAAATTACCAGCTTGAGCACAAGCCTAGGGCATATGGTCTGAGTGTGCACACGAGATTGAGGGTGTCAGACCCACGCTGATGAGCGCGACCTCAGCTAGTCCTTGTTTTGTGGTGCTTTTGATTATTGAGTGTGTCTGAGTCTCACGCCTGGGGCGTTGTAGCTAGACACTTGTGACGCGGTGTAAGACTTCAAGGGACACATCCGGTCGTTCTTCTAGTGGGTGGTGCTCCCATCATGTGACGTGAGTTTGTCATGACTCGAAATTCTGTCCCTCATCTGCGAGATGAGGTCTTGTGTGTTATTTTCGATAGCATTCCCGTAGCCGAGGTCTAGGGCTTCCGGTGAGCATCACCGAGGGCGTTCCCCTAGATAGTGTAGAGTTCACGATAGCGAGGTCGTGATTGTGTTTTCGGACCGTGTGGTTTCGGCTTGGGCCATGCTGTGAGGGCAGGTTTCCACGATTGAGGCATCGCGGTGTTTTCCTAGTAGCGTGACTAGGGCGGTTCATGTCTGGTTGTCTCCCGACCGTGGGATTGGGATGTCGGGTGCGTGACTTGGTTGTTCCCCCGACGGGAGACCGGGTCGTGTTTTCTAGTACAGTAGGAGTAGCTGTAGAGTCGAGGTTTCACCGGCCGCCGTAATTACTGCTCCTACTGTTACCGTTGTTCTTTTCTATAGTTACTGCTTTTCGTACCGCCGTTGTTTTCTCGATTGGGATTCCGCGGGATCCCTATTGAGCCAGTGATAGGAGGCTCATCCCTAGTTTTTAGGTGTGGCAGTTCTTCCTCGAGGTTCGAGGACGTTACGTGGAGGTTCCTAGTCGCCAGCTTGCCGGGCCGAGTGTTCACTTGGCGTGTGGTACGTTTTACTATTTTAGACTGTACTTTCTGTTGGACTGGACTCTGTTGTATCGACCTCAGGTCAGGTTATCATTAAATGAAGATCAAGGAATAGGATTGTCATAAAACGGCATTCAGTAGCTAGTATGGGCACTATGAGTTCACTGTTATGCCTTTTGGCCTAACTAATGCACCTGTCGTATTTATGCAATTGATGAATAGTATATCCAGGCCATACCTTGATCAATTTGTGGTGGTCTTTATTGACGACATTTTGATCTACTCCAAGTCCAAGATGCAGCATGAAGAACATCTCAAGAAAGCCCTACAGTTATTAAGAGATCACAAATTATATGCTAAGCTTAGCAAGTGTGGTTTCTGGCTATAAGAAGTTCCTTTTCTCAGTCATAGAATTTCTCAAAAGGGTATTGCGATTGATCCTTCAAAGGTCGAGAAAGTAAAGTACTGGGAGAGACCTACTAGTGTGACTGAAATTTGAAGCTTCTTGGGATTGACTGGATATTATAGAATATTTATTAAGGATTTCTCCAATATCACTGTATCTTTGACAAGATTGACATGGAAGGAGACTCCTTTTGTATGGTCCGTGGAATGTGAGAAGAGCTTTCAGACCTTAAAAGATTATCTGACTACTATCCCTATACTCACATTGCCTACTGAAGGAGGAGGATTTGAAGTTTGTACTGATGCATCCGAAATTGGCTTGGGCTGTGTATTGATGCAACATGGAAAAGTAATTACTTATTCCTTAAGGTAATTGAAAAGGCATGAGGAGAATTATCCCATGCATGACTTAGAGTTGGCAGCTGTAGTCTTTGCCATGAAGATTTGATGGCAATATTTCTATGGTGAGGCATTCATTGTGTATTTCGACCACAAGAGCCTCAAGTACTCATTCTCTAAAAAAGAACTCAATATGAGGCAAAAAAGGTGGTTGGAGTACTTGAATGATTTCGATGTTTTTATACAGTACCAGGTAATGCCGTAGCATATGCTCTTAGTCAGAGCTGATGGCATTATTATCATGCCTAATGATTAAACAATGTCATTTGTTAGAGCAAATGGTAAACTTAGACCTCAATGTAGAAGAGAAGGGAGAATGAGTCTTGATTGTAAATATTAGACTCCAACCTAAGTTACTCTCAGAAATTAAAGAGTTACAAGATGATTATCTGTTGATTGGTGAAATTAAAGAGAAGTTAGATCAACGTCTGAATTTTCTTTTGACAGATGATGGAAGGTTATTTTTCTGAGGAAGAACTTGTGTGCCTAATTATTCTACCATCAAGAACAAAATCTTGGAGCCAACACACCAATCGAGGTATAATATTCATCTTGGTGCCATAAAAATGTACCAAGATCTCAAAAGAACCTTATGCTCGCCTAACATGAAAAGAGAGGTAGTCGAGTTCGTGAGCCGATGTTTGATCGCCAACAAGTTAAAGCTGAACATCTCAAACTGACTAGGAAGCTTAAACCTCTCAAAATACTGGAGTGAAAATGGGATCATATTGGTATGGATTTTATTGTTGGATTGTCGAAGACCCGAAGTGGATTTGATGCTATATGGGTGATTGTGGACTGACTCACTAAGTCCGCTCACTTCTTGCCCATTAAAAGCAGATGGACTGTAGATGTTCTAGTTACTCTATAAATCAAGGAGGTTGTAGGGTTACCTAGAATTTCAACTTCAATTATTTCGGATAGAGATCCGAGATTCACCTCTCATTTCTGGAAGGGATTGCAAACATCTTTAGATACTAGGCTGAACTTTAGCACAACTTTTCACCCTCAGACAGATGGATAAACTGGGAGGACGAATTAGATTATCAAAGACATGTCGAGGGCCTGTATGATAGATTTTGGTGGAAGTTGGCATGAGCACCTATCTTTGATTGAATTTGCATATAACAATAGCTATCAGTCTAGCATTCAAATGACACCTTTTGAAGCACTATATGGCAGGAGTTGTAAATCATCTTTATGCTGGAGTGAGGTTGGAGAAAAGGGATTATTGGGTCCGGATATTGTTCATGATACCACTCAAAACATCTAGGTGATCTGAGAAAGGCTAAAAGTTACTCAATCACGGCAAAGGAGTTATGATGACCATAGAAGAAGAGACCTCGAATTCCAAGTGGGGGCACATGTCTTCTTGAAGATTTCACCCACACGAGGAATCAAAAGGTTCGGTATCAAAGGAAAACTGAGTCCAAGATTTGTTGGCCCTTTTGAGATTCTGGAAATAATAGGCGAGGTGGCATACAAGTTGGCTTTGCCTCCACAATTAGTTAGTGTTCATGATGTATTTCACGTATCCATGCTGAGAAAATATGTGTATGATCCTTCGCATATGATTCAATTTGATGACTTGAAGCTACAGAAGGATGTATCTTATGAGGAAAGACTAACCAAGATATTGGATCGGAAGTTACACCAACTCAGGAATAGGGCTATACCAATGGTGAAAGTCCAATGGAGTAAACGAGGATTCGAAGAAGCTACTTGAGAATTAGAGGATTCAATCACGAAAAGATATCCACATTTGATCTCAAGTTAGAAATTTGAAACGGCGTCCCCAGTTCTTGGTAGCGGTAGTCTGATACTTGTATCGGGTTATCGGTACCCTGAGCTCTGGGTCGTTACAAGCCATGCCAAGCACGGCTACCTCGCCGTGCCAACCAAATTTGGAGACTTCCCTTCCGTGGTAGGGTTCCCAAATTTCTTGGGGGTTTGTTCGTCAACCTCTTGGAGGCCCAGGAGGTCAAGCCTGCTGTCACTACAAAGGCAGCATCTGAAGAAGGGAAGGTGGTGGGCTGCTACGTCCACCACATCGACACAAGGAGAAAGCGCACTCCGGCTGCTAGGAGGGCAGCAATGAAGCACACTGGCACAGTTCAAGGCTGACTTTCTGTTTTGGGCAAATCCGTAATGATCAGAGGAGTCTGAGTTTACTTGAATGGCTGCCAGGTCACGATCGCACACAACAGGGTGGTACCAACCGTCACAGTGCACAATCAGTTCTAACCACTGGCATGGGATCGAGCAGACCGCATTAGGTCCAAATCAAAAGGAGGGCCGACCCCAAAGCTGACTCGATCCAAGAAAGTGTGGGTGCCCAAGTAACGGGCTCCAGCCCCAGCTTAACCAGAACCTACCACAACGAACAGGTTTGGAGGAAAAGAAAGAAATGAAGAAAGAAAAGAGCCCGAGGCACCAACTCGAGTGTCTCGAAGGCTGGCCTTCCAGACTTATGGCCGACAGGCCAATATTTACTCAAATGATAGAAGAAACATCGAGATGTCAGAGCAGTAGTGCCTCACCTATAGACCATCGGCACAAGCTAGGGTGCCATCATCAATGGTCTGCCCTGCCGACGGGCAAGATGATATTACGCAGGCAGTATGAGGATACCTCTGTGGCCTTGGAGATACCCGCCAGGGAACACAACAGATCCTTGAAGCTGTGAATGATGAGATGAGAAACTGGGGGCAACCAGTCAACCTGGGAGTCATAGAAGATGCAGAGTCAGGGTGCTATGAGCCACCCTTCCATGAAGTAGCTGCACTGAGGGTGTCCGTGTTTGATAGATTAACCTTCCCTAGATAGCCAGCCAAGAAAGTGATTAGAATGAACAAGAAGATGCAGATTTTTACCTACAACATGGCCGGAGTGGCCAATGATTATGGGGCTTTACCCAAAGACCCAGATGAGGTGATCAGGCTCACCGAAAGATCGGGACCCATCACCATAAGAAAGCAAGCCACGGCTGAGGCAATGCAAGCCTACATTGATGAAACAAGCTCAATTGCGATCGCCATGGCAGCAAACGTAATCACCAAAAAGGAATAAGGAGAAAGGCCAGTACATTCTTCAGAAGCTCTGTTGGAAGGGGAAGGATGGGGCTCTAACTCGACCACCCCTAATCTGATAATGATGATGCTGCTTCAAGCCTACAGGCAGGAGATAGAAGCCTTAAAGAGGCAAGTGAGAGACCTGACCATGCATGCTTCTACCTCAAAGCAAGTCGAAGCCCCTCTGGAAACATCCTGGCGTGACGTAGATGAATTCGAGCGTCACCCCAAATGACAGCTTCATAGCAGATCCCTAACTACACCGGGGGCACGACCCCAATACCACCTCTGGCTCCTCAACATCAAGGAATCACCACTATACTCCAGGCGACTATACTGATGACGCCATAGATGCAGCCAGCTCATTTTTACCCAGAGCCGATGGACCCAGTAGTGGCAAACAAGATGATGATCGAGCAAATGATCGAGATGAAGCTGGCCAATCAAGGCAATGATGAATACTCTTCTTTTGATGTGTACAAGGTTCCCTACCCTATCCATCATGTGTCCAAGAGACTGCCTCCCGACATCAGCAAGCCACCTAAGTTTGACAAATTCAATGGCCAAGGTTCGCCGAAGGAGCATATAGCCTATTACATCAACATGATGGGCGATTTGGTGACCGATGAATCATACCACTTGAAGTTCTTTAGGTCCTCACGCACAGGGCTCGCCTTCGAGTGGTATTTGAACCTATCGGTCTGGTCCATCAACGACTAGCTAGATATGCAAAGAAAATTCTAGCAGTGATTTCACGTCACCGAAAGGGAGGTCACTGTGGCCAAACTTTATGCTACTAGGTAAAAGAACGATGAAACCACACTAGAGTATATCAAGAGGTGGTGAAGCTTCAGCATGAGGTGCAGGCGTCCACCACACTAGGAGGACGCATCCAGATTTGTAAACAAAATCTAAAGCGGGAAATCCTCAAAAAGATAATTGGCATGAAAATCAGGTCTTTTGACCGATTGAATAACATGGTGGCAGAAATTGAAACTTTTCTCACCAGGTATTCCTCTGCATCAGCTACCTTAAGTCAAAAGGCAAAGTCGATTGACAAGCCGTCACGCCACGAGCGCGGAAGGAACCTGGAGGGCGTGACGAGTTATATTCGATCATGTCAATCAGAGCGTAAGTGTATTCGACACACATAGATAGAGCGCGCACAAGTAATGATAACCAAGTCCTTTATTAATCATAAACTTTCAAAGTACTTCCATTACAACTCTTGAAGAAAGCTTTCTATTCTGATTATCTTTTCCAAGATCTCTTTCTTCAGATTTTATTTACACATCTGTATTGCATCCTCTGGATGCGGGGGACGCAACACCTCATGCTGAGATCCCTCCATCTCTTGATATATTCAGTAGTAGGCTCATCATGTTTTTCCTTGATCACCATTAGCTCGGCCACGGTCACCGCTGCCTCGACGACATGGAATCTTGCAATGAATTTTTGCTGCATATCTGACCAGTCTTTAATGAAACCGATTAACAGGCAAGAATACCATTCAAAGGCAGGTCCTGTCAAAGAAGACCCAAAGAACTTCAACAGGTATGACCCATCTGCCGCCAAATCGTCCATGGCTGTTATATAGTGTGCAATGTGTTCTTTCGAGGAGCCATGCCCATTGAATTTGTCAAATTTTGATGGTTTGTTAACGCCGGGTGGCAATCTTTTAGAAGCATGATAGGCTGGATGTGACACTTCATATATGTCAAAGGGGGCGTAATCATCACCACCCCTCCTTGCTAGCCTTGCTTCAATTATTTGTTCCACCATCAACTGGTTCATCATAACTAGATCTACTGGCTGAGGGCAAAGGTGGGTGGGTTGTATCAATTGTGAGGCCAGAGCCCCAACATGAGGTGGCAAAGGCTCTAACAGGGGAGCCTGCCACTGCATTTGAGGGGGCATTATCCATGCTGGCTGGAGCCACTGGGAATACTGTTGGGGAGTAGCCTAGCTCTGATCTGTAGCCTATAAAAAGAGCTGATGAAGGAGCACCGTTGGGTTGGAACCTCCCCGTGACGGCTCGACTCATGCCTCCGGTTGCTCGGGCACCATAGCATGCTCGACCTTTTCATTTAATTACTTCTTCAGCCACTCCATCTCCTGCTGGTACTTTCTCATCGTCATCAGGACGGCGGTGTCCATAGCTATTTCGCTATTAATGCCTTCGTGTGTGCTACTGGAGGCACACTTAAATGGAGGAGACGAGAATACTCCTTCTTGTCCAGATGCCCCTGTTCTAGCAGTGACAGTAGCGATGTCTTCATCAGCAATCTTCTTGCTCTTGGCGACTTATAGTAGCTCAGTGGCAACTTTGCCCTATCTTATCATCGGGCCTTTTCTTCCAGTGATCTAAGCTGGCTCATCCTGTTCATTTGGCAGGGTGCCATGCCCACTCATCACCCCTGTCATATTTCAAGTGAGGACTTGCCTTCCTCTTTTCTACTTTCTGACTTCTCTTCGGGCCTAACGGGAGAAAGTCGGCTCTTCATATATAGAAGTTCTTTTCATACTTCCATTTTGTGCAGGCCTTTCAAGGCTTCTAGTCCCAGCTTGCTTTCCTGCTTCACTCACCTCAACCAGTGACATTTTATCTTCTTCTTCGGCCCTGACGGCCCGAAGCGACCTTTGGCAGCCCACGATGGGACTCTAGAGGCTATGAAAGTATTCTTGGACCATCTTAATCATATCTTCTTGGCTATGTGTCGCAAGGATGGCAGAAGGCAATGCTTGGATTTGGACCGACGGCATCTATGAAAGCCGTGTTAGTTGGCCACTTGATTGAGACCCCTTGAATATTTAGAAATGTCGACCTGTCTTACATAGGCCTTGACAATAGATGGAGGAGTTGTAGCTACGGCTTCCTCCGCATGCATAACTTCGTTGCCCCCTTTTCTAGGGACATCAGTAGAGTTTTTGAAGCCCGACGAGGCTGGTGCCTGGCCTTGAACCCTCCTAGGAACCCAGATTTGCTTAAACTTTGACAAGCTCAGGGTTGGCCTCCCTTGCTTGTCATCATCAAAATTCACACTCTGGCTTGCTAGCACATGGAAGGTGTTATGGGTTGGGGCGGTTGGGATGACCTGGTCCAGCAGAACTTCGGCATCGCTGCCATTGAAGTAGACCCAGACGCCCCCGATCAACATGGACTTCCCGAATGTCAAGAATAGGCCCCGAGGAGCAGCAACAATTCTTGCTTTGGAGCTCTTCTTGCTGCCCCCAGTGGGCTTCTTCTTGTGTACCCCGGTTGGACGAGTAGTATGGTGAACGTGGCAGCTCACAATTACCAAACTCTTTAGTAGAGTTTTGTGAATGTAGCCCTCACTTTGGCGGGCCGCAGCTTCATCGTTCTTTAGCTTCGCAGGCTCCGAGCCTTTCACGTGTAGAAGATCCACGAATGCAACTCCCAGGAAGTTGGGGAAGCCAACAACTGGGGGCAAGTTGCCAAAGATAGTTGGTACGGTAAGGTAGCCGTACACAGCATGGTCGGCCACGATCTGGGGGCCAAAGGCAAGTCCAGACAATCCACTCGTCATTGCTTCGACCTATAAGGAGAGAACAAGACGAGTGAATAATTAGCATTTGAAATAGTTGAGTGGGGTCCCCATGGTCCCTCTATTTTGGTGAAAAGATAAAGGGAGGTTGAGTCCCACCGTGTCACGCCCCGACGCAGAATATCGGGACGTACAGTCAGAAACTAGCTAGAAATAACACCAATATGCTAAACTAAGTAATTACATAGGTGCTATGTAGTATGCTGCCCTTTCTCTTCATTCGTCATCCACCTGGGCCAGGACAGCTCCTAGGGAGTCCTCGATAACAGAAATGTATAAAATCAGGGGTTTGCCAGGAACAGGAGGTTGTAAAATGGGGAGATTAGAAAGATAAATTTTGAGATCCTCATAGGTCTTCTGACACTGTTCATTCCATTCAAATTTGACCCCCGCCTTCAACAATTCATAGAAAGGGTGACATCTCTAAGAATGTTGAGATATGAATCTCCTAATAAACTTCAAACACCCAATCAAACCTCGCAACTCAGTAATGTTCTTTGGCGGGGGCATGTCCATCACGGCCTTTGCCTTATTTGGATCGATCTGAATCCCCCGCTTACTAACTATAAACCCTAGCAATTTCCCTGATGTAACTCCAAATACACATTTTTTTAGATTCATTTTTAACTTATACTCCCTAGCCCTTTGTAACACCTTGGCTAGAATCGCGGGGTGTTCCTCTTTAGTCCTCGATTTCACCAGAATGTCATCCACGTAAGCTTCCATATAAACATGGATCATATCGTGGAAGATTTCCATCATCACCCATTGGTCTGTGACACCTGCATTCTTCAGTCCAAATGGCATGACTACATAGCAATAAGTGCCCTAGGGCGTGGTGAATGAGGTTTTCTCCTGATCTTCTGGAGCAAGACGAATTTGGTTGTATCCCGAATAACCATCCATAAATGAGAGGGCTTCGTATCCTGCCGTGTTGTCAACCAACCAATCGATGTGAGGAAGCGAGAAATCATCTTTTGGACATGTCTTATTTAAGTCCCTAAAATCAATACAAATTCAGACCTTTATATCCTTTTTCATCACAGGAATTATATTTGTCACCCATTGAGGATATAATATGATACGAATAAATTTACCCTTATGTAATTTATCAACATCCTCCTTCATCTTTAAGGCCATCTGAGGGTGGAATCTTCTCAATTTCTTCTTCACGGGTGTTGCCCCTGGCTTAAGTATAAGCCTGCGTTCTACCAAGGTGGGGTCAAGGCCCAGCATGTCCTCATAAGACCAGGCAAAAGAATCGCTATACTCCCTCAAGATCTTGATTAACTCCTCTTCTACTTGAGGAGGGAGATTAGCTGAAATGATTATGGGCCTGGGATCCTCTTTTGTACCAAGATTAATTTCTTTCATGGGTTCATCCACTGCTGACCACAACTCATCGAATCTCTTCAATCCTGGCGCGTACAAGTCAGTAGTGTCGTCCACGTCGCTATCCTCATCATCAATCGGGTCCTTCTCATCTACAATCTCATAAGCACCCAATCCGTCATTGCTCCATACCCTATTTGACTCCTCATCATTCTCTAGGATGATGGCGGTTGCTACAAACTCAGGGCATTTTAGGACGGCATGGCAATGCTGGGTAAGATCCTGAAGAAACCTATCTGGAACAGTTCTAGAATGACGCATCATCGGGTGCGTCGCAGACGTGGATGGGCTAGACGCACCGGAGCTAGACTCTACCCCAACTAACTCTTCTAGCCTAGGGGACTCTGCAGACTGTACATCTAACCTAGAAGATAGAAAATCTATTGGAAAAGAATTAGGAGCCTCGTGCCCCTGGGAAGAGAATGGACAGAACATAGCATAAACTTCCACTGAAATCTCGATTTCAAATTTGGCATTTATTTTTTGTCGAGCTTAGTGGATAACACGTAGCAAGAAGAAGAATCTGATGGAGGAGGAGGAAGGGCCCGAGGGCATAGTGTGGGGAAGATCACATTGAAGAAGGGGTCAGAAGATCGAAACCACATGTTTGATAGATCAGCAGGTGAATCGGGTGACCACCTGGACGTCAGATCAATTGGCGGGCAGTGCCCGCATGGATAGTTAATAATCAAAAATTTAATCGGCCTCTCATGCCGAAATGGAGACTGAAACATTGATGGATCAAATAACATAGGCGGCGGGCGGGGAACAAAAACCAGCTGCCGAAGAATAGAAATCAGGCGGGAAAGAGACAAAGTGGTCATCGAACTCTCCATTTCTCGCAGACGCTGGGTTGGCTTCCCGCACGAATACTATAACACCCGCCCCTTGGGCTTTCTCGGACTTTCTTCTTCAGCAAACATCATGGAAAAAACTTTGGAGTAATCAGCAAAATCATGGACCAGGCCATCTGACAACGGAGGTGGTCTAGACATGGCACAAGCGGCACTTTCCTTCTTTCTCTAACATGGCGGCGGTGACTCTAGTGTACCGGGCTGCAGTGGCCCCTTGATAAAATGCTGGCGATAATCCCATGTCAGCGGCCCAGAGTCTCCTAACATTGACAGTGATGACTCCTAGTAGCCGAGGCCTCTTTTGCTCATCTTCCTGCCCATAGGGACAGGCTTAGTTCGCCCCTGTAATTGTGCGCCGAGACCCATGCCGGGCTGATAGCCTAGTTTTAGAATCATGCGCCACCCCTTGGAATCTCTAATTTTGGACTTGATTTTAACATCGGTAGGTGTAGTGACGGGCTTGCGTGACACCTTGGGGTCGACCCTCGCGACTGCCAGACAATAACCCATTCGGGTTGGAAAATGCAACTCCCAGGGGTCGACCCTTGGGGTCAACCCTTGACCATGGACTAAACAAAATCAAGTTTAAGTGATATGAACAAGTAAGGGGTTCACCCTTGGGGTCACCCCATTCAAAAATGATTATTTCTAAAGCAAGAAAGGAGTAAATATAAGATCAAAACTAACTAAGATCAAGGCCATGACGAATTACCCCTAGGGATCAACACAAAAAGAATCTATCATGGATAAACAACTGAACAAGTGAAATGAGGTTGGGATAGATCTCACCAATCGTCCTCGAATCTCTTAGACAATAAGGCTCATTCCTAAGTTCTGTAGAAACATACAATCGGAGTCAGATTGAATCTTTGACAGTCTCAACTCATAACACTTACTTGATGGGGTTTTTCTTGAACCTTCAAACTTCATGATTTAAGGAAAGACAGTGATCAATTTGCAAGTTGTTTGAACTAGAGCAGTCCAAAAAAAACTTATTCAAATTTATTATGCAAGCATTCATTCTAGACCCATATAGTGTTTGGTCATCATCAAAATCTTATCAAGTAAGAACCATCACACAAAGGGTGTTCAACAGTAGGTGATGCACGAAGTGCACGTTGGAACGGCCAAAGCCCATCAAGTCGGGCCGAAGATGAAAATCGAAATCAAAAAGCTGGGTTATTATTGGCGCACTATATTCGATGATTGTTGCAAGTTTACGAAATTGTACTAGAAATGTCAAGAGCATGTTGCTATACCCAAAAGGCCTCCGGTCCTGCTTCATCCAATAGTACCCAGCTGGCCCTTCGTACAGTGGGGAACTAATGTGGTCGGCCCTCTCCCCACTTCCTCTGTCGGATGCAAGTATATCTTAGCGGCAACCGACTACTTCTCCAGATGGGCAGAAGCTACAACGCTCAGAGAAGTGACTATAGAATTGGTGGCCAGATTTGTCAAGCAAAATAACATATTCTGGTTTGGTATTCCTAGCCGAATCATATCTGACAACAATAGTCACTTTAGGAATCAGAAGGTCTACCGTCTATCTGACAAGTACAAAATCGATTGGAGGACTTCCACCCCATACAACCCACAAGCAAATGGGTTGGCCGAAGCTTTTAATAAGATATTGTGCACTCTCCTGTCCAAGATAGTCAGCACTCACAAGAAAGATTGGGAGGAAAAGATGTCTGAAGCTTTGTGGGCATATCGAACCGTATATAAGATTCCTACAGGCTGCTCACCGTTCTCCCTCGTATACAGCTTGAAGGATGTGGTCCCCATCGAGCTGGAAGTGCCATCACTAAGGGTCGCCATTCAACATGGTCTGGTCCCTGAAGAACAAACTAATGTCAAAAGAAGGCTGGAGGAATCGGCTGACCTAAAAGGAAAGCGTCTCTGAGCGCAGCAGAATATTCAGATATATCAAGCCCGCATGGCGTGCGCCTTCAATAAAATCGTTAAAGGGGGAGAATTTAAAAAGGGATACCTGGTTATGGTGAAGAAAAAAGAGGTTATGGCCTCCAATCCCAAAGACGAGTTTGCTAAAAATTGGTTGGGCCCGTATGTGGTCCAGCGAGTATATGAAGGTGGGGCCTACGTCATGGTCAACTACCAAGGAGAAGTGCAGTTCCCTCCGCTCAACTGCAGGCATCTGAAGATTTGCCATGCACCACCACCCCCTTTAGGCATAATGGTGGACAAGTAAACGAGTCCCCCGGGCTTGTGCCTCTACAAGATATTTTGACAAATGGCTCCGTGCCCAAGCCGCCATACTCTTTCATCGATTCGGACCTTTCGTCTAAATCGATGCTCAAACCTTCATTTTCTTGTGTTGATGTTAACCCCACATCAACAAGAATACATTTTCGGCGAATGGCTCTGTGCCCAAGCCGCTATACTCTTTTGTCGATTTGGACCTTTCATCTAAATCGATGCTTAAACCTTTCCTCCTTACATTGATGTTAACCCCACATCAACGAGAATACATTTTCGACGAACGGCTCCGTGCCCAAGCTGCTATATATTTTCGTTGATTTGGACCTTTCGTCAAAATCGATGCTCAAACCTTCCTTTCTTTACGTTGATGTTAACCCCACATCAATGAGAATACATTTTTGACAAACGGCTCCGTGCCCAAGCCGCTACACTCTTTTGTCGATTCAGACCTTTCGTCTGAATTGATGCTTACGCCTTTCTTCCTTGTGTTGATGTTAACCCCACATCAACAAGAATATATTTTCGGTGAACGACTCCGTGCCCAAGCCACTATACTCTTTCGTCGGTTCAGACCTTTCATCTAAATCGATGCTTAAACCTTTCCTCCTTGTGTTGATGCACATCAACGAGAATACATTTTCGACGAATGGCTCCGTGCCCAAGCCGCTAAACTCTTTCGTCGATTTGGACCTTCGTCTAAATCGATGTTCAAACCTTCCTTTCGTTGTGTTGATGTTAACCCCACATCAACGAGAATACATTTTCGACAAACGATGTGGCTGCAAACCACGTCGAAAGTGGGAAATAGGCATGAAACTCTCCTCCGTGATGCCACATCATAGAAAATACTCATCAAATTCGACGATGTACTCAGAGACGGATTGGTCTCCCTGGCTAAGACTCTACCACCTATCGATGAGTCATTGATGGTATGTGGTAGGAAGGTACTTTTGTCGAAGTTTGGCCTTCATCTCACCCCAGGTATCAACTTGGGGCTCCATACGCTGAAACAACAGGCTCTCTACGTTCTTCCAATAAGTCTGTGCCTATCCTATCAGCTTCATGGTCGTGAATCGGACTCTTCGGCAGTCCGTCACATCGAACAAGTCGAAGTACCGGTCCATGCCGGCCTCCCAATCAAGATAGACCTTCGGGTCCAAGGACCCATCAAAAGTGAGAGGGTCTCCTCGCACAGTCCTGAGGACTCTATCATCCTCTTCATCCCTCGGCTAATGAAAGCCATGACGGCGTCGAGCATACCCCTCATAGGCATTATCAGACCCATAGTCCTCTAGACCAAGGTCATGATGCTGTGGTTCAATGGCCCGGTGTGGGGCGGGCTGAGGAGCAAGTGCGGGCTGGTCCTGGGCCATTGGAGCGGGTTGGACCTAGACTACAGGAGTGACTTGGCTTTGGGCCTCCGCGGGAGTGGGTGCAGGTGGACCCTGGGCCGCTCCAGGAGGGTCCCCGTGTGACAATCTATCTAACTGTCCAACCAGATCTTGGAAAGATCTGTCGGATGACTCCATGCGTTCCTCCGTGGCCCTAAGGCGACCATCCATATTGTTGGAGAAGCTCCGGAAGGTAGCCTTAGACTGGTCCAACAGAGCCATGATGGCTATCATCGCCTCATGCAAGGAGTGAAAGTCTCCCGAGGAGGCATCACGTGGGTTTGCCATAGACGTGAGCCGATGGTATTAGGTACCTCGCCAGGTGGGCATGCATCGACACAAAAAGTTGGAAGGCACTAACTAATGCAAACTGAGGAACCTAGACTTAACCAATATCCAGTACCTGGCAGAGATGGGAATCCGAAGATCCTCTCATGCAAGTGGGCTACCTTCCCAATTGGCGTAACCTATCGTTCCAGTAACACCTTTTGATATACCGTATATTGGGATGAAATGCAAACCAAGACACTTTTTTTTTAAACACTGACTACCCTAGACTCAACCTTTGCTCTGATACCAATTTGATGTAGGACGACGACACAGACTTGGTACCAATTTGATGAGAGACCTGAGACTCTAGGCAAGCTCGCGATTCATCCCTAGTGAGGGAAGCGTGTGGATGCGCGCGGTTGAGAAACTGGTAATGAGTCAAGGGTATCAGCTCTTCCGCTTACTCAGATCGAGTCACGTGATGGGTTACGCACTCACTCACTCTCGTAACAGTGATAAAATTAGATGAGCTAATTAACCTATCACTCAAGTAGCGACAATAAAATAAATATGAAATAAGCAAATGTGACAAATAAGGAGGCAAAATGTACCTCCACGCTCCGGGCATGGGGAAGACGACCCCGACCATGCTTCGTACTCCCGGTAGAAATAGTTAACAATAATTACAGAACTGAATTTATAGCCCACTCCACGCAGGGAGGTAACGGACTACACAATAATGTCGGGAGCACCGAACTTGGGTTGGCGGGCTGCAAGGCGGCGGGTCCGGAGCGGTTGTGGGCAGCGGCTCCAGTTCTACGACTTGCTGGCCAGCAGGACAATGAACAAGGACGTCCAAAGGGATGTCGATCTCTGGTGAGCTTCTAAAGGCAGTGATCCATCGGGATGAAGGCAAAGGCTCCCTGGTTGACCCCCAAGAGTGGCGGTCGCTGACTCTGCACCGACGTATTTCTTGAAGATTTACTTTTGGCTCCTCTTTCTGCTGGCCTATCTCAAGACAGACCTACGTAACTCAACAAAAATGCCTATTGTGACCAGATCTAAAGTCGGATCGACATAGAACTTGAGCCGTTGTAAAGCTCTTTCAGAGATCTACAAACCCATACTATGACAGAAATTTTTCTATTGCTGGATTTTCCTCACGGGATTTTTTGAATGGACTGGTTCCTAATCTCAGAATCGACTGGGCAGATCGAGATCTGCCTGAGAACTTGATTTGACCGGACGGGAGATGATGGATCTGGGAGCTAGAGATTTTATGGGTGAGAGTGGGGGATTTGAGGGACGTGCACAATTTTTCTTATAATTTTTTGAGGGGGCTTTTATGTTGTAATAGATTTTATGGTGGATAGGGGTCGGATCTGGACAGTAGAGGATAGAACAGAAAATGGTTTTTGAAGAGGTTTTTATGAGGGGTAAATAAACTCCTAAAATTGTGGAAACATTTGGGGAAAAGGGTTTTGGTGGACAGAGGTCCCAGTCTAAATTTTAGCTTGTTCTGAAATTAGAAAGGGGGTCAAATAGATGAAGAAGTGGGCCGTTGGAACATAGATCTGCACAGTGACAGATCTGTGTAGGTCAGGAAAACTAAAATGGAATAGGGGGAAAATGAAACTAGCTGGAAACAAGCATTAACCTTGGTATGCATGCAATCTGTTTGATGAAATGCCATGCACACACTCCAAGGCACATTCTTGTGTGAATATATATAATGTTTGACTTATGGTGTATGACATCATCAAAACTATAGGGATGCAACACATACCTGGTATTGAGATATACCGCATCCGTTGTCAGATTTGGGTCATTTAACCTGATGGGTTCACTTGGATTGGCAAGGTGGCCAATTGCTTCCATCGGTTCCCTGCCAGAGGCATAACATGTGTAAACTTTCATACTGTCCCCAATTGGGACATTTGAACCACCCTCCGCTTCTTTGGTCGCTGGGCTCTGGGGCGAGCAAATGCCCCCAGTCTATCTAAGACGAAAAGCCGAGTTGACGGAGCGTCTGTCAGCCTATCAAAGACGGAGACTCGCGTTGGTAGTGCCTGGGCGCGACTAACTCTGAGACTTGAGAAGTAAAGTTGGGTTTGCGATAAACCCCCTTCCTCTTTTGCCCCCGCGGGTGCAGGGGTTTGACATCTTGAGATGCCGAAACATGTTGATCCTGGGGTTGCTTAAGCATACCTACCCTGTCCCTCATGATTGCATGGGCCTCTTGTTTAGTGACCCATATTTGCCTCATCTTTTGGGGGTGTTGTCCAATGGCATTGCCTCGTTGTTTGATTTGGATTTCTTTTTAAAGTCCGACTTAGCCTCCCGCACTGGTGGAGTGAGAAGCGGTTGAAAATTGGTATGGTTGGGACATGACTAACTTGTGGTACAATCGGCTTGCCGTCGTAAAGCCGAATACAGAGGTCACCGACAAGAACTGTCTTGCCAGATCTGGCAATTGATGTCGCAGGCTTCTTGCTTTGGCGGTCTCGATGTTGCCCCCATTTGGCAAGGGCGACGTTGAAGGAAACAATATTATCGGAAAAACTCGACCTTGAGAGGGGGATTGATGCCCCCAGCAATGGCAGGCATGGCTAGTGCAGCTGACATCACTTGGATCACCGAGACCACCCCAAGGAAAAAAGGGGATCTGATGACGGCTGGAAAGCCCCCAAACACAATTGGGGTAGCCAGATAGCCACAACTAGCATGGTTAGCGACAACGAGAAGGCCGTAAGTAACCGCCGCCATCAAAGTTGATCGAAGAAGTTTGCTTTGTTGACTTAGACCCCTCCCTGCTCCCTCCTGTGAGGATGAAAAAGGGGATTAGGACCTTTGTAAAGGCATTAAAATCTTTAGCAGTAAAATGAAAGGCGAGAAAAGTCTCACCGGACGTGCTAGTCTGTTTACACGCAGAATTTTCGGCGTCCGTTTCGACGGGCGAATATGCGTATTGTTTCTCTTTTCTTTTTCAGGCATATTCATTAATTCTACGCTTTTGGAGTTTATCAGACAATTAGGGTTCGTGTGTTGGACTTTCCCCCACTGAACGGGGTCGGTGTTAATTTACATCAGACAAGTCCGAATACCCTTGATTAGACTGCTAAAGGTCTTTTTGTGCCCTTATGGCCCATACCCCTGAGTAAGGGAGGAGCCACTATAGTTTTTTTTCAAACGAGGGTTTACTTGCTAAAAATTTATTTATACGGGGGTTTAGCGACGGCTTTCTATTTAGAAAAAGGGGTTTATTTAGGGTTCCTCGTCCCCCTAAAGGCCACATATGGTCCTTGCAATTTTTAGTGGATTTTTCCACATTTTTAAGATTTCTTTGACGAGCATGTACGTAATTAGAGAAATCCTAGGGTAGAAACGTAATTCCTAAAATTTAGCCCTGCGAGAGAGGACATTTTCACAGATGGGGAGAGTTTCCCCATAAAAAGAAAACTCCCTTGAATTTTCACCATTCTTTTTGAATTTTCCTTCCTTCCCCTTTTTTGTAACGAGTGTACATTTACACGATTTCGAGAAAGTTCGAGGTAAAAGTGCAATTCCTGAGTCATATTGGGCGATTGCATAATTTTTACAGAAATAAATGACACATTTTCATCATTGCTTGATTTTGATGATTGTGTACAAAGTACTTCAATTAAATGGCAACATAATGCCCTTTTATACATTGGAAGGGTATTTTTGTGAAAAGTATACCCATGAAGGGTTCTTTATGTAAATTGCACAAAACCCAAAAAAAATGGGTGTTGGAGTAGAACGGGGTGCACCCTTCTCTCTTTTTTGCCTTGACTTGGGCCTATGCAAGCTCTCCAAGCCTCTTTCTTCTTCTTCTTGTCTTATTCTTCTCACCTCTTGTCTTCTCTTGTCTTGGGAGCTCCTCTCCTTTTATAGGTGCAAGGAGGAGTGGCGGAGGGGGGTGACAACCCATTTGGAAGCTCCCTCCGGTAGAATACCAAGAGCCAAGGTGACTCCTCCCCTCCCCTTCTTCAATTTTTTTTTGTTTTCTGCTGCTTCTTTTCTTTTGCTGGAGGACAGAACAAAAAAAAGGGGGGGAAACCCCCCCTCCGGTTGCGCAGGGGGCCGGAGGGGGTTCCCCTCTGATCACAATCCACTGGTTCCCCTCCAGTGCAGGGCATTGTACATTTTTCGAGGATCGTGGTGGTAATTTTTTCTAATTTTTCCTATTTTTAAGATTTTTGAGCCCTATATTGAATTTCATGAATATTTCCTATTTCTGAACCCTCACCCCATCTCTATTCTCTCATCTCACGACTCCCTCTCTCCTCTTCATTCTCTCTTTCTCTTCCTCTCTTCTCCGGGCGACCGACGGAGGAGGTGCAAGATGATGTGGAGACCATGTGGAGATGATGAGCGGCGTGGATGGCGCGATGATCGCGGTGTGGCGTGGTGTGGAGCTCACATGCAGATTACTGAACCCAGAGGCATTTTGAATGACATTTTCAGGTGGAAACGGTGTTATCGACATGGGAGATCATCGGGGGAGGTAGGGGGATGGATTCCTTACCCTTTGTTCTATGTTTCCCCTTAATTTTGTGTTGTTTGACACGAGTTTGAGTGGGCTTTACATTTTTGGGGTGAATATCATGCTTTTGGGATGAGTGGCGAATCTATCGTTTTAGGCGA
The DNA here is from genome assembly GCA_024336825.1 of Amorphophallus titanum. Lineage (NCBI taxonomy): Eukaryota > Viridiplantae > Streptophyta > Magnoliopsida > Alismatales > Araceae > Amorphophallus > Amorphophallus titanum. The sequence continues at coordinate 65,889,592 of JANBPO010009603.1, forward strand.
CTTTTCTTTGTTTAAATGGTAGATCTCGAACCCATGGGATGTCAAGATGTGATTCCCATAAAGTTTGACTTCTTTCTCTCACGCTTTGAGGCCGAAATGAGGCCAGACGTGTATGTGAGTGGGTTTGGGTTGATTTAAGGAAATCACCCATTTCTATGTCGTTTTGTGGTCTTTTTGAGTGCTTCCAGCTTGTGGAAGGCATGTAACAGGTTTATGAATATTTCCCCCTTTGTACTAGTTGATTGGGGCATAGATCAAGCATTTACGTGTGGTTTTCTGTTGATTCGCATCGTAATGTGATCGCAGTTGGGTACTAAACTGTGTTCAACCTCTGGAGCTTGAACACGATGTATCCAGGCACTACGACCCGTCGAAATAGAACAATAGTAATACGGTTCTGGATGCGGTCGGATGACCAACCGTGACCAGATGACCATGGTTCTTCTGTAAACCACATTTAAATTGGAGTCGACCCCACCCTTAAAGAGTGTGCCAGCCCATCAGGTGACCGTGCAAGTCGCAGTCAGTAGGTCGATCGTAACCTAGTGAAGGCGGTCTGCTAGTCGACCGCATTCAAGGGTGTGCTGACAGGGTGCATCGACACAGCTACGACCCATGTATGTCACAATCTACAAGTGACCGTGACCTTGTGAAGGTGGCTGTCAGGTTGACCGCGACCTCATAGAGGCGGTCAGATGGTCAACCATGATTTGCTTAACGCAGTCCCTTTGTAACCAAAATTTGAGTGTGCTGTTGGTCTACCGACCATGGGTTTAGGTCGACCGAATTCTGTCTGATTTCTTTGTTTTGGTCTTCAGTCAACCTGATTATGACCCAGTAGTTGACTATTGACCCTGCGAGTGTCTCAAATATCCCGTTGGGATCGAGATTGTGTTTTGGGGCATTTAGATGTATCATATTACCTCGATTTGTCTACCTATGTGTTAGTAGCCAAGATGGGCTCTAGAAGGGGGGATGAATTGATCCCTCTAAAAAACTTTTCGCTCAAATAAAATTCACACTCAATTCAAATGCAATGGAAGTTAACGCAGTAGACTAACCAGTCTAGTGATAATCAAACCAATGCACAATAGTAACTAGTAGGTAGCTAGGAGTTTGAATCAAACCACGTAGAACAATACCTAGGCACTTAACACAACATGAAATCAACCGCACTGAGGTTGAATCAATTCATACAGCACAGTGCATAAACGCTCAGCACACCATGAGATCAACCATCAGAAACATCTCATACTCAGTTAATTCTAGACAGGAGATCATCTAGTAGTTTGCACTGCTCACAATACATCAAACAAGTAGCAGGCTCTTAATAGCACCAAGCCAATTTAGATGCAACAAACAATGATTATCACACACACAATATCGAGCACTTAGCAACATATACTAGCCATGAAGATAATATATCAACCACTTAGCATATGCAAGATTAAGCACCGTAGCAGAATGCAAAGAAAAATCAACTCACACGACAACCTGTGAAGGTGAAAGAAGATAAGAAGTCTACGCACAACCATCTACAATGGACAGGATTTTTAGGTGGTTCGGTCTGCAACAAGAAGATCTACGTCCACCCCTCACTCAAACCGAGTGAGGATTCCCTTGCTTACAGCAAGAATGCAGACTCAGTCTGCAACAAATGCTTATTACACAGCTTGACCAGAGGGAGATAAATCACTCAAAGCCTTGATCTCGCACCAAGCACGATCAGTCCCACTACCACTAGTAATGATTGGAGAAAACAAATTTTCCCTTCTCCTGTAAACACAATAGGAATTCGTGAGCAACTCCTAGTTGCTCACAACACAGAGGAATATTCCTCTCTTCCTCTAAAATCACAGAGGGAACTCGAATATCAATTCACCCTTCTTCTGATCGCTTAGAAGGAACCTAACCCCTGAATAGGGTATCGAAAGTACAAGAACAAATGAAAGTAACAAAAAAAAGCACAAAAGAAAATGTAAAAGAAATGTAGCTCCAAGGAGCAGATTGGCCCGAGTAAATCATCATCTTGTGACTGGCACGCCCACGCACTTAATAAACCAATAGACGGACTCAGTAAATAAATAAACAATGATGTAAACGAAAAGTGCATCCACAAGTCTGGCACGTCCGGTAGGATCAAAACTACCCTTCATCTCTTCGCTGGGATCAGAAGGCCCTACGGCCCCCTCTCAAAATACTAATTGTTCAATTTGCAAATTCAGGTTGTATTCCAAACCAACGACACAATGGCAGTCACTTTTGGCCCACTTGTTGTCGAAAGTCACTTTCAGGATGGGTATCTCGCTGTTCCCGTCCGCTTCGGGAGCTTCCCTCATGTTGTAGGCTTCCCCAATTTCCTTGGGGTGGCCTTCGTGAACCTGTTGGACGTGGAAGCGTCTGATATTGCTGAGGTCAATGCCCCCATCTAGGGGGACGTCAAGGCTGTCGCTGGCCACTCACCGGCCAAGACCACCAAGCACGTCCCAACTGGGGTGTCAAGTTGCTTCGTGCACCATCTGCACTTCTCTGCCGCCCCGTCCAACCAAGGGTCGGCATCTCACCAGAGGAGGCTCCATAGGGGCCACGCAAATGCTGCTCCTTCTGGAGGCCGAATCTCTAACTCTGATAAATCAGTGATCATCGAAAGCATCCGGGTGCATTTGAACGGATGTAGAGCCAAAGCGATCCCGGAGCAGGTCGTATCCACTGTGCTGGTGCAGAACTCGTTTCAGCCACTAGCAGAAGCAGACGAGAAGTGACCAAACAGGGCCAAGAGGTCGAGGAACAAGCCAGCCTAGATGCCGGTGAAAGGGAAGCAAGTATGGGTGCCCAGGGGTACCCGAATCACTCCATCGGCTCAGGCAAAGCCGGAAAGAGCCCGCTACAAGAGGCAAAAGGGAGAAAGCCAGGCTGATCCAACAACTTTGGGGCATCAGCCAACGTCCGCTGTCCCATTGTCATCAAGGGACGCTCGTCACCGGCGCCCCGACACCATCACAACACCGCCAGACCAGGGCATTCGTCCTGCAAGCTCTATGCTGAAGAGAGGGCGACATCACATGCTTTCCCCTCCTCGCATCCACAGGAGAGAGTTAATGAAGTTATGAGGGCTTATCTGTATGGCCCGACTAGCACTCACCTGGGGTGACAAAGGTTACTGCAAGCTATGGCTGAAGTCCGGGAAGAGCAAGAGCCTCGATCTCCACTGAGTGTAGAATCAAGGAATGTCCCAGAAGATTACCACCAATCTCCACATCGAGGGGAGATGCAAGCACGAAGGTCCATCTTTAATAGACTAACCTTCCCCAACAGGCCGTCAAGAGAGGCGGCAGGGAAGGGTAGAGATATAAAGATCTACGCTTGTAACATGGCTGGGGTATTCGGCCGATATGGGGCTCTACCCACTAAGCCTAAAGATATAGCTAGGCTCACTGAAAGGCGGGGCCCTGTCACCAGGAGAAGAAGAGCAGTGGGCAAGGTGATACAAACCCGCACTAAGACGCTGCTCCTGAAGAGGCCCTAACAGTTGTCGCTGCAAATGTTGTCACCGTTGGAGACACTTGCGGGGTGTCGTCAACATCATCTGAGGAAGCTCTGGCTGAAGAAAGGGGGGCACTCCCAACTTTTCTATGAACGACCCTACTGCATTACTCATGATGTAGTGGTACCAATAGGAGATTGAATTGCTGAGAAAACAATTGAACGAAAGAAATTCTCAACCCTCAACATTCGGGCAGACCGAAGCATTGCCTGAAACTCCTGGGGGCAATGAGCACATCTCTGATGCCTCCCCACAGGCGACGGTGTCTTTGCCAGTGCCTAACCACACCGAAGGCATCCCTCTGCAACAGCCACAACCTGCGGTATCGGTCCCTCCACTGGGCCTCACTTTTCAAGGGTCACACCACAAGCGATAGTGTTGACATCGCCGCTTGCACAACTAGCCCATTTCTACCCAAGCCCGGCCGACCCAGCAGCCATAAGCAGGTTGATGCTGGAACAGATGATAGAGATGAACCTGGCAGAGAGGGACGATGGCGACCACACGCCATTCGATGTGTACCGGGTGCCCTACCCGGTGCACCACACCGCCAAGAAGCTGTTATCGGGCATCACCAAACCATCGAAGTTTGAGAAGTTCAACGGCCAAAAGGATCTCCCTGGGAGCATATTGCCTACTACGTGAATGTCATAGGTGACTTAGCCACAGATGAATCTTATCTTCTGAAATTCTTCGGGTCTACACTGATAGGGCTCACCTTCGAGTGGTACTTGGGCTTGCCCGCCATGGCCTATTGTTGATCGGCCCGATATGCAGAAGAAATTCAAAGAAAGGCTCTACATAGCTGAACGAGAAGTCACTATAGTGGAACTCTATGCTACCAGGCAGAGTAATGATGAATCCGCGTTGGACTACATCAAGAGATAGAGGAACCTCAGTATGAGGTGCAAACGTCCACCACATCAAGAAGACGCAGTGCAGATTTCTAAGTAAAATCTGAAGAAAGAAGTCCTGAAAAGGATTATTGGGCATTCTTATCCGCGCCTGGCGCCAAATACTGACCGTTTGCACCCGCCTGCATAATGGGATTCAAACGAAGCTTATAGTTCAGCTCCACATTGAACATAGCGCCTACGCTGATATTTTTGTAGGTGATGGAAGTATTGATGCCTCCGTAGATCCTGGGAGTGGAGTTACCGCTGTATACCAGGTACTGGGTGGCATCGGGACTTTTCAGTAAGGCTAAATTGGTGTCTACGTCCAGGTATTTGAACATAGGCCGGCCCGTATTATGATTAAGCCCCGCATAGCGAAAGGACCAGAAACCATCCACCGGGTATCCGTTTATCAGGGCTGTTCCATTGGTAAGAGTTTGGAGATTGGGAATATACTGAGGCTTAATGACACTGTTATTATTGACACTGGTATTGAATTGTACCGACCATGTCAGGTCCCTGGTCTTCACCGGCACCACCCGTACGGAAAGGTCAAAGCCGTCGTTGGACATATCGCTGCCATTCACATACATCTGCGTGGTACCGTATTCGATGGGCGTGGTCCGCTGTGAGATGAGGTCTTTTGAATATTTATGATAATAGTCAAAAGTAACCGACACCCTGTTTTTCAGCACGGAGAGGTCGAATCCGATATTGGTGGTCATCGTCTTCTCTTTGCGCAGATCGGGATAGGGCATACTCTTGATGCTGAGATAGGACTCACCGGTGACGGGATTGTAAGTGGGAGTCGTATACTGGGCGATCAGGTTGGGCCCTACATCCTCTACAATATTACCCTGAAAACCAAAAGAGCTACGTATGGTCAGCGTATTCAGCCAGATAAAATGGTTGTCAAACCATTTTTCTCCCAATACGTCCCAACGGCCGCCGATGGCCCATACAGGATTAAAGGAGGCATTGGTGTATTGACCGAAGCGGTTGGACGCATCATTGCGTCCATTGATATTGAAGGTATATTTATGTTTATAAGAATAGGTCAGACTGGTGAAATAAGAAAAGATATTCGTAACGGTATTGGTGCGACGGTCATAATATTTATTGGCGAATGCATCTGCAGCCGTCGTATTATGCACGATGGAATAATCATAGTCCACAATGTCTCCGCGATCGGGGTAATATCCATAGTTCTTGGTGGCATCTCCCTTATAGGTATTGCTGCTGGCCTCCGTACCGGCCATTAAGTTCAGGTTGTGCTGCAGATGTCCGCCTAATGACTTATTATAGGTCAGCATATTACGGACGAGATAGCCATCCCGGTTCATCTGCTCCCGCTCTATCACGCCGCCATGTGCCAGCACGGAAGCCTGCTCGAAAGCGCTCCCTTTAGGTAATTCATTGTAATTGGCTCCCCGGATCTGCGCTACCGCATATGATTGCTCATCCGCCCAACGCACAGTGCTGCTCCTGTCAAAATTATCCGAGAACATGGACTGTAAGGTCAGTTCCCTGGTAAGATTCACCAGAAGATCGGTATTGAAATTAAGTCGCTTGCTGTCCACCGTATTACCGGTATGGGCCAGCTCATTTTTGATGTTATATACCAGGTGGGAAACAAAAGATGAGGTATTGCCATTGGCCAGGGTAATGCTCGTAGCGGCATCTCCGACGGAATAGAACTGGTCCGGCGTCAGCTCCCTGTTGGCGGTAAGAGCATATTGATCGGGATTCACGCCGGGGTAAAAGCCATTGGTCGTGAGGTCCTCCCCATCCAGGCTGACGTGCCATTTTACCTTTGGAGTAATGCGATAATCCATGTTGACGAGGGCATTGAGCCGCTTTTGATCGTTTCCCCGGGCGCTATTGGCTGTGGTATTATAGCCAAAAGAAGAATAAAAGGTGGATTTATCTGAACCGCCGCTGACGCTCAGGGTATAATTCTGGTTAATGGCATTCTGGTACAACAGCTTGAACCAATCCGTATTGTTCAGTTCCAGGCGAGTGACTGCATCATTGAATTGCTGCTGGGTCAGTTGCTTATTGATATATTGATAATAAACCCCTTCATAGCCCACCCCTTCCGGCCCGCTGTAATAAGAGCCCACCGGAGGAGTGCCGTTATAGCCCATGGCAAAGTTCACTCCTTTGGCGATCATCTCTTCGGAAAGAGCTACCCGCTGTGCCGAGTTCATGACATGCACGCTGTTATAGCTGGGCATTTCCGTGATGCTGTAATCAGACCGGAAACCGATCTCGGTGCGGCCGGCCTTACCCCGTTTGGTCGTAATGACGATCACCCCATTGGCTGCGCTGACACCATACAGTGCGGTTGCGGAAGCATCTTTGAGAAAAGTAATGTCCTCGATGTCGTCGGGGTTCAAACCCGCAATACCATTGCTCATAATACTGAGACCGGCTAGCATGGACGTCTTGTCCGAAGCATTCAGGATATTACTCAGGTTTTGATCTGAAAAAGGAAAGGGGTCCTGCCGGATGATGCCGTCCACTACCCACAAGGGTTCCCGGTTACCCATCAAAGTGGAAGTGCCGCGTACACGAACTTTCGGATTAGCGCCTACCGTACCGTTTGGGATGGTGATGCTTACGCCGGGTATCAAGCCCTGCAATGCTATGTCTACACGAGGGATACCAGGGATGAGGACATCCTCGCCTTTTACCTTCACTGTAGATCCTACGGACTCCCACTGATGCAGGTTCTGATAGCCAGTGACTACGATCTCATCCTGCATCTTCTGCGATAACTTCAATGTGACATTAAGCTGTTGACGGCCATTTACAGGCACCACCTGCAGTTCATACCCGATAAAAGAGATCTGTAACCGGGCGCCCGATGGTACATTCATTGTCAGCTGCCCCTTGCTATCCGTAATACCGGCCTTCACACTTTCTCCCGCGATAGCGACAGTTGCCCCGGCAAGGGAGACGCCTTCTTCATTATGGATCAGCAAGCTCACTTTCATCAGCGGCTGGCTTATCGTACTGTCGTGCAAAGCGGCGTCCCCCCCTCTGCGGACCACAACCACGTTGTTCTTGTTGATCATGTACTTTATGCCCAGGGGGGAAAACACTTTATCCAATACCTCGGATAGGGGCACATCCGCCATGTCCAACCGGATCCTGCCCACCTTCGCCGAGATACCGGCATCGACGACGAATTGTAGTTTTATTTGACGGCGAAGTATCCGAAAGACATCTTCCAATGAAGCATTCTCGACTTTTACAGTCACATGTTGGGAGCCAAGAGGTTGGTTCTGAGCCAGGAGCCGATGACTAAAAACCAACATTGGCAGGAAAAAGGCCACAATCAGAAATGTTTTGTACTGGCCGGAGGCAATAGAGGACCGGCCGGGAAATGAGATTCCCATAAGCGTAGTTTTTGGTTATTACAATAAAAAATAAAATATAGGAAAGGTCAGGAGGCAGGCAGGATCATTATCTTCTTATCTTTCAAGGCAAAGCGTATGTTTCCGGTGTGCTCGAGGTTATCCAGTATGTCGACTATATTATTGGTAAGATGCAATGCACCATCATAACGTACTGCTTTCAATTTTTCATCCCCGAATCCAATGGTCACATCATATCGCCTCTCTAATATGACAGCCAGATCGGCCAGGGAGATCTTATCCATGACCAGGTCGTCATCCTTCCAGGCGATCCAGTCCTCTACAAATACATTTTTCGTTTCCAGGATGCCTGTCCTGCCATCCAGTATAGCCTGCTGACCGGGTGATAACCTGACGGCCTTATCCGTTCCCGTGCCGAACCGGATAAGGCCGGTTACCAATGTAGCATAGATCTGTTGGTCATATGCCTTGACATCGAACGATGTTCCCAGCACCGTCACTTCCCCGCCCCTGTTGTGATCTGCCTGTGAAGCGACGGATACAATAAAAGGCCATTGCGGATTATGCGCTACTTCCAAATAAGCTTCTCCTGTTATTTCTACTCTTCGCTCCTTCCTGTCAAAGTGGACCGGATACCTGATCCTGCTGTCGGCGTTCAGCCATACCATGGAGCCATCGGAAAGCGAAAGCATATACTTATACCCCCGTGGCACTGATAAAGTATTGAATACAGGCCCTTCTCCTGCCACAGCTTCTTTAGTCACAGGATAAGCCAACTGGCCCCCTTGTGACTGTATCACTGTGCCATCCTTTTCCTTCAGTTGCCGTATTGTATCTACATCCACGGAATGACCATCACCTGTTATCAATTGCACTTTACCCGCAGGTGTATGTCCTGAAAGCGCTTTGGCAATAGCATCATGGCCTGTCATTTCATCCCCGGAACGCTTGACCGGCAACAGGTATGCGCCTGCCAATAACAAGAGGCAAGCCGCAACCATCCATTTTTTCCGGGAGATCCATAACCGCCGTACAGGCGTGCCGGTTTGTTCTGCCTCTTCGCCCATTTTTTCCAGCGTCTTCCGCCATGCCGACCGGCTATTAAGCTGCAAGGCGCCTGTCAGGTATCCATCTTCTTTTAACTGCTGCATCCAATGTAACACTTCCCGTTCCCGGACTGTGAGCAGTTCGATTGCCGCATCCTTGTCCTTTGCAGGTTTTTCCAGGATGCCTATAAGCTTATCCCAACTAATATTGTCCGGTTCCAGTGACATAACGTACTATATAGATGACAACCGATGTGTAAGAACGGGTGTATCTCTTTTAAAGTTTTAGAAAAAAAAGAAGAAGAGCAGCATTTTCAGGGCATCTCTTAATGCCCGGTATGCCAGCTTCAGATGCATCTTTACCGTATTGATGGAAATATTCAGCTCACGGGCAATATCAGCATATTTCATATCCTCTTGTCGGCTGAGTATAAATGCCTTACGTCTTTGTTCCGGCAATTGTTGAATGGCCTGGAGCAATAGAAAGTATAACCGGTCCGTTTCGTCTTCCCCGGAAAGGCCCGTCGGAGAAGGTTCTTCTGTATCTGGTGGATTGGCCACCTTCTCATATCTGATGCGGGTTTGTTCTTTTTTTATGTAATTTAAAGCCGCGTTCCGAACCGACCGGGACGCAAAGGCCATCCATGTCTCCTGCACCCGGATCATATTTCTTCGTTGCCAGCACCGGGCAAAAAAGTCCTGTACAAGGTCTTCACTGGTGTTCCAATCACGTACGATCTTGTACGCATGCAGACATAGCCCATGGTAAGACCAATGGAACAAGTCTTCATATTCCTTCATATCCAGCGAAGAAAGATCGATGGGGCCATCATTGAAGTTGCCAGCATCCATGAGACTAAAAATATCAAATTAGTCTCAACTGTTATAATCCTATCGAAATATTGCGAGAAAAAACTACATGTCATCATTTAGCGCCCCGGCTCAGCTCTCCCCCAGGTTGCCTTTAATTCAGCTTCGCTTTCAGCTGCTCCATGTACTGGCCCCAGGCGCTGGAACACTCATTGTAGCATTCAACGGCAGGCACCAGCCCTTCATGATCTATCTAGGAGAATGTTTCTTTAAGGAAGTTGTACTATAGTAGTATATTTGACTGAAAACAAATACAAAAAGAGGATGCAACACCTACCAAAATATATATAAGAAGATTAGATACATGCAACTTTCAGATGTTTTAGTTTTAGGAACAGAAGGTTGTAACATGACCACAACATAGCTATAAGCACACCCATAGATTATGCAGCCTTTAAATGGAAACAGCATGGACCAACAGCAGGCATCACCGACTATGAGATCATAAGAAACTGTTGGATGAGATCATTATATGTTTCCGTATGACATGAAAACGTAAAACAAGGTACACATCCAAAGAATAGGAAACAGGTTCACCATTTATGCTATATAAATTCTTCACTATGGTGGAGAGGATACATGATCTTTAGGTTACCACTTCACAAATCATGATGTACCAGCCTAAATAAAAGCCAAGAATAGCAAACTACGCAGAAAGAAATGGCAGGATAAAGATATCTACTAACTTTGGGGGAAAAAAGCAAACAAAATGGGGAAATTTAGTTCCAGCCCACTTCTAAATTAATTTTAAGACCATTGATTGGAAATCAAAATATTTTGGTTAAGGACACCAGAGCCAGAGCCTGATTTGATCCAGCATGGGTGTATCGCCGAGACAGTAGAGCCAAGCCAAACTCACCGATCACATCTCTTTGGCTCGGAGAGGAGTAGTGTGGCTGACTAATTTAGAGTCATAGTAGACATAAGAGTCATTTTTATTTTATTCTGCATTTTTTTTAGTTTCTTTCCATAGACAAGGTCAGCTTGGTCATTGGGAGCCAAGATTCCCTATAAATAAACCTTGTACCCTAATTCTGGAGCAATAGAGAAGACAATTTTTTGGGCCGCCGCCTCCTTGTGGTTTCTTAGAGAGAGAGAGAGAGAGCGAAAGAGAGGGAGGACACAAGGCCCACACCCCCACTGCCACATCCCCCCCGGCCCCCCATCTCCACCTCCCATTTCTTCGACGTCCTCTTCTTCTTGGTCGTCTCTTCCCCGTCGTCCGCACCCCACCCTCTTCCTTTCCCCCTCCGCTGCCCTTCCCCTCTTCCCATGCATGAGCAGGGCCACGGCTCCTCCCCGACGGCGTGCAGTACACCACCACCCACACCCAACAACACCAGGCCTCACCAGTGCCGTCCGCCCACGCCTACGGAACAAGCCGCCATCAATACCGTGACTGCCGCTGCACCCCGCAACTGCCCTGCACCCTGCTTGCACCTCTCTCTTCTCCTTCGTCCTCGGCCTATGGATGCCCGAGCGATCACCTCACCACATCGGCGACCAGTCACCACCAACACCACCACCACAACCGATGCCGAGTGATTGCCTCACCACCCGAACAATTCTCCCCCCGACACACGTGCTCCTCTCCCTGTCTCTTTGTTCCCCCTCCCCCACCACCGTCTCTTCTCTCTCTCGTTCCCTCCATCTCTCGCCCACCCTACTCCTCTCCTGTCACAGCCACAGCAACAGCATCAAGACCCTAGCATGAGACAGCAGCCACCGGCCCACTGTCCCCAGCCTGTGACCACGGACACAGCCGGTGGGATCCTCTCGTGCACAGTAGCCATGGCTACAGCAGCTGGGCGAGACCCATGCACCCTCGTAGGACCCTCACAGCTTCTGCCACCTGACCCACTGGCAGCCGCACCTCGGTCCAGTCAGCCAACCGCGCATCCGCCCCCCCCCCCGCAACCCCTGTGGCCATGAGGTCTCGGCTGCACCCTTCTCTAGTGACTACATCACATAGGTCAACATTCTTTTCCCTGGCTTGAATGATTCTATTCATTTAGTATGCCTTAAAGTCTGTTGCATGTCAGTGAGCTAGTCGTTAATTTAAATTTATTTAATTGAATCGCTGGTGGACGTGGAACAAGGTCAGCTACATGAAAAATGAGTGCTCGAAAATTTAGATGAAGATCAAGAAAGAAAAGGAAAAGAAGTCCAAGGCCATGAAGGCAATATGGAGTGATGAGGACGAAAGTGAGTCCAAGTCTGATGAAGAGGATAAATTGGACGAGCTAGTCTAGAATCTATGTCTGATGGCTGATGCAGAGAATGACGCTGAGGTAAATTCTGATAACAAAAATCTCACTAGTGAAGAATAGCAAATTGCATATGCTAGAGTGTATGAAAAGTGCAAGAAGTTGAATAATGTAAATAAAAGCTTCATGATATTTTACATTCTAGTTCATCTTCATGCACTAAATGTAGTCTGCTTGAGTTAGAACTTGAGAAATTGAAAGATGAAAATGAAATGTTATTGTCCAAAGTTTTTCTTTTTGAGGATAACATTTCATGCTTAGAAACTGAAAAATAACATGCTTATGAAAATATGATGTTGTTCCCCAGGTAGGCGAGTAGACAAGAAGGGGGGGTTGAATAGTGTTGAGCAATGGATGGCGGATCTAGAGGGGAGGGGTGAATAGATCTGCCCCTCTTTTTACAATGCAACCCTCTTTATAACTAGTTAAAAGAAATTGCAGCAATCATCAAAAAGAATAGGTCATCAAAGAGAGAGAGGGTCGCTGCAAGCTTCGGAACCCCTTATGAACAGAAAATGATGAAAGAAAACATAGTAAGGAGAAAGGGAGGCTACACCCACACGCCTCGCTCATTCATCTCTCGTTTGCGACACCTGCGGGTGGAGGACATTTGTTGGCACCTAAAATATGATGCCATGAATAAAGAGTGTTGCCAACTCGAGCGAAGGTAAAAATCAAAAGAGAAACCCCTAGAGTAGTGACAAAGTGTTGATACGGCGTCAGATGAGTCACGCCAGATTAACCTAAAGCTACATCCGGGAAGGGAGAATGAACCCCAAGATCGTAAGTGTGCAATGCACACCTGACGATGCACCTAAGGAAAGGAGACAACATGCTTCTGCCCCAGGACAAGAGTCAAAATATCAAAGATAGTTGAATCAACACTATTAGGCACGATCGATGGGATGATCTGGCATCACTTTGGCACCGGAATAGGTAAGCAGCATTGTTTCAACACGGATCACACTTCTTGCGTACGTGGCTGATTCACACTGGTTCACTGTGCATGGCTGCACCGAACCACACGTCACACCCCTAGAAAAGAAGGGCAATGACGCTGAAGCATGAGGATAACAAAAAATTCAGAAAGAAGAGATCAAAAACACAGGGAGAGCATACAAAAGAAAAGAAGGCAAGAATGAAGGAGCGAAAGAAGGAGAATGAGGCCGTAGAGCCATCCGAAGAAGGGAAGAGGGAAGAGAGAGGGAGAGGAAGAAGCCTTGAGCGATTCTACTATAGGTGGGTTGTATTTCTTTTTCCTTTTTTTATCCCCGAATGAGGGCTATTTCCCTTATATTTTCTTCCCTCCAGCAATGAAATAGTCATCCACCTGGCCTTGTTCTTGGGCGTTTGTTTCCCTTCTGTGTTTATTTTTGTGTAATGAATGTCTCTTCCCTTCCCCTACCGATGATTTGTAGCTCGCCTAGGTGATCCCAATAATACCCTCCTAGGCGACAGCTCCCAGAGTTTACTCAGAATGATGAGCAGGACCCCAGAGTATATAATGCTTGAAACCCTTTCCTCCACCATCTGCCATGAAATCTGAGCTATCAGCTTCACTGTCATTTACACTGGTTTTGAATACCACTCACGGTGGAGCGCCAAGCCCTCATCCTTCCCCTGCACTCCATTGGCGGGAGGGGGAGCACGGCCAAAGGTTTGGAGTGAGCAATCCACCCGATCGTCTTCCTCGTCCCCCCCCCCTCACGGTGCAAGTGTTATACAATTTATGGTGCTCTATTTTTATCTTTTTTGTAAATCAATACACTTGGATCAAGCGATCCAGTGAGGTTTCAATGCGTAGCCCCATGGGCCATTGATCCCCTTTTCTCTCCCTCAGTAGCCCATCAGTAGAAGGGAAAATTGCCAGGGGTCTCACAGTGTAGTTTCCACGAGCTGTTATGGTGCTCTACTTTGATTTCACGTGATCCGATGTGCTTCTTCTTGCGTGATCTGGCTGCCCTTCTCCTATTGAACCGGCGTGGCCCATCCCATGAATCGATAGGCCCCGATAGCTGATCTAGTAGACCCCTTATCGGGCAATCCGGTGCGCTCTCGTGCCCCTGTCGACCAGTCTGATCATCCCCTTCGTTGGCTCCTCACGGCGTAATTTCCATGGGGTTTCATGGTGCCCTATTTCTGGCATATGAGAACTGGCGTGCTCTTTCTAGGTGATCCAATGCCATCATGGTGAATGATCTAGCACCCCTTTAACCCCCTTACATCCTCCTCTGCAATCCACCAGTAGAGAGGAAAGTTGCTCGGAATCTGGGCCTTGAAGCTCGTACATTTCCCTCCTTTTATGGCTCTTCATAGCTTGATTTATAAGAGAGTTTACGATGCTTTGTTCTTTGCGTGTGTGATCCAACATGCATTTGCTAAGTGCTCCAGCACATGGCATTAACTGATCCGGCAAAAAGTTTGCAACCCCTTTCATTATTTGTTTATTACTGTCACTATTCACTAAACACACTAATTCTCTTTGTTGGACCACTGTTTGTCCTTGTATTGTCGTCCCATCCACCCCAGGGCTAAAACCAATGGTCTCCGACACCCTGCCATTAGGAGGAGTCGTTCTAGCAGGCAGATGACTAGATATCGGTGAAAAAGTGAGCATTTATGAATAATAATATTTAACTATTCACTTTAGACCCAATAAGAATTAATTCTGGTTTTCTTAACCTAGTACCCCTTTAGCCCCTATCAGAGCTTCCAGGCAATTTTGATCCCCTAGTAGGCTGGCCCTCGGGGATATGGCGGCAGGGATGACTTTGGATGTCATCGCTCGTGCACAGTCAGCCATTTAAGGGACCATCCTAGACTCCCTGTGGATGAGCACCTGCTTCTTACTACCCAAAACACCCGAGTCTAGGGGAGGTGCAATTGAAATTTCATTAGACCTTAAGTTGATAAATAAAATAAATAAATAAATAATAATAATAATAATAATAATGAATGAAATGAGAGACGCATCGCTCTTCTTCTCCTCGCTCCGGTCGCCGGAGGACTTGTCGCCGGCTGCGCGGATTCCGCGCCGTCCGCCGCGTCGCAAACCGCGCCGACGATGGCGCGCATCGCCGTCAAAGGCATGCACTGCGAGATGTGCGCGGGTTCCGTGCGCGGATTTCTCAGGAAAACGCCCGGCGTCGCGGCGAGCTTCGTCGATGTCGCTTCCGGCACCGTGCTCGTGAAATTCGTTCCCGGAGAAACCGTCGCCGACGACGTGCTGAAAAAGGCCGTCTTCGACGCCGGCTTCGAGGCGACCGGCATCGTCCGGGCGTCCGGCGATTACGCCAAGGTGGTCGAGGCGCTCAAGTCCTCCGGCGCGAAATCGTAACCGGGCGGGCGCGCGTCGCCGGGCGGCTCGACAACCGCCGGGATTCGCGCAGACTCCGGCGACGTATGGCCCGTTACACGAAGCGCGAGGTCGCCGATCTGCGGATGTCGCGGATGATGCGTTGGCTGTGGGCGACGCGCGCGATGATTTTTGCCGGCGCGTTTTGCCTGCTGTTTTCGGATTTCGCGACGAGCGTGACGTCGTCGCGTCGCGGCGTTTCGGACATGCTCGTCGTCACGGTGCGCGGCATGTCCGGGATGTTCGGAACGCCGGTCGCGCTGCTGGCGTTCGGCGTCTGCTGCCTGCCGTTCCGGCGGGCGCTGTGGCGCGCGGATTCCGAGCGCGCCGTCCGGGTCGCGCTGACCGCCGTGTGGACATTGGCGCTCTGGCCGGTAGCGTGGTTCGTGACGGCGCTTCTGCCGGCGGGTGTCGTCGCGGTTCCGGCGAAAGTGCCGCCGGAGGCGTGGCGTTACGGTATCCTTCCCGGTGGGGTGATCGTCGCGCTCTGGGCCGTGTTTTTCCGACCGCTGACCCGGCGGTTTGTCAAAGGAGTCGGTTTCTTCGGCCGGGTGAAGGCGTCGCCGTTCCGTTCCGGCACGAAGCCGGAGACACCCGGGCGGGTGTGAACGTTTACCGGAGTGGAACGTTTTTGTAGCCGATCCGACAGGCGGACGTGCGTCGGGATTCCGCTTGAGTGAAACGGGCGGCGTTCTAATTTCCGGAACGCTCCCGCAGCCACTCCCGGCCACGACCATGAGCCACATTCCCCAAACTTCCCGGAGCACGAAGCTCCGCAGAAACCTCCGCCCGGTCGTTCCGGGTATCATCGCCGCGCTGATTTTCGCGCCTTTCGCCGTCGCCGAAACGGCTCCGGTGGCCCCCGCCGCTCCGGCGGCGACCGCGCCGGCGAAGGCCGCCCCGGCCGGCGTTTTCATCGCCGTCCGCAATCTCGCCGGCGACGCGCTCAAGGATCGCGACCAGGCCTTCGAGGACATGGCCGCCGCGCGCATTTCCGCCGCTTCCGGCATCGCCGTCATCAGCCGCAACGAGGCGGTGAAACGTCTTTCCGCCGCCGGCCGGCCGGCCGCCGATCTCGAAGGCGCGAAGGTGGACGCGGCGTTCGACGACCGCACCTCCGCGCTCCGGCTCGCGCAGACGCTCGACGCCTCCGGCATCCTTTCCGTCTCCCTCGTCTCGCTCGGCAAGGAGACCGTCGCCTTCACCGGCTCCGGCATCGCCACGGTGAACGACAGATACACGCTGCGCGTCGCGTGGAAACTCCTCGAGGCGGGCTCCGCCTCCGGTGTCGTCGGCGATGTCGTGACCGCCGGACGCACCATCCGTCAGACCGCGCAGGTCGCGACGGTTCCGGACGATCTCGTCAACGGTCTGCTCGACGACGCGGCGGCGAAGGTCGCCGAGGGCGTGCGCGCCCGGCTCGCCGGCGACAAGTCCGTCGTCGCGTCGCTCAAACAATCCGACGCGAAGCGCGTGAAGTTCGCCGTCGGCGTCACCGCGCAGAATCTCTTCTTCCCGGAACTCGCCGTGGACAAGGACGGCGTGCTCACGATCTCGCAGGACAAATCGCCCGTCCGTCTCGAAGGCGTGACCGTCGAACTCG
Organism: Amorphophallus titanum; assembly: GCA_024336825.1. Classification (NCBI taxonomy): domain Eukaryota; kingdom Viridiplantae; phylum Streptophyta; class Magnoliopsida; order Alismatales; family Araceae; genus Amorphophallus; species Amorphophallus titanum. The sequence goes on from JANBPO010009603.1 coordinate 65,906,556, forward strand.
ACGGCGCCGCGATCGGCACCGCGCCTTTCGCCGGACCGGTTTCGGCGCGTCCGGGACTCCACCGGCTGCGTCTTTCGCGCGAGGGCTTCAAGCCGTGGGAAGGCGTCGTGAATCTCTACGACGGCTTCGCGTTCGCCGCGCAGCTCGAACTCGACGACACCGGACTGAAACGCTGGCGCGACCAGGCGGCGTTCATTCAGGATCTGAAGTCGGGCGAAAAACTCACCGACGCGCGCGTCGCCTACATCCGGGCCGCCGCCGAGAACCTGAAGAACTACGGCTACAAGGTCGATGTGAAGGTGGACGCCAAGGAACTGCCGGCCGACAACTCCACCCGCGTCAACGTGATTCCGGGCGCCGGAATCGTCCGCTGAAACCACGCACTTTTTTCGCGTCATGAAATCGCTTCCGCTTCTCGCCGCGTTCGCCGTGGCTCCGTTCCTCGGCGTCGCCGTCGCGCCCGCCACCGCCGAATCCGCACCGGCCGCGAAGTCGCCGGCCGCCGGTTTCGACGCCGTCGGCGTGGTGAATAATCTAACTATAAAGTCTAATCCAACAAAGTATAGTATATAGAGAAAAAAACGTACTCTATCGCGGAGTACGCCCCGACTCTGATAAGCTGGCAACTATGAACGGCTGCACTGCATCTCTGAACCTCGAGGAGGAATCACCACACCTGAAAAGAAAGTGGTGAGCTTCATCTCATTGGCTCAATAACGGTTCGACGAATCTCCACCACTAAAATAACGGCGGTAAACAGCAACGATAACAACAATAACATTAACTACAACAGTAAAAGGAGTAGCAATAACAATAATAACAACGAGAGTAACAACCATAGCAGGAACGGTAACAACAATAGTCGATGAAATCATGGCTCCCTAAGCTACTCCTACCGACAACGGTAGCAAACCCCTATCTCATAGTCAGGGACTGCCAAACCAAGAAAAAAAACCCTAACTACACTACCAGGGAATACCACAACATCTCTGTCCTGGAGGCCCGTCCTCGCAGACAGAGGCCCAACCAGACCACGTGGTCCAAAGGTGTAGTGACGACCTCGCCGTCATGAACCCTACACTGCCTACGGATATGACCTCGGTAACCCTACCGGGAACCCTAGACCTCTACGTCGAGAAAGCTCGCAAAAGCTACTCGAAAAGTCATGTCTCGCAGACGAAAAATCAAACCACGAGTCAAGAGAGTCACGTGTCGCGTGACAGGCGCGCTACCTTCTAGAAGTAAGGCCGGATGCGTCTACTGACGACTTAGTCTAGGCCTCATGTGTCTCCCTACTCGCCCTAGGCGGAAACGGAGACACCGTACCAGTAACACAAGGACAAGGGTCTAGTCAGGGTTGTGCTCATTAGCATGTGTTCAAAGTCTCCTACCACGTGTGCACATATTGACTGACTACGCTATGTCAGGCCCTCTAGTCGATTTTTCTCTTGGCCCTGACTCGAGCTGCCACAGTGGGAGGCCTTACGGCAACCAACCTAAAACTATTTCTCCCCAGTTTAGCTCTCCACCACTCCCAAGTGGGTCGGCATCTGAGTGCCCAGGCAAGCAACGACTAGTGGGGGTCACTGAACATGGACACTCTCTGTAGAGAGTAAAACCCGTAGTACCAAGGCTACGGACACACCCATCACACAAATCACAAAGAACTGGGTGGCTCGATGCCACCAGGTTATAGACAGTCAACTAGACCTGCTAATCCAACTGTCCTTGAGTCATGCGACTCAGGCCAAGACGTTGTAAAATACGGCACCATGCCGCCAAACCACCCTAGTCCTAGAGTCAGAAATCACGGTCAAAAGAGTCCATAAGGCGACTCATAACCTCCGAGTCCATTCCCTTTCTAAGGGAGACCAAGAAGACCATAGCCCCTTGCTGGGTCACTTGGATTCATAGTTAACGGCCACTCTCATGGCCCACAGGAAAATTACTTTTCGAAAACTAATATGATGCGGGGACAATCGTCCGCACCTACACAAAGACATGGTAACTCGATCTAGCGAAATAAGAAAGTCCACAACTCATGGGATCACCCGAACTCCCAAAACCATATAGGCACACTAATCAAGGAACAATAATTCTTTCGGACACCCAAAAATATGGTCTCGATCCCCACGAGATGTTCAAGAGATCCACGTGGCCAAAGGTCGACTAAAAGATCTCAACCGGGTCGACCAGAGGCCCAAAATGGGCGACAAGAGTTGGGTTCAGTCGACCTACCCCTAGGGTTAGTCGACCAACCAGTGAGGGTCAGTCGACTAGTTGGGAACTCAGTGGAAGAGGCAACCACGTTAAGTGGTTGCGGTCGACCTAAGGGACGTGACCTGCCACGGACACGGTGGGTCGCACGACTGCGTCCACAACTGCCTTACCCTGATCTTCTCAAATGAATGTGGTGTCTGGACACATCGCGTTCATCTTCCATAAGACAAACGTGGTTGGGGAATCGACCATGATATTAGTTACGATCCGAACTTTCGCGAATCCACGTGAAATCGTCCAATCCATGCCCCAATCACCCCGGGTGATGGGAAAAATATGGAAAAACTCTTCGCCAACCTCCTTAGTACCGGGAAGTCCCATTCAAATCACAAAAATCCCGCCAAATCGATGAATCTGTCACTCAACTCACAAACATGTGTTTTAGCCCTGGCATAGAAAGAAATCCACTCTTGGCCTCATCTCGGCCTATAAATCACGGGAAAAGGGAACACACGGGATAGGGATCCATCCCCCTACTTCCACCGATGATTTTTTGCGCCGAGGATGCCGATTCCATGCGAAATCGCCTCTTGAATTGCCTTCAAATGCCCGAATGCACGGATGAAGTCTCACCGCGTCACCGCCTCATTCGTCGCTTCATCCTCACCGCTCGTCACCCCCACGTTGCCTCTGCCTCGCCTGCCTCTGCCTCCACCTCCATCGGCCGCCTAAAGAAGAGAGGGAGAGAAAGAGAGAAACGAGAGGAGAGAGGGAGAGAGTGTGAGAATGAGGGTGAGAGGGGGTGGTTAGGAAAAATTAATTTGGGATTTATTCCGTTGTAACTTGTTTTAACTAGCTATAAAGAGGGCTTCATTGCGAAAAGAGGGACAGATCTATTCACCTCTCCCCTCTAGATCCGCCATCCACTACTCAACAAGAGGGAAATGATCTTTCTTTGTCATTAAGTTTAATTTTCTATAGTCAATATAGACTCTCCACCCTGTTTGTAGTCTCATTGGCACCTCTTCTCCTTTCTCATTTGTAACCATGGTCAGCCCTGATTTCTTTGAAACTACGTGCATTGGGCTGACCCATTTGCTATCCGATATGGGATAAATAATCCCGACCTCCAGCCACTTCACTATTTCTTTCTTCACCACCTCTTTCATGTTTGGATTTAAACAATGTTGCATCTCCCTACTCGGCTTGGCATTATCCTCTAAGTGAATGTGGTGCATACAAACATCTGGACTAATTTCCTTTAAATCAGCCACCGACCAACTTATTGCCCCCCTATGCTTCTTAAGAACATCTAAGAGTTAGGATTCTTGAGTAGAAATAAGGTTGGAGGCAATGATGACAGGTGGAGTGTGGTCAGGTCCCAGATAAACATATTTAAGAGAGTCCGGGAGAGGTTTGAGTTCTAGAGCAGGAGGATGTTCTAGAGATGGGAGAGCAGGTTCAGATTGTAATGCGGGAAGTGGCTCTATCCTAGAGTAAAGTGCAGAATAGAGAGGAGAATCTTGAATCATGCTACCATCTTCTAAGGTATCCTTAATATCATCTAGATTTTCATCAATTAGATCCTTAAACATATCAATGACATTGCATTCCTCATCTTGTTTTGGATACTGGGATGCCTTAAAAATATTTAATGACACTTTCACTCCCCCAAAGGATATGTCCATCATTCCCATGGCACAATTTATGTTGGCCTTAGCCGTAGCTAAAAAAGGGCTTCCCAAAATAATTGGCGTGTGTTTCAATTCCTGAGACAAGGCTATACCCAAGATTAAGAAAGCCACGGGAAAGTAGCATTCATGAATTTTAACAATAACATCCTCCAATAAACCCCTTGGTGTTTTCACTGATCGATCTGCTAACGGAAGGATTATAGATGTTGGCTTTAATTCTCCCAAATCAAACTGCTCATAAATAAAAGGTGGGTAACAGATTCACGTTAGCTCCTAAGTCCAGTAATGTTTTATCAAAAGTAACTCCACCTATATCACATGAGATTAATGGAGCACCGGGATCCTTCAGTTTATTAGGCAAATGATTCATTAAAACAACACTTATGTCCTCAAATAAGCAGATCTTCTGAGTTATCATCTTCGATTCCCTCTTCGGTGTACATAGCTCCTTTAGAAATTTTGCATATGTTGACACGTGCTTGATAGCATCCAAAAGGGGAATATTAATGTTCACTTGTTTAAACAATTCTAACAATTCTTCATGTTAAACCGGCTACTTTTTGCTGGCTTTTCACTTTAGTGTATTTGGGAATGGGACCTTTGGCATGTATCCTTAGGGTCTTTCGTCAATTTTATCTTTTCCTTTTTCAAGCTCCTTCCTTTGCCCATCACCTTCTGGCTTCTTCTTTTCCTTAACAATTATGGGCTCCTCTTCCTCATCACTCTCATCTTGGGCCTCTTGGGTCGAACTACTTCCAACTCCCCTAGCCTTATAAGGGTCATCTACAATCTTCCTAGTCCTAAGAGTAGATATCACCTTAGCGTTCTCAAATTGGTGATCTACAGGGGGGAGGCTGGGGTTGATTTGGTTGAGGAAGGAGAAGGGCTCTTTGGGGAAAGCCTGGAGGTTGATTTTTAGGATTAGCCACTGGTTGGCTAGGAAGCTGACCTATCCCTCTCCTCATACTATTTGCAGCTAATTACCCTATTTGACCTTCCAACTTAGCAATGGATTGACTCTGAGACTGAATGGATTGATTCTGCGAGAGAATAAGTTGGTAAAGTTGGTCGATTTTGTCCTCCAAGTTGGGCTGAGGAGGTTGAGATGGCTGAGGTTGATACCGATTTTGAACTTGATTGAATTTATTATAAGGAGGGTATTGTTGATGTTGGCCCTGAGAAAATGGAGCTTGATGGTATAGGGCCTGAGAATGCTGAAATGGAGGTTGAGATTGTTGATGTTGTTGATGAAATGGAGATGGATAAGGAAAGTGTTGCTGAGACTGAGTTGGAGCTTGAAATGATTGCTTTTGGATTGGTTGGGTTGAGGGATTGGTTTGCATGGATGGTCCTTGCTGATTTTTCCCAGAAAAATTCAGGTGATTTCTCCAGCCTGGATTGTAAGTGTTGGAATAAGGATCATAAGCAAGCTTAGATACGCCCTGAGTAGCGAAAATTTATTCTTGGATGAATGGGGGAAGCTGGGCTGCCGTAGTGCAATCAATAATAGCATGACTCAGGCTTGAATAAAGAGCACATAATTCCTGATGGCTAGAATCTAAGAAGGGTTGAGATTGAGGGGTAGAAGAGAAAGAAGGTTCTTGCCTATTCATAGATAGCAATTGATCTAGCTTCTGTGCTACCAAATCAACCTTCTCCTGAGTTCGCTGGCGGGTCATAGCGAAGGCTCCGCGCCCGGCGGCGTCGCGGCCTCGATCCCCGGCCTGCAGAACCCCTTCTCGACCTACCAGTACGGCCTCAACGCCGCATGGGAACTCGACCTGTTCGGGCGGGTGCGCCGAACGGTCGAGGCGGCCGACGCCGGCACCTTGGCCGCCGAAGAGGATGCGAGCGCGGTCCAGGTCGTGGTGCTGGCCGAGGTGGCCGCGGCCTACATCGACCTGCGTGGCGTCCAAGCGCAGAGCGCGCTCACCGCCGACGCCTTGAAGACCGCCCAGGATCAGCTCCGTCTGGCGGCCGACAGCCGTCGGCAGGGTCTCGGCAATGACATCGACGTCCACAACGCCAGGGCCGCCGCCGCCAGCCTGGACGCGACCCTGCCGATCCTGGATCAGCAGGCGTCGGTCGACAAAAACCAGCTCGCCCTGCTGCTGGCCGCCGCGCCCGGCTCACTCGACAGCGAGCTGCAATCCGCGGCGCCCACCCCGCCGGCGCCCCTCGTGGTCCCGATTGGCCTGCCGTCCGACCTTGCCCGGCGTCGGCCGGACATCCGCGAGGCCGAAGCGGCGCTGCACGCCGCCGTCGCGCGCCAAGGCGTCGCGGTCGCCAGCCTCTACCCAAGCGTCTCGCTCAACGCCGGCTTCGGCTTCGAAGCGAGCCGGCCGGCGGCCCTGACCGACTGGGCGGCCCGCTATCTGACTGCCGGGCCCAGCATCGATGTGCCCGTGTTCGACGCCGGCCAGCGCCTGGCGACCATCCACATCGAGGACGCCCGGGCGAAGTCGGCGGCGGTGAGCTACGCCCAGACCGTGCTTGCGGCGCTGGGCCAGGCCGAAGACGCCGTGAGCGCCTATGGCCAGCAGCAGGCCCGGCAGGCCTCGCTGCAGGTGTCGGCGAACGAAAGCCAGGCCGCGTTCGACCTGGCGCAGCGCAGCTACCGCGAGGGTTCGAGCAGCTATCGGACGGTGCTGGCGGCGCAGGCCAAGCTGCAGCAGGCCCAGCTCGCGCTCGCCGCGGGCGCCGCGCTGACCGACCAGGACCTTGTCGGCCTCTACCGCGCGCTCGGCGGCGGCTGGCAGGTAGCCAAGCAGGCCTCCAGGCCCTGACACGCTCACCCTTGAGGGCGATCGAAGCCGTCTGGTGTCGCGAGCCCGTATTTTGCGCCGGCATCCACATGAGCGACATCCCCAGCTTTCCCTACGATCTCCTGTGGGAAGAGCGCCAGGTCGTATCGGTCGCGAACCTGACCCGTCAGGACGGCCTGGACTTTTTGGCGGCGATTCGGACCATGAACATCGTCACCGAAACGACCACCTACCCCTTGACCAGGCCAGTCAGGCCCTCGCGGACCTTCGCGCGGGCCGGTTCTCGGGCGCGGCCGTGCTCGTTCCCTGAGCCGGCTATCGTGGTCGCGACTGGCCATGAGGCCGGGTGATTTGACCTCGAAAAACTGACTTTAGTCAGGGCGGATTTGGGTCGCGGGACCCTATCGTCCAGCTCAGCAACCGGTCGGCTTTCGTCTGGCGCAACTGAGGGGCCGATGGGACATGACGCCGCCCGCCGAAGCATGGCCTGGCCCTGGCGCGATCATCGCGAACGCCCGGGACGCGATTGTCGGCGAGACCGTGGACGGCGTGATCGCGAGCTTCAATCCAGCCGCTGAAAAGCTCTTCGGTCTGTCCGCCCAGGACGCGATCGGCCAGCCCCTGTCGTTGTTGCGCCTCGAGGCGCCGGCCGCCGAGCGTCCTGACGCTGGAGATCGTCCAAGCGGTCACGGCGTTCAATTCCGCGGCCCGGACGGCGTCGTCTTCGGCGCGGCCGTGACGATCTCGCCGGTTTTCGCCGCCGACGGCGCTCTTGCCGGCCGTTCCCACTTCATTCGGCCGATCAGCGCCGGGCAGGGCGAGCCCGAACGGGAGGACTTCAGCGCTCGCCTCGCGCACCTTTCTCGTCTCGGCGCCATGGGGCAGTTGGCGCCAATGCTCGCCCACGAGCTCAAGCAGCCGCTGACCGCCATCGTGACCTACATGACCTCGACGCTCCGGCTGCTACCGCCCAATGGGTCCAAGCAGACGGAGATGTTGACCGACGTGCTGAAGGAGGCGTTGGGACAAGCCCGGCGCGCCGATCAGATCATCAGGCATCTGCGCTCGTTCGTCAGCGACGATCGTCCCGAACGCCAGCCCACGGCGATCAGCGAACTGCTCTCGGAAGTCGGCGATCTGATCCACATCGCCGCGCGGCAGGCCGGAGTCACCGTTCACGTGGCGCCCGCGGTCGATTCAACGGTGCTGGTCGATCGCGTGCAGATACAGCAGGTGCTGTTCAATTTGATGCGCAACGCCATCGAAGCGATGAACACCGCGCCGGTCCGAAAGCTCAGTCTCTTGGTGGAAGAAAAGGGTGGCAAAAACGTCGTCGGAAACATAGAGCACAGTGAAATTCGCAAATTTGTTCGCCAGCTTGCAACTTACTTTTTTTGTTGGTGTGATGAGATCTTCCTGTTGTTCGTAACCAGCGGCCCGAAGAGCCTTCTCGAAAACGAGAGCGTACCCGGCAATGAGTGACTTCTTGTCGACACCATTGATGATCTTGCGAGCACCTTCGTATTCGAGGCGATCTTGAGCGTCCGGTTCGTCTATCGTGTCAATGAAGTCACGAAGCTTCTTTCCAGTAAACCAGCCTTCCTCCATTCCGACGAAAAGGATTTGGACGGCAATCTTTGGATCGAGAGCCAGATCGAACTTCCTAAGAAGAGCACCACCAAGCTTAAGCTCTTTGTCTGCTTTCTCATAATTAGCATCCCATGTTAGTTGGACGTATCCGCGACCGTAAGGAACCTGACCATACTTACCTTTTACTCCGTACTTACGACCCTTACCTTTGCCATATTCAGCAATAGGCTGCATCGTAGCAGCAGTCTCGTGGTAAACCGTCGCGAGGATATACGCGAGGTCGTTAGTCTTTAACTCCCGCTTCTTACCCTCAGCGAGAATGAAGTCGAATCCTCGGACATTCTTATCAGTCAGAGGGATCGTCTTACGGATAGTGTCATAAAAGGCTTTGAGGTTCATGTTATCTCCAAGATACTGCGACAAAACCGTTACCGACGTTGCTCGCACTAGCTGATGTACTGACTGAAACGGTTGCGTTAGTCGCAGCAGAAGTTCTTCCGTTCGATCCGGTCAGCATTTCCAAGAGGTTAGTCGAGGATGAAAATTGCTCATCTTCGGTTAAACCAGCACTCCAAGCAGGAGTACCAAGGATATTTCCCTGAGCGCAAACTCCAAGAAGTATCCCTCCAGCAGCAGTATCGATCAGCCCGCTGAGAGCGCCTTGAGAACTCTCGTTCTCGTCAGTCACTGTATCAAACGGGGTAGAATCGACTAGACCAACTCTCCGGTATATGACGACATGAGCTTCGGTAATACCATTGCCAGAGAAATTGGCGGTTATACTACCAGTAGCTCCTGTCGCGATTATGCCTGAAGCGAGAGCGACACCGTAGTTACCTGTGACAGCCTCACCAAACCCGACTTGACCGTGGATGGTCAGGGCTGTAGCTCCGACAACTCCCGACGGGTCAATCGTGACGCTCGACAAAGTCCTACCAGTCGTTCCGGTCCCTCTCCATGCGACACCAAGGAAAATCCTTCTGTCTGCATTTGCCACACCCAAACTTAACTGGGAGCCAGAGAAAGTCGTACTCGTACTGAGATCAGAAATACCGGTATCAGATGTCCTCGTCAAATACTGGAGAGAACCATTCGGGTTAACGATACTAGGTGGACAGAAGTACATTACTGTAGCGCCGTAATCGAGAGAAGTGAACCGCCGTTACCAATCGAGCATGAACACCTGAATTTATGACCGTTAGTCGTCGTGAACGAATCACCTACGACCTTAGTCCAACCAGAAGTCGTGATCGCACCAGCACTCGCGTTGTTCGTAATATCGAGCAGATAAAATCCAGTATTCGAGCCGGGGGCGAGAGTAAACGCACCACCGTTCGTGATATGGATCATCGGGCGATCACCCGGATCGGGAGTATACGTACCCGAAGACTTCGTACCGTCAGATAGCGAGGTTACACGGGCACCACCTGTGACAGTCTGATCAGCAGTGTCAAGAAGAGCGACGTTACCACCAGAACCAGAGACAGTGAGGTTCCCGGGGATAGTCATATTACCTGTCGAACCAATAACAACCTGTCCAGTACCCGATGCGAGACCTTGTGGTCGAAACGCGATGTTACCAACACTTTCATTAGTCAGAAATGCGGTAGCTCCGGACCCAAGAAAATTGGCTGCCGAGGCATTCCCAGAGAAAGTACCAGTCGTACCAGATACGGCACCAGAGAAGGTGCCGGTCGTACCGGAAATCGCACCAGAAGAACTCAAACTCGATATAGACGAGAACGTACCACCTGTGATCGTCTTGCCAGTAAAGGTCAGAGACGACGGAAGCGAGAACGTCGGGGCACCAGAGACACCGTCACCGTCAGTCACCGTGATCTCGTTGGCTGTACCCGTCAGTGTACGCTTCGTAAACGTATCCTCAGCGGTCTGGACAACCATCCCACCGGTTGAGTTCAGTCCAGCGAGAGCCGTCAGAGTGGCATCGAGAGGTTGGAAGGCAGCGTCTATTTCAGTAACTGTATAGAAGTCCTCGGGAGTTTCTAGCGACCAGTCATCGAGATTGGCGTTATATTCTTGGACGTCGACGCCGATCTCCAGATTGACACCCTCTTTAAAAAGAGCTTCAGAGGCCGAAGAGATAATCGCTCGACCATACGCTGGAAGGGCAGTCGTACTAGCAGTTCCCGCACCCGTAAAGTACGGGACCATATCAGCAGCAGAAGTCGTACTAGCGAGAGCTACAAGTTCGGTATCATACGGTTGGTATCTCTGCCAGATAGCTGCACCAGCGGAACTGTCGAGACACAAATAAGCGACATCATTAGTCGTGTCGATCCAGAGAGAACCGACGACATAGTTATCGTTGATATCCTCGTTGACCGTCCCTATTGCTTTTCATGCCCCATAGGGGTTAAAAACCAAACCCCCAGGTATCCCCCATTTCAATTATGTTGTCAGTCTTTCATTTCTTTTATAGTTATTGCGCTTTCAGGAGTTAATTTGGGTTGTGTTTTCTTGTCTCTTACTTTGCTTTGCCGGTCAACAGGAGTCCACGCACGAGGCCCATCCACTCTAGCCGGTCGGAAGGGGTGGAGGATCGAGTTCCATAGTCAGGGTCTCGCAGATTCGCGCGGTCTACTTTCGTCCGTTAGAGGGGGTACGCGGTCCTTCTTTAGACCATTCGTCTTCCTCCCGCGGCCATATTCAAGCCGTTTGCATGCCAGCCAGGTCCTCATCCCGCATTCTCTACCAGCGCTATAAGCGGCCTATCGAGTGACCGTGTACCTATTCGAGCAGTCCTTGCTAGACCATGTATCGCTTGTCCCAGTGCTATATCTTGGCGGGTGCTTCATCTGTCTCCCTTTTCCAAGGTACGAGGTGCTCCTCTTTTGCACGTAGTGTCTTGGTGGCGATCACCATCGGTTCACATTCTTTTCCCCTCTAGCACATTATTATTTCCATATCTTGGTTCAAAAGGGGGGGGAGGAAGGTAAAATAGAAAGGACGGGAGAAATATACACCAACACCCTCCTCTGCGACCACAGCCGGTGGTGGCACCTCCTCCTCTGGAGAGTTCACCAGTGGGTGATCTCCTTCTTCCTGGGCTATCCTGCGCATCAATCTCCCTAGGACTTATTTTTTGATCCTCATCTGGGCTTAAGGACTAAGAAAGATTACGGGGTGTGCTCGATAGGGCGTTTGAGCTCTCGGTGGGTCTCCTCTCAGTGGTCACTGTGGATGGGCACAGTGAGCATGTGTGTGAAGTGAGGAAGACAAAGGGTGGGCAGTTGTTTTTTTTTTTAAACTGACATCTATTTGGCGATCACACGATAGACCATCAAGAGGTAGGAAGCGGTCATTTTCTGGCCGTAAGTCAATGGATGGTCTCTAGTTGACCGATCCTTATTGCCATTTAAAATTCAAAATTAGGTCATTATTACGGTCTTGGATTGACCATTTCTTGATTCGGCGGTCTAAGTGAGACCGTGTCTTAGCTATCTTTGGTTTAAATGATGGGCATGGTTTGCTTAATGATTCAATGGTCCTTTAGCCTTGTTTGCTGCTTAATGTGCTTAATTAACAATCTTCTTAGTTTGATTGATTCATCTCATGTCATGAATGTTGCAAAATTTTCCTTATATAGTCTCTTGTAGTGCCATCGTTTCTTGGCCTGAGCAGGTAAGTCAGGTAAGTATTTAGATCCTTAGCCCCTTATGCATTACTATATGGTATTTATGTTATATTATCTCGGGAATCGGCTGGTCATTCATGTGTTCTGGGATCTGATGTTCCCATTTAACCAAAATGATGATGATCTAGGTGCATATGTTTAATCGTTGGATAGGCCGTTAGGTCAGAGAGTTGGGGGACGATGGTTCTATCTCGCACGCTGTGGTTGCAGATAGTGTCCTGACCCTAATTGCCCCAGTCTAGCAATATTATTCTCCAGTATTTTATATTTTATCCTTTCTTTACATTCGTTTTAACAATTTCTTTTATTTTAGCCCAGCATGTATCATATGCATCTTTTGAGCATTCATGACCCATGGTCTGTCTGAAAGTGTCTCATTAGTAATGGATGATTGTGCGTTCATGGTTCTGGGTAAGAAAAGCCATTCCACTCAAAATTAGAAGGTTCTCTCTGGTCTGTTCACTTGGTTTGGTCTACTAGAAGTCTCTGTTTGGAGTTTTAATCTGCTTCTTTACTTTTCTTTATTGCTTGTTCCGATTCCCTCATTGGTTGTGGATTGTGTCCCCCAATGTGGTTGCTTGAGTTTTTTTCTCCTTCTGTTTATTTAGTTAGTTTCTCTAGACTGGTGTCGTTTTGGTTCAATCATGCCCTGTGTTTGGTTCGGAGGTTTCCGAAAAATTCTTATTGCTCGTTGGCGAGAAACGGGTGTTCTTTTACCTTAATGCCCGCTTTTCAATCCGCTCCACTTCATTTCCACTTCGTCTCCATGTTTCATTTCGCTTTCACTTCACTCTGCTCGCTGCCCTGCAAAGAGGACGTTAAAGAGGGGCATCTGTTGACACCCATTTTTTACTTATGAGTTGAGTCATTCTTTTACCCTCATTTTTCATGCCTTAAGTTGTCCATTGCACATTTGGGCCATTTTTAGGCATTTCTTTAGGCATACTTTATGGGTACTTTCTCTCTGGCTGGGCTAGCTCTCGAATTTGGGCTTAATGGGCCTTGATTTAACTTGATCTTTAGGATAAGTGGGCTTATTTACCTTATATTTATTTCCCATCGCCTGCCTGCAAGGCGGTCTAGCGATAGACCGTTTAAATGACGGTGGGCGGTCTTTTATAAGATCATTTTTATTGCCTAGAGTCCTACAATGGCGTGGTCTGTGGATAAATGGGTATTTATATCCCTTATTTATTTTCCATCGACATTCTAATTGAATTATGGAAAACACCCTGACCGACACACTAGATTTGGGCGGCCAATTGGTTGGCCGCCCACCTTTCTGGGCGGCCAGAGCAAACCCAGGCAATGGATGCCACCCAGTGGCCTGCGTGGCCAGGGCTTTGGCCGCCCAGTACATGGGCTAACAAGGGCATGGGCGGCCCAACTAGTGGCCGCCCAGTGCACAGGACTGGCGGCCAGTCCTCTGGCCTCCCAGACACCTGGGCAGACAGAGTCATCACCTTGGGCGGCCACCCCACTGGCTGCCCAACTCCCCTAGGCGGCTAGTACCTTGGCCGCCCAACTGGGTAGAGGCGGCAGCCCCACTGACTGCCTCCTTGATCAGAGTCCCCTCTAGAAACTCCTCCGGAGGCCCATTCCCACGCCCGTTTCAGCCACATTGGGATCGAAAAACTCTGAAAAATATTGGGAAATCATCCCCGACCACAATGCCGCATATTAAACCCGATCTAGGCTAGAAATCGCAGGGGATTTGTTCTCATGGCCCTGAACATAAATTTTCCCTCGAAAATACAACAACCCCTCTCTCTCGCCCAAATCACTATGGATCCGAAGGGAAACACGAGAAGTGAGTCCAGGATCTATCCCCCTACCTCAACATCACTTCAAACCTTGAATGGGGCTCGATCCTCGCCGAATCACGTAGAACCTCGAACCCACGCACGAAACTGCGATCCCCAACACGTATGCATGAGCTGCCACTACCTTACGCCCAAGCTCTGCCTAGCCCACCACCGTCGTCGATCGATCTCCCCTCGCGCTCGTCGTCTGCAGTCGAAGAGGAGAGGAGAAGGCCTCACGATTGGAGCGGAAGGGGAAGAATGAGGAGAAAGAGAGGTGCAGGCTCGCGTTTAACGGGAAGAAAGAAACTTTTGGGATTTCCCCAAAACATCAAAAAAATCAAAATTGTCAATATACCCTTCCTCTTATCATTTCCTGTTAAATAATTATGAAAAACCCCAAAAAACTCAATAATTCCGATAGGGTCCGAACTAAATCTGAAAAAAAAATTAATTCACACATAAAAATAGATCCGAAACCCACGAAAATAGGATTCGAAATCCAGAGGCATTACAATGCTCCCCTCCTTACAAAAATTTCATCCTTAAAATTCACAATAAAGCACGACCAAACAAGGAGGAAAAACCCATTCAAACAAGTAGGAGAACCGCTGATGCATCTCATCATCTTGCTCCCAGGTCGCCTCATCCCCGGAGTGACGTTGCCAGATCACCTTAACCAAAGGAAATCTTGTTCCTCAACTGTTGCTCTCGCCGATCCTCAATACGGGCATGGTACTCAGGAACAGACAGATCTTACGTGACCTCGGGTCACATAGAATCCTCTAGGATATGGGAAACATCTGGCATGTACTTCCTCAACATCGAAACATGGAATACATCATGCATAACATCTAACCTTGGGGGTAATTGCAAACTGTATGCCACCTCACCTACATGCTCCACAATAGGAAATGGCCCAATATCGCGGGGACTCAATTTTCCATGCCTGCCAAAATGCATCACCCCCTTCATAGGGGAGACACTCAAGAACACCTAGTCTCCCATCGCAAAGCTAAGACGCCTCCTATGCCGATCTGCATAACTCTTCTGCTTACTCTGTGCCACCTGCAATCTCTATATGACGAACTGAACCACCTCCACACACTACCACACAAGCTCTGGTCCTATCATAAGCCACTCCTGACCTCAAGCCAATCAAGTGGAGTCCGACACGGTCGCCCATATAATGCCTCATAGGGTGCCATGCCAATACTCAAGTGATAATTGTTATTGTAGACAAACTACTAATAGTAAATGATGACTCCAGGTTCCCTGCCATTCTAGGCAACAAGATCTCAACATATCCTCCAAAGTCTAAATAGTCCTCTCTAGCTGAATTTTAGACTGCGAGTGATAGGCCGAACTGAAGGCCTAGTCTATCCCCAGAGCCCTCTGAAAACTCCGTCAAAAGCCAGAAGTGAAATGGGGATCTTGATTTGAGACAATAGAAATAGGAACCCCATGCAATTTGCTCCGCATACAACTGGGCCAATCTCTAAACACTCCAACTCACTCTGATCTGCAACAATTGAGCTGTCTTCGTCAATCTATCAACTAACAGCCAAATACCATAATGGCCACTCGAAGCCCTTGACAAACCAACCACAAAATCTATAGTCACATGGTCCAACTTCCAGACTGGAATCTCTAAAGGCTGCAATGTACCACCTGTTCGCTGGTGTTCTGCTTTCACATATTGACATGCCAAACACATGGCCGCAAACTCTGCCACATCTCTCTTCATACCTGGCCACCAAACCTACTTCTTCAAATTTTGATACATCTTTATCGTCCCTGGATGAACGATGTAACAGGTGCCATGTGCCTCCTGCAATACAGCTCTCCTCACCCTCTCCTCAGTTGGAACATACAATCTGCCCCTGAATCTCGCTACCTCATCCTCACCAAACTCCACCTAGGGCATCGACAGGATTGACGACCCGCAGACGCGGGAGAACATCTCCAAGAACATTGCTGTGCAGGCGGCCAGTCGCAGGCGTGAGCGCAGCTATGGCGGCCCGACCATGCGTGTCGGTGTGATGGGCGGCGCGAGGCTCAAGGCCGAAGTTGGCAATTTGCCTGGCGGGAATACCACACATTGGCGTTTCGTTCACTTTGGAACTTCTACCACTCCAGCAAGGCCATTCCTCACGCAAGCCGCGCAACAAGGTGAGGAGGCTGTGACCAAGGTGATTTCCGCGATGGATACCGAGATCGGAAAAGAACTGGCGAAGCTAGGCATCAAATGATCCCGCCAATCTTCACCTACGCGTCGGCGTCCACAGCAGTTAAGGCTCTGATCGGAACCAGTCCGGTGAGGTTCTGGCCGTTCTCATCTGCTCCGCAGCCCGGACATAAAGACTACGGGTTGCCTTATGCAGTGTGGCAACTGGTCTATGGCCAGCCTGAGAACTACATCGGCCAGCTGCCTGATACAGATCAGGCCGGCATTCAGGTGGATGCCTACGCCACCACTGTTACCACAGCGCGTGCGGTGCTCATGGCCCTGCGAGATGCATTCGAGCCATACGGTTACGTAGTTGCCTACAACGGCGAGGAAAAGGATCAGCCGACAGGGCTGTACCGAGCCTCGCTGACCGTTGAGTTCTGGACCGATCGATAGCCGCAGGACTGTCGGGAGATAGACCGAAGGCGAGGCCGCAGTGATGCGGCCTTTTTCATTTGACGAGTGTTTTACCGCGACTGCCGTGAGGCAGCCAAACCCACAGATGGGAGATTGCTATGAGCTTGAATGTACAAGGGTCGAATCTCTATTTCATCGACCCGCAAGGCGCGGGTTCCGTTGTCGAGGTCGGCTGCGTTACGACGCTGGATGGCTTGACCGCCGCCAGGGATCAGCTGGATACGACCTGCATCAGCGACGAGGCGCGCCGCTTCGAAGCGGGACTTCTGACGCCCGGCGCCGCGACGTTCGGGATCCTGTTCGACCCCACCAACACCTCTCATGTGCGGTTGCACGAGTTGTACCGCGCCGGCACCACGCTGGAGTGGGCGCTCGGTCTGTCGGATGGCACGACCCTGCCCACCATCGACTCGAATACCACGTTCAACGTGCCCAGCACCCGGACGTGGATCACCTTCGAGGGCTACGTGAGCGACTACCCATGGACGCTCGCGGTTGGCCAGAAGGTCGCCAACAACCTCGCGCTGCAGGTTTCTGACTTCCCGGTGCTGACCGTGAAGGTGTAACCCCATGGATCTGGCACAGCTCAAGGCCGCTGGCCTTGTGACCGGCAATCCGCTGGTGAAGCGCGAGATCAAGGTGCATTACCGGCCGCTGCTACCCAAGGAGCGGTGGGCAGATCCTGCCATCGAGGAACGCGCCGAGGAATACCGCGAGGATTCCGTAACGGTCTACCTGCGCAAGCTCACGGCAGCGGACCAGATCGCCGTGGCATCGGCGCAGTCTCGTGGGCAGGACGTGACCTACATGGTCATTCATCGGTGCGTATACACCGAGACTGGCTCGCGACTGTTCGAGACAGAGGACGATGCCTTCGGTTTGGACCTGACCATGTTCGCTGGGCTCATCACCGAGATCAACCGCTTGAACGAGGGCGGCGGAAAAAAATCACGGCCGAGGACGAAGCGTGGTGCGAAGTCGCGCTCGCCCTCGGCAGTCGGAGCATCGCGGAATGGCGAGAAGCCATCACCGCCGACGAGTGGGGCATCTGGCTCCAGTACCGCACCAAGTACGGACCCTTGAATCCGATGCTGCGGATGGACGCTGCCATTGCGCGTTTCGCCGTCCGGTTCTTCGACAGCAAGGGCGTAAAGCTGCAATCGGGGATGCCTCTTTCCATGGAGGACTTCATGCCGTGGCCGAAGCAAGAGGAAGCCGTGGCGACACCAGAGCAAGTGCTGGCATTTCTAACTAGCAAAGTGAAGAAGGACAAGTAATGGCCGCGTCGCGCTCGCTCGGGAGTTTGACCATCGATCTCATTGCGAAGATCGCTGGCTTTACAACCGGCATGGACAAGGCCGAGCGGGAGGCAAAGAAGCGCGCCAATGCGATCAAGGGTGCATTCAATGGAATCGGTCGCACCATCTCTACCGCTTTGGGCGCTATTGGGGTCGGAATCGGCTTCAAGGCCGTGATCGATGCGACCATTGAGGCAGAGCGCGCCTTTGCTCTGCTGGACAATGCCGTGAAGGCCAGCGGCGGTTCAGCAGGACGCACCACGCAGCAGCTGTCCGACATGGCCAGTGAACTGCAGCGCCTGACCACGTTCGATGACGAAGCGATCCAAGGCGCCGAGCAGCTTCTGCTGCGCTTCCGGTCCATTCAGGGAGTCAACTTCGACCGTGCCCTGAAGTCCACGCTGGACCTGTCAACGGCCTTGGGCACGGATCTGCAGAGCGCTGCCAAGCTCGTCGGCAAGGCGCTGGAAGATCCTCAGAAGGGCATGACGCAGCTCGCCCGTTCTGGCGTTTGTAATACAATTCCCAAGTGCTCTTCCTTTTCTTCCTAAGACTTGGAGTATATCAAAATATAATCAATGAATACCACAATAAATTGATCTAGATGAGGCCTAACTATCCTATTCATCAACTACATAAAGGCTGTAGGGGAATTTGTTAGTTCAAAAGGCATAACGGTAAATTCATAATGCCCATATCTAGTCCTGAATGCCATTTTGAAAATATCCTCTTCTTTAATCCTCAATTGGTGATATCCAGACCTGTGATCAATCTTCAAAAAATATTCAGCTCCTGAAATATGATCAAATGATTAATCAATCCCTGGCAACAAGGACTTGTTCTTGATAGTAAGTTAGTTTAGCTGCCGATAATCTATGCACAGCCTCATAGATCCATCCTTCTTCTTATCAAATTGGACGGGTGCTCCCCACGGTAAAGTACTCGGCCTAATGAATCCCTTATTCAATAACTCCATTGATTGCTCCTTTAACTCCTTTAGCTCAACGAGGGACATTCGGTAAGGTGCCTTTGAAACAGGGCCAGCACTAGAGATAAGATCAATTGTGAAAGACACTTCCCTTTCTGAGGGTAGACTAGGCAAATCCTCGGAAAATACATCAGGGAATTATCTAATCACTTGGAGATCTTCTAGCTTTAATTTCTTAACCTCTGTTACAGTTACAAGGGCTAGGAAGGCCATACAACCTCTCATTATAAGTTTACTAGCTCGAAGAGCCAAATTGAGGGGTGACTTGTTACGACTCCGAGGACTAGAGTAGACAAGCTTGGGGTATTCACCAAAAGTGACTCTACCCTTTCGGCAATCTATAACCACCTTGTGTATAGATAGCGAATTAGTGCCTAGAATGACAACATACCCTTCTATATCCAAGCATACTAGATCGGTAGGTAGATTATAACCTTCAACTAGGACTTCACTATCTGGGTAATGGTATTTAATCTCGGATCTAGTTCCAAGTGGAGTGGAGATAACTGGATCTATTTCTAACAAAATAGGTTCCACAGATAATAAAGTAGCAAATCTCTGAGAAATAAACAAATGAGTTACACCGGAATCAAATAGGACACGTGTAGTCTTGGAACAAATATTTAATGTACCTTCCATGATTCCGCCCTCACTTTGCTCCGCCTCTTGTAATGCTTGGAGATGGCCTTGCTTCTTCACTGAGCGCTTCTCATTGCTAGCTTGCTCAATTAATAGGGGGCAGTTAGGAATCCGATGGTCACAGATCCCGCAATGGAGTCATGCTCCTAATCTCCTCCAGAACTCTTTGGCCTTGTGCCCTACCTTGTCGCAGTGCTTGCAGACCTTTTTGGATGGTGTGGGTGTAATGGAAAATGGCCTATCATTCTTCTTAAATTTCTTCCCCTTGGAGTAATCTCCTCCATCATTAGACCTCTTCTTGGTGGTCGAGGCCTTGAAAGATCTGGAACTTGTAACATGTTCCTTCTTATCTCTCCCACGGATCCAGTTAGATAGCTCCGTGGCATCTTCTAATAGTTGTGCTCGCCTAACCATTTCAGAGTAGGCTTGCATGTCCATTGGTGCCAATTGTGTGATATATTGAGGTTTCCACTCATTGAGAAATCTTCGGGCCTTCATCTTCTCTGTATGCACTAGATGCGGTGCGTAACGGGATAGTCGGGAGAATTGTGCCTCATATTCGGCCACAGACAGGTTCCGTTGTTTAAGCATGGTAAACTCCATTGCTTTCTTCTCCTAGACCCGATCCGAAAAGTACTTATTGTTGAAGTGGTCCACGAACTTGCCCCATGTGATATGTTCATGAGGCAATGTTGCTTCACAGACTCCCACCAAAATAGAGCATCATGTTCTAGCTAGAAAGTTGCTAGGATGATCTTCTCTTCATCCATGCATTGCATTACACGGAACATATGTTCTATCTCCTTCATCCAGCTCTCGACATCATCTGGATCGGATGAGCCATTAAACTTTGGTGGGTTCATGTTCCTAAAAATCCTATGGAGATCTCTTGCTCCACGGTTCATACCCTGTTGCGCCACCTATTGGAGCGCTTGGGTAAGACCTTGAATGGTCCTTTGCATGTCGCGCCATTGAGCTCTCTCAGCGGCCATGATCCTACAAGAATTTTAAATAATTAATATGTGTGATTAACTATAGGGTTTATTCAGTTAACCCATGGCTCTACCCATCTCACCGGGTAAAAAGTATAAAACCTATCCTTGAACTTTGGTAACCTAGGTAATTTAAAAACCTAGGCTCTGATACCATAAAAACTGTCACGCCCGAGCATGGAAGGGTCCATTTTTTAGCGGCCTGCTCATGAAGCCTATCCTTGGCAAAATAGAATTGTCCGACCTCGGACATGGTGTAACACTCAAAATATGTGTCCATGGTGGCCTCCCACTCAAGGTACTCACTCGGGTCATCGGACCCGTAGAAGTCCGAGGCTTCGGGCCTACGGAAGTGGAGAGGATGGTTGCCTAACCCATAGGGGTTGTGAAACCAGTGATAGGGGCGAGGCGACAGGCGATGGGTCAGTGTGTGCACACGTGATCAGAGGCTTGGACTGACGTCGACGGGCGTTACTCTGATTAGTCCCTCAGTGCGGTACTAGTGTTGTGGTGTCACCCGCTTGTCGTGAGCTGGACTGTGTGGTGGCTTGAGACGCAGTGTAAGACGTCAGTGGACGCATCTGGTTTCCTTCTTCTGGTGGTTTTCTTTTCCTCCTATCACACGGCTAGCTGAGGTTCACTCAGTTGGTAGATATAGCTTCCGATGCTATTATTTGATTATAAATTCAGCATGTTTCACTGTTTAGTTAGATTGTCCTGCTTTATTTTAATTGTGAGTTATTTGTATCAATGCATGTTTGCTGCTTTAAATGCATGCTCTAATTACTTTATTAATGTATGCTTGTGTGTTTAGTGCGAGGTAGGGATCCGCGTGACCCCTACTGAGTCTGGCTGTGACTCACCCTTCCTTTTTACAGGTGAGCCGTCCCAGCCTCCCGCCGCTGTTCCTCGTCCTTTTCCGGATATTGTCTAGAGCAGCCAGCTGTCGTCGTGGTCTCAGTGTACTTTTGTCCAGGGTATGCCCCGTGTAGTTGTACAGTGGGACTTTTGTTGTTGTTATTGTCATTGGCAGGCTTGTATATTTGTGATTTCTAGACTAGGTGTATATTTATCACTCTGATATATTTCTTTTAATTACTTCCACACCTTAATTTAATTTCCTACATTAATAAATTATTGAATGTGTGTTGTAATTCTAATTGTTCATACGCTCCCTCAACAATCCTCACTAACCCTTCAAGGGCCTCATCAGCCTCTTGGGTGGCCTCCCCAGTTCTTGGTGGTGGTAATTCGATACTTGTATCGGGTTATCGGTACCTTGAGCTTTGGGACGTTACACTTTGAGAGTTGACTTGCTAGTCCACCCTCCAAATTCGTAGGGCTGTGGTGATGGCCCTTCGAAGTCGTAGTGTAAGTCGTCACTTGTCAATAGAGTGATGACTAAGAGAGAGAAAGGGATATAGAGAGATGGAGAGAGGAGACTGTTGAGTTACACTATCCTAATATTCTCTCTCTCATGCACATTTAGTGGAAGAAGCTAACACCAACAAGACCCCTCTCACATTCTCTCTTCTCACATCACTGCTATGTTCTCACACCTTTACCACCACCTATTTCTTACTTGAATGCATGCAAAAGAAGACCCATCACCCTCCTATTTATAGCCTATGGGATTATGGCATCAAAAGGGGGTTTACGTGGAGGATAAATGAAGAAATGAGAAGGGTTTATGTGGAGGATGGATTTGAAGGTGGTAAATATAATATCACATGGGTAAATAAAGTAGAGTGAGGGGGTAGGTGGTAGCTCCCTAAGGCGTTGGGTGCCTTCCTCTAGCACCCTTTGCTAGTGCGGTGTCAGTACAACGTGGGTAGAGGCCAGCGCGGGAGCCGACGCAGGCAGGAGCCATAGGCCAATGCAGCTCAGCGAGCCGGGGCATAGTGGAGCAACGCCGGGGCATGAGTAGGATGAGCCCCGTGGCCAGCTCCATGGTCTCATAGGCTGGCGGGTAGCGGATCCAGCTCACAGATGTTGGGTCACCACCGGGTATGCTTGCACAAGCGGGTGAGTTGTTAGCTATTGCTCGGGCCATTGCCACTGCAACCATTGTGCTCAAAGGATCGGTAGCTACTACTGTCACGACGTCAACGTGGGAGGTTAGATAGCCTACCTCTGTCTCTCTCATGGGAACAACTGATAGAGTGGTAGGGGGAGTTGTTGCTGCCATGCCTGCGATAGTCGTACTGGCTGCTGTACCCACTAGTGACTCGTCGGTGTTGCAATCTCCACCGTAGAGGTACTCGCGACCTATAAGATGATGCCGGGGAGGCACGATTGCTCTCTCAGAACCCATGGGCAGATTAGTCGGTGTAGTGGTGTTCTCCTTACAAGAACAATGAAGCCCGTTGTCACTATCAGTCTCACATTTCACTTCCGTATGGAAGATGCAAGGTGAAAACTAACGTAGGACAAATCCTCGTGTTCTAGGGACGGGTGATAGGGAGGATCAGCTCGGGCGACGAGGGTGACTCCAATGGCTGGTTGCTGAGAAAAGGCATGTTGGGCATTGGGAAGGGCCACGGCCCTACCATCGTCAAGAGTCTATAGTAAACACACAAAAACTATGATAAACCAATAGATTTGATACCAATGTTGATAATCCATGATAATATATATGACTACAAAAATCACAAGTATAGTGTTAAGGATGTACCTTGTCCCCAGAAAGTGGAAACAAAAGTGGAAGCGGAATGGAAGTAAAAGCTGAAGTTGAAGCAGAGGCGAAGATGCACACCGTGCTTTGGTGAAGCCGATGGACTCGAGTGGAGTTGGGGTAGACTTTGTGTAACATCTGTAATTTAGTGGATCTTTAGCGGGTCGAGTCTAGAAGTTATTTCGGTGAATTCGTGTGATTTTTACAGATTTTTGGGCTATTTTTGGGTATTTTAATGAATTTGTTAAAGTGTAAAAAGACTGAGTCACTTCGACCTTCGGGTTTTGGTCGGGTTGACCAGTGAGTTTCGATTGTTTCATCGTGGCGTGCGTGTGTGGGTTTTCACGCCGTGAGACTGGTGTTTGTAATGCAAGGTATTTACTTCCGAGGTACTCGCTTAACTGCTAGCGTAGTAATTTTTTCGTGTTGGCGAGGTGGGGTTTGAGTGATCCCTACTGAGTCTTGTTTTAAGACTCATTCCCTGCGTGTTTTTACCGTGTTTCAGGTGAGGTGCGGCTTCAGGGGAGTGCGTCTGAGGCTCAGCGTAGTTCAGGTGCCCAGTGTTAGTGCCAGAGGTCAGAGTCAGGGTATGCCCCGTGTAGCTGTACTTTTCTTTCTTGTCTCTGTACTAGTTGTGGACTACTGTTATTTATTTTGTTATATCTTGTGGACCATGTATCATGTAAAATGTTAATTTAATTTTCTGCTTAATATTTATAAACTACTTTATTTTATTGTAATTATTTGTGATACTTGTGTAGTCTCCACACTATCCTTTTAACCCTTCCGAGTCTTCGAGCTCGTGGGTGGCGGTTCGAGTCTCGGGTTATCGAGCCTTCCCGGTAATCAAATTCTCGGGTCGTTACAGCTGGTATCAGAGTGCGGTTGTGGAATTATACGAGAATCATAAGTAATTGTAGTGGTCCACTAGTCCACAGCAATGATGTACAGTTGACGCTAGCATCGGGCACCGTGTGTTTTTGTTGACCTTGTCATTTTTGTGTTATCTATCTTTTGCTTTAGGAGCGAGCATGGCGCCGAGGCGGAGGACTCACTCTCAGTAGGGACAGTCGGCAGAGGTTCAGGAGATCCAGCAGGAGGTCCAGCAGGCGCAGGAGGAGCAGAGCAGTGTGCCACCAGCGGCCACTGAGGCAGCAGATACTGCGAGGGTTCCGGGGGCCGAGGATTTCTTTCGCGGCATGTACCAGCTTATGTCGCAGCAGTTCGGCGGAGAGGCTGGTGAGGGCTCGTCGACCAGGGGTGGGCCAAGCCGTGCAGTGAGGGATTTCATGCAGTTCCATCCACCTTACTATGACGGCCAGCCAGACCCTGATTTGGCTCGGAGATGGCTCGATGAGATGGAGCGGGTGTTCAGTTCCATGCGGCGTACTGCGGAGGACAGAGTGATGTTGGCTTGCAACCAGTTGCAGGACACGGCTCGAGAGTGGTGGGCTTTCGAGTGGAAGACATTTTTTCAGTCTCACCCCCTTGAGCAGATCTTGTGGAGTAACTTTGTCAGTGCTTTCGAGCGTGCTTACTGCTCAGAGTACGTTGCTACGTAGAGGATGCATCAGTTTCTGGAGCTGGTACAGGGCGACATGTCCGTGTTGCAGTACAGGGCCCGACTTGTTACGCTAGGTCGCTATGCACCTCACATCATGGAGCATGAGAGGGTGAAGACTGAGCAGTTCGTCCAGGGCTTGAGGCATGAGCTGAGGCACCATTTGATCGTGAACGCTGCCTCTGATTTGGAGACGACTTCTCGTATCGCGGCGTCCTTGGAGCTGGATATGCAGAGGACATGAGGACCGATTAGCCAGGGGCAGTCTTTGTCAGGCCGCAGCCACCAGACGACTACCCAGTAGCAGAGCACGTTCCAGCTTCCTTCTGGTAGTTCAGGAGCTTCGACTCTGGCGGCTTCAGCGCCGGGTTCTGCATCTTTCGGCGCCAAGATCAAGAGGTTCTTCGGGAAGGGTTTCCGGAAGAAGGAGAAGGAGGGCCGAGAGCAGCGGCAGGCTTCTTCGGGCAGTGTTCAGCAGCCGACACCTTTACAGCGGCAAGGGTTGGTCGGTGGTTCTCGTGCAGGGTGTCCCCATTGTGGCGAGTCGCATCCAGGCAAGCAGTGTTCGGCGCAGGTGATCTATTTCAGATGTGACTAGCCGGGTCACATAGCGCATGACTGCCTGTAGCGACCGCGTCAGCCACCCCAGTTTTTGCAGCAGCAGTAGCAGTACCCACAGTAGCAATTTCAGCAGCAAGGGCGGTATCTGCCACTACTACGGTCGGCGAGTGTGGGCAGGCAGAGAGCTCGAGGCCAAGTTTCCCACATGACCAGGGCAGAGTCGTCGCAGCTTGTGGAAGGTACTATTATGATTTTGGGTTGCACAGCGCGAGTTTTGTTTGATTCTGGTGCATCGCACTCATTTATCTCAGAGGATTTCATGCGGAGTGTTGAGGACCCGATCTCCCAGATGTCTTGTGATTTGATGGTGGAGTTACTATCTGGTGACTTCATGGTCACTCCGTATTGCTTTGAGAAGGTTCCAGTCTGGATCGAAGGGCAGAGTTTGCCAGGCAGGTTGTATGCGTTGCAGCTTCGAAACTATGATGTGATTTTGGGCATGGATTGGCTCGAGGCCCAAGGAGCGGTGGTGGATTGTGGAACGAAGAGGGTCTACTTTCAGCATTCTCATAGGTCGACCTTCTACTTCCAAGGTATCCGTTCTACCTCTCCTCGTTCCAATTCTATAGCCAACCCAGGAACCAGTATGGCCAAACCAGGCTGTCTCTGTCAAATATTCAAACATGAATAAGTGCTTATGTTATTGAAATGAAGTTGAGCTTATCACATTAGAATTCAGTTTATCATGCATTTACCCTTTGATTGTCATCATCAAAACTAGAGGGACAACAGTTATTTCATTAGGGGACGCCTTTCAGAAGTGGCATTATTTATTAAATTGGTGACTTTATTTAAGTCGCTATTTATATTTTAATCTAAAAATTTAATTGGAAATTTCAAGGTTGCTACAACTCCTCCCTCTCTCGAGCCCTCTCTCTCCTCTCCACCCCCAGAAGGATCTATAGCTCCATCGACTCTCGGGGCAGCTCCTCCGCCTCTCAGTGCCTCCTTTCCTCCTCCAACTCCGCGACCCGCTGGTCATGGATTGCAAGCTCAGTGCCTGCCAGTGCAGCCCAAGTGAGTGCCTCCTATAACTCTTTAACCTGCAGATAATTCATCACATTTCATGAGCATAACGATATATTTTCTTTGCAAGGAAATAATGTGCATGTATGAATATTATTTGTAAACTCACCCGTGTTGCTAAGTCACGCTCCGTCGCCTCAGCGAGAGCCACTGCTCCTGATAGCCACTCCTCTAGTGAGGTGATCTCTACGGTCAGGTCCCTCGTGCTCGAAGAAGTACCTCCTACTCCTCCTGCTACTGCTCCCTACTGGGCTCGCTGCATTGATTGAGACTGTCAGTTGCTGATCACCAAAATTCAGGGTTAATCATGACATATAGTTAGTGCATACTCACCAGGGCCTCCAAGTCCGCCCGCGTAGTCACGAGCTGGGCCTCCAAGCTCTGGAGATGAACCTGCATGTCCACCACCACCGCATCACATGCATCCTACATTTGTTGTATGTTAGTAGCATATCTCCATAAGCATATAGCATTAAAAATAGAAACCATGCATACATACCCCCACTGGCCTCTACTGAGGCCGACCGACGTATGACTCCCAATAGCGTTGTAAATATGTCGAGCTGTCTGGCGCATGGGAGATGGCTAGAGTGCCGCCCCGCTGCTATTCGACGTACTACTCTGGGAACCGCAACTGCCAATCTGTCACCACTGCCCGTCCACGGGTCTTTTACCCTATCCCGCATGGCTCTACGACGTAAACCCACTCTTGGTGGAGGCCTAGCGTCCTCATCACCAGCCTCAGTCGCAAGGGCTTGATCTCGTTTAGGCAGTGAACCCAGATCTCATGCCCAAACAAGGGTCGGCCCGCTGCAACCCATGGTTGGCCCTCGTCGGTCATCCCTAGGTAGGGTCTCCACACAACCTGCATGCATGCATGTCATCACCATATCATAATAAGCAGGAAATAGAGCGAAATGCATATACA
The DNA here is from genome assembly GCA_024336825.1 of Amorphophallus titanum. Classification (NCBI taxonomy): domain Eukaryota; kingdom Viridiplantae; phylum Streptophyta; class Magnoliopsida; order Alismatales; family Araceae; genus Amorphophallus; species Amorphophallus titanum. The sequence goes on from JANBPO010009603.1 coordinate 65,933,656, forward strand.
ACACACGTACTAGGGAAGCGAGGTAGTCCCGGAACTCCCGCCTAAGCACTCTCAACTTGTGGGCGTGAGGCGCACCGGTCATACATGGTAGCCAACAACGTGCCAGGGGGTACGCATCCGCATGTCGAGGAGTGACCAGGTCCATTGGCATGTATAGGTGGCTCCACACCTGCATTTACAAGCATTAGCATTATTCATAATCATAATCATTCATAATCAATCATAAGCATAAACATACATTTTTAATCATAAGCATAGAAAATAACAAAAAAATGCATACCTGAAGGAAAGGTGAGAAGCCGCCAGCAGTCGTCTCTCGACCCATCCCCGTGGTTAGGTTAGCTATCAAGTGCGCCAGCAGGGCGACACCCCAGGCGCATCGCCCCACTCCGTCTAGGTCCTCTAAAATTCCTAGAAATATGCAATTCATGCCATCTTCCTTTGTCCCCAAAAGTAGCCTCTCGAGCATCAAAAATAAGAACTTCCTCAGATCCATGTCCACTCTCTCTCAGGGTAGGGTCCTGGCAGTAGGCCGCTCGAGCCCTCGCGGTCAGCCACTCGACAAACTCCCCCAACGACTCCCCCATCTTCTATCGAGACTCTCCTAGCCCAAGGAGACCCATCATCACCATCCTGAAAACCATCCTACAGTCCCTAGGGCAGCTTGCCACTGTCTCTAAGCCTAGAAGTCTGCGGGCTAGGTCTCCGTAGTCAGGGAGGGTCACCCACTCACCGCCTCACCATCTACCCCCAGTCCTATAATCCTCATCACATCCTCGAGGCTCAGCACCATGTGCCCCCAGGGGATTAGGAAAGCCCTGCTCGCTCTATCTCATCTCTCCCTCAGCACCTGAATCAGTATCAGGTCTGGTCGTACCGGCTCGATGCTGAGGAAGGCATCAAACCTCATCGCCTCTGCTCTAGCCCTCTAGAAGTCAGGCAACCCGTCATAGGCTGCCAGCACCTGTACCCAGGAAATGCGGGTCCATATCAATCCCTACAAGAAAAACATCAAAAAAAATAATATGTCAAGAACCAAAAAAATAAAAACAAAAAATAAAAAATGCTGTGTTGAATTGGCGTCAACACGGTTAACACCAATTCTTGAATTTGTGTCGACCGACTCAGTCGCCCATTCTTTATTAATATATATAGATATATATGGTTGATACAAATATCGGTTAGTTCCGAATATAATAAACAAATGAATACGAGATCTTTAGGTGCATAAGGACATACCTTAGTCACGCAGCAGAAATATATGTATTAAATTAAGTCTTAATGCTCACGGAGTCAAAATGTGACTACTAGAGTCACCTTTAGTGGTCCACACTCCAAATCCTAGGCTTGTGGTGACATGCCTCCGTGAGTTTATCTTTGGCTGCACTTTCACCGTTGGTGAAAATCACGATCTTTCCCGTGAGAGGAGTATGAGAACACTGCCGCTCATAGTGTTTCTATTGCAGCAAAACCCTCACCGCCTCTTTCACTTTCTCACAACTGTCACTCTCACTTTTTCTTACAACTCATAGTTTACCCTTTTTACTGCACTCAGTTTCTTAACTGCAGCAGCCCTTTTTATAATAGGTGAAGCACTTGCGGGAAATATCTGGGAAGGTGGAAACCGGGGGCGGTGAGAATGAGATGGAGAGGCGGTGGAGGTGAGGAGGCCGCGGATCGGTGCCGCGTGGCCCCCTCCGCACCCCCCACGTGCACGCCTGCAGTGGGGTGTGCTGCGACGGCATTGGGATGGCGGCCCAATGGGCACGCCCAATTAACACTAACTAATACCACAATGGTTAACCTGTTTATCAACAACTTTACATATTTACCCCCATGTGGAAAAACCAGGTGCTGCACTGAGCTTTGGTGGGTAACAAGATATAATGTCTTTGAAATCTTTTGAGGCTGGTGATCGGTGGGTGACAGAATATAATGCCTTTGAAATCCTGGGAGGCTATTGACCGCATAATATTAAGACAATATGCTAAATAAGTACAATCCAGTGAGGCAACGATCTCAAGACCCCTCACCTTCTAAAATAAAACTCAAAACATTTAACAATATAATCAACCAAATAACCCCACCGAAAAAAGAAACACCGAGGATCAAGCTTGATGATCCTGTATGTGTTTAGCTACAGCAATAGGTCATGAAGTAAAGTGAAACTCTGAGTTGACCATCAGCATGATAGGCTAAAAATATCCCTGCGTACACAGCACACATTTGAAAAGTGAACTTGATTTCATTCATTACTCGGTTATAATCCTACCTTTTACTTCTAGAATATTTGTATTATGGCAACATTATTCTAAAAGCTACCATATTTCGGAGAAGAGTGAAGAAAATCGCCCTCCAATTAGCATTTCTTGTTGATTACTTCCTGCTGCCTAATAGAAAAAAGTTGGGGCTGGGGGTGGGGGGAGATGCAATTGTGAGAGCCCTCTCATCACGGTTTTAATATGCCGATGTAAAGTCTATGCACTGTGAACATATCTTGTGAGGGAGAAAGGGAAGAGATGTTCTTACCCCCTTCCGGTCCAACAATTATGAGTCCATTGGCCTCTAAAGTGGTGCAGTATAAACTTTTAACAAGAGGAGTTGCTCCAGCTGCAGCAAGAAAGGCAAGCTTTGAATTTGATACCTAAAACAAAAGGAAGCAGATTAGAAATCCAATTGAAGCAACTTCAGATACTTAGCAGAGAATATTTGCATTTCAAATTTAATCAAATGACACTGACATTCTGGGCTGATGACACAAAAGCTGCAACTACTGACATGGATCAACTATGTTTACTGTTTAGTGATACATATGACCAAACAATTAACAGGTGAAATCCCTCAAGGATTGTTTGAACAACTACATAATTTTGGGTTAACACATTGCTCCAAGTTTGTCCTGTGGTCTAAAGGTTGTATATAAAGTTCTGGTAATGCTTTATGGTACCTATAGCACAGTTGATTAACCAGTATAATGGTAATTCTGATGGCAGTTCTTCGATGAATTATAGTCACCCTTGAGATTCAGGATTTAGATGTCTTACAATCAATGCTTAGCGGACAATGATGCATATTTTGTACCATTGTGCTAAGGACATTTTATATGATGAAGACAATCAATGAATATTTGATGTTCTTGGGTGTCAATGGAGAAAGTCATCATCTACTTGTCCTGTAATGCAGTTTCACATAACGTAAAGTACACTATCCAATCCTCATAAGTGATCCTAGAAACCCAAGAAGCAGCAAACCTGTGTGCACATGTAGAATTTTGAATGAATGCATAAGACATCATATATGGGTTGCAAACACAGATCAGCCAGAGCAGAACTCATGACTTCAGCTAAATCACCCGCCGCACAGTTGCCTCAGATTTACACAGATATGTACACTTTCTACTAGTTACCTATGCGCATTCATGAGCATGACTCTAGTTATACAAAGCACCTGAAAAAGTTAGTATGAATATAACAACATTTCTTCAAAAGCTTTATGGGGTGAAAAAATGGAATGAACTTACGACAGGCAAAGAGTCATGAAACTTCATTGGACGATGTAACGTCATTTCATGCAGTCGTTGACCTACAAGAGAAAAAGGGGTAAGAACATGGGAAGAAACTCCAGTCAGAAAAAGGAAGGCTCAGAAATTAAATACTAGCGAATCATGCATATAGTTAAGAAACTGCATGACCAGCTTTACCAGCATCACTAGAACTAGATTTGTTGGCATACATTGTTTTACTGCAGCTAATATAACTCGTTCCAACCTGTCTACACGATTTTCTGTAATTGAAGGAGATCTTTCAGTCAGCAATGGTGTTATGCTACTAGCTCCAAGCTCCTGAACAGGTAAAACTATAAAATTAGAAACGGGAAAAACGTGCTCAATTACAAAGTTAGAGACTGCGAGGACAACATACAGTACACTTTGTCAACAAGCCAATCCCCACGTCCACCTTTCAAGCTACCTAAGATATTCACATAAAATATGCCAAAAAATAAACTAATATTAAAATAATAGCAAATAGGGCAAGGTGAAACTTGAGGGAGAGGATGACTCACCAAAAGCTGCAAAAACATGCCACTGAATGCTTTTAGAAGCAATTGTTTTTGGATCATCCAACGCCAGAAAATCAAGCCCAGTTCGGTCAATACTCTGTATATGTCCTTCAACCACACCTCCTCTTTCGTTGAACAGCTCTACCCTTGCAATTTAAGGCAAGCAAAGCTATGTTATTTTGTAGGAGCACCACCACTACCAAATCCAGTCAAATGCATGAGCTTCAAGCACAAATATTCAATTTTTTTTTTTATAAAAGACACTGGCTTGTTTATCTATATAACTGGAAACACTAGACTAGAAAGTATCACAAATCAATGGTACACAAATATCAAACAAGGACTGTATGTCCTTGTGGACAATCGAAGAAGGACTTGTCAAGGGACCGTACATGTTTTCAGATAATGTGTGTCCGCAAGCAACCCAAATGACCTCTCCCAAGCCTATATGCTGCAAATGCCATATTTCCTTCCCAAATAATGATAATTTGCTCTCATAGGATTACCTCAAGTTTGCAATATCAATTAAAAAGTAAATAAAAAACACAAAAATAAAGGAGACAGGAAATCTAAACCACCAAGGTGAGAACAGCAGGTTACTGTTATACGTTTAGATCAAAAGAGGTATGGATTGGTGAACTGCAAGCATCAAGACCTACGATTCAGGGTTCCAAAAACCTGAGCACACCCAACCAATTTGAATATCTAGCGGCAACATTCATGATATTAACAGAGAAAATTAATAGGCAAGCTAACAACAAAAGGTGAACACCAGCTCTCACAACAGGCACCAACTTTAAAGGGATCGGAACTGGAAGATACCTCATACCTGTCCTCGACACGCAAACGCAAGACCTTCGTCATGTGCCAGAACTCGTCGCCCTGGACCCGGACACAACCACCCTGCACAGAGATTCCGCAAGACGCCTCTGTACTTCAGATTGCAACACAAAGACTTCGAACCGTCGGCAAGCGGAAGTAGCTCACCTTGGATGAGGGGAGGACATCGGAGTAGAAGCGGGGGAGGCCGCCACGGGACCTGTCCTCCGACGCCGACGACGAGGAGGAAAACGCTCGGGGAGCTGGCGGCATGGTTCGCTGTGAACGGAGGAGGAGGTTGTGCAAGGGGGGTCGAACCGCTAGGGTTTGCATCATCTCCGCCATGGTCGGAGCAACGCGAGCGGAGCTCATTTTCCAGTACTCTTTCCGGAACGAGTTTGGACTTCGGACTGGGAAGCCGAGAGGACTGCTAGGCTGCCTTTGGTTCGACTTTTGAAGGGAATCCCCGACAGGGTTAATCCGAACCAAACGGGTCAGAAATTGAGGTGGACTTCCATTTACTTCCCTGGAATTTGTAGATGTATGGTCGGTGTGTTTTGAATTCCTCGAGGATTTCGTTTGCCCAGCTTTTCGAGTTTGCACTTCTTAAACAGGTTGACCCTATCATATGATAGTTGAAATTAAATTTATGTATAACTGAATCTAACCTGACTATTATAGAGGGGGGTTTTCTTTTCCCTCCTACCCAAACAGAGTCTAATGCCTCGCCCCATTAACGTCTCAGGCCAGTCCCTTAAGTCGACGTCCAAGAGTTCAAAAGAGACTAATCACAGCAAGTATCGCGTGTCAGAGAGGCACTCCTTCAGATTTCAAACTTGGAGGAAAGTTCATTAGATAGCAATTAAGGGCCCCACTGGTTAGTTGGAATGTTAAAAATGAGTATTAACTCTCAACAGTACCCACTCTGATAACCAGAGACCATGTACTAACTCGGCCCAAAGCCCGTAAGAAAAGGCTAGTTACATGGATCATGAGTGTTAACTCGCTCTAAAAGTAAAAATCAATCTCTCCGAAAGAGTGTTAGCTCTAATCCCTGACAAAAGCTTTAGCCAGATCATTGTCGAATCCAACTTCAGCTCGATGGGTTTCTAACTCTTTTCGAGTTTATTTGCAATTGTGGACCCTTTCTGGGTTTATTTACAATCGCGAATCCTTTTTTAGGTTTATTTGAGATTTTGAACCCTTTCTGAGTTTATTTGCGATTTTTCCTTGAGTAGAAGTTGCTTGCAACTCCTAGAAAAGTTCAGGGGTATTTGTGTAGTTTGTATAGACCAAGGGTATTTTTGTAACATCCAAACTGGACAGGGATTTTCGTGTAACCTTGGCATAAGACGCAAGTCCCTCCTTGGTGGAGGCGCGTTGGCCAAAGACTTTCGTGAGATTATTTCTCTTTCGTGAGCTCTTATAAATTGTGGTCCAGCTTCATGCATCCGTCAGCGCAACGTAGGGAATCGACCTGCCCAGTCAAGTCGCGGGGATCATGGGGGCAACGTCCCCTTGCGGGGGTAAAAGGGACAGCTCCCTTGCGGAACAAAAAAATCTTATAATGCCTCTCCAATGAGTGGCACAAGGGACATAACCACAAGGGCATCTATGCAAACCCTTCTCCCCTTGGAAGAAAAAATTTCTATAATTCCTCTTCAAAGAGTGGCACAAGAGACGGACTGGAGGGTGGAGCAGTGGTCAAGGTAGTGGGCCAGAGGATGGAAGGAATAGAAGGTGCGGGGGAGTTGGTGTATGCGTGGCGGAAGGCCAAGAGGTGTGCGGGGGTCTCATCGTCGAAAGACCGCCTAGCGTTAGGGGCTGGGTGGTGAACAATGTTAACTTGGGCCGGTGCCAGTGGCTACTGTGGTTGAGGAGCAGGTTGGTGTTCTGGCATGGGATTTTGATGAATCTTGAGTTCAGGTTGCTGTTGCTGCTACTGTAGGGGTTGTTAGGGTTGCTGGAATTGCTACTGCTGAGGCGCCGCCTGCTACGGCCTTGCTTGTCTTCTTCTCTCCTTTATGTCTTCAATGAGCTGGTGCATCTGGGCCCAGTCAATTCTCAACCCCTCGTGCAAATCATATACTAAATCTCTAAATTGATAGCACCATTCTATAGTATGCCCGGCTACCGATGATAGATGTAGTACCTTGATTAATCGGCAGTCGGATTCCAGTTTTAACATTCTGGCGGGAGCTGTATGTCACCAGTGTACATTAAAGCCGAGAAAATGTCCGGAAGGGTTTTGGGAAGTGGGGGATAATGAGCTCTCTTCGAGCCTGGCCAAGCAGGTGCATAACCAGTGGTAGGTGGAACATTGTGGTATTGGGGTGGTTGCTGAGGCTGTTGTGGTGGTGGGGGCTGTTGTTGCGGTTGCTGGGGAGCTGGAAATGAAGGTTGGGGAGCTGGTGGAGTGGAGAATTGGGTGTTGTGTGGAGGCTGCTGGAAACGGGGTGGTGCGGACATGTTAACATCCTGCACTTGCTCGTTGGTTTCTACCCCCTTTGTAATAGGGCCCTGGGACTTTCTAATAGATTTTGGCTTTGGGGCCTCAGACAATGAGTGGATGGGGGAGTCTTTAAACTACGTTTGAATGAATCGGGCTCGACTGTACAACTGGTGCATATTTGAAATGTCATTCATGACAAGTATGTTATGGAACATCAGTGTAGCATTAGAATTCAACAATTTTACATTTTCTTCCTCTGAGATCTGCCCGGGCACACGTGAGGCCATCTGCCTCCATCGGTCTGCATATGTAGCGAAATCTTCATCAGCCTTCATCTTTTCTGCTACCAAGTCTGTAAATGAATATTCTAAGCCTACCAGTCTTGAAATCTTTGAATGAATTTCTCCTTTACAGTCTTGAAACTTTCGGCCTCCTCCAAGGGTAAGGTATAAAACCACTCTAGTGCCACCCCGTCCAATGATCGGCGAAAGAGATACGCCATGAGGAGATCATCATGTTGGAACTGCGCCGATTCATATAAGAACTCCCTGATGTGAATGAACGGGTTGCCATTCCTGTCATACTTCCGGTATACGGGGAGCTCAGACTGAGAGGGAAAATGAATGTCCCTGAAATTGAGAATGGGGATGTCGGCAAGGGACTGTGGGCCGACCCTTTTGTGAAGGAGATCAATTTGTTGCTGCATGGCAGCCCACTTTTCAAGAATTTCCTGTTCTCGGGATGGCGGAGACAAAGTAGGGAGAACAGACCCAGAATATTGAGCTGATGGGTAAGCTGACAAAGGGGGAAGCCCAAAAGAAGGATGATGGGCCAGGGAGGGGCCCATATCAGAATGAGCGAGCTGGGTAGCCCCAGGTTGGAGGCGAATGAAATCAGCCGGGGCCACGAGGGCCTGCGGCGTAGGAGAGACAGTGACATAGGGATCAGAATAAGAACTCAAGGGGATTTGGGTCTTCCCCTTGTCTGGAACCTGATGGGCCGAAGTAGAGGCTTGGCCCGCTTCCATGCTTGGAAATCGAAGGGTCCTGGGATGGACCGGAGTAAGGTCAATGGGGGCAGCAGAAGTAGCCCCTAATCCAACAATCGGAGATGTGGAAGTGGCGGCAGTAGGCACGCCAGGAAAAAGAACTGAAGATGGAGCATCCGCCCCTTGCAAAGCTTGTCTGAGAAGGTGGAGCTGAGTGGGGTCCAACTGGGCCATCATATGGAGCACTTGACTGGCCGAGTTGTGAGCAGATGAATCTAAAAGAGAGGGTTGAGTACCCTCGGGAGTGGTAGATGGGGGAGGAGGGGTGGACCCCTGTCTCCCTTGGAGAGAGACGACCCTGGACGGGTCCTCTAAGAGCCCTTGAGGAAGGGAATCCTCATGGGTGTGGGAGAAGTTGTAGGATGACATGGCTGGAGGAGAATCAAACAAAGGATTAAAGTATGAGATGAAATGAGAGTTGCTTCTAGGAGATGATCCTATGGGTACAAAGCAACTCCACATACACTAAAACACCTTGTGCAAGGAAGACAATCAACCCCTAACAAAGATCTAAAAAGACAATATCAAGTAAAATGCGCAGAAAAGAGGGGAGAGATGAGGGAAGATATGACCAATCAACCAACCAAGTTATAAATGATGCACGAAAAATTTTATAACTTCCCCTTTAGGACCTTAGTGGATTAATTAAAATGTTGATTCTCTCAACCACAAGGGTACCTAACAAGGGTGGAAATGGAAAACTGGTGAGATGGAAGGGTGTTTCCCCCGTAGTAGCTCTGGTTGTGGTCCTGTGAGTCCACAGGATGCTCAGAAGTGAGCCAATCCACGAGTTGCCTACTTGGTCCAGCTAGGTTTTGATGTCGTGAAGGAGTATCCTGTTTTCATTTTCCACCAGTCCATTGGCTTGAGGATGCCCTACTGAAGTATAGTGGTTCCAGATCCCCAGCTCCGAGCACTTTTCTTGGAAGGCGGTGCTCACAAACTGTCTACTATTGTCGATCGTGAGAACTCTTAGGAACCCGAATCGACAGATGATGCTTCACAGCACAAATCTCCATGTTGCCTCGCTCGTAATCTTTCCTAATGGCTCGGGCTTGATCTAGTCGGTGAAATAGTCAATAGCGACTATGAGGAATTTCTTCCTCCCTTGTGCTTCAGAGAATGGACCCAATATGTCCACCCCCCAACGGGTGAACGGGCGACGCTCCATTAGGGTGTGCAGTCGCGAGGCCAGTTGATCGTGCAGGTTGGAGAATCTCTGGCATTGTGGGCATTTATGGACGTACTCGAGGCAGTCCTTTTGCAAAGTAGGCCACCAGTACCCCTTCAGATCAGCGTCCGTGCGAGTGCTCGCCCACCTACGTGGCTTCCGCAGATCCCTTCATGCACTTCCCGAACCGCCTGATTGGCTTTCGTGGGGAACATGCATTTCAGTAGTGGGGCTGAGAGAGATCGGCGATAAAGTCGATCGTTCACCATTGTGAAGTGAGCTGCTCACATATGCGTGTGGCGGGCTTCGGCTCGGTCGCTTGGGAGTTGTTGTCTTAGGAGGAAATCCAATAGGGGATCCATCCAAGAGGGCTCGTAGTCGATGGTGTTTACCTGGGGTGTTGATTCCGCTATGCTCAGCACAGCCAGCACCTTAACCAGGATGTATCTGGAGCTGGAAACCACGGTGGCAGATGCTAAATGAGACAGGGCATCCGCTCAAACATTTTCTTCTCTTGGGATGTGGACTACCTCAAAGTGGAGGAATTCTTTCACCGCGGCTTTGACTTTCTCTAGATACTTGATCATGGATGCTTCGCGTGCCTCAAACTCTCCCTGGACTAGACTGACGACAAGCTTGGAGTCACTGTATGCCCTTACACCGGTTGCCCCCAGGTGTTTGGCCATCCGTAACCCTGAGAGTAAGGCTTCATACTCAGCCACATTATTGGTGGTTGGAAAGTTGAAGCGAAGGGCTTACTAGAGTTCCATCCCCTCTGGCGATAGTAGTACCAGTCTCGCTCCGCTGTCGGCTGCGCCGGATGATCCATCAACGTACAACTCCCACGTAGGTCCCGAGGACTGCTCAGGCAAGTCTTCGGTGGGTATCATGTTTTCGGCGACTAAGTCGGCGAGGGTCTTGGCTTTGATAGCGGTCCTCGGATGGAACTTGATGTTGAATTCACCTAACTCGATAGCCCACTTGACCAGTATCCCCGAGGCGTCAGGGTTCTGGAGAACTTGTTGTAACGGTTGGTCGGTGAGAACGACGATTGGGTGAGCCAAGAAATAAGGGTGCAGTTTGCGAGCGGCCGTGACCAAAGCTAGGGCAAACTTCTCAGTCCGTGAATACTGGAACTCCGGCCCTTGTAGTGCTCGACTGACGTAATAGATAGGCTTCATAACGTCGGCCTCTTCCCTTGTAAGCACAACACTCATTGTGCTCGGGATCACCGACAAGTGCAGAAGTAGTTGCTCTCCTTTTTTGGGCTTGGAGAGTATGGGAGGAGTGGCAAGGTAACGCTTTAGCTCCTCAAAGGCCTGCTCGCATTCCTGATCCCAGTCGATCTGTCCCTTCTTCTGCGGGGCCTTGTTGGCTTGCTTAATCAATCAGAAGAAGGGGAGGCACCTTTCGGCTGCTCGAGACCGGAACCGAGTCAATGCGATGATACGTCCAGTGAGGCATTGGACCTCCCTCAGTCGCTCTGGCCACTTCATTTCCAGCACCGCGCGGATCTGGTCGGGGTTGGCTTCGATTCCCCTGTGAGTGACGAGGAAATCGATGAACTTCCCTGATCTAACGCCGAATGCGCATTTAGCTGGGTTAAGTTTCATATTGTACCTTCGGAGCATTGCAAAGGTCTCCGCCAAGTCTCCCAAGTGCTTGGTGGCTTGGAGGCTTTTTACGAGCATATCGTCAATGTAAACCTCCATGTTGCGGCTGATCTGTGAATCGAACATATGGTTGACAAGACGCTGATAGGTTGCTCCCACATTTTTTAATCCGAATGACATGCGAGTGTAGCAATACAGGCCATGATCGGTGACGAACGTGGTCTTGTCTTGGTCGGGCTCATGCATGCTGATTTGGTGGTACCCTAAGTAGGCATCCAGGAAACTTAGCATCTTGTGCCCGGCCGTGGCATCGACTAGTTGGTCGATGCGTGGCATGGGTGATGGGAATCGACGCCGAGCAAGTATAGTTTATTTTACATTTATGTCCTTTTCATTTGTGTTTATATCCTTGGGAAAGTATGTACGCAATTGTAAGGCTTTACGGGCGATGATCCCAAGATTTGCAAAAAAATAGGAAGAAAAGAATGGGGTTAAAAATGGATATGCCTCAGTGGCCTCAATCAGCTCCCTCCCTAGGACTACTGAGGGCAAAAATTGCCACCGACCCAGTTGGGGTGAAAACCCATAAGGGCACTTCAGGCAAAATTGGGTAAGCCCTCTGTGTGAAAATTTGTAAGGGCACATTGGAAAAAGCTCAAGGGGGCTAGCGCTCTAACGAAAACTCACAAAGGGCAGTAGAGCTGGTAAAGAGAAAAACAAAAAAAAAATCTCTCTTCTCCTTTCTACTTCTCGTTAACAAAAGTCTCCGACCGTGATATTTTCACCGATGGTAGAGCTCAACATTACTCTGTAATGATGGTGGCCACTATACCCCTGAGGGTCAGCCATTGCCAGTTCCAGTTCAAGTTCTAGTCCCAGTCCTCCGCCTACTACACATCAGCAGTTAGCCAGCTAGCTCCAGTTCTAGCTCCAGTTCCAGTTCCAGCTCCAGTTCCAGTTCTAGTTCTAGTCCTAGTTCCAGTTCCAATTCTAGTTCCAGCTCCAGTTCCATTTCCAGTTCTAGCTCTAGTTCCAGTTCCAGTCCTAGTCCTCTGGCTACTATACGTTAGCAGTTAGCCGGCCAGCTCCAGTTCCAGTTCCAGTCCCAGTCCTCTGGCTACTACACGTCAGCAGTTAGCTGGCCAGCTCCAGTTCCAATTCCAGTTCCAGTTCCAGTTCTAGTTCCAGCTCCAATTTCAATTCCAGCTCCAATTCCAGTTCTAGTCCCAATCCTCTAGCTACTACACATCAGCAGTTAGCCGGCCAATTCCAATTCCAGTCCTAGTCCTCCAGCTACTACACGTCAGTAGTTAGCCGGCCAGCTCCAGTTCCAGTTCCAGCTCCAGTTCCAGTTCCAGCTCCAGTTCCAGTTCCAAATCTAACTCCAGTTCCAGTCCCAGTCCTTCGGCTACTACACGTCAGCAAGTAGCCGGCCAGTTCCAGTTCCAACTCTAGTTCCAGTTCTAGTACCAGTTCCAATCTCCAGCTCCAGTATTCAGCTACACACCTCAATGGTCAGTCGACCAGTCCCAGTCCTCTGACTACTACACGTTAGCAGGTAGCCAGCCAGTTCCAGTTCCAGTACTCAGCTCTAGTATTCGACTATACACCTTAATGGTTAGCTGACCAGTCCCAGTCTTTCGGCTACTACATACCAACAGTTAGCCTACTAGTTCCAGTTCCAACTCCAGCTCCAGTTCTAGTATCAGTTCCAGTCTCCAGCTTTAGTATTCGGCTACACACTTCAATGATCAATCGTCCAGGCCCAGTCTTTTTCCTACTATACATCGACAGTTAGCTGGCCTGTTCCAGTCCCAATACCAGCACCAGTTCCAATTCTAGCCTCAGTCCCTGGCCACGTCATTGTGGCACTCATCCGTCCAGCTTCAACTCCCTATTTCTCAGACCGATGTCAATTACATTTTCGGCTAACAACACACCAGCAGCCGGTTCACCGGTACTCAGCAAATAACCGACATACTTCAGAATCAACCAGCAACCCTGACGATACAGGTCGTCACACCTTTATGGGTTGACCCTAGCCCCCAGCCCCTAGTAACGTGGGCCAACACCCCCTGAGGGGTTAGCCTCCAGCCCCCAGTTCCCCAAAGTACTGAATCTATGCATATTATCTCCTAGCCCCTTAGCCTCTAATCAGCTCCAGTCAACATACCCTATTTGAGCAAACCCTCAGCGCCCAACCCCTAGTTCCCAACAAACAGCCTCTAGTATCCAGCACTTAACCTCCGGTAAACCCTCAGGGCACCCAGTATCCAACCTCCACCAGTCAATACCTAGTCCTCAATTCTAGTACCCAAATTCGGGTATCCAGTCCCCTGTAACCAGTACCCGCATATAGTAGAAAAATCAACCACGGCTAACAGTACGTGGCCGGTAGCTCCCGCATTCAGCATTGTTCTACGAGAAAGAAAAGATGGGACGACATGAGAACATGACAAAGTCCAGTATGCTGTCATTCATATTCTATGAAAGGAGCCCAAGACATGCACTTGGGGTAACAAAATATACACGACCAGGGTACCAAGCATAATAAAAAAAGGGGGGAGGAGATACAATCAAATCAGAGCTCGCTCCCCTCCAACATCGACAGACAAGACTGAGCAACACAAGACTGAGCAGTAGCAAGCTCCACCTCAAAAGTGGACAAGAGCTGAGTACTGGCCTCGACCGTGCTCCCAGCCTCTCACCACTCAGACCTGGTGTGCTCTGTGGTCGACTATTGCTCCTCTAAGGCCTTCCTCAAGGCCTTAGTCCTGCTCTCAGTGATGTGGCATAGCCCTATGATGTTATTGGATGCAATGACGACCCTAGGACCTAGACCAGCAAGCATATAAAGATGATCACGGACTCACGCGAACGGCTCGCTCTCACGGCGCACACGATCCCCCGAAGGTGACCGGGCGATGATGGCGAGGGTCCAAGGCGGAACCCAATCGTTCACTAGTCCCCTCGGCTGATTACCGAAAATATACTATAAACCATGGGGTATGACAAACACTAGCATCGCATTACACTAGGAGTACTTGTTTTAATAAACGAGTGAAATCCATGAGGCTATCTCATGATTGAATAATTACATGCTTGTTATATGATATTCTAGTGTATAGTCTTTATGGTTATGAAAAGTGAAAGTACGTACTCGTCAAATGCTTGTACATTCTCGTTCGTGAAAGGCCAAACTTACATTCTTATTATATACTTGCTCGATCATGCTCTCATATCTCTTATCTTGGTCATATCTTGTTACTTATGCTACTTTGGTTTTATCTGTGTGATTCATCACATTTTTATTATCTTACTTTCTAGGGCTAAAATATAATCAATTAAATATTACCTTCATGTTGATACGAAGATACCTACTGGGTAAGTGTGCTCATTATCCTACTTTTTCAATCTTTTTAGGAAACTCTAGTGGATCAGATTCTGAGTATTTCGATGATGGATCCAAGAGTGATGATTAAAGGCCCGAGAGAAGACTTAGAGTGTCATAAGTCCTTACGTTAGTTTGGAGTCATATCATGTAATTTTTACTTTATTAAGTCATGCTATGTAATTTTCCTTTTTTATTGAGTCAAGTGTGTCAAGGAGTCAAGTCTTAGTTTCTATTGTAAAACATTGATTGTTATTCAATAAAGTAGAATTTTGAGTACATCACATTGTGCCCATTTTATATTATGTTTGAATGATTAGCGCTCGGATTATATTGCTAGCTTGAGACGTATTGCCGACTATTCACGTTCCCGATATTCTTCCGTTATACATATATCTCAGGGTGTGACAAGACAGATCCAGCGGCATGGAACTTTGATGAAATCAATGGCAGCACATTGTTGCTCCAAGATACAAGGTTCAAAAGAAATCAGATGAAGAGAGTCAGCATACTACCAACATCGTACAAAGATGAATTGGTGCATTGGCATGTGCACAATGTTCTCCAAGCAATAGCCCGCTGGGCACTCAGACAAGCAGCATAATGTTCACATATAACGAATATAGAAACTAGAATGTAGAATGAAAGGGGTAGCAGAAGACATGAGCATCGAGGTATATTGGAGTGGGCCTGTACCCCAACAACCCATGGGAGTGGGTGATGAGGCCCATGGCCATTTCCACAGAAAACAGGTGCACTGAGCAATGATGGATATACTCATTACAGAAATTAAAATGGGATTTACACACATTAAACACATAGATCCTATTCAGGTCTAGAACATTGATCAGAATCTGTATGACACATTGAGGAAGAGACTTGTATAATATTGCCCATGAGGGCATTAATACCCATCTGGCGGGTTAGGATAGGTAGAGCCAGAGACTCGATCATGGTGATTGAACGGCCTTGGTTACCTTCCCATAGCGCAACACATCTACAACATCGAAGAAAATATAAGTCACATAATGAGATCTGGGAACAGGGATTGAAAGAAAAGAAGAGGTTGCAAGGATGAATCCATCTATGACTGAATGCAGCTGAGCTCAATTCTCTGATTCATTTCTTTGCATACAAAAAAAAGAACATGCAGTATGCCCAGACCATGGGATCTAGGCAACAATTACACATAAAAAAAGAATAGCATATAGTTTCAGACAAAAAAAGAAAGGGGGAGGGAGGGGCATTGACCCCATTCCCTCCCCAAAACCAGCACACCTTTTCTCCCTCTTCCTTCCTCTCTTCTCTCCCCTCGGAAGTGGACTCACATGACACTTCTATGAATTCTTGATTGCCAACAGGACTAAGGGGCAGCAGACTAAGCTTGGAGAGCTGGCAATTCTCTAATCGCAAAGGGGCCAAAGCAGTAGATGATTGTCGGGGTCCTACTGCCAGAGGGGGGAGCTTGTTCTTCGGGCTTTGCTCGTTCTTATAACAGCCACCTAAGGGCACGAATGAGGAGCCACTGATGATTGGAGGATTCCTATCCATGTGTCCTCGTACGGGCTTCCCGCAAGCTTCCAGAAGGGCTTCGAAGCTCGACCAACCTTCATGCGTGAGGCTCCCGCTCATGGTTAGTGACATAGGGAGCCAACAGGTGGAGCTCGTGCTTTGCTCCGGTGGTCCAATGTGCAGGGGGCAGGTGGAGCTGCCGCGTGTGTGCTTTCCGGAACAAAATGCTAAGGACCTCGCCAGAGGTGAAGCTACCGCGCGCGTTAGGCATGCGCTCGTCGGACCAGAGTGCCAGGGACCTCGCCAGAGGTGAGACTGCCGTGTGCGTTCGTTAATCTAGGATGCCAAGGACCCCCTGGAATCAGCTCACCGGCGATAGTGAGGAGAGGGAGTGAAGCTCCCGTGCCCTCCTCTCATTGGTCCGGCGAGGGGAAAGGAGTCGACTCCTTTGATTTCGTTCGTTCATTTTTTTATTTGTTTTATTTTTTTTGTTTGTTTGTTGTCTTTTTGTAGAGATATATATATTTATATAGATATATGTATATCTTTCTTTGGTGTGTATTTTTGTTCTTTTCTTCCAAAATTGGCTCGACTTTTTGCCACTCTCGAATAAACCCCCCGAGCTTCGGACTCCCTACTCGGATCGTCCTAATAAATGAACTCTTCTCTCCGCCCTATTGAGGGCCGGGTTACTGCTTTGGAATCTGCCACCCCGTTGAGACACAGTGGGGTGGTCCCCTCGTTCTTTCCTTGAAAGGGTGAGCGCCCTCCTATGCACTCAGGGGGGCCGGTAACCGGTCCACCCCGCAAACTAATCGTTTACCCTCCCCCAACCAAAGCCTAAGGCGATTCGAGAAAAAGGAAAGGGGCAAAGAGAAGAAGCACAGCCAAACTCGCTACGCTGACAAAGAGTGGTGGGCAGGGGAAGGACGATTCATTCCTCACGAAATGCAGATTACAAGTGCTTGCGGGGGTGCTATCCCACATTAAAAAAAGGGGGGGGAGGAAAGACAAGAGGGTAATGGAGGGGCATGACATTCAATCCAGTCTCCTAAAGATGTCTTCAAAAGGAAGAATCCCGACATAGGGAAACCTGATCATTTCACTCAGTCGGTCCTCCTATTCTTGCAGCCGCTCTAGTTCTATCCGAATCGAGGCCACTATCGCTTCGGTCGTCGATAACCGCTCCATTGCCTTGGCCTCCGATGCCTGGAGTGCCTCGAGGTCTCGCTCGGCCTCAGCCAACCACTCCCTCAGCCGCTCCATGCGGATCACTAGCACTTGAGCCTCGACGCGACGACGCTCTGCATCACCTCAGTGCAACGCCTCATCGCCTAAGCGCGCTTCAAGGGTGCACGAATATTCTTCCCTTTCCAAGCGGAGCGCAATGGCCTGGCTGGGAACCTGTGTCTCAAGAAAATCATGGCGATGGACATATTGGAGTAACATCGTCACCCTCCATGATCATTCTTCTAACGGGCAGCCCATCAACTGTAGCGCTTCGGTCAACTTCTCTGCAATGGCCCTTAGCCTCCGGTATGTGAGCTGCGGGTCAGTAAGCACCATTGACCACAACACCATCAGATTCTGTTTCACCGGAAAGTCTGAAGTGGTAAAACCCAGAGCGGGAGCGGTTGGGACATTGAACTCCAGCTCAGAATCCACTGAGGCCCAAAGTGTAGTGTCGACTACGGAAGAAGATGACGGCAGTGTCGGAATAAGGGTGGACGCCTCTTCAACTATAGCACCAAGCTCCCATCTCATCTCTGAGACCACGGGGTGGGAAGTCGTCGCTAGAGCACTAGCGCTCTCTCCTGCGAGAGGTGCCAGCATCCTTTCCGACCCTGTCTCCAAGGCCGAAGACTCTATCTCCATCGGCGTGCTCAACCTACTCTTGGCGAGGGGTAGCACCTCCACAATGACGCCCTGAGCCTCTTTGTAGAAGATGCTCCTATAAGTTCTACCTCTGCCTCTAGGGTCGAAAGCAGAATCTCCATCCGGACGCCCAGTTCATCCCTAGTTAAAGGAGCTATGTCCCCCACCTCGATGTGACTCAGGAGAAGGGGCAACGCCGATGCCAACATGCTCACTACCTCTGCCTGAGCGGTGCCGGTCGTCAGCGCCAAGGCCGAGGAGGCATCAGTCCGAGTCGATCTCACGATTGCTTGAACGTTGGGTGGAAAGGACGTAAAGTGCCTTAATACATCTCGCAGGGTTTGCAAGTTCGCTCGAAAGCTGAAGCGGTCTGGCGACAAGATGGGTGGTAGGGGAAGCGTGCTCGCCAAGAAGCCGAAAGTAGACGATGGTACACCAGATTTACCCTGGTTGCCGTACCGAGAGGCACTCGCAACCTGCCGACAACCAGTCGACAGGCACGAAGACCCGTGGCCTCCACCGCTGGTGTTGGGACCATGTCTGTAGGCGTCACCAGAGTGACCTCGCCTGCTAAGACTATCAAGGTGAGCCCCTCCGATGCCTCTGTTCCAAAAGCTCATGCCAGATCCGCACTTGTAGGTGCCACCACGCCGACCGGGCCTACTGGGGCTGTCGAAACAAGCCCCTCTGACGTCCCTGCTCTGGGAGCCTGCACAGGTCGAAGAAGGGGTCATGCGGAACATCATGGAAAATCCACAAATGACTAAACAGGGACGCAATCTTGCACTTACATCCGACACTACCAAACTTAAGAAGCTTAGCAGGAGCGATAACATTTGAAGTGGCTTGAGGTCCCTAGGCCCTAGAAGAGGGTTTTTGAGTGGGGACCCCTCGGCCTGGATGTGCCAGCATCCTAACGGCTCCTCCATTGTAGCTTCGGCAGTGGCGAGCACGGCCTTGGCTGGAGACACGTCGCCTTTCTTGGCCTTATCGGCTTGGCACGTCACGACCGGGCTGGAAGTGAGGGACGCCCCTATCCTCGGGCTGTGTCTCAAGCATGTCCCAATGATTGGAGAGGATGGTGGGCTAGTCCCCGAACCCCTCATCATTGCACTGACTTCTGTGAGGGGGTAAAGATAGTGTTATGCCCCTTGTGCTTTGATGATGGTGTGATGTGTGTTTTGATGATAGCAACATCATGAGTCACCATATAAGAATGCATGCACCAATCTGGTGTGGGAAGCCTTAGCAAAGAAATCCAACTCAATGTGATACGCATCCTTCTTAACCATCTGCAGATCAATCCTCTTCACAACCACTTGAGCACCACCTTCCAAGGTACCATGGTAGAGATCCCCTGAATGCCCATGCTGGATAAGGTTTGACTCACTAAAATGTGAAGTAGCCCGGAGCATTTGCTCATATGTGAAAGAATCCCCTACAGCTGACCAATTGACCGAGATTCCAACAGGTGGAGGGCCCCCTTCAGGAGTAGCAGCACTCCCACTCATATCCCTCTGCCCACCCATGGCAGTTCCACGTTGCTTCAAGCAGCAAACAATCAAAACAACCAGAATAACCGCAAAGCCAGTGCCACCCAAAGCTCCTGCCAGGACATACTTCACTCGCCATTTGTTTTTCCTTCCAGAGTCTCCTGCGAAGTTAGTTGTGTTACCACTTGGAGTCGCAGGCCCATCATATGTCAGCCCCCTCTGTGCGTAAAATTCCGAGCATTCCTGTAAGCTTCTCTGGTTCGAGCCATTGCTGAAACAGTTCAGCTCAAAAGTGGTATTCGAACCAACTGGTGCCTGGCCTTCAAAATAGTTACCCGAGATGTCCAGAATGCTAAATCTCAGGAGAAGGCTCCCCTCGCCAACAGGTAGCAATCCATAATAAGAATTGTGAGACATATTGAGGAACCCGGAACTGGCATTGGTATTTCCCAGAACACCTGGAAGGCTTCCACTGAAGTTGTTGTAAGAGAGATCAATAACCCGCAGCTCGGACGAAGACCACATGGAATCCGGCAAGGCGCCAGAGAAATTGTTGTGACTCAGTGTCAGCGACTGGATCCGGCGGAGGCCACCGAAGAGATCCCCCACGAGGGGACCCGACAAAGAGTTGTTCTTTACATCCAACTCTAGCAAGCTCCGCAGATTCTTCAGGTCCTCGGGGATGCTCCCGGACAGTGAATTGTGGGCAAGATCAAGAGTAACTAGTGAGGAGACGTCTCCGAGCTGGGGCGGCACAGATCCGAAGAGGTTGTTGTTGGATATCCTCAGGGTCCTCAGGCTGGAGAGCATGCCGAGCTCCGGGGGGATGGGGCCGGTGAGGGAATTGGAAGAAAGGTCGAGGTAGGTGAGGCTGCCGAGAGACCCGAGCGACGCCGGGAGAAATCCCGAGAGAACATTCCCGGAGAGATCGAGGACGGCGAGGTTGGAGATGTTGCCAAGCGTGGGGGGGATGCTCCCCGTGAGGGAATTCCCTGAGAGGTGGAGCGCGGCGAGGCGAGCCGCGTTCCCCAGGGAAGACGGGATGGCGCCGGAGATGGAGCAGCGGCGGAGGTCGAGGATGGCGAGGGACGCGGGTAGACGGGTGCCGAACCAGTCGGGGATGGTGCCGGGGAGGGCGAAGCCGGAGGCGTTGAAGGTGGCCAGCCGGGTGAGGTTGCGGATGCCGTCGACGGCGAAGCGTGGGTTGAGGCGGGCCGCCCTGGTGCGGCGGAGGCCGGCGAGTTCGAGCTCCACCACCCTGCCAACCTGGCACCGGACCCCAGCCCAGGCGGTACAGGGGTCCGCCTTCCTCGGCCAGTCCCGGGAACGGAGACCCAGCGAGGCGCGTAGGTTGTAAAGGGCGGCGACGTCGACGGCGGAGGCAAGCCGCTGTTGGGTTGGCGACGGCGGTGGCGTCTGCGCTAATGCCGCTGGTTGGGAGCCCAAGAGAGAGAAGAAGCAGAGGAGGAAGACGACAACCAGCGACGTTGGACCTGACATGGCCGCCGAACACTCTGATCTGTTTGGAGGGATCATGGCCGCGACGGTGACCTCTGCCTCTTCCTCCTCCCCCCGCAGGCTTCCATTAACACACTATTCGAGCAGTGGGCTCCTCACCATTTCCTCTCTCTCTCTCTCTCTCTCTCCTGCGCAGAAATCTGTACTTCGTCGGCCTCCTCTGTTTGACGAGGGCATCAGAGGGGAGCAGCGATGACGACAACAAGAACCCAGAAAAAAAATCCAAACTTGTGATAGGGAAACCGATAAAAAGGTGATCTTGGCACTCCGATTTCTACTCTGCTGCAGTGCTCCCCCGCAGGCACAACTAATTCCCCTGCCTCATTAAAAACCATTCGGTGGTTTTAATGCCCGGAAGACGACTCCCCCCTCCCCACCCGCCTCCTCGCTTCCCCTGCTTCTGCTCGTCACCACCACCTCCTCACCCCTTCCTCCTCCCGCCGCCGTGCAAGGAAGTGGGCCACGCAGGCCAGAGGGAAAGAGTAGAGAGAGAAACAGAGAAGAGATGGTGGGTTGACCTGCGAGGAGACGTGGGGGGGGCGGACAATCTTGAAGTGTGACTTTAAGGCCACTGCTGAGGCGTGTGCCAGCGCCCCGCTCTGCTCTTTTCTTCCTTTCTCTCTCTAGACTTTGGAATGCCGCCGCCGCCGCCCGCGCCGCTGCTGTGACGGCAGTGGAGATCTGCGACCAGGCGTGGTTAGTTTCCATTCCTGGTGGGGGGGTGCCAGGGAGAAGCGTGCACGACTCTGACGCCATTTAGTGGAAGCACTCTGCCCGAGCCCTGTCTCAATAATCATGCGCCCCGAGACGTTGCTCGATGAGAATACCCTGCTCGGCCATGCCTTGACATTTGCACATGACCTCTGATGCTGCTTTATAGAGGCACCCTATCTAGTCCCTACCTCGATAATTGTGCATGGCCTTCAGACGCTGCTCAATTGAGGCACCCTACCTGATCTCTGTGCGACATAGCCGTTGCTTGATGAGAGTGCCCTGCCCAGCCTCTGTCCCAATGGTCACGCACCATCAGACAAGGCTCAATCGAGGCGCCCAACCTGGTTCCTTGCCTCGATGATCATGTGTCACTTTTAGATCACCTCAATAAGCGTGCCTTTAGTGCTGTTACCTGGTCAATGGGCATACTTCACAAGTCCCAATGCAAGATGAAGTGCCAGGCCCCTGCCTCTATCAATGGCCCCTGAGCACGACCATCAAGGTCTAGTGGCGCCCATCTACTCAGTCACAACAGTGTCCCCGGCACCCGACTACTAGCGACTCTGGTCACATTGGGGCCCGCGGCACCCGATCACTCAATAGCTCAGTCACAATGGTGTACCCAGCACCCGACTGCCAACCACTTCAGTCTCAACGGTGCCCCCGGCACCTGACTGCCAACCAGCTCAGCCACAATGGTGCCCCCGGCACCCGACTGCTAGCCACTTCATTCACGATGGTGCCCCCGGCACCCGACTGCCAACCAACTCAGTCACAACGGTGCCCCCGGCACCTGACTGCCTGCCACTCTGGTCACATCGGGGCCCCTGGCACACGATCACTCAACATCTCAGTCACAATGGTTCCCCCGGCACCTAACTGCCAACCACTTCAGTCTCAACGGTGCCCCCGACACCTGACTGCCAGCCACTCCAGCCACAACAGTGCCCTCAGCACCCGACTGCCCACCACTTCAGTCACGATGGTGCCCCCGGCACCCGACTGCCAACCAGCTCAGCCACAACGGTGCCCCCAGCACCCGACTGCCAGCCACTTCAGTCACGACGGTGCCCCCGGCATCCGACTGCCAACCAGCTCAGCCACAACGGTGCCCCCGACACCCGACTGCCATTCACTTCAGTCACAACGGTGCCCCCTGACACCCAATCACTCAACCACTCCAGCCACAACGGTGCCCTTGGCCCCTGACTGTCAGCCACATTAGCCACAACGGTGCCCCTGGCACCCGAATGCCAGCCACTCTGATCACATCGGGGCCTCCAGCACTCGATCACTCAACAACTCAATCACAATAGTGCCCCCGACACCTAACTGTCGGCCACATCGGGGCCCGTTGCGCCCGACTACTCAGTTGCCTCAGTCACAGCGACGCCCCCGGCGCCCGACTTTCAGCTACTCCAATCACATCGAGATCCGCAACGCTCGATCACTCAACAACTCCAGTCCCACCAGGGCTGACGGCACCCGACAATTCTGAGCTCAACGGCTTTTGGTTGCTCCAGTCATGGCGATACTTACGCCGTCCAACCGCTCCAGTCCCAATAGCGCCCGACCGCCCCAGTGACAAGTGATGCCTACGTCATTCGGTCGCCTTGGCCTTGGTGATGCCCAACTGCTCCAGCACAACGGTGCCTATGACGCCCCTACTGTCCCGACCTCGACACTATCGCATGACGGGAAGACATTGTGACGCCCCTCGGGTGGCATCCTGCTGAGTCATAGGTACTCCGACGGACACTATGTATGGATACGGAGCTACCCATACAATAATGTAATGGCCCGGGGACCGTCATAAATGATGAAATTGTCCCGCGGCTTGCAATCACTTGTAATCGAGCTCTCATGCCCCCACATAAATGCCTTTCACAGCACATAAGTCATGTAATCCAGTCAGGGAGTGGATCTCCCGCCCAGCTGGAACTAGTCTCTCTACCCCCAGCTATCCCTGTTACGTTGCTGTTGCCCTATCGCTGTTGCATGGACTAAGCCCTCCCGACGTCGCGGTGTCCAGGGTCCCTGACTCTCTTCTTCGACTGTAGAAACAAAGGTGTTCGGGCTCTGCTCAATGTAAAATAAACACCAATCGCTTGCGGTCGGTGGGGAAGACATCCAGTACACGACTCCCCACAGTCGCCTGCACACTCGTACCTGTGGAACCTCCTTCCCTCCACGTGACACACACGTGCTCACGTGCCGTGCCCTGGTGGTACATCCCTAGTTAAACATTTGGTTCCACAGCTGATCATCGAGAAATTGACTAGTACGCCCACATTCCATCCAGCCATCCCTGTCCTAGTCTTCCAGAATGATCAACTATACGCCACTCCCTCCAATGCGTTCCTATCGTTCTTTCCATCCTCCTTTCAATACCCCTGGAATCCCCACGTGCCAAATCAACTGATCTCGGCCTTCCGTAAAAGGTGAGTGTACATCCCCGCCATGAGGGAAAAGGAACCAGAAATAGGGAATTTCCCCCGCGCGGGCAAACAGATGGTTATTTTCAATTTTCAGAGTTTTTAAGCAGACCCACGACGTTGATCACATAGTAGACCTGGAAGTCTTCATCTTGGTCACAGTCGAGCCCTCTAATACCTCGATGAGAGAAGGGGGGATACCCCCGGACCTAGTATGTTGACCACAGTTGGCGAAATACTCATGTCGTGCGGGGTCTTGTCATTGTGGAATTATTTGCTTCTTGCACATCTCTTTGATGCGTTGAGACATGTCATCCATTTTTTGGACTGTCTAGAGGGTGTTGTCAGCCGGTGTAGAGTAGCCGAAGTTGTCCTTTGGTGGACCTTGAGGGGCTAGGTCCCCTCTGTAGAAGACAATGAGCTTGTCCCGTCCTTATTTTTGTTTTTCTGTTACTGCTTATAGGTGACGATGAACATTTTAAGTTGCTCGACCTTAAGCTCCTCTGGTGCACAAGAGAGTTGTATGCATTTTGGTGGCAGACGTATGCTCCTGCCGATGGCTTGGCTAATGAGATTAGCCTCAAAGTTGATTTTCCACCTATTGCCGTCAACTTGGCCTCTAGGCACAATCTGTATAGTTCGACCTTTTCCTTATCAACGAAGCAGACTTCATCCTTTTCTTCCTCTTAAAGCCATCCGCAGTTCTTGCCCTTGGGTGGAGGGTGAGGATTAGGACACCCGAAGTAGAGCAATTCGTCAGCTTGGTTGCATTCCGTTGGGCTAAACAATGATTGGTCTACAAAGACCTTGTGTTATTCCCCATCTTTGGCATACTTGATCCACTGATAGTGTAGAGGGAATGACCCAA
The DNA here is from genome assembly GCA_024336825.1 of Amorphophallus titanum. Taxonomy (NCBI): domain Eukaryota; kingdom Viridiplantae; phylum Streptophyta; class Magnoliopsida; order Alismatales; family Araceae; genus Amorphophallus; species Amorphophallus titanum. The sequence continues at coordinate 65,958,624 of JANBPO010009603.1, forward strand.
TTTTCGTGTAACCGGGACCAACCCAACAATACCTTATATGACATGTTGGCACCTTCAAAGCGAAATCATGTAGAACCATGTCCACGTCTACCTGGATGAGGACATCCTCGGTGTTCTAGTTGAAGCCAGAGATCTTGACCGCTTTGACCTTTTGTAAGTGTGGCATTAGGTATAAAGTCTTGAAGGACTTCAGTGGCATGATGTTGACGGCTGCACTGGCGTCCGCTAGGATCTGGTTCATCTCATGGCCGTTAATTTTCTCTCGCTTGTACAGAGATTGATTATGCACGAAGAGGATAATAGTATATCCTTTTTTACAAATGTGACGGTAGCTGCAAAAGCTTCATAGGCTATTGTCCTTAGCTCTGCAGGGTGCGTCTCGTAGACTTCAGGCTCCCGGTGTAACGACCCAAGATCCAGATATCAGGAATGACCTGATACTAACTGTAATGACCCAAGATCCAGATATCGGGAATGACCTGATACCATTCAGACCCTGGCCCGTCGCCCTTCCGAGCCCTCCAGCTTGTGGGCGACTGGACAGGGTCCGAATGGTATCGAGCCATTCACAGTATCTAGATCTTGGGTCGTTACACCTGGAATATTTTGATGAGGGTTTCCTGTAACTCTCTACTCCAAGTGATGGCCTCCCATATCATGATATTCACGAGAAACCGCTTCATGTGATGGAGGATTTTTTTCGGTCAACTCGAGCACGAGCTTCCTCCAATGATGATAGTATGTTTGACAGTGTTTTGTGTGAATTGCCATGTTCATCCCTATCAAGGGATTGCACTGCCTTGCCTTTGCTGCAGGGATCGAGCTTGTCTTGATCACCCATTGGTTCTTGAAACAATGTTGCCAAGGGCAGCTTCTTCGCAGAAGGTTGTTGAGTTGGGTTGTCCTTGCCAGACGGACTTGCTTGATTCTTAACTTTTGATGGGGCCAGAGCTGGGGGATTTGTTGGCGCTTCTTTCTTTTCTGAGGGATCGAACATGTAGGTGTTGTTTCGGATTTCGACTTTGAGATTGGGACCAGGCTCTTCTCTACGAAAGATAATGACCTGATTCAGGTTGATGTCGAGCCTACAAGTGGACGCTTCAGGGTTTTTTTCACGCCCTCAGCCACAGACTCGACCACGTCCTCTGCCACGGCCTTCACCTTCAACGAAATGCTATATGTATGATGTAGCGGCGATCTTTTGCCTTGTTCAACAAGCCATCGAGTCATCTCTTTGGGAAGTGTTTATGTTGTCTGGCAGTGGGATCGCCACCCTGTTGCAGCAATAATTTTGGAGCAGCTTTTTTAGCTCCTCCATTGTAATTTTCTTATCTTTGTAGAACAAGGATAGTTCTTCGAGGATGATGAACTTTTCACCATCTTTGACTTTCTGGATCATTTCTTGAATCCAATTCTTAAGGTGCAGTCTCCTTTCGATCTCATCCCAGAGAATGTAGCTGTCGAGGGAGACAACTCTGGTTGGACGAAGGGGAATGTATTCCTCCAAGTCATCGATGAGCTTTTGCAGCATCTAAGGAGGCGTAAGCTCGGTAGGAGTTTGTAAGGTAGCTGCCAGCTCAACCTGTTTCTTCAATCTCCTTTTGAGATTTTTCCTTTTGCTCCTCTCTTGCTTCTTGGCGAGGGTTGCGTCTTGAGGAGTAGGGATAGTTGGCTGTGGAGCCAAAGTTGATATGCCCCCAGAGGGATATCTCCGAGCTGGTGTCTAGGGAAGCCGATGTCACAAGCTTTTCTTCGCCTTAATTGCAATCCAGACGTCTTCCTCTTGTCGTTGTAGTTGGAAGGTGATGTTGATCATCTACTTGATTATCTCAGCTGGTAGCTCCTGATATGTAGGTACGCCGAGGTTGAGGCTTGTAGGTGCTTGCATGATCTCAGGCCTTGGCCTTGATGGTGGCGCACCTTGTCTTGAGTTGTGTTGGCAGCTTCCTTCAGGGTTCCTCATTTTAGTTTTATCTTGTTGTCTTGGCTCGAGTGTCGCCCCTTTGTTTCTGTGGAGGTAGAGACATGAACCTTTTCTTCTCGTCGACCACCTTGGTGTTTTGACCCAGTCAAGCTTCCCGTGGAGGGGCCTGATTGGCTTGTCTTGCTTGTTGGAGACTCCGAAGATGCCTTTCTTACCACTGGGGCTTGGTTTGGTGGTCCCCCAGTTGTGTTCCGAGGAATGTCAGTAGGGTCAACCTTGTATTGTCGTGTCGGGCGACCGGTTAGCTTTTGTTTTCCCTTATGGTCCCCTATTGCTGGAGCAGTTGTCGTATTGGGCACGAGTGATCCCGGTATTCTTGTGGCATGGATGACGTTGACCAAGAAGTTACTCGATCTAGGGCCCCAGCCGTTGTTTTGCACCTGGTTGCCCCTTGGTTACTCAGGGTTAGCTCTCAGTGTGGCGTTCGAGCCATTCGCGGACATAGTGAAGGAGAGGCCCATGCTCATTTGCTAGATGGCATTCAAACTGTCTGGTCGTAGGGTCATGGCTATCTAGCATTTCGGTGACAGCCTCACTCAGGCAGAGGGATGTTGTGAATTTTTTTCCTCGTCGATCTATCCTCGTCGGATCAGATCGTTGATCCTGTCTTGGAGTTCTCCGTAGGACTCGATCGAATGGGAGATGATGCCATAGAATTCACAATATTACGGGTGACTTCTCTCTGCTTGAGTGTAGTATGTTGTTGGGTCATGCGCCATGATTTATCCTCTCTCGACAAGGATGTGAAAGAGCTCTTTGGTTCTCTTCTTAAAAAGGTGAGAGATGCATAGTCGTGCCACGGCCTCTAGCCTGGGTACCATGGCCTGTGCTCTTTTTGACTGGTGTCGACCTCCTCTGTTTGAGAGTCGAAAAGGGAGAATGCGGTCATCATGTGGATTACGTTGGCCGTGCAGTGGACCGTGTTGGCCGCATTGTTCGGCTTGGTCCAGCCATAGGGTTGTGGAGGATCTATGAGACTGCTCTTCATTGTGATGAGGCCGTCTCGAATCAACTTCTCTGCATGAGTCTTGAAGACAACTTCTCTGCCTGAGTCTTGAAGACATAGTAGTCTTCAATGGGATGGCCCAATTGTGATGATATGCGCATTAATTGGGCTCTCCTGCTTTCTAGGCGTTGGTTGGCTTTCATTCCAACAACTTCATGAGCTTTTGTGTGAGGTAGAGCTCAAAGAGCCTCTTCGTGTACTCTCTTTTGAAGGAGTATGGCATCTTCATTTGCTCGGCGAATGAGAGAGCAGGTGGCTTGTTTTTTGATTTCTTGCTGAAGTCGTTTAAGCCTGATCCTTTATCGCCTCTATTAGTAGGATGAATTCGACGACATTCACCTCCTTACCAGCTTGACGTTCTCGCATTGGTTTTCCCTTGGTCGGGGTGTAATTTGGGTTATTGGTGAAAAACATCTCGATTTCGGTGATAGCTGAGTTGAGCTAATCAAAGTCCTTGATGTTTATGCTGAGAAGTTTCTTGTTGACTTCAGCCACCAGGCCTTTTCTGCATATGGTAATGGCATCCTCCTAGGTCGGAGGGTTGATACACCTCATGCTGAGGTCTCACCATCATTTGATGAAGTCAACGGTCGTCTCCCCTTTCTTTTGCTAGAGAGAATTGAGCCCCGCCAGCGAGATCTTACACTTGGCCGTTTGGAAATGGTCAAGGAACTTCTTCTAGAGGTCAGCCATATTAGCCACCGAATTGAGTTTTAAGTAGAAGTACTATTGATTGGCATTTCCCGTGAGTGATGTGGTGAAGTAATGGAGGAGATAGGACTCGTCCAATGCTAGCTCGCCCATGACCATGATGTAGTAGGCAAGATGTTCGTGGGGAGACTCTTACCCATCAAAATTTTACAGCTTTAGGGCTTTGGAGTAGTCCGAGGGAAGCTTTCTTAGCCAGTGATGTAGTGGGTACAACACACTATAAAAGTTTGTAGTGGCGACCCCTTCCCCGTATTGGGCGAATTTTGCCTCGACGATCCATTTGATCATCTACCTTTGCACCATGAGACTTTATGGCGCTAACATGTTTGATGATCACGGATGGGCGTCTACTAGCAGTGTGCCGAACTCCACTATTGTCAGGGATCCCGTGACCGTGGCCAAAACGTTGTCTCCATTGTGCCCGCCCTGCAAGGTTTGCCCCTCAGTCGGGGGCCTGACAGCTTGCTGAGGCTGCAAGTCCCGCTCCCGAAGAAGGTCTCGTAGGAGGGTCTCTAGCTGATGGTTTTTCTTTAGCTGGGTTTTGAGGGTCACATCTTGGACCTCGTCTTCTAACCCATTGTTGTTGGCTGGGTCGTCATTCCTGTGAGCACTGCGATCCTTGGGGGGTGCTTCCTCGATGTGGTCCTGAGCTTGCAGCCCAGTAGAGGTGCCGGCATGGCCTAGTGGCACCAAGGCTTGAGCTTGTTGGCAGGGCCTCCTTAATTGTGTCAATGGCTAGTTTAATTCATCGGACTATCCCTCCAATTGCTAGCCGGTGGCGTAACAAGTGAACACTCGTCCCTGTCACAGGCGCGGTTTCAATAACTGGCGACCTGAACAGAGGCGCTATTTACTTGAGTTTCTTGATTTCCGTGTCTTTCCAGTAACCTGTTCATCTCTGTTAGTGGATGTGGGTTATATACCGACGGCACACAATTGATCTGGGACTCGTGTTGCTCTAGATCCAAAGACCTGGGACTTAGCACGAGTCACATCTTCATTTGACGCCATCTGTGGGAAAGTGAACAAGAAGCCAACATGGTGCGCAAGAGCAATAACAAGAGGTTGGCCGACGACAGGGGGAAGGCACTAGCGGCCGTGAATCAGAAGCTTGTGTCGTCACACTCACTGACCGGCCTCGCTCCCAACAGTTAGGCCAATGCTCCTCTCCCATGGCCTCCCTAGGGGGGACAGACCGCCATGGTGGATCTTGAGGCCTTCTGATCCCTCAACGTTAAATTGGGCACCCTTGTTGATTTGATGAGAGCCCAGATAGGTAGGGAGGAGCGATCCCAGCACTTACGTTCAGGCCTCCCTCGAATTGAGACCTCTCGATAGATGACGGGAGGTCATTTTATCATCCAAGATGGTCACATCCTCCGCGGCGTGGCGAGCGAACCTTCTTACCCCCCACCTCCAACTGCGGAACAAGAGGCTTCCTCCAACCTGCACAGAGGGAGGAATGATACGTGGCAACCTGTCCCATTGGCTGCAACCGCCACCCCCGCCACACGGCAACATGGAGAAGAGGGAGAGCATGCTGGGAGCCCCCAAGTTCCCTCTCATACTCATTCGGAGCTTACCCTCCAACTTCAGGACTTTGAGCGGCAGTTTGTCAAGCAAGAACGAGCACTCTGAGCTCTATAATAGAGCTCCGTGAGTAGAGAAGATGAGAAGCAGTCCATGTTCTCCCTAGAAATTTTGGAAGTCAAGTTGTCTCCCAGGATCTCCCTCCTGACCTTCAAGTCCTATGATGGCCTAGGCGACCTGGCCGACTATTTCGATAGTTTCGACACCCTGATGACTCTACAGGGGGCGTTTAACCCCATCAAGTGCTGAGCTTTTGCCACTACTTTAGTGCAAGGGGCTTAAGCTTGGTTTCATGTTCTCACCCCCGGAAGCATCACTAGCTTTCGATAATTCAGGTGACTATTTAAGGAAAGCTTCACCGACAGCGGTCTCCCAAGGTCGATTGTGGGACTCCTAGCACTCAAGTAGGCTCCAGGGAAAATGTTGCAAGCCTATATTGACCGCTTCAAGGTGGAGGCCCTAAGCATCTCCCACCTCAACGTAGCATCCGCAGTCACGGCCCTGACCAGGGGAACCCAGACAAAGGACTCTGGCGAGAGTTGGTGCTCCATCCCCCCACCTCCCTTGCCAACCTTGTGACCTTAGCTCTGCACCATGCTGAGTGCGAGGAGGTCTTAACTGCCTGCCGAGATAGCACCGATCAAGGGAAGGAGAGGGAACGAAGTGTCCATCTGATCAACACTCCAACCAAGGAAAGAGGAGGAACTGGGAGGGTGACCAGAGAGAGCCACCCAAGAAATTCGAGCGTTATACTCCTCTGACGACTCCCATTTATGAGATCTACCATAGGATTAGGGATCCAAGGTTGCTTTGTCGGCCTGAGCCAATGAAGGCTGACCCCCAGCACCGCAACCACCGAAAGCATTGTCAGTTCCACGACGACCATGGCCATCATACTGGTGACTGCCAACAGCTTAAGGATGAAATCGAGAGCCTCATCTGCCATGGGTATCTGGCCCAGTTCATGGCTGAGCGTCGAGATGCCCCACCCAATCCCTAGGAGTAGATAGACAACTATCCCCGAGGGATCCATATCAATGTTATCTCGGGAGGTTCGGCCTCTGGAGGAGACACTAGCCGAGGGAGGAAGCATCATGCCCAGCGAGCCAATCGGGCTACTGAGCCTGCCAAGCCGACAACTTAAGCACACGAGCAGTAAGTATTGGCTTTCTCTGACTAGGATTTAGAAGGGGTGGTCACCCCACATTATGATGCTCTTGCAATCTCAGCTAGAATAAACCATTGTAACATAGATAGGATACTTGTAGATAATGGCAGTGCACCAGACGTATTATCTTACAATTATTTTTTGAAGATGGGTGAAAACCCATCGAAGTTGCATCTGGTCCGAACCCCTCTTTGTGGGTTTAATAGTCAAGTTACCTATCCTGAAGGATCCCTTAGCTTGCCCATTACTCTCGGGACTACCCCCAAAGTTGTGACCTTTGTGGTGAACTTCATCATGGTAAGGGGGATAATGGCTTAAAACACCATTTTAGGTCTAGGTATTATCAGTTGAATAAAGGTGGTGCCATTCACCTTCCACCAAAAATGAAGTTCCCCACTAAATTTAGCATAGGGGAGGTCCGAGATAGCCAATCAATAGCTAAACGGTGCTGCGTGATCTCAGTGGAAGTTCTAATCGAGGTAAGGATATCATCAAAGAAAATGCAGCAACAAGCAAGCCTGGAGGGGAGTTGTCGTCGATTTACCTAAAAGATGAACCCTCAAGGTCAAAGTTGGGGTAGATTTGCCCCTTGAAATTCAAGCTCAATGCAAGGATTTTCTTTCAGAGTATGTCCATATCTTTGCTTGGTCTGATGATGATCTCCCCGGAATACCCAAGAAAACTGTGACGTACTAGAGCTCCCATCAAGTAAAAATAACATGTCAAGAGGGCAAAGTCCCCGCAGGACAAACCCTGGGCGTAAGTATGCACAAAGAAGTCCCTTCAAAAATTTCAAACATGTCAAGAGGGTAAAGTCCCCACAGGAAAAACCCTGGTCGTAAGCATGGGTAGTTAAGGCATGGGCAATTAAAGTCACCCTAAGCCAAAGACCGAACCCCAACAGATAATAGGGTAAGGCAAGGGCGTCCACTAACCCCTTTCTACTCTCCTCGTAAACTTCTCACATTATTGTCTTCCGTCTGGCCCCGAGGCATGCCCTAAGCTCAAGGGGTGGTGAAGATAAGTTTAGGAAGAAGTGTCGTACGAGGGGGCCGGGTAAAAGCAGTGTTTAAGCACACTGATCCTATGTTAAGTTATTTAAGAATGACTAATGAATTTCAGGTAGTGAACGAGTAAGTCTTTCATGATATATGCACTTTATCATCCACAAAAAAGAATAAAAAGAAGAAAAAATAAACAAAAAAATGCCATTTGCTTGAATATATGATTCTTGATCATTTTTATTTTTCAGCACTCATTTGCCTGCTTGCATGTTGCATTTTCTCCTTATCCTTGGTTTATTTTGCCTTAATTGATTAAAGGCTTGGCCCCTTGACCCTTTGTCAACGTCAACAAAGATCAGCCCCTTGCTTATCGAGCAAGGGGTCAAGCCAAACAAATTAACTAACTTGTTTGTTCTAAGTGAATACAGGGAGAAAGAAACACAAGTACACGGGGACACAAGTATACACGAATGCAAGTACACAAAGAATAAGCAAACTCAGATAACCAAAATGTGCGTTTCATTTCTATAACTGTCATGTATGCGTACAAAAGTGAGAAGGGAAGAGTACAAAAAGTGAACACTCTCTAGCTCTCTCCACCTCCCTCCTCTCTCCTCTGACTACTCTCTCTAGCATCTCGGTCTGTGGGGCGACTCCGTGGGGGACTCATCGACCCCTGACTGGCTGTCGACGCCTCGGCTCAGGCTCGATCTGCCTCCTCCCTCCTCTCAACGGTCGAGGAACTTGCAAAGAAGCTCGAGCCGGAGTAAGCACTCGGTCGCCCCTCGGCTCACACCCGCTTACGGTCCCTCCGGTAGTGCTCCTCGGTGACCCTCGGCCGCTCCTCTGCTATGCCCAAGAGAAGCCTCAGCTCGTCGTGCTCTGCTCTGTCACACTCCCTCTCGCGCTCGTGCTCTGCCCACTCGCGCTCCTGCTCTCGCTGCTCCATCTTGAGGAGTAGCTATAGCTCCATCACGTCCCGGGGCAGTGCCTCTTCCTCACGGGGCAACTCTACTATCGCCCACTCTAGCTCCACCACTGCCCGACGTCACTCCTCTCCTAGCTCCAGTGCGGCTCTGCGTCGCTCCTCTGCCATCGCCAGCTCAAGCTCCCGCATCGCCCGATGCCTCTCCTCAGCCAGCTCGTCGGTGGCCGAGTACCTCACCGTGGTCAGCTCCTCGACGGCCCACTGGCGTGCCTCGTCGACCTCCGCGACCCGCTGGTCACGGATCGCCAGCTCGGCCCCTGCTAGCACAGCTTGGGGCATTGCTTCCTAGAACTCTCGCCTCTACAACACAACGAAAATAAATAAGGATTGATAAAACAATTGCAGCATTTTAAATCAATCTTAAATCATTTTTTCTTACCGAGGCCTCCAGGTCTCGATTGGCCTCCTCGGCCTGTCGGACGGCACCCGCCAGCTGCTCCCCCAGAAGGGTGACTCGGGCACTCTGGTCCGGGACGTCCTGGGTAGGGGCACTCGAGCTTGAAGCCCCTCCTACTCCCATCGCCGCCCTCCTCTGTTGGGCATGCTGCATCACATTGAGAGACTGTCAGTGGTGAAACACCTAACTTTAGGAATCAATCATGGCATTTAGGAAGGCATAACTCACCAGAATCTGTAGGTCATGCTAGGTCATCACCAGGTGAGCCTCCAGCGTGTGTAGCCGCATCTGCATATTAGCTACCACCTCATCACGTGCATCCTGCATTTATCACACATTAGTTAAAAACATTCATCATATAGAATAATTAAACATTCAAAGCATGTATTCATACATAACCCTTGGGGCCTCATCTGAGGCCAGCGCCTGTAAGTCCTCCAATAGGCCCAGAGGTATGCCGTGCTATCCTCCGCCTGGGAGACGACCGGAGTGCCGCCCCTCTACCAGTCAGCGTACTTCTCCGGGAGGCACAGTCACCAGTCTGTCGTAACTGCTCATCCTCGGGTCTTCTACCCGATCCTCCACAGCTCCTCCACATCTACCCACTCCTGGAGGAGGCCTAACTTCCTCGTGACCAGCCTGAGCCGTAGTGGCTCGATCTCGTTCAGGCAATGGAGCCAAAGTTCCCGCCCGAACAAGCGTCTGCCCACCACGACCTAGGGCTGGTCATCGTCCGTCATGCCCACGTAGGGCCTCCACACCACCTGCATGTGCATTTCATATCATCATAATCATCATAATCATAAATGCATTAATAATAAAATCAAATGGGAATGACGACATACAATGCTATCTTCGGCAGAGGCATCCTCAGCCAGACGAAGGCGGTGTCCTCCACCTATCACTAAAAAATGAAGTTTCCTACCAAAAGTGGCATAGGGGAAGTCCGAGGTAACCGGGCACTTGCTAGAAGGTGCTAGAATATCTCGGTCGAAGCCATAAGGCCGGAAGGGAAGAACAAGGGGACGAGGGGAACCAAGGAAGGACCAACAACATCTGAGCCTGGTGGCAAGTTGCTAACAATCTTCCTAAAAGATAACCCCACCCTAGGAGTCAAGATCGGAGCCAATCTCCCATCTAATGTTCAGGAGCAATATAAAAACTTCCTTTCTGAGTACATTCATGTCTTCGTATGGTCTGATGAGCAACTTCCTGGAATTCCCGGAGATATTGTGATGCACAAGCTCAACCTCGACCCCACGGAGAAACCCGTCCAACAGCGTAGAAGAAAGCATGCTCCGGAGAAACAGGTGATTATCAAGGAGAAACTCACCAAGGGGAAGGAGACTGGCCTCTTCCGCATGGTCCTCTACCTGACGTGACTCGCCAATGTCGTTCTGGTACCCAAAGCTTCGGGCAAATGGCGAATGTGCGTGGACTTCACCGATCTCAACAAGGCCACACCGAAGGACTGCTACCCACTGCCGAGCATCGACCAGCTCGTCGATTCAACCTCTGGCAACGAATTGCTCAACTTCCTAGATGCCTACTCTGGCTACCATCAGATCTGGATGGACCCAAAGGATATTGAGAAGACCGCTTTCCTCACTGACTCCGGTTTGCACTGGTACACCCGGATGCCTTTCGGGTTGAAGAACACCGGGGCGACATACTAGAGACTGGTCAACCAAACCTTTGAGTGACAACTCAGTCAGAATATCGAAGCCTGCATCGATGACATGCTTGTCAAGACGCCAAAGGCCGAGGATCATCTTACTGACCTAGCTGAGACCTTCGGCACCCTCCTCAAGTACAACATGAAGCTCAACCCCGCCAAGTGCACCTTCAGAGTCAGATCAGGAAAGTTCCTTGGCTTCCTGGTGACTCAGCGTGGGATTGAGGCGAACCCCGACAAGGTCCAAGCCATCCTAGACATGTGGCCACCTACTTGCGTCAAAGACGTCCATCGTCTTATTGGGTGGATAGCCGCACTCAACCGTTTCCTCTCTCGGGCAGCCGAACGATGCCTACCCTTCTTCAAGCTGTTGAGGGGACCTAAAATGGCATCTGCTACGTTCGCCTGGGACGAGAAACATCAGAAGACTTTTGAGGAGCTCAAGGAGTTCTTGACCTCGCCCCCGGTACTATCAAAGCCGGTCCCGGGCGAAGCAGTGCAATTGTATCTCTCAGCAACTCTCTCTATTGTAAGTTTGGTCCTAGTTCGAAACGACGCAAGAATCGAGAGACCGGTCTACTACACCAGCAAGGTGCTCAACGAGGCTGAAAGGAGGTACCCTGCAATCGAGAAACTTGTGCCGGCACTGGTTACCTCAGCCAAGTGCCTCCGACCCTACTTCCAAGGTCATTCCATCGTCGTGCTGACCGGTGAACCTTTGAAGAAGATCCTCTCTCACCTCGAAGCCTCGGGGCACCTCGTCAAGTGGGACATCATGCTCGGGGCTTACGACATCTCTTATCGCCCCCGCGTGGCCATCAAGGGACAGGCCCTAGCGGACTTCATCGCAGAGAGGACGGTCCCACTCAAGGAAGAGCCTTCGTCCACACAAGGACCCGCCCGGGACTTGTTCGTAGACGGATCGTCCAACTCGGCCGGTAGTGGTACTGGCGTGCTCCTCAAGTCACCCAAAGGAGCTGAGTTACAGTATGCCTTGAAGTTCAACTTCCAGGCGTCCAATAATGCTTCCGAGTATGAAGCCCTCATTTTGGGGGTCAGGATGGCGCGACGACTAGGGGCCGAGCGAGTTAGAATCCACACTGACTCCCAACTAGTCGCTAGCCAGGTCAACGGTGATTACGAAGCTCGAGAAGCGTCGATGATCAAATACCTTCAGATGGTTCGAGGGTTAGCCCAGCTATTCGAGAGCTTTGAGGTAGTCCGAATAGCTCGGGAAGAAAACTCTGGCGCAGATGCCCTCTCTCGCCTGGCCTCCTCCCTCAGACCGGAAGCCACTCGATCGGTCTTCCTTGAAGAGCTAGAACAACCGAGCATCGAGCCCGAGCTCATGATCGTTGACCCGGCTACATCGAGCGATTGGCGGACCTCGTACCTATCCTGGCTCCGAGACTCTCAAGAGCGCCCCGACCCTCAGGAGGCTCGGAGGTTGAAGTATCAAGCTCGACGCTTCATCCTCCTAGATGACACCTTATATTGCAGATCTTTCTCCGGTCCCCTTCTAAAGTGCATCAGCACTGACGAAGCCTGTAGTGACCCAGGATCTGAGTATCGGAAAGGAACCGATACGACTCGAATCTCGGCCCGCCACCCACGAGTCCGAAGACTCGGAAGGGTTAAAGGATAGGTGTGGTGTACATAGAAATAGGAAATAAATTGAGCCGTCCCAGCCTCCCGCCGCTCTTCCTCATCCTTTTCCAGACCGAGTCTAGAGCGCCAGCTGACGTTCCTCGTCCCAGTGTGCTTTTGGCCGGGGTATGCCCCGTGTAGTTGTACAATGGGACTGTTGTTGTTGTGTTGGACTGGTATATTTGTAAATACTGGACTATCCTTATAATTATGACTCTGATATATTTCTTTTAATTGCTTCCACACTTTAATTTATCTTCTTGTCCAAATAAATTTTAGTATGTGCGGTGTAATTCCAATTGTTTATACGCTCCCTCAACAACCCTCACAAACCCTTCAGGGGCCTCATCAGCTTCTTGGGTTGCATGCCCAGTTCTTGGTGGCAGTAATTAGATACTTGTATCAGGTTATCGGTACCCTGAACTCTGGGTCGTTACAGTCCCCATCCCAACCTGAGCCCATCGTGCTGCGACAGGCACTGAGGACTTCCTCGCACTCTGCGTGACGCAAGGCCAGGGTCACTAACTCAGTGAGGGACATAGGGGGAAGAAGCACCAGCTCGCACAGGAGGTTCTCATCGCGGGTGCCCTCGGTCAGCGTGGTGATGGCTGAGGCAACATCTAGGTGGGGGATACGCAAGGGCTCCGATTTAAACTGGTTAATGTAGGCCCGAAGCCTCTTCCCCTATTCCTGTTTGAGGGCTAATAGTCCCGCTACTGACCGGGGAGGACCACTGCTGGTGAAGCTTTCTTTGAACACTCGCCCAAACTACCGAAAGTCACAGATGCTGCTAAGGGCGAGGGCTCAGAACCACGCCTGAGCACCCTGTACCAGGGTGGTCACGAATGCTCGACACTTGATGGCATCGGATGCCCCATGTGGGGTCATTAGGGCGTCGAAACTGTCGTAGTGGTCAGCCAGGTCTCCCTGGCCGTCGTATGCCTTGAAGGTTAGAAGCAAGATCCTGGGGGAGATCTCGGTCTTCAAGACATGGTCAGAGAATGGGGATTGCTCCTCGTCCTCCACAATAGAGGTCTTCTGAAGAGCGCGGAGGGTGCGCTCTTGTTCTGCAAAATGCCTCTCGAAGTCTCGTAGTCGGAGGGATAGCTCCAGTTGTCATTGGGCCGAGGGGCTGTGGTGGCACTCCTGCAAGATGCCCCGGCGCCCCTCGGGGGCCTCGGTCTCTAGGAACGGCCGACATGCTCTGGACTTCTCCCTCCTTAGGGTGGAGGAGGCTTCCTGCTCCGAGGGAGGGGCATGCGATGGTCCTCCTGACCTGTTGCGGATGAGCCGCCACCCTCGGAGGGTGAAACGTCCCCCGGCGGTTTGCAGGGAGGCATCCCAATGAGGGGGGCTCTCCCGAGGGAGTCGTGACTTCTCTTCCCTGGCCGCCTGGGTCCTCATTTGATCTATAAGTCTGTCCAGTTTGGCGTTGAGGGTTTGAAGAGCGTCCGCGCTCCTGGCAGGAGGTTGCCCTACCACCGCGGGTGGGGGCAGTCCGCCGGCTAGGTCGCTAGCGTGAGAGGGGGTATCCCCCATCGGATGGGAAGGTGCGCCTTCTTCCGTCGCCATGGCCTTTCCCTTATCGCCGGTGGTACTCCTATTGGAGCTTCTTCGCACCATGCTGGCTCTTTGCTTGTTTCCCACAGACGACGCTAGATGAAGAGGGGTTATCTCGCGTCGCTCCTGAGCTGAGGTTGGCAACCACGATTGTAAGAAGTGCAAGAAGGGAAATGGATCAGGGGTGCCTAGGGGTGGTTCCCTAGGGAAAACCCTCTGATGCCTAAGTCAACAAATCAGGTAGAGCTCCGGTGCTATGGAGAAAGATAGGAGGAGGTAGGGGCGCAAGATCCCTCTCCACCAAGTGGTGAAGTGGCTCTTGCTCATGATTAGAGTGGCTTAGTAGCGCTTACTTGTTCATAGGAGGGCTTCCCAGGTTTATATAGCAACTCATAGGATGTAAGACCCATGTGAGCCGAGAAGTTTCAAGGGGGGTTACGTCCTGGACGTAGGCTCTTTATAACATGAGGACTCTTGATCTCCCTTATCCCCTTGATCTCCCTGCTCTTAAGAGGTACGTAACGGTCGCACGGATGAGCTTTAGTCAGTCGGTCTGAGCATGGGGCACTGGCTCAAGGGGGTTCCCGAGCGACAGGCACAAGGCTCGGGCGGGACGTAAGGTTCCCAAAGGGGCTTTCCCGATCGATCTGACGCTCGGACTTCCGGACCCGAAGGCCGCCTAGGAAGCACTTGATCCGAGTGGGTTATTGGGCTAGAAGCTAGTGGGGCCTGGAGGGGCTGTCACTTAAAGGAGTTAGGCCTCGTTCGGTCTGGTAAGACCTCATTGGGCCACTCTCTCCAGGCGGTAGAATTCTCCCTCTCCAAACACACCTGGTGTGTTTTTAAACCCCTTAAGTATAAAGGGTGGGAGTATGAATGCTATGCAGTGAAGTGAACAAAGATCTAGCGAAGGCTAGATATGACGTGTGTGAGGAGTGATGCTATGTGACATGCAAACTACTAGATAAAAAAAAGAGAGAACATGAAAAAGAACTATCGCGCCGTGGGTATGCTTTCGCACTCGGGACGTGACAAACAACAAAAATCAACAACACTGGACCACACACAGCATTAAGTCAGTCCTCACTCAGATATCACCTCTGATCGAGTCACGAGCTACTCTATTGGGAAAAGGAGCATAGCAAGCTACTGACAAGACAATAGTCCAGCAGATAAACGTAGAATCATACGAGAATAGCACTTACAAAAATAGCAGCCAATGACAGCAACACTTGTAGGATTCCGGTTCCGTACAGCACACAGAACCACGGGACACACTGCAAGCAGGGTCGTATCAAAGCATGCGGCAGCTGAGCACATGACTACAGGGAGCGAGTCATGCATCAGGCCGTTTACCAAGGAAAGACCCATAACAATTTAAATCGATCGTATAACGACAAGAGATACCACAATCTTGGGGAACGCATCTCAAGGACTATAAATATGCCTCAAGAGTACAACACTCACGAGATGGAATTCAGAGTAGAGGGTACTTTATCAGTAGGGAAGTCGACGATTTCCCCAACACTCGCAAATGCCACACTAAAACTAGAGAAATGACCGACAACGACACAGTCACGACAACGTCTAGGCACATGCAGCTAAGACAGAGTCACATCGAGAAGAGGCAATTCTCTTGATCAGCCAGCATTTTACGAAAAGAATCCTCGGCTAGTGGGTCATTAACCCACACGCTTTTGCTGCGCACTCAACAATGCTCAAAGGTATTAGAAAGAACCTCGGCCTTCGCATCTCAGCACACACTAGGCACCATCGCAATCACAGAAAATCGCAATGTAACATGCCTCGAGCGCTGATCCAGCGAGCGACCGAACAGAAAAAACCTAAGTGCAACGGAGAAGAGCACCAGCTTCAGCACAAAGCTCAAGAAAAAACACGAATCTCAGCCTACCTTTACGTCCTGTAAATGACAAACGAGCCTCACATTACATCGGTCGTTGGACACGACACGACGAAAATACAGTACGCAATAGCTCTTGACACAGAAATTAGGTCAAAAGTCATGCAACCATAAGACAAGAAAATGATCCGGCTCAAATTAAATTGTCCACACTTGAGCAGACACAGGACAAGGCGATACTGAGACGGCAATTCCGAGGCCAACCTCATCAGAAGATCCACCAAACGACATGGGAAGCATCGAGCTTAGCAACAGAAGCTCACCAAAAAGGGAAGAGCCTAGTTCGCTCGAATAGCTTCTCAGCCAAATTGGTCCAATCGAGCACTTCAACTTTGACAGAAGCGAAACACGTCAGGAGCTGACCGAATTTAAGCTGGGACGACCAACATATCATAATAATATGGACGGCCATCACCACAACTCAAATGGTCAACAGCACCCTGAGCAATTGACAAAAGAATGTAATACCAGCAAATCCCGACCAAAAAGGGAAATGCCAATAGGAATAACACTAAGGAATTCTTACACTGCACGAACAGCACAAAAGACGGCTGTCGAGCAATAACACCGAACAATTGACAAATCCAGACAATTGGATACAACGAGGAAAGAGTAGAATCATCTACTCCACCTAAAAACACGAAGCACAAAGTGGACTACTTTACAGGGCTGTCGACACCACAGGTGACAAGCCACTGAGCCTACACAAAGGAACATATTTCTACAAAAATCACAGGCAATAAAAAAATCAAGCCATGTTAGCCTAGGATCCACCCACGAATCCTACTAACGTCCACCTCATCCATCATTTCATCACATTCTAGCCCATTCCATCACGTCTCTACCTCAGTCAACTCGACACGGTCGCGTGCCCCGCGTCGAGAAAAACAGAGGGGAAAGAGAAACGAGGGAGAAAGTAGAACGGGAGAAATGACAAGGACATGAGAAGGAAAATCACAATCATACACAAATAACATCACCACACTAAACAATTAACAATTAACTAGATTACATAAACTCAAACAACAGGAATAATTAAGACACAATTTAATTAATCAAAAAATAGAAACGCACCTTCCAAAAGATAGGACGTCACTACTCAGCACGAGGAAGCTGAGGCGCTGGTGAGTCCTGCTGAGGTCGCGGTGGCACAAGTTGGAATTGAGGCTGCTGTGACTGGGCCGACGAAGAGAACTGCACTGGTATCGATCTGTATGGGCAGTCTCGAACAACATGGCCTGGCTGATCACAGCGGAAACAAACCACCGGCAAAGAACATGGCCTGCCATGGTGGCTACCACCACACCTCACACACGATCTCGACTAACAGATAGCAGCTCCCTGACGTTGCTGAGAAGACGGAACTGACGATGGGATAACACTGATAGAAGACTGTTGGGTACGTCGTTCCTTACGCTTCCTTGACTTGCTTCTAGTGTTCATGGACAGAGGTGTACCACGATCAACTGGCGCAAGTGAGGAGGTGTTAGTTGCACATGGCTGTCTGCCCTGCCGCTTCTCACGCTTCTTATTCTTGTATCTCCGGAACCTCTTGCCTTTGGACTTGGAAGAAGAAGCACCATCGGCGGAGTTGAATCGGAGCCATGGTTCACCGGCACTCCTTTGAAACGGCGCACCCTAAACCGGTGCGCCTTGAAACGGCGCGCCTTGAACCGACGCGCCCTCAAAGCAGCACGTCGTTTCAAGGCCTCACCCCTACACCTACGGTTGTGGCGCCATTTCAGCTCTTTCTCCTACGCGTACCGCGCCATTTTCATGCTAGGATTGAGTCGTTTGCTGTGTGATCTCCTCCTCACTTCTGGGGTGATTTCCAATATTAATAGCAGAATTAAACAAACCCTGTTAATCAATAAATTAAGGGATTTGGTTTATTTGAGCTCGAATTACTCAATCCCCCATCTCCATCTTTATATTTTTGTCTAAGCATTCATGCCGCACCAGTACACGCTTGAGTACGTGGGCTCTCGGTATATCAAATGGCATTAGCAGAAAGTCGAGTAACGCCCGACCGGAAGTAATTGTTGTACGTGATGGTTGTCCTCGGACCTATGTCCCCTGCCGCGTACTGAGAGTTCCGCTCTAACAAATCGTGCATGGTGGATTATAATATCTCACATGATCATTCGCATTCTTCATTTCGGCCTTGGCAGCCTCTTTATCCTGGCAATTAATCAAAGGTTTTTCCTCCTAGCGGGGGATGTAATTAACGCCATAGCTTTGATGATGTGGCGGACTGCTGGTCCCGACCGAACCGCACTTTCGCCCGACACGGGTCAGATTGAGCGCATGATAAACTTGTCACTTACATGGCTGGCACGCCCGCGCAGTCAATCAATCAGTTAACTACCAGTTGGTTAATTGGTTAATCGACGCGTGAATAAGTCAAATAAGCGGTAAGGAAATGATAATGATTTTAATTCAATTAAAATCAATCAAATCGGAATCTTTTAGCAAAGGGAAAGATCCCCATCGGAAACACCATTCAAATGTGAGGTGCCACAACCAATATTGCTTATGAATTCCTATGTTCACAGATTCTAGATTTGATTCATTGGATAACTAGAGCTCATCCATGTAGATACATCTTGCACTTGCATTCTTATCTTTACTCATGCTCTCAAGGGGAGTTCTGGGTTCTATGAGATCACATGCTTATGTCAAAGGGGGAGGATTTTAATTCATAGGGGAGCTAACCAATGGGGTAATTGTCTCATGCACTGTTTTATATTTCTCACCAACCATCTCCTTTTTGATCATGTCAAAGGGGGTGAATTGTTTGACTTGTGAGTGTGATTTAGTGTGACTCTTTATGTGTTGCCATCATCAAAAAGGGAGAGATTACTGTGCCCCTTGGGCTTTGATGATAGAATGTTGCTTTGATGATGTTTTGATGATAGCAACTTCTTGAGTCAGATGATGTTTTGATGATAGCAACTTCTTAAGTCACCAGTCACTTCATTCACTTCTAAATCAGTGCTTGATTGAGTGATTATTACGAGACTGCTATGCATAATTAGTGCTGTGCTTGGTATGCTTGGTACTATCCTGCCTGTTCCATTTGTTGCTGCAGGTCTGTGCATTTAGGAGAGTCATTGTTTATAGAAGGTCTGACATTGCATTTAGGAGGTCTGCATTGAGCCTGTTGCAGTTGTTGCTACAAGTCCGTGCATGAACAGTGCATTGTTGAGTCTTGTGCTTATGTTCAAGTCCGTGCATGTTTTCTCTAAATGCATTTAGAAGTCCATACAGGTTTTGCATGATGCATTAAAAGTCCATGCATGTTCTGGCCTTGGCCAAGAACATGAGTCCGTGCACACTTTCTAAAGTTTGTGCAGAGTCCTCAAAGTGCATCATGTAAGGTTAGGGCATGAAATCACAAAGTACATGCACATTCTATAGGGTTATGCTTCTCAAGTCCGTGCATCATAAAGTTTGTGCATGTACAGTCTCTGCACAGTAGTCCATGCACACTACATCCAATGTAATTTCGTGCATGTTCTATTTCATGTCTGAGCATGTTTCTATTAGAAGAAAATCAAACTCCGTGCATGAACAGTGCACGTCTTGCGTTTACATGCTGGAGTCCATGCACAGACATCTCCGTAGACTTTCTCATAAGTCCGTGCACATTTTGGCTCTGTGTTAAAATAAAGTCCGTGTACAAACAACTTCGTGCACATTTTGCACTTTCAACGGAGTCCATGCATATATCTAAAGTTCGTGCATATTATGCAACCATCAAGCCAGTGCATATGTCCAAGTCCGTGCATTCCTAACTTCGTGCATACTTCTGCATAGAACAATGTCCATGCATATTTGCATTTAGGTTGAGTTGAAGTCTGTGCATATTTTGGACTTAGGCTGATTGGCATAGGGTTGCATCATAAGTCCATGCACGTTTTGCCCTTCAAGTCCATGCACACTATTTCCAAGTCTGAGCACACTTAAGTGCATGCATATGTCTATAAGTCCGTGCATCTTTTGTATCTATAGCCTGTGCATTCTGTAGCAAGATGCGAGCACACTAAAGTCCGTGCAACAATTGACTAACCCAAGTCTGTGAACTTTGTGTTGATGTTCGTGCACACGCTGGGATGTCTGGATCCCATTCACGTAGATTTCGTGTCGATTGGTCGTCATTTGGGGCCGGTAGGAGTCCGGGAATCTCGGTGACTCGATTTAGGTTGATTCGTCGGAATCGCCCCGATCTCGCGATTTAATGCGTTTCGCCGCGTGCATGTGGTATTTTTGGACTCCCGGAGTGATTTCCCATCGATTGGGTGTGTTTCCCCTGAGCTAAGGCGTGCAGGGGGCGTGGAACGGGCCGATTCGGCCATTTCAGCGTTTTCACCATCGGATTGGCATAACGGTCCTACCAGAGGCATTATGTGCATAATGGTCCCCCGATAGACCGTTATGCATCGTTCATCGGTTTTCTATCTTCGGAGGTCTTGGAGCATAATGGACCAAGACTGGTCCGTTATGTGGAGCATAACGCCCCTATCCAGGCGCGTTATGGTTGGGTTATTTTCGAGGCCGCCTACTGTTGTCAGTCCCCTCGACGACCATGTTCACCTCGAAGATCGTGTCAGTCGATTAGCATAACGTACTCCTCCCCATGCGTTATGGTCAATATAATGCCCAGGTGCAGATCCGTTATGGTCTGTTGACCGATGTTTGCCTGGGTATGGCGGGTGATATAACGTGCCTCACCCTATGCGTTTTGTTGCTATGGGTTACTAGCCTTAGTCCATTATATGCTTTTTGTCCTCGTTGGTGTTTTTGTGTCTGTTGAGTATAACGCACCTACCATTGTGCGTTATACTAGTATAACACGCCTCTAGTGGTCCGTTATACTTCGTTTTGCTCACGTTTTGGTTTGTTGGACATAACGCCCCTATGAGGGTGCGTTATGTCGATATAATGCCCCTATGCTGGTACGTTATATCATTCGTATGTGGTTTCAGGTCTGGTTGGCATAACGCCCCTCCCTTGGTGCGTTATGTGGGTATAACGCCCCTATGCTGGTGCGTTGGCGTTATAGTCCTGTTAGCCGTGATGACCGTTGGTTGATTCTGTGTTGTGTGTCTGTCTGTCTTAGGTCCTTGTTCAGGGCGGTGTCTGTCTGTTGATGGTTGTCTGGATTGGTCGGTTTAGGTGACTGGCTGTGGTCTTTTCCTTGACTACGACAGTACCCTAACGACTCAATCTAGAAGCTACCATTGTCCTTGTCTCTGGTCGCGTAGCGCCTATCTCTTGACGGTTGGGTTTCCCCTAGCAGTTGACTGACATGTTACTCTGCCCAGAGTGTTGTCGTCGTCCGCCACTCTTGTTCCTACTGGTTCTGTTTGTTTGTGTTGCTGTGGCGGTGGATGTGTTGGTGTGTCAGTGTCGTGTCTGGTTCCGGTCAACTCGGGGTCACCCAGTAGTTGACAGATGACCTTGTCTGTGTCTCGACGACTTTGTCCAATTTGAGACCGTGTTTCTGGATGCCTCGAGGTGTCGTTCTATATCGATTTACGTGTCCAGGTGTGCTGAGGGTTCTCGGTGTCCCCTCAGGTCTCCGTGCGTCATTTTCCCGGAGTGTTATTTTCCTTGGCTTAGGATTAGACCGATTGGTGGCTTTGTTCCATTGTGTACGATGATCCTGACTCAGAGTCATAGGACTCAGGGACCGTTGTAGTTTTAGGTCTAGTTGCCTGGCCCCGAGGTTGTCGGCAGTCTCCTGTGCTGCCTTCGGTGCTTCGAAGTGCTTGTTACAGGGCGTTTCGGCCTGTTTGTACTTTGGCACTTGTGTTTTGAAGTCTCCGAGTTTTGTGGCTCCTCTTTGGTTAGTGCCTTACGACACGCTTTGGCATGACAGCTCTTGTAGCGGGGCACTTTCTCGAGGCACGATTTTTTAAGCTAATTCCATGGGCTCCCGACCTTATCGTAGCATCCGCGGGGGAGAACACTAGCTAGAGGCCTGGCTTAATGGTCTATAGCCAATGTGTGCACACGGGGTCAGGGGCTTAGGACCCACATCGACGGCATGACCCTGACTGGCCCTTGCAGTGGTGGTTTCTACGTGGGCCTGCAACTCGGCCTTAGCTGTCGCAGATCACGTTCGGCTAGTAGTCGAGGCACTTGTGGAGTGAGTTGTTGTGCACTGTAAGACGTCAATGGACGCAGCTAATCGCTCCTCTTTCGAGTCACGTGTTGTGTGACTCACGATGTTTCTCGTGCGCCGTGACCTTCTGGGTTAGCCCTTTTGTGGCTGCACTCAAGGTTGATGTCCTGTCGCATGCGTGACGTTATTGTCATGCGTGTGATAGTGTGCACGACGTCCTCGTCGTGTTGTCCGTCATCCGTGTCGATCGTCCGTCTAGCCTTTTCCAAGGTTTCTTTTGTCTGTTTTGTAGGTTCCTTGTGTCGGCAATTTGGCAACTCCTGACTCTATTACCTCCGAGTCACCCTCCTGCCCTTGCTTGGAGTAGTTTGGGGTGCCTTGGTTAGTTCGGCAGCCATTGTCTGGTACGGCTTCTCCCTCCTCCTCTTCCTTAGCTTGTTCCCTACTCCTGCTTCCTGTTCTGTTTCCTTTACAGCTTTGTAGTTTAGCTTTCCTGCTTCTAAAGTGAGTAATAACATTAATTGTATTAAAAGAAAAAGAGAGAGAAATACCTAGTCCTACATATCTTCCATTCTTTTGTATGGTCATCATTAGCTTTTCTGCCACACTCACAATGATGCCCATATCCTGTCTCAGCTTAATAAATAATTTGCAGATATTTTCAACAGGACTAAAATTCTCATCTTGTTTGAAGAAACAAACATGTAGGGATAACTAATCACATACCCGTGTTGCTCTGAAGAATGACAATCGACAATATTTCACCTCCAGAGAACTACAAATCCTGCTGATTAGGGTCTTATATGGCTAAAGCATTGAGAACAACACCGATTTTGAGACTACACACGACTACATGAGGTGTTCATCGAGATCATGACTCACGAGATGTAAAATAGTTTCTAATGAGGCACAATAAAGGATGGAGTGGCGAGGTTGCTGGGCTGTGATCAAAAGCCATACGCCAGGTGTCAGGAAACATGCTGATGCCTTTTACGCAGAAAACAACTTCTTCCCTGTGGCTGAATTGCTTCAGTTGTGGGGACAATACCATGAGGACTTAGTCCCTTCTTCTATATCAATAAGATTATTACAAACGTGGAATTTGATGCACAACAACTTGCAGAAACTTCAAATGTAGACATTATTAACAATACGAAAATTCTGCATTAAAGCACACTAATGTAAATACAAAATGCTACAACCCCTGAACCAAATATAAATCCCAGTATAACAGAAACTTACAGGCCAACAACTCTAGAAATCCATCCACATTGCCCTGTCGAGCGTCCCCAATTCGTCCACCATCAATTCTTCAAAAAATTCGGGATCAAAGCCTCTACTGACCATGTCTTGAAACCTGCTACCTCTGTTTCTGCCCTTCTCTTCCTCAAATTCCTCTGCCACTTCCTCCTCCAGTCCTTTCACCTTCCCCTCCACATAACCCTCTTTCTCCGCCGCAACGCCGACGGGCACCGCGGGCATGTGCCCCTCGAACAGAGCCATGTGCCCGAACAGCTTGTCCTTCCTCGAGAAGCTCGTCCCGCAGGAGCACCGCCACCGGCACTCCCCGCAGTGCTTGAGATGGCTCTTGAGGTCCGCCAGCACCGAGAAGCTCTTCTTGTTGCAGCGGGTGCAGGAGTAGATCTTCGGGCAGTGGCTCCTCCGGAAGTGGTTCTTCACGCACACCGCTGACTTCAGCGGCCGGAACCGCTTGTGGGCGCGGTTCCGGTTGCAGCCCAAGAAGGGGCAGGAGAACCTCGTCTTCCGGGCGGCAGGGGCGGCGGCGGCGGCCTCCGGCTGATGGTCGGGCTTCGAGAGGGCTGCCAGGGTTTTGAACTGGTTGCCGTGCGCCCTCATGTGCATCCTGAGATTAGCGTCCCGCTTGAAGCCCTTCCCGCAGATCTCGCAGAAGTGGACGTGCTCCGCCAGCAGCTCCACCGCATCCATCTCCACGATCTCGTTGTCTCCGCCATCATCATCCTCCTCTTCTGCCCTATTCTTCGTCTCCTCCGGCGCCGGCGTTTCCTCCAACAGGAACGCACCGGTGGTCGGATCCCCCCTGCGGTCGACGGATCCCCCCGGATACCTCCCCTCCGCTTGAGCCACCAGCCAGCCGGACCCCGCGACGACCGCCAGATCCAGATCAGAGGGCTTCCCCAACGCCTGGGGAGGAGGGATCACCCCCGCCGCCACCAGCGTCGGAGGCAGAGGCGGAGGCGGGGGCGGCGGTTCTGTCTGGGAGAAGGCGAGGAGCGCGGCGCCGTTGAGGATGATCTGCTGGACGGCGGAGGCGATCTCGGCGGAAACAGCCTGCAGCTTGTCCCCTCCGATGTCGGCGTGGCGGTCGAGGGAGTCGGCGAGGAAGCGGCGAACGGAGTCCACCCGCCGACCGAGGAGCGTCAGGTTGGTAAGGGGCACCCTGGGGTCCGAGGCCGGGGGGCGCCGGAGTTCGCCTACACCCGGTGGCCGGCTGACGGTCCCGGTGGCGGAGACCATCTCCGGGCGGACGTGCGACTTGCAGACGGGCAAGGTGAATGGTGGGACGTCGCCGGCCTGCCGTCATTATTACGGAGAAAGCAACGTTCTTATCTACGTATGTGATGACGTCACTCGAGAATTTTATATTGTTATTGCTTGAGCGGAACCAGCGGTCCCACGTGCGAGAGCCGATCGGCTTCTGACCCCACGGTTGGCGATAGTGCGCGGATGACCGCTACGCATATAATGGCGCACTGGCCGTCCGCATCTTTACGCACGTTAATCTGTGCACCCATTAGTCTATGGTACCCCGACTAAGCCTCAAGGAATGAAGAAACAGTAGGGCAAGCTCCAGGCCCTACAGGAAGATGAAGCAGGCACCACCGAGGAGGGTGGACTTGTTGAAGATACCCTTATTATTTATGACAAGCCAGAATTTGTTCTCTTTAATACCAGTGCCGGTCATTCTTTTATTTCTCAGAAGTTTGCTAGGTCTTTTAACTGTGAAGCAAGTTTTGATGAATTCTCCACTCGAAATATCATTCTCTCTGCGGAGTGGGTGTCTTGTCCCATGATAGGACAACCAGAGCTCCAGATACGACTTGATCAGATACCGGTACGAGTAGCCTAGTGAGTACCATCCTTCCCCGTTCGTCTCGTCCTTGATCATGTCGGGGGGGCAAACCTCTTCATATGGCTCCCCATCGATGGGCAAGCCGGTGAGTTGGTGAAGACTCCACACATCAATAGAGGTCTCCCCCTCGGCAGTGTACAAGGTGTTGAACTCCAGAGTGAAGACTTCCATCATTCCGTAGCACAGTCCCTTTGACATGGGGTACTTGAATCTGGAGGCGTATACACTATGGTATACCCCGGCCGTGATCAGCAATGGGGCTTAGTGATACAGCACATAATCAGTGAATTCTACTGCCCCCTCCCTGAAGCTATGTGCATCCCGGACTTTAAGATCTGCAAACCAACCAACGGCCAACTCGTGCTTGAAGCGAATCGCCAAGCAGTCCAGGACATAGGGTTCATCTCGACACCCCCATTTCAGTGGGGCCAGGAACATGCCGAACTATAGCTGCTCCTTATGCACTTGTCCGGCCACGTTGTCCCAATGTGCCGACGTGAACTCTAGGGCCCACACCAACCTTCCCTCGGGGGGCGTGACCTCCTCCAAGCCCAACACCGGCTTCCATTTTCTACAGTCACCCACCAGGTACATCAGAATATGCCTCAAAATGCTACCGGCCAGGTTGTCTCTACCCTACAAAATGGCACGCTCTACATCTTGCACAGCCATGACATCTCATTTGCCTTGGGAGTTGAAGCGTCGTAAGAAGTTCAGCAGGTGCTTGTCCTTGGGATAGTCCCACCGGTACTCGACATCCCGCTCAAAGGAGTAGCTATCCACGGCCAAGATGAGCCTCCCAAGATCCATAGTATCAGTGTCGAACCCGAAAGACCCCGCAAGCTCGGTTGCTTGATCGTGCTTCCAGTCCAGGCTCCCCACATTCAGCCAGTTCATAGCTGGAGGAGTAACATGAGCATCAGACTTGACACTGGCGGTAGCCGAAGGGGAAGAACCGCTGGGAGAAGCCATTTCCTGCCAAAACAGCAACAAACAAGTGATCAGAGCAGGAAGACCGCATCTGGAATAGGCGGCTAGAAAAGAAAGGGGGAGATGCCGCTGAAATGAAATGAATAAAGCACAAGAATGTTAATGAAAATTTGGCAAAGTCTCCCCTAGGCCAGAGGTAGAAGGAGAGAAGCGGGTGCATGCCCACAAGGAGTGACGGCCCAAAAAATCATGGTGCATGCAGAAGTAGGAACACCGAAGTGGTTCCTAGCCCATCCAACTACCCCTTGGCCCTAAGGTTGTAACTACTTAAGCCCCTACGGTTTCCCCAGCCACTGATACGGTGGCATTCTCCAGCTGCTGATCCGGTGGCACCTGCTAGCCCCTGATCCGGTGGCGTCTTCAAACCCATCGATATGGCAGTCACCCCCTAGGCGATACGGTGGCATCTGCCCGCGCCACGAACTGGCGGCACCCCATCCAGTGGCCCCCCTTTGCACCTCGTGATACGATGGCTACCTAGTGCTTGAACCGGTGGCTGCCCCACCGACACCCCCCATCCGGTAGCCCGCTCAAGGCCCGCGATCCGGTGGCACCTTTAGCTGCTCGATACGGTGGCTACCCAGCGCTTGCCATCCGGTGGCTCACTGAAGTCTCTCACCCGGTGGCAACCCAAGCCCTGATCTGGTGGCTCCATGGCTACCCCCATACGGTGGCCTCGTGGCCACTTCATCCGGCAGTGTCCGCATGCGGTCGGCTCGGTGGCTCACTAGAACCCTCAACACGGTGGCCATCCCCCGTTCGAGCCCCATCTGGTGGCACCGGCGCCCCATCCTGCACACCTATCTCCTGCACGTAGAGAAGAGGGGAAGGGAAGGAAGGAGAGAATGGCAAGGGAAGGATAGGAAGGGGAACCTAAAGAGAGGAAGAAAGAAGGAGAGGGGGAAAGGGTTTAGGGCTCCGTAAAGGCCACCCCTCCCTGAGGCGAGGGGAGGAACAAGAAAGGAGAGGAAGAAGAGAAGGGCCCGTTGGTGGGGAGACGGCCAGGGCTCGGCCTCCTCACCCTCAGTATAGTGGCAGCAGCGGCGTCGGTGGGGCGATGGTGACGACCGTGGTTGGCGGTGGTCCATGCGAGAGAAGAGGAAGGGAGAAGGGGAGACGCTTGGGCTTCAAAAGGGGGGGTCTCTGGAATTCGAAAAGGAGAAGAGAGAGAGGGGGGCAAGGCCACCCGTTGCCCTTTTATAGGCCCCAAAGCACCCTCCGGTTGGGCTTCCAAGGGTCACCACCCTCCCGCGATCCGGTGGCATCCCCCATTTCGGTGGCCCCCAAGGGCCGTCGATCCAGTGGTCCTAAAGTCCCAGTCCGGTGGCGCCACTGGAAGAGAAAGAAAAGGGAATAAAAAATAGGAAAAGAGAAAAAGACTGTAAAAGAGAAGGGAGAAAGAAAGAGAGAAGAGGGAAAATATAAAAGGGGGAGAAATGCTATAGTACCAGTGGATGTAGTATCTTTATTTTTGAATATATTTTGTATTGGTTGCGGCCTATCTTATGTATGAAGAAATATTAATGAAATGAAAAGGAAAGTTTTTATTGCCATATGTTGCTTACATTTTTTGACAAAAGCTCAAAAATTGAACTTTCGTAATGTTGTCGCATTCCACGCCCTGGGGATGGGCGCTCCTTCCATGGTAGACAATTGATACACCCCTTTTCCGAGTGTCTCGACCACTTGGTAGGGCCCTTCCCAATTAGGGGCTAGCTTTCTTACCCCTTCCAGTGGTCGAGAGGCTTCGACTTTCCTTAGGACGAAGTCTCTTATGGGGAAGTGCCTATATCAGACTTCGACGTTGTAGTATCGAGTGATGTGCCGCTAATATTCCGTGGCTCGGATGCCTGCGATCTCTCGTATCTCACTTTCCATATCGAGGTTTTCTAGCAGGTTTTGCTCATTTGCCTCGGGCGAGAAGTTGATGACTTGGAGAAATGGGCTGTCGACTTTGAAAGGAATTATGGCGTCTGTGCCATACACCAACTGGAAAGGAGTCTCACCGGTGGTGATTCTCAGAGTGGTTTGATGTGACCATAGTACGCTTGGCAATTCCTCAAGCCAACCACCCTTTACTTTACTAAGCCTGGCCTTAATGCCTTTCAATATAATTTTGTTGGCATTTTCGACCAGTCCATTAGCCTGGGGGTGGGCTACCGAAGTGAAGTGGTTGCGAATGTGTAGGCCGGCACATTTGTTCCTAAAGTAATGATAATCAAATTGTCGACCATTATCGCTCACAATCACTCGGGAGATACCAAAGTGACAAATAATCGACTTCCAAACGAAGCTCCACACTACCGAATCGGTGATCCTAGTGGTGGCTTCGACTTCAATCCACTTGGTGAAATAATCAATAGCGACGATGATGAACTTCTCCTGGGCCTAAGCCATAGGAAATGGCCCCAGGATGTCAATCCCCCATCGGGCGAAAGGGTATGGCTCGATAAGGGTGACGAGCGCAAAGGCAGACTGATGGACCAGATGATCACAACGTTGGCATCCATCGCACCTTTGAACATAGGTCAAGCAGTCACATTGGAGAGTAGGCCACCAGTAGCCTTGCCGCAGAAAGATCCTGTTGAGCAATCTTCCCCCTTGATGCGCACCACAGACACCTTCGTAGACCTCTTGAATTGCTCGGTGGGCTTCATCGGTATCAAGGCATTTGAGGAGGGGCCCGGAGAAAGAGCTCCAGTACAGGGTTTCATCCAAGATGATGAAGCACCGAGCTTGATACTTCAGTCTCCAAGCTTCTCGAGGGTCGGGGGGCTCCTAGAGTCTTGGAGCCAGGATATATAAGGGGTCCGCCAGTCACTTGGTGATGGCTGATCAATGGTCATGAGCTCCTCTTCTATGCTCAGTCACTCTAGCTCTTCGAGGAAGACCGATCGAGTACCTTCTGGGCCAATAGAGGAGGCCAATCGAGAGAGGGTGTCTGCTTAGGAATTCTCCTCCCGAGTTATCTAGATGACTTGAAAACTCTCGAATAGCGGGGCTATTCCTCTTACCAGTTGAAGGTATTTGATCATCGGTATTTCCTGAGCTTTGTAGTCACCGTTGACTTGGCTGGCGACCAGCTGGGAGTCAGTATGAATCTTGACTCGTGTGGCCCCCAATCGTCGTGCCATCCTGGCCCCCGAGATGAGAGCCTCATACTCGGAGACGTTGTTGGACACCTAAAAGTTAAACTTCAAGGCGTATTGTAATTTCGCTCCTTCTAGAGACCTGAGGAGGACACTGACGCCGTTGCCAGCCGAGTTGGAGGACCCATCAACGAAAAGATCCCAGGGTGGCCCGGGCGCTAGTGGAAGGGCCTCCTCAGTTGGAACGGTGCTCTCCATAATGAAGTCCACGAGTGCCTGTCCCTTGATGGCCGAGCAGGGGAGATAGGAGATGTTGTAAGCCCCGAGCATTATGGCCCACTTGACGAGGCAACCCGCAACTTCAGGGTGAGTGAGGATCTTCTTCAGGGCCTCGTTGGTCAATACGACGATGGAGTGCCCTTGGAAGTAAGGCAGGAGGCGCTTGGCCGAGGTCACCAATGCTAGCATGAGTTTCTCAGTTGCGGGATACCTTCTTTCGGCCTCATTGAGCACCTTGCTGGTGTAGTATATTGGTCTCTGCACTCCTGCATCGTCTCAGACTAGGACTGAGCTCACTGTAGAAGGAGTCGATGAGAGGTAAAGATGTAGTGTTTCACCTGAGACCAGTTTTGATAACATCAGGGGCGAGGCCAGAAACTCCTTTAGCTCTGTAAAAGCCTTCTGACATTCCTCATCCCAGGTGAACATGGCGGATGCCAATTTGGGCCCTCTTAACAATTTGAAGAAAGGTAGGCATTGCTCGCGCAGCGATCTGTCCCATCAGGCACTGGACATCCTTGACGCAAATGGGTAGCTGCATGTCCAGGATGGCTTGAACCTTGTTGGGGTTGGCTTCAATCCCACGTTGGGTCACTAGGAAACCCAGGAATTTCTCATATCGAACCCCAAATGCGCATTTCACTGTATTGAGTTTCATGTTGTACCGTAGGAGGGTGTCGAAGGTTTCAGCTAAGTCGGCAAAGTGGTCCGCGGCCTTAGGTGTCTTGACGAGCATGTCGTCGATATAGGCCTCAACATTCTGACCGATCTGTCCTTCAAAGATATGGTCGATCAGCCTTTGGTACGTTGCTCTAGCGTTCTTCAGTCTGAAAGGCATTCGGGTGTAACAGTATATGCCGAAGTCGATAGTAAAGGCTGTCTTCTCGATGTCTTCAGGATCCATTCAGATTTGATGGTAGCCAGAGTAAGCGTCCAAAAAACTGAGAAATTCATTGCCAGAGGTCACGTTGACTAATTGGTCGATGCTGGGTAGTGGCTAACAATCTTTCGGAGTGGCTTTATTGACGTCAGTGAAGTCCACACACATTCGCCATTTGCCTAAAGCTTTTGGTACTAAGATGACATTAGCGAGCCATGTCAAGTAAAGGACTAGTCGAAATAGGCCGATTTTCTTTCCCTTAGCAATCTGCTCTTTGATGATCGTCTGCTTCTCTGGGGCATCTTTTCTTCTGTGTTGTTGGACCTGTTTCATCTACGGGTCAAGGTTGAGCTTGTGCATCACCATTTCCCCAGGGATCCCAGGAAGATGCTCATCAAACCATGCAAAGACTTGAACGTACTCCAAAAGAAAATCTTTATATTGCTCTCGTACATCAGGTGGTAAATTAGCTCCGATCTTTACTTCTAGAGCCGGGTCGCCTTTGAGGAAGACCGATAGCAATTCACCATGGGGCCCTGATGTTGTCGGTTCATCCTCGGCTCCCCCAACTCCTATCTTTTTTCCTTCCGGCCTTATGGCATCGACCGAGATTACATAGAACCTTCTAGCTATTGCCTGGTTACCCCAGACTTCCCCGATGCTGTATTTGGTGGGAAACTTCAATTTTTGGTGATATGTAGAGGGCACGGCCTTCGTTCGGCTGAGGATACCTCGACCGAAGATGGCATTATTGGCCGACATCCCCTTAATCACTATGAAGTTAACCATAACCGTAACAGTCTTGGGAGGGGTACCAATAGTGACCGGTAGGCATAAGGCTCCCTCGGGATAGGTTGCCTAGCCATTGAACCCGCAGAGGGGTGTTCGAATCGGGCAAAGCTTGGATGGGTTTTCACCGATTTTAAGGAAACATTCATGCGAGAGTACATCAGGGACACTACCATTGTTGACCAATATCCTATCTACATTACAATGGTTTATAGTAGCTGATATTATGAGAGCATGGTCGTGCGGGGTAGTTACCCCTTCCAGGTCTTGGTTAGAGAACACTAGGGCCTGCTGCTCACTCTCCGGTGGGGCCTTGAGGGGCTCGGAGGCCCTGCTCACCCGTTCAGCGTGACGCTTCCTTTCTCGACTACTATCTCCTTTTGTTTCCGCGCTGCCCGAAAGATTGTCAATTTCTTCTGGGGGGATCTGCGATCCTCCCTCTACTCAGACACGTATCAAGAAAGGTGCCCTTGGCGGATGAGACGCTCGATCTAGTCCTTGAGCTGATGACAATCTTCGATATGGTATCCGTGGTCATTGTGGAATTGGAAATGCTTGCGGCAGCTGTAACACTTTGGGCTAGCCTTCATAGGCTCGGGTTGGCGGAGAAGGTCTGAGCCCTTAATGTCTTCGTATATCTCGTAGACGGGGGCGGACAGAGGTGTGTACCACTCAAATTTTCGAGGGGGCTCCTTGTGGTCTCCGTCTCAATTTTGCCTTTTCCCCTGGCCCGAGCTTTGCTCGGATGGTCGCTTCTTGTCCCCTTCTTGACCCGAGCCCATCATGCCGCGGCAAGCGCTGAGGACTTCTTCGCACTTTGCATGACGCAGGGCTAGGGTCACCAAATCGACAAGAGAGGTGGGGGATGGAGGACTAGCTCTCACCGGAGGTTCTCATCACGAGTGCCTCTAGTCAATGCGGTGATGGCTGAGGCAACATCTAGGTGAGGGATACGCAGGGCTTCCTATTTAAATCAGTTGATATAAGCTCAAAGCTTTTTCCCCTGTGCCTGCTTTAGTGCCAACAGCCCCGCAACAGACCTTGGAGGGCCACTGCCGGTGAAGTTTTCCTTCAAATTAAAACTCACCCGAATTGTCTAAAGTCGTGAATACTGTCAGGGGAAAGTGCTCGAAACTAGGCTTGAGCACCCTGGACCAAGGTGGTATCAAATGCTCAACATTTGATAGTGTCAGAAGCCCCGTGTAGGGTCATCAGAGCGTCGAAGCTATCATAGTGGTTGACCGGGTCTCCCTGGCCGTCATATGACTTGAAGGTTGGCAGTGAGATTCTCGGGAAGATCTCGGCCTTCAAGATTTGATCGGAGAACGGGGATTGCTCCTCGTCCTCCTTGATGGAAGTCTTCTATAAGGCGCGAAGGGCGTGCTCCTATTCCATGAAACGTCACTCGAAGTCTCACAATTGGAGGGAGAACTCTGGTTGGCCACTTCCCCAACCACCCAAATCTCCTCACTCCCTAGGAGGGATTTGGCCTTCCCCATACAATCTTCCCCTTCTCCACAAAATCTCCCACCTTCCAAGACACATTTGAATTTTCCTCCACCCCTTCACATCCCCTAAGACACCCTAAGGGAGGGAAACCCCCTAAAGGGAGGCCGCCCCCACCCTCTCTCCTCCAACCCCCTCATTCTTTCCCACCACTCCTCACTAGAGAATCCAGCCCAAAGCCCCTCTCTCCCCTGCGTCCCCCACCTCTTCCCCCACTTCCACCCTTGCTCCAGCCCCTCCACACCTCCCCTACAACCACATCTAGCCACCCCATCCCCTCCCTCCACCACTATCCGATATTAAAAGAGCGTCATCGTGTAGGGTAATTATCCCTTCTAGGTCCTGGTCAGAGAACACCAAGGCCTAGTGCTTGCTCGACGATGGGGTTTTGGGGGGCTCGGAGGCCCTACTCGCCCGTTCAGCATGACACTTCCTTTCTCGGCTACTATCTCCACCTGATGCTGGGCCACCAGAGATAACATTGATGTAGACTTCGCGGGGTTGATTGTCAATCTCTTCTAGAAGGATGCCACAATCCTCCCTCTGCTCGGGCACGTATCGGGATAGGTGCCCCTGGCAGACGAGACGCTCGATCTCATCCTTGAGCTGATGATAATCTCCAGAATGGTGTCCATGGTCGTTGTGGTACTGCTAGTGCTTGCGTCGGCTGTGGCGCTTTGGGTCAGACTTCATAGGCTTGGCTTGGCTTGGCGGAGGTGGCCCGAGCCCTTGATGTCTTCATATATCTCGTAGACGGGGACAGATAGGGGTGCGTACCACTTGTATTTTCGAGGGGGCTCCCTGTGGTCTCCATCTTGATTCCACCTTTTCGCCTGGCCTGAGCCTTGCTCGGATGATTGCTTCCTATCTCCCACTCAACCTGAGCCTGTCGCGCTACGACAGGTGCTAAGGACTTCTTCACACTTTGCATGGCGTAGGGTTAGGGTCACCAGATCGGCTAGAGAGGTGGGCCGATGGATGACTAGCTCTCGCCGGAGGTTCTCATCATGGGTGCATCTGGTAAATGCTGTGATGGCCGAGGCAACATCTAGGCAAGCGATATGTAGGGCTTCTGATTTAAATCGGTTGATATAGGCCCGCAGCTTCTCCCCTTGTTCCTATTTTAGTGCCAGGAGCCCCGCAACTGACCTGGGAGGGCCGCTACCAGTGAAACTCTCCTTGAAGATCCGCCTGAACTGTCAGAAGTTGTGGATGCTGCCGGGGGTGAGCGCTCGGAACCAGCCTTGAGCGCCTTGGCCCAAGGTGGTCATGAACGCTCGGCATTTGTTAGCATCCGAAGCCCCGTGGAGAGTCATCAGGGCGTCAAAGCTATCATAGTAGTCGACCAGGTCTCCCTGGCCGTCGTATGATTTAAAGGTTGGTAGCGAGACTCTAGGGGAAATCTCAGCCTTCAAGACTTGGTCAAAGAACAGGGATTGCTCCTCATCCTCCTTGATGGACATCTTCTGTAAGGCATGGAGGGCGCAATCCTACTCTGCGAAATGTCGCTTGAAGTCCCTCAGTTGGAGGGACAACTCTAGTTGACGCTGAGCCGAGGGGCTGTGAGGGTGCCCGCGTGGGTTACCTCATTGTCCCTAGGGGGCGTCGGCCTCCAGGGGCTGTTGGCACGCCCCAGACTTTTCTCTCCTTGGAGTGGAGGAGGCTTCTTGCTCTGGAGGAGGGGCCTGCGAAGGTCCTCCTGACTTGTTGCGCACAAGCCGTTGTCACCGGAGGGTGAAGCGGCCTCCGATGGTTTGTACGGAAGCTGCTCCACTGGGGGGGCTTTCTGGGGGATGCCGGGACGTCTCCTCCCTGGCTGCCTAGATCCTCTTTAAGTCCACAAGGATATCCTGTTTAGCTTTGAGGGTTTGGAGAGCGTCAAGATCCCCATTGGGAGGTCCCCCCCCAGCTGGTGGAGGTAGCTCATCGGCTTGGTGGTTGTTATTTTCAGAGGGGAGGGTTCCCGTGGGGCAGGAAGGCGCAGGATCTCCTTCCCCTCTCCGCATGGTGTTTCCCCCATTATCGGCGGGCCTCCTACCAGAATTTCTTCACACCGTTATGGCTCTTTGCTCGTTTCCCACTGACGGCGCAAGATGAAGAGGTGTGATCTCGCGTCGGTCTTGAGCCGTGTGATCTTCAGAAGAATCTTGATCACGATCACCACGTCTATGTGAACTGCAAGGCAGGAAACAGATCAGGGGTGCCCAGGGATGGATCCCTGGGGAAAACACTCTGATGCTTAAGTCAGCGAATAAGGTAGAGCACAGATGTAGGGGGAGATGGCAGGAGGAAAGGAGGGGCACGAGATCACTCTCCACGAAGAAGTGTGGTGTATCTTACTCAGGATTGTTGCCTTTTCTATCGCGGGTCTTCCAAGGTTTATATAGCTATCCATTTAACCTAAGAATCCAGGGAGTCCCTGGAGCAGAGGAGATTCATGGGACGTTACGTCCTTATTATAGGCTCATTATAGCACAAGGACATTTGCTCTCCATCATCCTTTGGAGTTCCCTACTCTTTAAAGCTGCGTAATGTATACTTGGGTGAGCTTTTGACAGTCGGTCCGAGCTTGAGACGCTAGCTGCGGGTCATCCCGAGTGAAGGGCGCATAGCTCGGACGGGGTGCTTTGGGCTCCCGTAGGGGCCTTCTTGATCGAGTTGTCGCTCGGACTTCCGGACAGGAGGGTTGCCTAGGAAGTGCTGGTCCGAGTGCATTTTGGCGTAAGTGGGCCCAGAATGGGGCTGTCACTTTGGAAAGTTGGGCCTGGTTCGGTCATATTGGACCTGGTTGGGCCATGCTCTTGGGCGGTACTGCTATGAGAGAGAGTGAGACTGTCCCGTGACCCGATCCGGGCATGAAAGTGAGTTGACCGCCCTAGCTCTTGCCAGTTTCTCAACCGCGCATGATCCAACGCTTCCCTAGTTAGGGATGAACAGTGAGTTTGTCTAGAGTCCAAGGTTCGCATTCAACTTGGAGTCGAGTCCCCCGTGTGTCCGTCCCGCATCAGATCTTTCACTCGGTCGTTTGGAAACGGTCATGGAATTTCTTTTAGAGATCCGCCCAGTCGATGACTGAGTTAGGCTTCAAGCGGGAATACCACTGGAAGACTGTTCCCATTAGTGAAGTGGCGAAGTAGTGGGGGAGGTATGACTCATCCAATGCTAGCTCGCCCATAGCTGTGATGTAATAGGCCAAGTGCTCATGTGGAGACCCCTACCTGTCAAACTTCTACAGCTTCGGTGGCTTGGCGTACTCTGGAGGGAGCTTCTTTAACTGATGATGCAATGGGTAGGGTACACTATAGAGATCTATAGCTGCAACCCCTTCCCCATACCGGGCAAGCTTTGTCTCGACAATCTGCTCGATCATCTGGCGCTGTGCCATAAGATTCTCTAGCACTAGCGTATTGGATGCTCATGGTTGAGCTTCGACTGGGGGCGTACCGAACCCGGTTGCTATAGGGGTTAGGGCAGCCACCGCTGAGGCATTGGCACCATTGTACCCAACTGGTGGGTTTGGTACTTCGGCCTGAGGCCTAGTAGGTGGCTAAGGGTGAAGGTCTTGTTCCTGAAGAAGGTATTGCGGGAGGGCCTTCAAATGATGGTTCTCCTTCATGAGAGTCTCAAGAGTTACCTCTTGAACCTCATTTGGTGGAGGATCATTATGGACTGGTTCCGCATTAACAGGAGCGGCGCGGCCCTCGGTTGGAACTTCTTCTGCTCGTTCCGATATTTGAGGTCCTGTGGAAGTGCCGATGTGGCCTACCGGGACCGGAGGCTGGGTCTGGTGATGAGGCCTCCTGAGTTGGGCCAAAGGTTGGTTCAAATCATCAGACTGAGTCTCAAGTTGGTGTATGGTAGGATAACATGTAAACACCCTAACTGCATCATTGATGAGCCAGACCGTCCGCTTCCTCTGCGAATGCTTCTAGAGGCAGATGGGTGCCCCCAGTCTGTTGAAGACCGAGGTTTGTTGTAGTGGAGCCTCTATTGGGAGATTGACCCGAGGAGAGCTCAGGGCCGGGTGCTGGAGGAAACTGGAATGAGCCCATCTTTGTTTTCACCTATTTGGATGGGGGACACTGGGTGGCTGGGTGTCGTCAGACGGTGTCGTTGTGGAATCGACTGCGTCTTGTCTAATGCCGCGCTAGAGCACTCGAAGGGGGTTTTTGGTACGTGCCCTCTAAACGGCCTGAGCTTCTTCTGGGGTAACCTAGATTCTTCTCAAGTGGAGCCGCTGGTCTCCCTTGTCATTGTTCCTTCAATGAGACCTGGGAGCTTGTACATTAGACTGGCGCGGGTGCTTCTTGACTACTGTCAAGGTGCCTGCTTCTCTGAGTTTCACTTTGTCCTCTTGCATTTGCCACAGGAGGCTGAAGTTGTTGGTGGTAGGGACCATAGGAATAGGCCATTCCTGAGGTATGATTGGTTTGCCCCTATTGAGATGAATCCACAGATCACCGACAAGGACGGTCTTGCCAAAATTGTTGGTTGCGGCGGTGAGTCACCTGCCTTTGCAGTCGTGGCTATGCTTCTTCTAGGGAGCCAAGGAAGATTCTGCTCCAAGGTGGTAGATCGAGAAGACCCGATCTCCAATTGTTGGTGGCACGAGGTCGTCAGTCGAGAATGCTAGGATCGGCCCCTGGGGCATGAAGTTCATGTCGGGAGTCGGTGGCTGGGTGACTCGGGTGTAGGATCTCGCCCGAGCCGATAAAAGTGTTGTCGATGCTCGTGGCGATGCTCTTGCACCGAGAACCAACACCGCAGGAGATGCTGGGGTGTCAGCAACCCGAGGTTGTGAACCTGTGTCGAGCGCTGGCGGAGCTAGAGTATGGGACGAAGGACCTACGGTGGGCATTGAGGTTGCCGTGTCCCATAGAGGATGACCTGTGCTGGGAGTCGACGTTGCTGGATTGTAGGGGGAGAGATCCCGTGGCAAAGCTAGGAGGCCAGGGACCCGATGTGGAGAGTCCGCACTGAGGACCGACCTTGGGAAGTCCCGAGGTTGTGTTGTTCTTAGGCTGGACACTGAAGAGCCTCGCACTAGGGGTTGGGAACCCACATTGAGTGATGACTCTTTCAAGGTTCGGATCGGAGGACCTGAACAAAGTGCTGGAGAGCCTCGACCCTGGGACCGGAAACCCGTACTGGGGGAAGGCTCGACTGAGACCCAGAGCTGAAAGTCTGAGTCAGTGTTGACACCCATTTTTTGCCTATGAGTTGGGTCATTCCTCCTACCACTATTTGTTGATGCCTCGAATTGTCCATTACTCATTGGGGCTCTTTCCAGGCATGTCTTTGGGTTTATTTTATAGGCATCTCCCTCCCTGGGATACCTAGTATCGGGTCATCGCTATCATGGGCTCTCAGTGCAGAATGGCGGTAATTCGATACCTAGTATCGGGTTACCGGTATTGTGTACTCTGGGACGCTACAACTACCATTGTCAACAAGAATCCTATCTACGTTACAATGATTTATTGTAGATGATACAACCAGGGCATCGTCATGCGGGGTGGTCAGCCCTTCAAGGTCTTGGTCTGAAAAGACGAGGACCTGTGGCTCACATGGCGGGGCCTTCGGGGGCTCGATGGCTCGGCTCGCCCGTTTTGCATTACGCTTCCTTCCTCAGCTACTCTCTCCCCCTGATGCATCTCCTCCAGCGATGATGTTGATGTGTACCCCGCAGGGGGTGTTGTCAATCTCTTCTAGAGCACCTCGGTCTTCCTTGTGCCCAGCGACGAATCGGGATAGGTGTCCCTGACAGATGAGGCGCTCGATCTCATCTTGGAGCTGGCGGCAATCACCAGTATGATGCCCGTGATCGCTATGGAACAGGAAGTGCTTACTGCGATTGTGGCTCTTCGACTTCATTGGCTCAGGTTGGCGGAGGAGGCCCGAGCCCTTGATGTCTTCGTAGATTTCGCACACCGGAGCGGTTAATGGGGTGTACCGCTCGTACTTCCAGGATGGCTCTTTGTGCTCCCTCTCTCGGTTCCACCTGTTCCCTGGGCCCGAGCTCAGCTCGGACGCCCGCTTCTTGTCCCCCTCCCGACCCGAGCCAGTTGTGCCTCAGCACGCACTGAGAACCTCTTCGCACTCAGCATGGCATAAAGCCAGAGTCACTAGCTCGACAAGGGTCGAGGGAGGGTAAAGGACAAGTTCATGACAGAGGTTCTCATCACGGGTGCCTCCGGTCAGTGCAGTTGTGGCTAAGGCAACGTCCAGGCGGGGGACCCGCAGGGTTTCCAACTTAAATCGGTTGATATAAGCCCAAAGGCTCTCCCCTTGCGCCTGTTTGAGAGCCAACAGCCCTACTGCTAACCTTGGGGGGCCTCTACCAGTGAAACTCTCCTTGAACACTCGCCTGAATTGCTTGAAGTCTCAAATGGATCTGGGGGCGAGGGCCCAGAACCACACTTGGGCGCATTGGACCAGGGTGGTCACGAAGGCTCTGCACTTGATGGCATCGGATGCCCCGTGGAGGGTCATTAGAACGTCAAAGCTGTTGAAGTGGTCGACCGGGTCGCCCTGGCCATCATAAGACTTGAAGGTCGGAATAGAGATTCTTGGAGAAATCTTTGCCTTCAGGATGCACTCGGAGAACAGACATTTCTCCTCGTCTTTTGCTGAAGGGGTCTTCTACAAGACCCGTAGGGCGCGCTCCTGCTCTGCAAAGCGTCTCTCGAACTCTCACAGTCAGAGGGACAACTCTAGTTGTCGCAGCACTGAAGGGCTATTGGGGCATGCCAGCGGGTTGTCCTCATGTTCGCCGGGGACTTCAGTCTCTGGATGCCCCCCATGTTTCGCTCTTCTTGGCATGGAGGAGGCCTCTTGTTCTGGAGGAGGGGCTTGCAAAGGTCCTCCTGACTTGTTACGGATAAGCCGCTGCCATTGGAGGGTGAAGCGGCCTCTAGCGGATTGCTGGGATGCATTGCCGCAGGGGGGGCTTACCTGGGGGACGCGCGATCTTTCCTCCCTGGCCGCCTAAGTCCTCAGGAGATCTACGAGGACGTCTAGTTTGGCGTTGAGTGCTTGGAAAGTGTCAGCATTCTCAGTGGGTTGTAGCCTGATGGGGACATCACCCATGATTCTCTCTGGCTGGGGACCTCTCTCCCTCCTGGAGAGGGGTAGGATGGAGTTCCATGACAAAACGAGTTCGCCACGACACTTGGGCTGTCTATCTGGAACATTTTGATGTATTTCTCTCTTTTATTTGAGTCATTTTGATGTAATTTTTCCTTTATTTGAGTCAAGTCCCTAGGTTAATGAGTCATCTACCTAAGTTAATTGTCATTTTGTTAGTTAGAGTGGTTAATAGGCCCAATTGTATGGGCTTGGCCCAAGGGCGCCCCCTTCCCCTTTTCCCCCCATTTTTGGTTATTTGTCATTAGTCCAAGTATCAAAGACTTTTTGTAAAAATTGGGATCCCTATAAATAGGATGCCAATCACCCCTTGGAGAACTAATGAAATTCTGAATTAAGCTTTCACAAAAATTGAGATTTTCTCTCTCTCTTGAGTGATTCCCTCTCTCTCTTCTCTCTCTCTCTCACTCTAGGGGGTGACCCCCTCTCTCTCTCTTCCCCACTCTCTCTAGTGCGCCCCCTTCTCTCTCTCCGCTTGCCACCTCACCCTCCACATCAGCCCCAACCTTTCATCTTCCCAATGCTACTTCAATCCCACCATTACTCTCACCAAGTCCCAAGCACCCTTTCATATTACAAGGCAACCTTTCCCCTTCCCCAAGCATCCATTCCACTACCCCAAGCACCCCTTCACCTCCCCTAGGAAAATTTGAATTTCCCTCCCCCTTGGTGACTGCGACCAGCTCCCCTCCAGCCCCCCTTTCAGTTTCTTGCAAAAATTAGTTAACTTCACATACAATTAAAATGTGTTTAATCTCAATGCTACATTGTGTAACTCTCAAAAGAGTCATTGAGATTAATTGAGTAAGATAGAAGATGATTAAACTGGAGTATTGTATGATTATTTGGTTCACCTTTATTCAAACTCAGGTTCGGATATGAGTATTGAATTTAATTGATAATTTGACATACATCATGCTTAAACATATTTTGTCATGCAGTTTAATTCATAACCCTTTATGATAGGAGAGTCCATCTTTATGTGGATTTATAACAGTGGTATCTGCTAAAAATTTTCTTCTGATCAGTTTCACCACTGACAACTTAATCATCTTACACATCTGCTTGTTGATCATTACTTGCACTGTGTTTGAAAGACCTTGTTTACTTTCTGTTGAATTGCTCCTGATAAATCTTGAGCTCTGCCTGTTGCCCTGTCTGTTGTCCTCAATCTAACCTTGACACTATAGCATTTATTGCTTTTCAAAGGGGGAGATTTTGTGCTTGATTGTCCATCTATCCCTATGGTTGTCAATTTCACTTCTTTATCGAGGGGGAGCTTTAGCTCTTCAGGTCTTCATGTTCATGTCCAAAGGGGAGAACCTAAATCAATCATTTCATGCATCATTTTATTTTTCTCTCAAACTATTTTCTTTTTGATGACGTCAAAGGGGGAGAATAGTTTAACATGTGCTAGTGTGACTCATGGTGTTGCCATCATCAAAAAAGGGGAGATTGTTGTGTCCCTGTGATTTTGATAATAGTAACATTATAAGTCACCACATGAGTCTGCATGATTGAATGATTGAATCTGATATTTTGAAGATGTTTTGATAGTAGCAACATTATAAGTCACCACATGAGTCTGCATGATTGAATGATTGAATCTGATATTTTGAAGATGTATTAGTAGGCTGGTGCAGCCTGCTGCACATCTCGGTGCAGTGATCTGGTTGCACGTTTAAGTCTGCGCTCTCACTTATGTTTAAGACGCGCAAGTCTGTGCAATCATACATCAGGCAGGATAGGTCTGAGCATGTATCTGATAGATTGCACTTAAGGTCTGCTCATGTCACCATTCATGTGCATTTAAGTCTGTGCATTCAAGTCCGTGAACATTGCCTTGGTAGATGCTAAAGGGGGCTATTCACTGTTCATCTCGGTGCATATCTTTATAACCTATGCACTTTGTAGAAGGTCAGCGCACCTTGTGTATGTGGTCTGCATACAAGGTCGGTGCAGCTTCTCTTCTTGCTATGAAAGTCATTGCAAGGTTTGTATTCTACATAGAATCAGTACATATTCTCTTGTGCAATGGTCTACGTCGGTGCATCTATGATTTGCTCCATATTGGCATTCATGCTTAGTCTTTATCAGAAAGGGAAGACTTGTGCATATCTCAGTCAAGATGCACAACAAACTCAGTGCATGTCACTGTTCATGTGCTTTTTAGATCTGTGCATTTTAGTCCATGAGCGCTGCCCCGGCGGATGCTAGTCGGTTCAATGTTTTGTTCGCATCT
Source organism: Amorphophallus titanum (assembly GCA_024336825.1). NCBI lineage: Eukaryota > Viridiplantae > Streptophyta > Magnoliopsida > Alismatales > Araceae > Amorphophallus > Amorphophallus titanum. Next base: position 66,000,438 of record JANBPO010009603.1, read on the forward strand.
CCTAGTCTGTGCATTCTATCTATGCAAGGTCGGTGCAGTCCTTGTATCAAACTGGTTTCATGTTGATGCAATCTATGTATTGCATGTTAGCTAGGTCGGTGCAAGATCAGTCTGTGGAGATTGTAGTCAGTGCAAACTTAGCGTGTGCGAGCTTGTACTCAGTGCAAGGTGCATTTCACGTATTCTTGAAGTCAGTGCAACAATTCTTATCGCACGCTATCAAGTCTGTGGAACTCTTGCACCGTCCATACAAAGTTTGTGCACACTTTTTAGGAAACTCTGTGCATAAGAGATTTATGCAGATAGTGTCTGTGCATCAAGTAGGTGCAAGGTTGCTCACGACACGATGGGTCTGTACAATACTTGCACTTTGCATATACATAGTCAGTGCATCTGGTTGACTTGTACTGAAATTACGTTTGTGTATGCGTGTGCTGTGTGAACATTGAGTCCGTGCATATATGTGGTCTTATGGTATATTGAGTCTATGCATGTATGTTTAATGGTCGTACCAACTCTGTGCAACACTTTATTCTAGTCTGTCTTAAACTGACTAAGTCTCTTATATTGTGACAGGATACCTACTCGTGATTGTTAAGGAGGGCATGTGATCCAAGGTAACTTGTCCCTGAAAAAGAAGCTGCCACATGGAAAGTTATAGTGCTTAGATTATGACACGTGGCTAAGGGTCTCCTGAAGCTTCTTGGCGGGAGTGTTCCCTCCACATGCCTAGGGCGTGAGCTCGTGGGTCCCAGACTGAAGGAATATATATAAGACCCTCTTCCTACAATCAGGACAATTATCTAGAAGAGAAAAAGAAGAAGATATCTGAGTAGAAGAGTTGCAGAGAATAGCAGAGAAGAAGAAAAGATAGTTCGTGAGATCAAGGGAAGAAAAGAAAGAGCAGTAGAAAGAAGAGAAAGGAAGAAAGAGAGAGATAGAGAATTCGAGGAGAGGAAGAGAAGCTTCATCAGAAGATCTGTCCCACATCTGTCAGTGCTGGTCAAGGATGTAGCAGTTTCATCGGAAAGCCCGCCCTCTAAAGAATAGGTGGACTATGGGACCTCGAGTGATGAAGAGCCTCGAGAGGGAGAGACAGGGGAGACTACTCTGTCAGCTTCCTACGGGAGTGACATTATAGCTTTTAGTCCTGCGAGGCTCAAGACAAGCCTCATTATTGCTCCGAGTCTTTCTTTAGAAGAAGGCGAGGTCATCTCTAGGCTGACCCACCCATTGATGGAGCTCCCTGCAATGACCGAGGTGGGTCTAGTGCCGATTGAGGTGAGTCACCATACTTTGTTTGGTCACCTTGTTACTATTTTACATTCCGCGACGTGGGTTCTGACGTCGTCTCCCTTTCGTGTAGGATCCCGTCATTCCCACATGGTCGACCCCGTTGCTGGAGGGCACAATACCCTCACTCCCGACTTCACAGCTGGAGTCCTTCTTGTTCTCGCCCGGTGAAGGTGCGGTGCCCGCCTGGAGGCCACTCGCGTTACGATTCCCGAGCGGGTATCTTCAAATAGGGGGCCTTCGTGAGCTGATGAAAATTCTTGGGCTCGACCAGATTGTGGAGCAGCTACAACCTTTGCCCTTGGCTCTTGAACAAAGACTAGTCGAAGATGTTGCTGATGGCGGGGCAGCTCCTTCGGGAGCCGAAGAGGTAGCAGCCAAAGTGACCAACCATCTGGCAATCACTGCTGGAGCAGAGCTTGTAGAGGTTGTTCAGATAGAAGGACATGAGGAACCTTCCTCTATTGGCCGAGAGCCACTTCCAGATCCCATGGAGGTTTCCTGCCTTACGGTTGAAGTCAGATGAGTCGGCGGCTATTGTTCCTACCCTCCCTCCACCATTAGAGGAGAGTGGAGGGGGAGTGGTATCAGCTTTAAGAGAAATAGTAGTGTCTCCAAGCTCTTCAGTGATGCTACCGTCCTCCTCATCGGAACCTTCTGACGCGCATGGGGCCGATATCGATAGCAAAGTATGGTTTCACCTTCCCGAAGTAGCACCTCTGGGGCTATAGTCTTCAGATGAGATGGTATGGCATTATCTTGACATGCTACGGCAGAATGTACTAGCCCGCCCCAGCTTAACCTATATGCAGCTATGGGCGATACCCGAGCACATCTCCACTGTACTTCAGGGTTTCGGATGCCCTTTGGAGGAATGGACGCAGTGGGTGATTTTGCTGCTAAACTTTGTAAACTCACGTGAGTACATTGATCACATCGTGGCTGACTAGATGACGGCCTTGAAGCTTCAGCGTGTCGAGTGCCAAGTTGCCCTTTGGTCAATTGAAGATGTAGAGTAGCGTAAGAAAGACGACGCTGAGAGTGTTGTTGGCCTTATTGATTCTTTGCAGAAAAGGATGATAGACCTTCAAGCTGAATTGGCCCGCATCCAGGATGAGTTGGAGCATGCTAGAGAGCTCCGAGCATCGAGCCTAGGTGAGGCTGTATCGGTAGTGTGGGAAGCTGCATCTTACCGAGAAGAGTTGGTGAGACTCGAAGATGAAGAGTCCTGCCTGCAGGAGCTGGTTTGCTTCCCATCCTTGGGGCTGCTCGAATTTGAAGATATCCTCTGTCACTCCTTGTAGTAGTTCTTTTGTTTCTCCTCCCTCTTTTGCGAGTTCTCATGTATCCCTGGGGATTTCTTGAGCACTATGTATTCTTCTTTATGCAAATGAAAATTTCATCATCTGCTTTGCGCATGTGTTGTTGAATTACAACTTTCCTTTTTTCTTCTTTTCTTTCTCCCCTTTTATGTCTTTCCTTCGGCCAATTTAGGCATAGGCGCGTTGCTAATTTGTTTAGCCGGTGATATATTAGCAACCAAGGTAGGAGAGCGCTCACGCCTTCAGGGAAGTGAGGGGTTCACTCCACCGCGGTGCAACATCTCTCGAGGCCAAACTGTGATTAGCGGAGGCTGAATGCCGAGGGATAAAAGGGATATTTTAGCCGATAGGGCCATAGGGTGAAACCAATAGTCTGTTTTATAGATATCGCCGATGGTGATGAAGTTTGCAAATGACATGCTTGCCGACGTGCTTTAATGCCAAAGATAAGGAGCAAGTGTATTCCTTAACAGGGACAAAAGGTCCAGCTAAGAGCAAATTTATTGGCGTTGCGAATGGAAACAAGAGCCAAGGCTAGGTTTGTTCATCGACATTGGTCCGATGTCAAAGCAAAGAAGTTTATTTATTGACGGGGACGGAAGGTCTAGGCCGATGGTCTTGTTCAATGATTTCACTGGTGATGGTGAAAATTAACTATATGTTTATTCGTTGGGATGGGTTAAATGCCAAAGCAAGGGATTTATTCATCGACGAGAATGAAGGGTCTGAGCCGAGGGTTCATTCATCGATTTTGCCGATGATGATAAAAATCGACTGTAGGTTTATTCATCGGCATGGGTTAAATGTCGAAGCAAGAAGTTCGTTTATCGACGGGGATGAAAGGTCCGAGCCAATGACTTGTTTATCGATTTCGCTGATGATAATGAAAATGCCTGGCAATCACCCCAAAGTGTAATAAAACCCCAAAGAGGTAATATTACCAGAATACCCCCAGGTGTGATAATTACCAAAATACCCCTGGTATCTAGGTAACCAACGGGTCTGTCTCCCTAGGGCACTTTTGAGCTCCCCGAGCTCACTATCACCTCCAAATACGATAGGATGCCGCCCAGTTCAACCTGGTCCTAGTCAAACCCTACCCTTCATACATTTTATGGTTACCCATTGGGAGTTAAAAGTGCGATGCAGATTACCTATGCTGATGTGTCCTTAACCAGAACTTTGGAGAGACATTTCAGGCCTTACCGTTGATAATTAAACAAGGGTGTTCGGACGTGATGCCAATGTAAATCAACACTGACCGCAGTCAGTGGGGAAAGGTCCAGCACTCGAACCCTCATCATCTAATATGATGCGCACACCATGAAATGGACATTGCACTGGCCACTCATGTAGCCCTTACATGTGCACCCTTGCCTCATCAGAGAGAGTCCATTGCATGATCAGAGGAACTCCTAAACCTAGAACAAACATATAAGACTATAATAAAGTCACCCGAGGTAAAAGAAAAAGGGAGCATCTACCTCGTCTTTAAAACAAACTGGCATGCCCAGTGGGACCTTTCCCGCCCTTCTTCTTCTTGTCAACATAAGGCCTAAACCTCTCCGAGGTTCTTATCCCGCTCTTCCTCTTACAGGACGAGAAGAAGAGGACATTTTGCTTTGCTATTTCAGGCGTTCATTTGCGTCGCAATGAGGATGATGGTAGCGGTGACTTATGGACCGCAGGTTGTTACTAACCACGCCAGGTTTGGCTACCTGGCGACTTCCATCGCTTTTGGTGACTTCCCTCTGGTCGTTGGCTCTCCCTTCTTCTTAGGGGTAGTGTCGGTCACCGGGGGCAACTCAGTCGCTCCTACTATTGTTGGCCGGGTCTCACCGGCCAAGAAGACGACGGCTAAGGGTGCCAGGCCCTCTGTTTGTGCTGTCGGTCGGGTTCGCCCGGTTTAGAAGACATCTACTGAGGGTGTTAGGCCCTCAATTTCTACAGCTGGCCGAGCCAGATCGGCCGCAATGAAGGCAACTTCTGAGGGTGCCAGGCCCTCTACTTCTGTAACAGGCCGAGTCAGGTCGGCCAAATACTACACAATGTTTGGGGGTGCCAGGTCCTCGATGTCAACTACAGGCCTGGGCAGTCAGGCCATCAAGAAACCCATGGCTGGAGGTGTTAGGCCTTCAGCCCTCCCAGTTGGTCGAGTGTTCTCGATCAACCACATCACTGTCGACATCGCTCCTCCCCAATGGGGACAGCGTCACCGTCGTCACCATGGAAGCCATTCTGAGACGGCCGCCTCACGTGCGCGACAAAGCACGCTCAGCAGCTGCTACTTCATGCTCTGGCAAGAGTGTGCTTGTTGGAGAATTTCACATCAGGCTCGAAGGAGGTGAGCCGATCATGTCCCGGGATCGACAGGGCCCAACCATTCCTACCTCCAACAGATTCGAGCTCCTCCAGAAAGTCCAGGGGGAAGGGGCGAAGGTGAAAAACTTCACTGCGCCTCGACCCAAGCTGGCAGCCCCCAGAGTCAGATGTGGGGGCAGCCCAATTGAGGAGTGATAGCTCCAAATGAAAAAGATTTGGGTCACCAAGGAGGAGGCCCGAGCCATAAGATGGGCTAGATCAGAGAAGGCCCTCCGCCAGTCTGAGCTGCAGCAAGCGCGGAGCCGGGCTACTCATGACCAAGGCGAGTCTTCAACTTCCCACGAGGCAAGGACTCACCGGCAACCAGGGCGGAAGCGCCGCGAAACAGCCAAGCCAGTGCGCCCGACTTCCCCCTGGGATAATCCGGTGCATTCAGGTGAGGACCGCTCTGAGCAAGAGTCTAGGTCCCGAGTGTCTGTTTTTGACAGACTAGGGGGAATGCCAAAGTCAGGGCGACACCCACCGAGGAAGAAGCGAGCGGCCCAGATAACAGATGACACTGTCAGGGTGTTCACTTGCTATGTCTCTTCCACTGACAAGCAACCGGAGGGAGCTCCGGAGGACCTCAACCAATCCCTGCAAGCTATGAGGAGGTCGAGGCACGTCTCCCAGGTGGTAGCTCAGTTAGAGCCAACCCTCACTGCCGGGGCGTCACAGCTCGACCCAGTACGGCAAGAGGAGCATCAAGAAGACGTTCGCAGCATCAGTGGAGATGGTGACCCCCTACATGAGGAGGGTCCTACCGGCGAGGGCCAAGCCCTCACTTTGGAGGAGCTCCGACGTGAGAGCCAGGAGCTTAAAAACTTGCTGCAAGCACTCCTGCGTGAAAAGGAGACCCCAGTCCAACCCTCCGCAGCACCTGCTGGTATAGAGCAACAACCTTCTCTTGCTCCAGCCACGATTAATACATCGGTCGTCGCGACTCGGCCGCCTATTGCTTTGGAGGTCGAGGTGCCGCAGCAAGAGCCCAACATGCGGTCATCCATCACCCCTGCCGAAAGCACGATGGCTCAGAGGCAAATGATCGAGCGGGATCGCATTTGTGGAGCTCCTGCAAATCCAGGAGATGGGATTGGTCGCCGTCACCGAGGTGACCCCGACTGAAGCTACTGCGGTGGGCTGCCATGCTCACTGTATTGATTCTCGCGCCTCTGTTAACAAGAGGTGTGCTCCAGCCACCATGAGAGTGGCAAAGAAGAACCCCAACGTGTTGCAAAGTTGGCTATCTACCTCGGGCAAATCCGTGCTCATCGGAGGCGTTCGGGTCCTCCTGAATAGCCGACAGGCCAGAATCACGCCCGATAGGGTGATCCCAATGGTGCTAGTACACAATGCCTTCCAAGTACTGGCCCTAGAAAAGATGGCTCACTTTGAAGCCGAATCAAAAGGGGAGCTGGCCCCGAAGCCAACTAGATGTAAACATATCTGGGTGCCCGAGCGAGCTTGGCCCCGAACTCCAGTTCAAACCGGCGAGGTGCTGCGGACCCTCATTGAAGAAACCATCCAAGACAAGACTACGACGGTCATCACCGTCAATGTAGTTGCGGCTGAAGGCGATGATGGAAGACCATCCACATCAACTGAAGAAAACCCAGCTAGGGAAGGAGGTGTCACTCGCAACCCTACCATGTGCGACCTTGCAATGTTGATGTTATTGCAAGAATACCGACAGGAGGTTGAAACATTGAGGAAGTAACTGAATGAAAAGAATACACAAGCATCTACCTCTAGACAAGTGGCAGTCCCTCCTAAAACCCTGGGAAATGAGGGCCAAACCCTTGAAGCTTCACTACAGGCAACCGCGCCTCAGCCGGCACCTGACTACACAGGGGGCATTCCTCCCCCGTAGCAACATGCAACTTTAGCACAACCCCTGGTTACTCCGCACCAGGGAATTGCTGCAGCACCTCAGAAAATAGTGGCGACACCGCAGATACAGTAGGCCCACTTCTGTCCAGGCCCGATCGACTAGGTCATGGTGAATAAAATAATCATAGAACAGATGATCGAAAAGAAGCTGACCGATAGAGGCAATGATGATTATGCCACCATCGATGTGTACAAGGTACCCTACCCCGTCCATCATGCGACCAAGAGGCTACCTCCAGGCGTCAATAAACCGTCGAAGTTTGAAAAGTTTTGCGGACAAGGTTCACCGAAAGAGCACATAGCTTACTACGTCAGCACAATGGGTGACCTGGCAGCTGATGAATCCTACCTACTCAAGTTCTTTGGGTCCTCTCTCAAAAGATTCACCTTTGAGTGGTATTCAAACTTACCAGCCGGGTCTATCAATGACTGGCTGGATATGCAAAGGAAGTTTTGGGAATGGTTTCACGTTGCCGAAAGAGAAATAACCATGGCTGAATTATATGCCTCCAAATAGAGAGATGATGAAGTTTCTCTCGAATATATCAAAAGATGGTGCGATCTTAGCATGAGGTGCAGGCAGCCGCTATATCAAAAAGATGCAGTGAAAATTTGCAAACAAAACTTGAAGAGGAGGATCCTTGAAAAGATGATTGGAATCGACATTAGGTCATTTGACCGATTAAATAATGTGGTGGCAAAAATCGAGGCTTTCCTCTCCTCTGCCCCGATGGCCTCAAGTCGAGGGATCAAATCAATCAATAAACAACCCAAGCCTGAAGAAGTCCATACAGTCGACCTCGAGATGTTCAAGCGGCGAAGAAAGAAAGATAAAGGCATTGCCAACACTCCTTCAACATGGCGTGTTGAACAACAAGAGGGGCCTCCCCTCCGGGCCAAAATGATGAAGCCTTACTCCTTCCCTAAGGAGAAGACCCGGCTCCTATTTGAATGGGCCGTCAAATATATTAAGGTCACTTTGACGCAGCCGAAAAGGCCAGGTGACCTTAGAAGAAAAGATGACCCCTGCTTTTGTCCACACCACCAAATGCTTGGGCACTCCATTGAAGACTGTTATGTATTTAAAGACATGGCTGAAGGCATGATCAGAAGGGGAGAACTCCAGATGGGCAAGTCTAGAGTGGATCCTCCATGCCCTCACGAGCTTCCTGATTTCAAGAAAGTTGTCAACACGGTGTCTATACACCGGCAACCACAAAATGACCCATCGTGGGGGCACATGCCGACCACAGATGGGAAGAAGAAAAAGAAGTCAAGAAATAAGAGGAGGGGCATTGTTCTCTCCTGCAATACATTATCGGCATCATCCGACACAAGCCGAACGGTGGAAGAGGAAGAAAATGAAGAAATATGCTTTCTGTCGACAAGGCCGAATCAACCCGAGGCTTCTACCTCCAACTCTGGCCCCCGCCAGCCTGAAGAAGAAGATGAGTGAAATGGGTCTGGGTCCGACCGACCCGCACCCGAATTTAATAGCCCTGCCGGCAATGAATGAGCCAAGTATGGAGCAAACAGTTGGAGCAGATTTAGCCAAAGAAGAAGCCACCAAGGCAAAATTATTTGAAACAAAGCACAGACTTTACTCTACTCTGGGGGCAGAAGAAGCAAAAGTTACACCCTGTGCCGGGGGTAGATGAAGAAAAATATACCCCGCTCTGGGGCCAAACCGGATCCAATCGTCTTGAAATTTGGAACACTTCTTCCCCACGTCATAACCCATCCCTCATAATTTTTTTATAATTTTTTGAGCTCGTTTGCCCCGCGTACCCCCGTCCTCCATTCCTGCTACTAGTTCTGTCTGCACAGATCTGTAGAACAGAGCCACTCCTGCCACCATCTCCCACGCCCAAAAACCCCATTACGTGCCGCCACGCCACCCCATCTCCACTCTCCCACGACCCTCCCCTAAGCCCCAGAGAAAACCCCGCCCCAAAAGCCGCCCGGAAGCCCCGGTACCACCCCCATCTTCCACGCTCTGTCCTGCTGCCTGTAGACAGGCCAGAACGCACAGGGACCTGTTTCTGGAGTCACCCCGGCTCCCACGGTGCACGGCTGCTGCCCACCTGCCATTGGCGTCTCAGGGACGTGTCCACCAGTGGCCACGCCAATTTTTGTGATCAACGGACAACCAGAAGGCCGCGTTCCAGGCCTCTCTTCTCGCTGTTCACCTGCGCCAGCGTCGACCGGCCAGTAGTTTGCCCACTGATCCGCGGGTCCGACGAGACTATTAGCCGGCTTCCCCCGCTGCCATATACTTCCTGAGCGGTCGTCGTCCACAGCAGCACATCACCAGGGACTGTTGCTTCATCCACGGCGTCCGGGACACGCCATCCTTACTGCTGGTTGCCAACCGGTCGTGGTGCCGTCCTGTTCGTGCCGGTTCGCAGCGGCTCGTGGTTATCGACACTACATCCCTTTGTGGCCCGTCAACCCTCGTCACACATCCCCGGATTCGCTGTGTGCCTTTTACCTCCCTGCGAGGAGTGGGCGTGTTTGGATCTGTATTTATTTAGCTTTTGTACCGGGTGATAGTGTGACTTGGCTGGGAGTCTTCCTCACGCCCCGAGCGTGGAGGTATGCGATCGTTCCCTTCTTGGTGATAGCTTGCTTATTTAGTATAGTCTCTGGATGTTGCTGCTCGTGAGTTCATTAGGTTCCTAGCTCGTGTTCTTTTATTTCACTGCCACGGTGAGAGAGTGAGATCGTCCAGTGTCTCGTCCGAGTCACGAGTGTGGAGTTGCCTACCCTAGACCCTGTCGATTTCTCAACTGTGCGGATCGGCGCCCTTCCCTCTCTTGGGGATGCCTGGGAGCTTGAGTTCCTTGTTGATTGGCATATTATCCCTCTTGGGAATCCTAGGTGTCGAGTTTACGCCGTTCGATCTATTGCGTTGTTGCTGGTCGTAGTTGTCCATTAGTCTCGTAGTCACGTAGAGTCCTAGCTCGCTTTGCGTCCCGCATCATCGAGCTTTTGTAGGACTTGCGTTCAATGCTTATAATGCTGTCCTGGGGTGTTTGGCCTGATATTCCTCTTCTGTTCTTGTTTCTTTGCGCTTGTAGGCATGGCTCGTAGCAGCGGAGATGGGAGTCGGTGTAGGAGGCTGAGGGTCAAGGGCGCCGAGGAGTGCCGGGTCGAGCGTACTGACCGGCGCATGCCGCCTTTCCCTCCCCGTGTCATTGATGATGAGAATTTCAGCCGGCTGGATTTTGGCTACTTATGGGTCGCTGAGGGCCCAACTGAGAGTGCTACGGAGACTGAAGGCCTCGTGGACGTGTCTCGTATTACGAGATGGGACGACCTCTACACATGATCGCTCGGGGGGGATATCCATGTCACTACCCCCTGGACCATCACCTGTACCGTTTCCTCCAGAGTTTTGCACCGATTGGCATGGAGAATGACGATCTCTCGTTGCTCGAGGAGAGGTGCCGCCTTGAGCGGGCCATATTCGCTGGGAGAGACAACATGCAGAGGCTGTGTTCCCTGACTTATCCTAGTTATCCGGAGGGCATCACTCGGCAGAGACAGTACCTAGATCGGCAGAGTCTGGGCTTTTTTTAGCGGCACGAGAGCCTTACAGTTCGGACTGCACCCCTGGCTCCTGTGACCTGGCACATGCATGGGCAGCACAAGATCATGGATCAGATTGTAGATGCTCTCTTTCTGACGCCTACAGGGGTGAGTTTTGCACAGGAGGAGTACGCCCATGACTGCATGATTGAGAGGGTTTTGGCATTGAAGACTCCCAGTTGGTACGGGAAGTGGTCTGTCATCCCGTCTCATAGCTATCACCGAGGCGAGACAGAGTGGCTCTGGGGCATTCTGACTGTCTACCAGTCGGTGTTGGACTGGGTGGGGATCCGTCATGCAGTGACGGCCGCCTTGTATTCCTACCCCTGTCACACGGGCTTGCTATAGGCTTTAGTAGAGAGGTTCAACCGCCGGTGGAACACTTTCGTCACGGCTGGAGGAGAGACTTGGACCTCTGGGCTTTTCAGAGGATTTCGGGTCTTCCGATCTGTGGGAGGCCATATGAGGAGTTATCACTTGATGACTTACATCTTAGCTCTATTGACGGCCCTGGGCGGTACACCTTGCCATACTACTTCAGATTTTTGATGAAGACATAGAGGGATCTAGCTCGAGTTGGCACAGGCCGGACCCCTCGCACTCCGAGGGTGATATATGGCACGAAGGTGGTCATTCCACTAGAGATCGGTAGCCCTTCTCTTTGGGTTATCAACTTCTCGCTCGAGCTAAATGAGCGGAAGTTATTAGAAAATTTGGAGCTGGCAAACGAAATACGTGAGATTGCGAGAATCTGAGCTGTGGAATATCGACATCGCATGACTCGCTACTACAACGCCTGTGTCTGAGATAGACAGTTTCAACCAGGAGACATCGTTCTGAGAAAAGTCGAAGCCTCTCGACCACTGGAGACGGCTGGAAAGTTAGCCCCTAATTGGGAAGGCCCCTACTAAGTAGTCGAGACGCTCAGAAAAGGAGCTTTTCAGTTGTCCACCATGAAAGGAAAGCCAATCTCTCGAACTTGGAACGTTACAGCATTACGAAAATTTTATGTTTGATCTCTGTTATACGCATAGAAAGTAAATCGAGACAGCAATCCTCATTTTTATTACTGTAGCATCCTTTGTACATCAGATAGGCCATAGCCAAAAAGAAAAAGGGGGGTACAACAGGAATTGATAGCTCGGTGCGAACAAGGTTAGCCTTAGACCGAGCCACTGACTCCACCAAGTGTGCAAACTGACTCGAATATTAAGGCAACCGACCAAATCTACTCGAGTGCTTAGGAAGAGATGGTATCAATAAGGAAAAACAATAAAAGGCTCCCACAAAAGAAGGTGGCGCCGATAAGAAAAGGCTCTATCAACAATTGATGGTATCGGCAAGAAGAAGCAAGAAAAAAGAAGAAGAAGAGAAGAGAGAGAAAGAAATAGAACACTCCCTTGGGATATAGGGAGTGGGAGGGGAGGAGGGGAGATGGATAAGTGGGAGACCTCTCTCGAAGCATCCTCTCATGCATTATCCCCTCTCCCCTCTCTCCCCTGTGGGCGGTAGCCCAGAAGTCATAAAAGAATGCCCCGTTACACGTCTTCAATTCTTCCACACCGTCCACCCAGTTGTCTTCCATTCTATTATGCCGAAGTAGCCCAAATGCCCCAGTAGCCGCAAAGGCCTTCCTTTTCATCGGCGGCCTGCATGCTTCACCAGAGAAGGGTAACGAAGAAGGTGATGTAGGGGAAACAGTTGTGCGCGGCAGGGTCTGCCGCAGAGATATCCGGTGACTGGGATAAGGGAAGGAATAAAGTTAGAAAGGGGAAATACGGGAAGTCGATATGTGTCGTGCTCCCCCCCTCTTGCCGTAACTGTATTCCTCTCAAGGCGGTACCAGGCACTCACCTATTATGGGGAGTCACGTGACGATCGAATGTCAAGGGAAATTTTTGAGATTGGGATAGCTAGACCCAGTGCGGGCGTGCTAGCCGATTTCTCGACAACCACCTAGGGAACCGAAAGCTGACTGGGAAGTGTCACTAGGACGCAACACGTAGGCTCAGGAAATCGGGTGACACATGGAGTGGAAGAAGGTTCCGTAGGTGCGAGTGCACAGATGATTGTGGGGAATCGTGTACTGGACGTCTTTCCCCATCGACCATAAGCAGTCAGTGTTTATTTACATCGGATTGAATCCGAACACCTTTGTTCTATGTTGGAGAGAAGTCTGTATGTGTCTGAAGCCATGGATGGAGGGCCAAGGGCATTCTGCAGTTATGAGGGTGCATTCGACTGGGAGGTGTGGTTCACTAGAGTTAGGGATACTGGACACAGACTGGGTGGTGTAGAAGAGGGCTGGGACCCGGATACGGGCACGGAGACATGCATTCAGGTGGTAACATGTTTCACGAGAGCCACATGGGGTTTACAAGTGGGCCGAAGAGGCCAAATTACAATCGGTGCAAGCCGCGGGATAATTCTGACACGTCAGTCGGTCCCCGGGTCAATGCATGATAAGGCGGATGTCCACATGTTTGTACAGAGGCTCTCCGCGAGGTGAGGGACTGGCCCGATTTGCCAAGGGAGGACTGGATTGGATGACCAGGATTCAGACTAGTCGATGCTTGGAGATGGGCCGGACGCAGCTCGGGAGGAGCAGTCATGCACGGATCCTAAGGAGGGTGAGCATCTTTTTATTGGGAAGTCAAGGCCGATTCCGGGAGTGTAACTTCTGGGCTAGGGTCTAGTTCTCTTGAATCGGTGGTCAGAGCAGTAAGCATCGGCTCGGTACGAGCGGTGGGCACGTGTCCCCGTGATGGAGGTAGGTGCGGCATCATGACGTTTGTGCGGCCATCGTAGGTTGTCATACGCTGGCGGACCTGAGACACGGGTGTTTTGCCATTGTCATAACGCCTTGCGTGCGACCGGGAAGGACTTGTGTGACATGGCTAGATGCCATATGAGGGTAGTACGAGCGACATACCCTCAACATGTGTAAGTCGATTAACAATTCAGCCCCACACACTTAGCTCCTTGTGTCCGTCCTTACTTGCTGGAAGAGAGCGTATGTCTGATGCCTGCGTCTGCATGCCTCTGTATGCATGTCCCTACCCCTTGAGCTCCTAAGGGATTTTTGTAGGGGAATGTGAAAGGTCAGGGAGGGTTTAGGCGGACCAAGTTGAGGATACATATGGAGGTCTGCCTGAGCACCCCCAAGAATTGGCTCGATTAGCCGAAAGGCCAGGGCCAAACACCAGAAGAGCTGAAGCCGCAGGAGAAATGTTGAAAGCAGTGAAAGGAAAACAAGTATTGTCTGAAGAAGTCATCACCCTCACTACAAATGTGGTGACGGCTGAATAGGAGGAGGTGTTGCTAAACATCTTGTCTGAAGAAGCTTTAGAGGAGACAACAGAAGCCATCCCCAGCACGACAGCCATGGACCTGTCGGTACTGATGCTGCTCTAGAAATACCAGCAAGAGATAGAACTTCTGAAGAAGCAGCTGATGGAGAAGACGGAGCAAGCCTTAGCCTCCAAGCAGCCTGAAGTGCAAGCTGAGTCATCACGGGGAGGCATCAGCCCGTGTGACTTCCCATCACTGTATACCCTACACCAGCCGGTAGAGCCCACCCTGGCTACCACTTGGCAGTGTCCACCTCAATCGCTGATGTTGCCAATTCTGCCACAAGTGCACCAGTCACCTCCATTGGTGCGGCCTCCTCTGCAGGCGACCACCTTGGTCACTCCTTACCTACAGCCGGCATACTTCTACCCTGAGCCGGTCGATTCGACCGCTGTCAACAAGATGATGGCGGAAAGAATGATTGAGTTGAAGCTCGCCGAGTGAAGTGAAGGCGACTATGTCGCGTTTGATGCCTACCGGGTGCCATACCCGCCACATCATGCAACCAAGCGGCTCCCTTCAAGGATCAGCAAGCCGCCCAAGTTTGACAAGTTCAATGGGAAGGGATCCCCAAAGGAGCATGTCACGTACTACATGACCATCATGGGTGACCTAGCCACAAACGAATCATATTTGCTGAAGTTCTTCAGGTCCTTACTGACAGGGCTCGCATTTGATTGGCATTCTAGCCTCCTGGCCAGGTCGATCAGCGATTAGCCGGATATGCAGAAGAAATTCAGAGAAAGATTTCACATCACTGAGAGGGAAGTCACGGTGGCTGAGCTCTACTCAACGAGACAAAGGGCAGATGAAATAGCCCTTGAATACATTAAGAGGTGGAGAAACCTCGGAATGAGGTGCAAGCGGCCCCTGCATTAAGAGGACGTTATATAGATTTGTAAATAGAACCTCAGGAAGGAGGTAATGGAAAAGTTGATTGGTATGAAAATCCGGTCGTTTGATCGCTTGAACAATGTGGTGGCCGAAGTAGAAGCCATCCTGGCAAGACCTGCCCCTACATCAACCGCTGCCACCGCACAGAAGGCAAAGGCAATAGAGCGGCGCCCCATGCCTAAGGAAGCAAACACCCTTGACATCAGGGCGCTTGAACAACAAATAGATAATGGCAAGAAGGCAGCTGCACCTCAGCCCACCAAGATAGAAGAAAAGAAGGAAGGTCGCTCTCTAAGGGACAAAATGAAGGAGGCCTATTCTTTTCCGAAGGAGAAGAACAAGGTTCTATTTGACTGGGTCACCCAGTACAATAAGGTCACCTTGCCTGAGCCAAAAAGGCCAGAGGACTTGAAGAGAAGAGACAGTCTGAGATTCTGCCCTTATCATAAGATACTAGGGCATCTGATCGAGGACTAACATGTATTTAAAGACATCATCGAGGGCATGGTGAAGAAAGAAGAAATAGATTTGGGAGAGTACAAGGTCGACCCTCCACAACCTCATGAAGCGCCTCTGAGAAGAGCTGCAGACAACATGATTTCCTTATACCAGGCATTGCCCGAAGAAATTACAGAAGCCAGCACTCAACATACTTATGAGGCTTGCTTTCGAGCACCAATTAAGGAGCAACAGGGATGGTAGTAGGTCCCTGCAAAGACCAAGAAGAAGTCTCCACCTCATCCAAAGGTGGGAGCACATGTTCGTGATATCACACCATAACCGGTTCCCCCGGTGGCAGCATCAGCATGGATCAGCCTGTCGACAGTCATCAGAGTGCACATGTGCAACCATAGAAGACAAACTCTGCTACCAGTGGCTAAAGAAATTAGTCTAGAGGCCCGACGGCTGCAAGACTGCATAAACTGGCTAGATGAATATGAATAGCCCAAATTGAAGCCCTTGCTGATATGGGATCATATCCCAGGGAAAGAACTAGAGCAACTCTCGTTGAAACAGGAAGGAGAGGCTATCAAAGTGCCAGAAAAAGATGATAGCTTGTTCTGGAGGTAAGCGCCAGCCGGAGACAAGAAGAAAAAATAGAAGAAGAAAAGAAGAGCCTCCAAGGCCAAGAGGGAGACAGTGCTCTCCTGCAATACCCTCTCTGCTCTCTTCAATCTACCCAATGAGGAAGATGAAGAGGAAATATACTTTACGCCCATTACCGAGGGAAGATGGGCCGAAGCTACGACCACTACACATGCAGTGCGGTCAGGCCAAAAATGGGGGTGCCAGCCACCCGTCAACCATAATATTATCTTCAGGGGAGAGCAACCCTATAAGATACCTCCTCTGGAGGTCAAGGGAGTCCAAATCCCTCCTCCTTCAGGCCTATACACTCAGAGTGGGGGTTTCCTTGGCCCTGGTCACCTCAGCTTCAGCAAGATAAGACTCGACCTTAACAAGCCAGCCTTTCAGCTTCTCTATCCTGCTCTCCAAAGCATAAATGCTGCCACAACACTTGTCGAGGGCTCTCTGGCGCTGCTCCTGGGCCCCCCTCTACACCTCCAGGGCCCGCAAATATTCGTCCCTTTGGGCGTTGATGGTGGCAACTTCAGCAAGGGCCTGCGTCTCAAGGAACTCGCGGCAGTTCACATATTTCAGCAATAATAAGACCCGTCGCGACCATTCTCCCAGCGGGCAACCCATCATCTGTAGGGCCTTGGTCAGCTGCATGATCACAGTATGTACTCCCCGGTATGTGAGGGAGGGATCAACAAACATCATGGCCCGCAAGGTTAGCAGGGTTGGCGGATCGGCAACTCTGAAGTAGTGTGGCCTATTGAAGGCACGACCGGCGGGTTGAATTCAACGACGCTATCTACGGGTGCCCACAGCTCGATATCCACCATGGCTGACGAAGACAGGAGAGCCAAAGCCAAACTGCTGGATCCCTCCGCCTCAGAAGATAACTCCTGGCCCACCACCGCTAGGGGGGAAGGCGAGGCCGTGGCAGGGTCGCCCGACACCACTATCATCAGGGGTTGCCCCACCTCCACCATCGAAATAGGGTCGGGACCCGTTGCCGCTTCCTGCACTGCCAGAATCGGGACCACGGCCTCGGCTGAAGAACAGATGACCACTGGGACTGGTTCAGGCATTCCAACAGAGATACTCGTCTCCTTCTCTACCTCCCCGGTAAGGTCTAGACCCGCCGTCGCTTCGTAGCTTGGCAGGGCAAGGGTCTTGCTCAGTCGGGGGAGGGTCGTCGAGTGAAGTTGGATCAGATACTATCACCGAGAGACCTACAACCCCTTCTGCTTATGATTCCTCCCGGGTTATGGTGATGCTTGCCAAAATCTCCCGCAAAAATTGGGTTTCCTATGATGTGGCGAGTTTCTGAAGTAGTGGAAGAGGGACCATGAGCTTCGGGCTGGCCCCCGATCGCAGAAAAGACACCAAAGTCTCTGCACCCGACCCCCAGAGTGACTTCAGCCTGTCTGCCGTCACGGGACTAAGGGGTCCTCTCCATTTAGGAATAGCCTTGCGGGCCCTAGCGACACATATTTTCGAGAGCACTGTCATTTCCTGAACATGCAAGACAGAGTTAATCACTCACCGCCTGAGGCGAATTGTCGAACCCTGAAGAGGCAAAAGAGGAGCCCCAAGGTCCCCATGCTTACCTCAGCCACCGGAACTATACTACTCTCCGATGTTATCTCTCCCTCCTCGGGAGGTTCAGCCGTTGGCGCATTAGCCTCTACGATCCCCTGGGAGGCATGATCCTGTCAGATCTAAAGCAAATCAGCATTTCCGAGGAAGCTCCAAGAAGGGGAAAGCCTATACTTACAGCTATTTCTGCCTCCGCCCATTGTGGTGCCCCGACTTCCGGTGTAGGAATGTCTGAAGTCTCCGTGGTTGCCTCCTACCATAAGACCTCGATCAGGGACGTGAGCTTGCCCAAACCTGCGGTGGCCCCCTCCTGGCGAGTGACCCGCGCACCCGGAATATGTACCTCCGTAGTCTTCAGCGGGGCTCGCTCTTGGAATTCAAAAATGACAACAACAAGAGTTAGTGGACAGCCTCAGAAGGAGCCTACATAAGCAAATCCACACTCGTGAGCACCTTTGCCACTAGGCTCAGAGAGGCAGGCAATAGTGGGGCCTTCAAAACTGGCACAGGAGGCTCGGACTCCCCGGACATGCCCTCATTCGGAGATGCCTCGTCAGAAGAATAATTGTAGTCAACCTTCTCGCCAGACGAAGATTTGGTTGGTACAGGTACTTCTGTCACCGGTGAGGAAGCTTCCACCTCAAGGTCTATGGCCGGCACGTCCTCACGTGGGCTCGGCAATGGTGACCTCCCAAGTCTCAACCTCTTCCTCACATATATCTGCGTCCCCGGGTGAATCACGTGGGCCGCCACCGACCCAGCAAGTGGCACGTCAATGCCTATCGGATGAAGGAAGATCTAGATTAGACCAGAGCCTGTGGGCTCACAAGAAATAAAGGAAATTGACTGACTCGATGAAGATAAGTACCCCCTCTGACGTCCACAGCAGGGGATGGTTCATATGAGGGCTCTCCAACTGGTGGCACCGCCTCGGGGCCCCTGGCTTCACCCACACTGGGGATAGAAATGGAGGCAGGCCCTCCCGCGATGGCTGAAACAAAAGACATACGAATAAGGCTCTCTCCCTTAAGGTGCAAATGAATCCCGACGAGCTGCAAGAGATAGACGAATCTAACCTGTAGGCTGGCTTGATTCAACCTGAGTTGCGGCAAACTCCTCGAAGGATGGGATCGAGGGCATTGGAGGGATGGTCATGGAGGCAGAAGCAGCCTCTATCTTCCTCTATTTCGCTTGTTGCCACCCGGCCACCTTAGCGGCAGCCAACGCCTTCTTCACTGGCGACTTTGCCTGAGGCTTCTCCTTGGCCTTGGGTGCTAGAGGCGGAGGAGGAATCAGTTAGGCCGCGACCACGGCCTCGCCCATGCCAAGGATGGATGCAGCTGCTGGCTCCTCCACAACAACTAAATGAAGAAGTTGCATACACATGTAAGGGCCTCGTCCCGAGATGTAGATGAGTACTGAAAGACACTGATGGCTAAGGAGACTCACCTGTGAGCTGGCTCGGCTCAGCCTGAGAGGCATCAAATTCCTCAAAGGACAAGATTGAGGGCACCAGAGGGATGATCGTCGAAGCCTTAGCAGCCTCCGTCTTTCTCCGCTTCGCCTCCTCCCGCCCAGTTGCCTTGGAGGCATCCAGCGCCTTCTTCACAGGCGACTTCGCCCTGGACCTCTTCGCGGCCTTGGGTAGAGGAGTTGTAGTCGGGGCCAATTCTATTGCTTCAAATTGGGGCGGCTTCTGTGCAGCCCGAAGGAGGCTCCGATAGTGCGCCACTTGGATGCTGGAGGGGTGATCTGTCAAAGGAGAAGAAGAAGAAGAAGGGATGTTTGATTAGCACTCAGCACCATAGTACGCCGTGATTATGGAAAGCTAAAGGAAAAGGGAGAGCATCGATACCGTGAGGATCGTTGTATAGCCATAGCGTCAGCGGCCAATAGCTTAGAGAAGACTCCTGGTCTCGACGTGCCGCCTCTTGGACCAGCCAACAAACATCCCCGACCTTCAAGCATTGGTCGGCGAGGACGGCCAGGTCTGCATGCTTCTTGAAGGCGAGGTGGCAGTATAGATTGAAGTGATCCATACCCCACCCGTCAGCATAGTAATAAGAGACCTACAGACGCTTGCCTAGCACAGCAACCCTCGGGTCGTCAGCTTTTAGCCCGTGTACCCGAAGAAGGATGTATAACCATGTGGTGTCCTTGTAATTCTCGGACTTCTGCTCCTCCCTCCTTACGAACGTGTGGTACGGGCATGTCGGGTATGTCTCTGGCCGCCAGCTCCTGGCAGGAGTGCCTTCCTCCTCTATTGGGAAAGGATAGTTGATTAGATCGAGGCGGTCTCCCCCAATGTGGCACAGGTCCCTCAGAGTCCTCTTAAAGTCATCTTTCATGATCGGTGGCAACTTGATCTGCAGTGCGGGCTTGGCCTCCCGAGCCTCTCGGCGTGCAGCCAAATATACGGCCACCTCCTTCTCCTTCTGGTGCTTCAACCGAAGTAAATGCTCCGAATCGATATCTAGCACGAGTACTGACTACTTGCTCAAGAAGTTTCTCTCAGCTCCGTCCCTACAGTCAGTCTGGCATAGTCGATAGATGCTAGTTCGAGCATTCTACCATTTGATGTATTCCGCAGTCACCCACAAAACTCAGCCAGGAGCCGGCACCTTGAAGGTCACAGTGTCCACCCAATGGAAGAAGTCCCACCAGGTTCTGGCATGTTCAACAGTCAGGCTCCCCCGGAGGCTTCGTACGGGCAAGCCGAATTATGCACTGTATACTAGGATATGTTGATCATATCTGAAGTTCCGCCCGAAGCAGAAGGGGTTGTATGGCTCCAGCAATAAGGAGTCCCCCTTCCTGAAGACTAGCACGCTCGGGCGGATGGACAACGCCCAGTCTCAGAGCTCCGACTCTAACAACAGGCGGACTACAGTCTGCTGGGTAATCGGAAGGATATATCTCTCCACCTGGTCATCCTTGCACTCTCTCTTGTTATTTACAAGGGGACTTGAATGGGCAGCCAACGTCCAAAAGTGAATAGTGCCCGCCACGTCCTGGGGAACTGTCATCAATCAGCCTCGAATATTATATAGCTGTAAGGACGTCGAGCCTGGCTCTGCACTCGTGAATTCTAGCATTCGTGGGAATAACCCCCAAGCCTGGATGGTGCGTGGAGCATATTCGGGGAACAACAAGCAGACCCACGCATTGAAGAAGTGCAGTGGGCAGACGTACCGGGCTTGTCGTGGGAACTGATGCGCATTGACGTCCCCAATTGTCTTGTATATCAAGCAAAGGGCAGCAAGGCACAAAGACAGCTTGATCCCCCACGCCATCTGGTAGGCCGGGAAGATTACATCGGGTCGGATGACAGTTTCATCTCCGTACGGCATCGCAAAGGAACGGTGCCAGTACGTCAAATAAGCTGCACAATGAGTCATCAGATCGACCCCTGCTGGGTTGGCGCCGCTCCGATGCCCTCTCGAGGGGATCTTCACCTCGGCCTTGACTTTGCTGTGCTTCTTCCGGTCCGTGGCAGTACCAATGCGGGGGAAGTCTTCATACTGCTTTGGCCCATCAAAGAAATATTTCAGCCATAGGGTCATGCGGACCCTCTTCCGATCTCCGCGAGGGGGCTGCTTCCCACCATGGGCCAACTGATATAACTCCCGGTACACCTTCATAAGGTACCAGTAGGAGAAACCAAAGGAATAGAAGTCGTCCCCGTTGGTCTCATCCTTGATGAGATCAGGGGAGCACACCTCTTCGTAGGGCTCCCCGTCAATGGGCAAGCCACTCAGCTAATGCAGACTCCATAGGTCCAATGTGGTCTCGCCTTCCGCAGTATAAAAGTATTTAGCTCTGCGTTGAAGACCTTGATCATTCCACAGCAAAGACCCTTGGAGACGGGGTAGCCATACCGGGAGGCGTAGACGCTATGGTAGACGCCAGCCCAAACAAGTATCGGAGCATAGTTGAATAGCACATGCTCCGCGAACTCTGTTGCCCCCTCTCAAAAGGTGTGTGCATCCTGGACCTTGAGTTCCATGAATCAGCCTAGGGCTAGCTCATGCTTGAAGCGTATGGCCAGACAATCTAGCAGAAAAGGCTCCTCCCTATAGCCCCACTTCAGCGGAGCTAAGAATAATCCAAAGTGGTGCTGTTCATTCTGGACATGCCCTCCATTCCTCCCATTCTTCGGCCCACCACCATGGCCACCGCTCCACCCGCCATTCCTTCCGCCACATTGCCCACCATCCCACCAACTTTCCCACCATCACACGCCATACCTTCCATCCTTACCCCTCCACTTCACCATTTGCCAATCACCACTCCACCATTTCACCCTTCACCACTTTCCTCTCAGTCAACGCCCATCAAGCCCACCATCCCCATCATCTCCCCCATTTTCACTCCATCCACTCACCCTACCGGGCCAGCCGGGAGTCCATCAGTCGTCATGCCAGAGCAGAACCTCGCCCTCAGGAGCGGGCGTCTGTTTCAGAGAAGTTATCATTCCACCGGTGCACCTGCACCTACTCCTCTGATTCCTTCTACCATAGTTGAAGTAGAAGAAGCTGACCCCATTCCTGGCTCGAAATATGATTTATTTCAACATTTGGACAAAATGCCAGTGAAAATATCAGTCTTGGAGTTGATTAGAAGATCCACGCTCCACCAGGATGCTCTCAAGGCCTTCTTGCAGAAGATAATGGTGAGCGAGGACGTGGAGGTAGACAGCTTGCCGTTAGTGTTGGCTACAACCACTAGGGGGCCTTCCATTTCATTCTCTGAATTAGAATTAGCACCCCCTGAGGCACGACAGATGCCACTCTGCATTACTATTTCTTTAAACAAAGTGGCGATTGACTCAGCCCTAGTGGACACGGGAGCATCGATAAATGTGTGTCCATTGAGTACATTGTGTGCCTGTAATATTTCCAAAAACATGCTTAGGCCAACACTGACCACAATAGCAGCTTATGATAACTCCAGACGAGCTTGCCATGGGGTTGTGACAGTATAGGCCGAGCTGGGGCCTTTAAAGATGGATGTGAAGTTTTATGTTCTGGACATAGACCCGATGTTCAAAGCCATTTTGGGTCGTCCATGGATTAACAGTCTGAATGTCGTGCCCTCAACTACCCATCAGTGCCTAAAGTTCCCATTCCAAGGACGGGTAGTTAAGGTGAAGAGTATCTCCACGATCCAATCCATCGATGCAATTGCAGATAAGATCCTCCCTACTTTATGGCCAAGCAACAGGCCAGTTCTTTCTGTTATGGACTTAAATTATCCTTGGGTATATGTATCACGCAAGCCTGCCACTGCACCAATAGATGTCAAAATTAAGTCCAAGATTCAAGATTCGAAGGGTTGGCAGATGATTTTAAAGTTGGGCTATCAACCGGGCCTGGGTCTCAATGCGCAGTTGCAGGGACGAACTAAGCCCGTCCCTAAGGGCAAAAAGATGATCCGGAGAGGTCTTGACTACCGCGAGTCATCACTGTCATTCTTAGGAGACTCTGGGCCACTGACGTGGAATTACCGTCAGCATTTTGTTAGGGGGCCTCTACAGCCCTGCACTTTGAAGGCATCGCCACCCTCAAAAGGAAGATATTGCTTGTGCTGCACCGCCCTTGCTGCCGAAAGGGCTTGTTGATGATTTTGATGATTTCTCCATAGTTTTTGCCAAGATATTTGCCAAAGAAGAGAGCTTGAAGAAACCCGAGCTGTGGGTTGTAAAGAAAGTTTTTGAGAAGCCAGCCCTACCTCCACCAGGAATGGGGAGCTCAACTACCACTTGGTCCCTTTCCCGCCTTGTCTCCATTCTCCAAAGGCTGACTTTTATTCCCCATGCTCCCCCTCTTTTTTTTGATCCGTCCATGTTTCGGTCTCCTTTTCAGTCCGAGAGGCCGATCAAGTATTTAATTGTTGACTGTCCTTGCAGGAAGTGCCCGCCGATTGATTTGGTATCTAGATGGTCGCCCGACAGACCTGCAGATTTATCGGGCATGTGGTTTCGATCCGTGGACCCATTCTTTGACATAATCTTTCCTACTCTGTGCCCTCGGGCTCTTCCTCCCCCTCCTACAGATTCCTCCTCTTGTTGCATGTTGACCACCGAGTTTGACCAAAAAAAATGTCAAATTCGACACGCTCATCTCGGTGGAAGATTATGCTACTTTCTGTCCATCTCCTTGCCACGAGCACAAGACCCCTGCTTCCTTCCCAGTAGACTTTCTATCCCCTAGGTTAGATGTACATCCTATAGAACTTCCTAGGTTAGTCGAGTCAATCAGGGTAGAAGTTTGTTCTAGTGTCGATAGTCCTTCCACCTCTGTGACGCTCCCGGTGATGTGTCATCCAAAATCTATTCCAGATAAGTTCCTCCAGGATCTAGCCAGTAGATGTCGTGCCCTCCTTAAGTGTCCTAAATTTGTAGCCACCGCCATCGTCATAGAGGATGATGAGGAATTAGAAAATGGGGTGTGGAGTGACGACGGTTTGGGAGTTTACGAAACTGTGGATGAGAAGGACCCAGCCGATGATGAGGAAAGCGACGTGGACGACATTGCTGACTAATATGCACAAGGGTTGAAGAGATTTGACGAACCTTCATCAGCAGTGGATGAACCCACTAAGGAAATCAACTTAGGGACCAAAGAGGATCCCAGGCCAATCATTATTTCAGCATTTTCTTTCAAGTCTAATGAGATAAAGGGGTCTGATCCCTGATTTCCATTCATGGACATGGTGTTCATCCCTCCCCTATGCGCATACACACACACACACACACACACACACATATATATATATATACAATATGAATTGACTATATCAAGAAAGCGATTTGATATAGTACATATATCTTCTATTCTTACCTAATCTCATCTCCTCTGCGGATCTGTGAATCCTTTTGTTGGCCTTTCTTTCTTTTTACAACCTCCAAATCCCACCTCGGGGTCTGGCTGGTTCCCACCACCATGTTACCAAAGGGATGGGGCACATGGGATTCGTCCCAAGTCAAGTTTCTTCATAAATCTCTTCCTACTACCCTTCAAATTTCTGATCACTCTTGGATCCCTGGGGGCTCATTCCTTTAAAATGTGGACCACGGGTGATCCCCTCCAATGAGTAAATATAGATGGCATCAGGCTCATGCAAAAGAATTTTAAGACCATGTTCCAAAAATGGAATCGTGGCACCCCCAATTGAGAGGATCCCTAGTAGGCTAGCCCTCGATTCACTGCTATAATCAGCTTGGGTTTATGGGGTGATTGCTTTTGGGTGCACCCTCTGTGTTTCGGGGTCACGTCAGGGTTCTCACCATAGATGGTGTCCCCCAATTATCCCCCGATGCTCCGGGTCAAGGGGTGGTGCTGCCAGATTTTTACCGGAGGGATTGAAGTGATAATAATATCAAAAGAAAAGAACAATGGAGGTTGGACGCATGGCCGATAATCAAGGAAGAATAGGTGGACTGTCTAAACAATATCTTCAAGTATAACTAAACCCACGGAAAGTGCAGCTGTTGAATCCCATTCTGAAAGCTACTGGGACAGAAGAAAACACTGAAATGTTGCTCATGATGCCTAAACCCAAATACTGAAATTCACTCAAACCAACATAAGTATCAAGGGGTGTGCACTAATAAGTTCTGGAATTGTTGTACACTGGCAGATAAAGGTTGAGATTTAAACAAAATTGAAGAGGAGGAAGCAAAGAGGTTAACCCTTCCTTCTCATCCTGCAATAAAAGGGGGGGGGGGTCGGCCTCTCCTTTTGCCCAGCATCTCATGTTCAAAGGGTTCCAACCCTTCTTTCAAATAGCATAATAATCACTGTAGATCTACCTTCTGTTAGCATGATAGGGTAATCTCCATTGCATTTTCATCCCCAATATTTGCATCTCTGACATGGTAGTTGAATTCTCCATCCCAAGGCACTGGCATCCCGGCATGCATACATGACTCACACATAATTTCACATGATTTGCATATGCATTTTGTGAACCAAAATGAGTCTTGCCTAAATCCCAGCTTCTGCATACATGGCATGCATTTTTGGGTCTTTGAGCATCTCATCACCAATAGGTAAACCAAGCCCTTCTCACAGCATGCATAGACCTCCTTCTTGAGCCCTGCACACATTTCAGATGTGTATCGACCTTGGAAGGCCAGCTCTCTACACATTCCAAATGTGCATCGACCCTGGCAGGCTAGCCCTTTAAATATTTTAGATGTGCATCGACCTTGGCAGGCCAGCCCTCTACACATTTCAAATATGCATCGACCTTGGTAGGCCAACCCTCTACATATTTCAAATGTGCATCGACCTTGGCAAGCCAGCACTTTACATATTTCAGATGTGCATCGACCTTAGCAGGTCAGCCCTCTACACATTTCAAATGTGCATCAACCTTGGTAGACAAACCTTTCAAATATGCATCGACCTTGGCAGGCCAGCCCTTTACATGCTTCAGATGTGCATCGACCTTGGCAGGCCAACCCTCTACACATTTCAGATGTGCATCGATCTTGGCAGGCCAGCCCTCTACACATTCCAAATGTGCATCGACCATGGCAGGCCAGCCCTTTACATATTTTTGATGTGCATCAACCTTGGCAGGCCTGCCCTCTACACATTTCAAATGTGCATCGACCTTGGCAGACCAGCGTTTCAAATGTGCATCGACCTTGGCATACCAGCCCCTCAAACATTTCAAATGTGCATCGACCTTGGCAGGCCAGCCCCCTACATATCCCAAATGTGCATCGACCTATCTTCAGAGTTGAACCAAATGTGCATCGACCTGTCTTCAGGCTGGAACCAAATGTGCATCGACCTGTCTTCAAGCTTGAACCAAATGTGCATCAACCTGTCTTCAGAGTTGAACCAAATGTGCATCGACCTGCCTTCAGAGTTGAACCAAATGTGCATCGACCTATCTTCAGGCTTGAATCAAATGTGCATTGACCTGTCTTCAGAGTTGAACCAAATGTGCATCGACCTATCTTCAGGCTTGAACCAAATGTGCATCGACCTGTCTTCAGGCTTGAACCAAATGTGCATCGACCTTGGCAGACCAACCCTTTGAATGTTTCAAATGTGCATCGACCTTGGCCACCCAGCCTCTATAATGTGCATTGACTTGCCTTCATGCTCAGACCCTCCAAGGTCTACCTGCCTTCAACCTTGACTGCTTTGGGGTCTAATTTTTTTGTCAATTGTCTTAGTTTATTTAGTCAAAATTGTTGATATTGTTGTTACATGGGGTGTATGATATAATTGAGACATTGTGTTGTTTATTTTTTTTTGCTTTAAATATGATATATTATTTATGTTTTTTTCTATCAGAGATTCAGAAACATGTCTTCTGAAGACATAGGTTGGCATATACATATGAAAAATTACAAAAACATGTTTGTGAAATTGAGTGGTTAGTATAAAAAAATTAAGATTATTTTAGAAATAGGCTACACATATGAAAAAAAAAACGAAATCACCGAACTTGATCTCCCGAGATTTTTTCGAGATCTCTCCGAAATCTCCTCTCCAACCCCCTCGAGACGAAGCCGAAATCCAATATGACAAAGCATGGTGAGAACACCACCAATGGCAAGCCCCGAAGCATCACAAGCCAACTCAAAGACTTTGAAAAAATCAGGCAAACACATGACAAGGGCCTCAGTCACCCTAGTCTTGATCTCCTCAAAGGCCCTAGTGGTTGCAGCGGTCCACTCAAACTCTCCCTTCTTCATACAATCGGTTATCAGTGCCATGATCTCATTGAATCCCTTAATGAACCGATTGTAGAAAGTGGCTAACCCATGAAAGCTATAGGCATGCCTAATGTTACGCGGTAAAGGCCACTCCCTAATGGCTCTCACCTTCTCAGGATCCGTCAAGACTCCTTCCGTAGAGACCACGATCCGAGGAAACTCACATGGTCGGTGTAGAAGACACTTCTTTGGGGTGGCATAGAATTTGTTATTTCGAAGTGTGGTAAAGATTTGACGAAGGTGGTCTAGGTGTAGCGTCTAGCTCCGACTGTAAATCAAGATGTCATCAAAGTAGACAACCAGCGACTTACTTATGAAAGGCCAAAACACCAGTCATTACCCTCGTGAAGGTGCTCGGGGCATTGGACAAACCAAGGCATGACCACCCACTCATAGAGACCATCATTGGTCTTAAAGGCTGTCTTCCATTCGTCCTCGGGTCGAATCCTAATCTAGTGGTACTCACTCTTCAGATCGATCTTGGAAAGATGGTGGCACCAGCCATAAGGTCTAGCATGTCATCTAGTCGGGGAATAGTGGAATGGTACTTGACAGTGATTTTGTTAATAGCATGACTGTCAATGCACATACGCCATGTACCATCTTTCTTCGATGTCAATAGTGCTAGAACCGTGCATGGGCTCATGCTCTCTCTGACAGAGCCTCTCCACAACAACTCATCAACCTACATTTTTTGTTTTGCATGGTCCGCAGTGGCTCCTAGGGCAAGGCTATGGCATGCTGGATGTCTCGCAAAGGAGGTAACTCGTCAGATAACTCCTCCAGGAAAACATCCGCGAACTCCTCTAGAAGGCCCTTGACAGATTCTGGGAGGGGTAGGGAGGCATCCTTCTCAACTTCCCGAGCCATTACAACAAATAGAGGTTGACCTTTGGTTAAATCTTGCTCTAATTCTTTGGGGCTAATCAGACTGATCACTCTTTTTCCCTTATCCTTCTTAGTCTTGCTATCAACTTTCTTTTCAGAACTCGGGGGTTCAGGTTGGCTCGGCACAAGCTTCACACATTTACCATCATGGATAAAAGAGCAAATGTTTGAGCGTCCATAGATGGTAAAATCCAGATCAAACAACCATAGCCTCCCCATGATGATGTGACATGCATCCATGGTGATGATGTCACACCACAACTTGTCCTTGTAAGTAGGAAACTCAACGGGAATCAGACTACGCTCCTTAACCTCAATGGATGTGGTATCGATCCAGGACACTTTGGAGTGAGGCTCAAATTTCAATCTGAGAGTGGTCAAAAGGCGAGAAGATACAGCATTGATGCAACTACTATTATCTACAATCACCTTGCAGCCCTTCTCCCCAATTTTGGTGAATGTGTGGAAGATTGTGGTCATCTTCCAGTCATTTGTCGACTGAGTTTGTGTCAGGGTGCACCTAACCGCACTCAACTTAGGGTCTTCACAAGGTGAAACTAGGTGACACAGGACAACGCTCTCAATGCACCTTACAAACTCTCTCTCATCAATCGAGTCATCTAAGTCTCTCTCAACTTGGTGAACAACTTCCTCTACATCCTCTTGTTCGTCATCCTCGTGCTCACCTTCAATGTAAAGAGACTTGGCTTGACTCGGACACTAGCTTGCCACATGACCATACCCTTGGCATCGGTAGCATTAAGTCCTAGGGTTGACTCTAAATGGTTCACTAGCAGCTCTCCTTTCACCAATAAGAGGAGGTTTGACGCTAGAAGAGCTAGCGATAAGCTTGCTAGAAGAAGAAGAGGGGCCAAGATGGAAAGAAGTAAACTTGCCCATAGACATAGAGTTGCCATGTGTGTCGCAGACCTCAGTATCTCGAGAAAAGAGAGCACCCCTAGATTCGCCCAAGTCCATGACCAGCTGATAGGCCAACTCCAATGTAGGTGTGCCCTGGGCAATGAGCTCCCGACGATGGTCATCTCGCAACCCAAATCGAAAGCACTCCACGGGAGGGGTGGAACCCTCACGGTCTGCCAGACGTGACACACCTCACCGCCTATTTGGCTTACTGGTTGGTGGCGTTCGTGGTTCCACACGGGGAGGATGGTCTGCTGAGGGCCGAGCTGCTGTGGCCGACCTGCCTGTTAGCTGAGGCGAGACAGTTGGCTTTAGCTCCTTCTGTACTGGCCAACATCTACCAGGGGCTGGGAGTTCTGGCAGTGCACCCGGTGTCGAGAGAGAGGAGCACAGTCTTGCCGACCCACTACCTCAGTGTGTGGGCCGGGTTGTTATTTCCAGGCTTGGTGACGCGAGGGACAGTGAGGAACCTGACGGCACCACTCTTGTTTAGCTTCCCCAGACAGCTTGACGGGGATGCAGAGGCGTAGCTGGAGGGGGCTAGGAGAGCCCTTTGTTTCTTGTCCGCCAGGGGTGAGGAGGGGCTGCCTTTTGACAGTGCCACGAGGGACCCCAGGCTCTTCCTGGGGGCTTCAGGTGGAGAGGCGACCAGCGCCCATCTTGGTTAGGAGGTGGCATATGCCGGGCTGCGGACAGAGTGGATACTGAGAACTTGGTCGGTGGTGCAGATGTTGCACCAGTCAGCAACGAGTTCCTTGGAGCCGTACTACCCACATCAGTTCGCGAGGAACTTTAGGTACGACCTGGGGATCTCGCCAAACCGAGAGTTCTCTTTGACAGGCAGGCAGTACCACGGCAGAGACACCCACCTACTTGCGACAACATGGTGGGACTTCTACAATCGCTGGGAGCCAGAGCAGTTCCCAATGCCGAGACAGGGACGTCGAGGGAGGTTCGACGTTCACTACACCAGGTGGTGGTTTAAGCACAGCCACCTGTACTGTCAGAAGTCCTCCACGATCCAGAAAGCGGAGGAGAGCTGCTTGTTGAGGGAAGATTTGCCCCCTATTACGGTGGACGACAGGTACCTGAAGACCCATGTCACTCAGATCCATCGAGAGATCGAGCAGGTTATGGAGCAGTGGCCCCGGGGTGGCCGGGGTTCGACTTCTGGGAGTCGAAGCAGTGGTGGGGCACTGAAGCCCCTGGTGCAGACTTCGGTGAGAGTAGCGGTGGCAGGTGGGAAGGGGTCCCGGCCGAGGGTACCTAAGGCTTGGTGGGCTCAATTCTTGGCCGATTGTGGCTTTCAGAGCCAGGGTTCACTGGGTCGAGAGCTCCCGCATGGGAGCTTTGCCAACTCAGTGATCGATGACTGGTGGCGACATATCGGCCATACGATCGGGTCAGCCAGACCCATGGAGTTCTTGTCCTAGATTGAGTGCGCCTGCACTCTGCGGGACATCTGGGAGGCCATGGCGAACGCGGCCCGGGTGCTGGCACTGAAGCTGGAGCAGCTGGTACTGTTGCCACCGACCCCTTTCGGGGCTCCAAGTATGGCCTTGTTTAGGATACTCCATCCCTTTTTCATTTGTTGCTTTCTAGTTATGACACTGATATTGCATAATGTTGTGTCTCTTGACAGGTTCGGCAGCAGAGGGGGATAACCCCTCCACGGAGGCATCCTCAGGGAGCGGGGATGAAAGTCTACAGCTGAGGTGAAAACACCCCCGAGTAGAGGCTGCAGTGGTCGAGACTAGCGAGTCTTCTGGAGGACTCGAGGCTGGAGGGGCAGTTGAGGTAGAGATAGCTCTGAGTAAGTGTCATTTGCCTTCTTTGCTCTTGGTCAATTTAGCCATAGTAGCAGGCTAATCTTGCTTTGTTGGGTTTATGTCCTGCAGCTCCCGTTGAGGCTAGGATGGAGGCGACATTCTCGCCCCCTCGGGAGGAGGACCCTCCCTATGTGGAGGGAGCTGAGTATGAGATTGACATGAAGAGTTTTCTCCGGCTGATGGACGAGATGGCGCCCAATGTCAAGGCCTTCCCGGAGTTCGAGTCGTGGGAAGGTGCAGGAGGAGCCCATTCAGGTAAGGGCTTTTGGTGGTGACTGTAGGTAGTTACTTTGCCCATTTTTGGCCACTGATGTGACTATCTGGCTTGTGCAGAGGAGGTAGAGACGTTGGGGGCTAAGGCCCCGACTGAGGCAATGGACAGGGAGCATGGACAAGTGGGAGAGCCAGCACCCACAGCGGCTTGGAGCTATCTGGGTAAGTGTCTGATTACCTTGGAGGAGTCTTCCTGTTGCAATCGCACTCTTGGCAAGCCAAAGTTGTTGACCTGGTCTGAGTTGCTTGTTTGGTAGGTGAGGATGCAGCGGCCACCATGGAGATGATCCAGGAACTGGTGGATGCCAGTCTGTCAGTTGTCCTGTCATCGTTCGGGGATGAGGTTGGGTAGGAGACCTCCGTACCCCCACCCACCATTGGGAACACATTGGGCAGGCTACCAGGGCTATTGGAAGAACTGCCCCTCCCACCTCTACCGATCATGGTGTCGGCTTGCACGGTGGGGCTAGTGGAGTCGTCCAGTAGGGGACCCTCAGGTATGTAGCTGAGTACTTAGTTATTTCATGGTGGATTACTCTGCTTTACCCACTCATGCTAAGTTTGAAAATATAATTTTATATTTTCTATTTTAGCAATCCTGATCAAACATAGTAATTGTTTACTGCCTTATCTGGAAGTTCAATGTACTACTATGCACCTTCACACACTACTTTTATCCCTTCAGAACTTTACCACTCTTGGGAGGCCCCTCAGGATCCAAGTGGTTTGGGGTTTACCTGAGCCCAGATTCCTGGGTCATCACAGGTGGTATCAGAGCTGTGTTGCGAGGTATGTGTAGAAGTACAAGGGAATTCGAGATATTACAGTGTTTAGAGTCCGTAAGGTCCAGTACAGTTGGCAGCTGGCATAGGATTTATATTTCTTTACCGCTTTGCTTTTTGCGTGAGTGGTTGCCTGTGCTATGTTGGCACTGTGCGAGGTGATTTTTGCTCTCATCAAGATGTGACAGAGAGTGTTCTTTTGTCATGATGTTGGTCTCGGTTGTGCTACATTGGGTAAAATTTGCCAGCATATGTGAATCTGTGGTGCAACGTTTACATTTTTCGTGGTGTGTTCAGGTGGCTGATGGGCTCTGTAATGGCTATGCATGTTCTCCTGAGGAGATTATGTTGTTTTGGCCGTTTCAGCTTGAGGTTTGGTCTGTCCCTGAGGAGTTAAGGCTGTGCTTTGTGGTGGTTGTTTGGATGCCATCATTGAGAGACTGCTCGAGCGAACCTAGGATTTCCTTCCAGGTGAGCGGCTGTCTAACGAGCTTGATCTTTCTAATTCTATTTGTGGCATCTTTTCGAGGTAAGCTCTGGAAGTGCTGTCTCGGTAAGGCCTTCGCCCTGTGTCTACTTATGTGTGGATTGTGTTAGTTCCGAACCTGATCTGCTCTTGTTTCGACAGTGGCCTGGCTTTGGACCCAGTTTATGTATTAGGGGCCGTTGTACACCATATTTGGCGTGCCATGTTTGGCAGCTGTTGTGCTGTGAAGGTTCAGTAATCATTTCAGGACATGAGGATAAGCTGAGATTGGTGTTCTTTGTGGCTTGTGTTGTGACTCTTAGCATGATGATTTACACTATGGCGACTTGTGATTGGCTGTTAGTAGGATCGATACTCGAGGTGTGGTACATTGTAATTTCGTGAGTTGCGATGGCGCCAAGAGGTGTGCTGAGATATAGATGTCGAGTTCTCTCTTTTGCCATTGTGTGTTGTACAGGGTGCACAGTGGAAGTGTGTGGGCTTATAACCCACTGGTCGAGGATCGTTGGTTGGAGGATTCTGGCCAGCCGAGAGGATTGTTTCCAAGGTGTGTCTCCATTATGGTTGTATGTGCCTCAATGTTGTTTGTTGTCGTGCTGTTGCTTGTGGCATTGTGGTTGTTGGCACTGGCAGTTTCGAGAGTTGGGGAAATCTGTTGGCAGATATGTTGATTGAGTACCCTTTCTTTGTCTGTGTTTCTTGGAAGTTGTGCTCTCGGGACGTGATCGTGGTCCTAGAGATGCATTGCTAAGAAGTTGTTGTGGGTCCTTGTTAGGTAAGTTGTACATGGCTAGTTCTTTTTAGCCGTGTGATCAGCTGTAATTGTGCCTTGATGTGACCCAACTTGTAGTTGTGTCCTGCGATTCTGTGTTGAGAATGGAGCCGTGGATTTGCAGGTGTTGTTGAGGATGTTTGTTGGTTGTGTTTAGCATGGGAGGAGTTCCCTGTGAGTCTGAGTTTGGCATTGTGTGGACCGTGATCTTGTCGGTTGGTTGTGCTGTACTCTTCTACCGTGATAGAGTTAGCATGCGGCTCGAATCAAATGTTATGTCTGAGTGGGGACTGGCTTGATTGTGTCTGTGGTCCAGTACTATCATTGGCATTTTGCATGCTAGTTTTGCTTGTCATTATGGCACAGAAGTCGATGTTTGAGCAGTCAACCGAGATGTTTGTCTTCCTCGTGAAGAGCTGATGCTTGTGTCGTCGGTGGCTTTTTTCGTGGCATGGGTCGTGTCTCCTTTCTTTGTGAGACGATAGTAATGATGCCCTGTTTCTGAGGTGCCAGACTTGTGTTCCTTGGTGTGTCGCGCTCGTTCTGTGGATCGATTTGCCTTGAGATCCGAAGCATGATGATCTTGTTTGTGATTATGGTCAGGTAGTGCTCCTCTGAATTGTGTTATTTGAGAATCATGATTTTGTGTTATCATGTTGTTGTGGTTGGTGTTCGAGGTTTGGCTAGTGCTTGGAGATCGTAGCTAGCATTTGGGTTGTTCTTCCCTGTTCCCGTGTTGGCTCCTTAAATTTTGAGGATGAAATTTCTAAATGGGGGGAGGGCTGTAATACCTTGGATCCTTTGGATTGGAAATCAAAGAGCTTTCGGAACGCTTTCGTGGGTCCTGAGTTGTGTTTTATGATCCACGCAAGTTTTTCCCCTGTATAAGTTGCGAAATCCCGTGGAGAGTGAACCATTGAGTTTTGAGACTCTGGCACGCTACATGTGCGTTGTGCTCTTTCTGAGGATCGCATAGTCTACTTTTTCATATTTTTTTGATTTTATGAAATTTTGGGTCGAAAATCAAATTTGAGAAAATTTTGTCAAACTTCTTACCTGACCAAATTATTCTTGAACCTCCAAAGCTCCATGACTTCATTAAGGGTGTGCATTGCCAAAGTTTTTCATGTTAGAACATCTCAATTTCAATTCATAGAAATATATAGTGTTTGGTCATCATCAAAACCCATCTTAGTTAAATAGTTACTCAAGGAGGGGGTTCAACACTTCGGTGGGACATCCCCAGGCTAACGGGTTGGTGGAAAACGCCAACCGAATGCTTCTCCATGGCTTCAAGACCCAGCTGGCCCAACCAGGCGACTCAAGGGTAGACTCAATTCCAAGTGTCCTATGGGCCCACCAGACCACTGCTAGAGCTGTCACCGGGGAGACACCCTTTCACCTTGCCTACGGCACTGAGGCTACCGGTGGAGATATCCAATCCCTCGCTACCAGTGGGACACTTTGACGAGGACAGGAACAACCAAGCAATGCCAGAGAACTTGGACCTGCTCGAGAAAGATAGAGCAGGTGTGCAAGTAAGGCTCGCAGCGTACCAACAGAAGTTGGCCCAATATTACAATGCCCGAGTTAAAGAACGACATTTCTTCCCAGGAGATTTGGTTCTACGACGAGCAAGTGTGGCTGACCCAAGAGGAGTCGCAGGGAAGCTCGCACCAAATTGGGAAGGCCCGTACAAGATAGCGGAAACACTCAGCAAAGGAGCATACAGGCTAGTGACGCTGGGGGGAAGAGGTACCCAGGACGTGAAACTCCGTCAACCTCAGAAAATTCTTTCAGTAAATCATCACCAGTCGTACTCCACTAAGGTAAATTACCTACGTATCCCGAGAAGGTAACCTAAGGGTTCCCTAAAGGCGAGCACCGCCCCCTTAAAAATAAGAAGGTAACCAAAGGGTTTCCTAAAGGCGATCACCGCTCCCCTTAAAAATGAGAAGGTAACCTAAGGATTCCTTAAGGACGAGCACCGCTCCCCTTGAAAATGAGAAGGTAACCTAAGGGTTCCCTAAAGACGAGCACCGCTCCCCTTGAAAATGAGAAGGTAACCTAAGAGTTTCCTAAAGGCGAGCACCGCTCCACTTGGAAACGAGATGGTAACCTAAGGGTTCCCTAAAGGCAAATACTGCTCCCCTTGGAAACAAGAAGGTAACCTAAGGGTTCCCAAAAGGTGAGCACCGCTCCCCTTGGAAATGAGAAGGTAACCTAAGGGTTTTCTAAAGATGAGCACTGCTCCACTTGGAAATGAGAAGGTAACCTAAGGGTTCCCTAAAGATAAGCACCGCTCCCCTTGGAAACGAGAAGGTAACCTAAGAGTTTCCTAAAGACGAGCACCGCTCCCCTTGAAAATGAGAATGTAACCTAAGGGTTCCCTAAAGGCGAGCACCACGCCCCTTGAAAATGAGAAGGTAATCTAAGGGTTCCCTAAAGGCGAGCACCGCTCCCCTTAAAAATGATGGCAGTAAGCAAATGAAGGACGTAGATACTGCCAAGCATACACACAGAAAAGCAACCCTGAGACATGCAAGAGCCGTCTGATGAATGGTATACAATGAATGTTAAGTCAAGTTAAAGAATCTTATTTATTTAGTCAAAATACAAGTTGCCAAAAAACTAGTAAGTTACTCACACGCGAGCAACATACAAGTATACAAGAAAGAGAAGACTATGCCCGAACGTGGCAACATGCAGCCTTGGCCTCTTGTCACTTGGGCACCGTCATCGTTCGGAGATTTGCCAGGAGATGAGCGGACACCTAGCATCCATGTTGGCCAGAGGAAGCGGACCAACAGTAGGGGCCACCTATTCCAGAGAAGAGGGGCGGATCCTCTCATGAAGAGGCCTGCACCAAGGAAAGGTAGTCCTCCCACCCTCGGTCACTGGGACAGTCCTGGAGTAACAAGGCCCACTCATTGTGAAGATCGGCCAGTCTGCTGGCCGTGCCTGAAGAGTGCAAGAAGGGAAAACAGCTCCCGTGCATTCATACACCCCTTCTCGCCAGAAGGAAGATGCTCCAGCAACAGAAAACATCTCATCACACACTTGCAACCCAGGGAAAGGCGAGCGACAAATGACCACACGTCATAAGGATAAAGAAAAGAGGAGATTCACTCAAAGTCAGAGGGAAGCAATACCGGGAGATTCCTCGTCCCCTTAGGGACAGAACCTGTCAGGCTCTAGGAGCAGGACCCCCCTACCGGCGTACAAGCGGTTGACCTTATCCAAGGCCTCCCTCCAACCATCCAAATATCCAAGCCAGTATTGCTCGGGGATGGGACCACCTTGTGTCGGCTTCAGCCACGGCTGCCACGGCTTTGGCGCAGGGTCCTGTCGAAGGATCAAAGGCTGACAGTGAGCTTGCAGAGATTCATCATCCGACGAAGTGCCAGACTCGCTCGATGATATCCTACAAGAAAGCTCCCCTCAAAGCTCACCAGTTTGAAGATGGCTGTAAGGGTATCACGAAGGTCACTATTTATAAGGGAAGCGAAGTCCCCAGAAGTATGAGGACTCCTACCGCCTCAAGTAAATCCCCAGAAATCGAAGATGTCTCACACAGACTGTCAAATCCACTCTTTCATCCTACTGGGCTTGACCTATGTATGTCTTGTTCGAGCTGCCAACATATCTCGCCTATCAACTTTCATGTTTAATCCACATGTTCTTTTCGGACTGTTAAACCTACTTATCTACTACCCTAACTAGGCTTGGCCTATGCACGCCCTCCTCGGGTTGCCGACCCATTCGACCTATCGATTTTTAGATTTAACTAAGCATGTCCCATTCAGACTGTCAAACCCACCTACTTGTCCCGCTGATGTGACATATATGTCCCTCAGGGAATGCCAAACCCTTTCAGCCTGTTGGCATTATAGGTACTCAAAAAAAATGGGGCTAAAAATATTGGTGCTCCAGCAGACTTAGTTGTTTCCATTAGGGGAGCAATCAAGGGTAAAAATACTTTTACCCAGCTAAGGTGAAAATCCAAAAAGATGCCTTAGGCAAAAAATGGGTATCCCTCAATGTGAAAACCCGCAAGAGGGCACTGAAAAATGCTAAAGGGGGCCAATCCTAGCGAAAATCCGAAAGGGCGGTAGGACAGGTAAGGTGATCAAAAAAGAAAAAAGAAAAAAGACATACATGCAAAAAAACATAGAAGTAAAGTTGCTAAACTCTGTCCTTTACTCATCGACACTATCAATGGAGCCCGAGACAAGCCCTCGGGGGTAACTCAAAGTAAAAAATGGGGCACGAAGGCCCTCTCTACAAAAGATGTCAAGGCCCATCAGGCGCCGAACTCGCTCCTCCTCAAATCGGCAAGGCGAGCCTCTCTCTCACGAGCCTCCTCCCGAAGCCCCTCTCGTCTGCGGCGGAGAGTCTCTACCTCAGTCTGTGCGTTGCTACACGCCAGCCCAACCTCTTGAAGCTCTCTCTGTAGCTCCTCAACTCGGAGAGAAATCCTCCTGTGACGCTCATGAGCAGCCTCGATCTCAGCATCGAGCTCAACCTGGATGGCCTGAAGTCTATGTAGCTCTGCCTCCTCCTGCCGGATCTGCAACTGGATCTCCCGTCTCCGCTCCTGTGCGATGTAGAGACGAGCAAACTCGCCCCACAAGACTCCCAACTTCGCGACCCACAAGCCCTGGGGGAGTCCCATCATGTGATAACCTGGGGTGAAGGTCTCCAAGTTGCTCTTCAAAGCCTCCACTGTCGGCAAAGGATCAACCTGGATCAACTGATCAAGACTCTGGAGGAACTGGTCAGCCATGGTGGCATTCAATGCCACCCCAAGCGCAGAAGTGTCGGGCCACTCAACTCCAAGGGCAGGAAAGTCCACAGGCACCGTTGCCGCTACTTTTGCTGATCTTGAGTTGGGAAAGAAAGAAGAGGAAACACAAATTAGTGAGTGTATCACCACGATAAAATCACATCGGTGAAGGTCCAAAAGTGCAGATTGCAAATGGCCTTTACCTGAGCCAGTCGGGCCCGTCGAATCAGGCCTGTGAGAAGACCCCTCCTCTGGGACCGCGGAAGAACTATCCATAAGTGCCGGTCCCTGTTCTGTCGACGGTACCGGTGTAGCCAATCTCTCTGCAAGTGAGGCAAAGAATGGAAAGTCTTAGCACTCCAGCAACACTAATAATCAAAATGGGCACTTTATAGTGATGAAGACATACCAGTCTCCACCAGCAACTCCTCCTCAGTTACAGCTATGTCGACCCCAGTTGTGGGCTCTATGGAAGGAGAGACAGCTGAAAGAAGACACCAACATATAAAATGGTGATCGATACCACAGAGGAAAGAAGTGTCGTCGAATGGATGGCATAAGTTCCTAATTCGACAACAACATACCTAGAGCTCCTAGCTCAATGGAGGCCGCGGCCGAGTCAACGGTGCCCCGCTCCTCTAAGGGCACCTGAGACGAGCCTGCCGCCATGTCAACTCCGGTGGGTTGAAGAGAAGATCTTCCCTCCTGATGATCACCAGCTGTTGAAGGCACAGACTCCACACAACGTTAATATGCAGCAAGATACGGCGGAAAGAATGTACAAAGTATTTTGTGCATACCTGAGGTTGGCACCTCATCGGACTCCACAACATCGACAGTACCTGTCGATAGCCCCACGGCTAGGGAGACGGCTCCCCCATCAGAGATTTCGACCCCAGCAATCGGAGCCCCCACATCCTCATCGTAAGCTGGCAAGTCAACGGAGGACCCTGTTTCCATGAGCCGGGAGAGCTCATCCAGGGAGGAAGTCGTCTGTGCGACTATATAATGAGCAACAAAAGAGGTCAGAGGGATTCCTAACTCCATGCGTGAAGAAAATCTGGCCCTGAATTACCTGGGCTCATCCTGATCTCTCCTTCCTCGGAAGAACTCGAAGAAGAGGAAGACGAACCCCCGCTGGAGGAGGCGCTGGAGGTCCCTGTACCCGATGAAGTGTCAGAGCTTCTCCCACTAGAAGAACCTGATGGCGAAGAAGTCATCTCACTGCCAGGAGACTTTCCCCCTTCTTCAAAGATGGGGAGATTATGCTGAGCTCTGGGAGTCTCTGCAACAGGCCATGTGACGCACAACGGGAGTGACCTACTTTTAAGTGGAGCAAGATCTTTATCTGAGAATGATACGGATGGCCCCTGGGTGAGGGCCATGATGGCATTAGTTACACCACTTGTCGGAAGGTCTTCATTGACCATGATCTTTTGGAGGAATTGTAGCAGAGTAGACTGATGTGAGGGAGATTTCTTGATGAGCTCCAAAATGGAGACTTTGGCTGGTGTCTTGTCCAGATGTTGGAGGATGTCATACTTCACAGGGGAAACTCTTCGGGCTGAGATTGCCTTTGAGATGGGGGGATGATGCAATTGCGGAGAGTGACATTGATCGTGGCATCTTTTGGGTCTTCCGATTCTGAGGGTTTTGGACGAATTAATTGCAAGGGAGTCAGAGATCTGAAGATGAATGAGAGAGATGCCAATTCCTCAACAGGAGCAGTAGGAGCAGGAGGAGAGACCGGCTTTGGTTGGGGAGGTCTTAAGAGGACCAAAGGGTGCTCTTGCCCTGCCCTAACATCCTTCGGGATAGTGGATTCTTGCCATGTTGGTTGAGGAGGAGTGATTAAAGTGAGAGGCCCTTGGGTAGCAGCCGAGGATTGTCTAAGAGGTTAGATCAATGTCCAGGACTGAGGCTCCTTGATGTGGCATGGCCATGGGTGATGCGGGGATGCCTGCCTAGGACCTAGACCCGCAAGCATACACGGATGGGTGATTAGACTCACGTCGATGGGCTCACTTGCGCAGCGTACACTATCTCCTGCGGATAAACCGGGGATGGTGGCAAGGGTCCGGGGTTGGACCTTGACGTTCCTAGGGGACGTGGCTTTGCTTGGGCTGTACCCCTAAGGGTCTGGGATTCCAAACTTGTGGGCGATCGGCGCGCTGTGGGCGTGGGTGTGGGGTGGCTCTTGCCTCTCACTCCGCGGTGGGCAGATAATAAGTGGAATATGGAGCGAGCGCTCACCTCACCGTCTGACGGGCATTGAGATGCGATAGTAAACAAGCAAAAGTCAACCAGCAGGGGGAGACCAGATGCTCACCTAACCAGTGTGAAGACATCGATTTCGATCGGAGACGAAGGCGAGCGGGGTAGCGTAGGAACACAACCCGCACGTTGCGCCGATGTCACTTGACTGGTGATAAGTTTAATACAAAACTACACCTCTCGCAGGAGGGTTGACTTAGGGGTGGGAAAATTAAGTTTACAACCAAAGTTTACCTCCACGCAGGGAGAGGCATTCAGCCGGCCAGGCGGGGAAGGGAATCAGATGCGAGGGTGCAATTAGAACTTCAGTCTGCACTGCCAGGCACGCTGTCTGCCCTGCCGGGTAACCGCGGCTTGTTAGGGACGGTACTTCCCGCTCCGATGGCCGATGGAGACGAGATCAGCGCCATTGGATCGCTGTTTGACTTGGGGGACACCAGGAAGAAGAATCACCCCGATCAGAGCGCGGACGAGCAGGGGATGTCGAATCCCGTGGGACTGTGCAGACTACACGTTCTGTTGACAAGAGGGCTCTTGTTCGGAGCAGTACTCTGGGCTGGGATGTCGGATCGAGGAGGGACCACTTCTAACTGAAAGAATGATGAGTCTGGTGTGCCTCCACCAAAAATCTCCATCGAACTCGCCCGAACAACTCAGTGGCAGCTTCTAGATGCCGGTCAGGTCAGGCTGAGTAGAGGAATAGGAAATGGAGTCAACTCACCTGGGCTGTATCTTGCTGGTATGATGCCGGATTGGGTCAAGGCCAGAGTCGACGGGAAGAAGGACGCCTTGAGAATGATCCAGAGCTAGAATGATCACAATCTGAGGCGAGGAGCGCCTATGCTGTCCGTTCTCGCAAGGTTGCACAGCCTGGGTTGCCGACATGACAAGGGAGCCTTGTTGGCATCGGTCCTCTTAGCCTTGGTGCCAGAATGAGATGAGACCAGTGCCGAGTCAAAGAGGGGGTTCCAGGGTCTGCCTACACCGAAGGTGATGAGCTAGAGATGCTGGAGGAGAAAATGGTGGCTCCTGCAACCCGACTACTATAGAACTCTTGGGGTAGGGGAGAGTAGCTTGTGCATGCTGGGGAAAGAGGCCAGACAAGGGTGCTCCAGTGTCCGAATGGATCCCTTCTTCTTAGAGGTGAAAGAGGGCTCTCAGGGGAACAACCCGATCAAAAATCAAGACCAGACTCCTGAGGAAGAGGGCGGGAGGGCTTCTGTAACTCGCCTCTGTCTGTAGTCAGAGTTGATTAGCGCATCTTAAGGGAAATAGGTCTCTCGACCAGCTCCGACCTCGAATGGGGGTGCACGACCACTTTTTGGAAAGCTGGCTTGGAGTATAATCCTCTGATGCAGGCCTTGTCACCAGGTGGCCCTCAGGGGCGCCGTGGTCGTCGTTGCAACTTGGTCGACGGATTTGCTGCTGAGTTTGCCTGGGTGGCAGAGGAAGAAGAGGATGAATATAGGCCAATCCGGCAGTCCCCTCTATTTCGGTGCGATGGTGACGGTGCAAGTCCTAGGAAGCGGGGCCCAGCAGCCCAACTAATACATGAAAAGGGATGCCAGATATGAAATACGGAGGGGAGAAAGCAAGAAATTCTCAATCTCCACCCTACCTTCTTCCTCACGATCCCTCTTCTCAATCCTTGAATCTTTTTTTTACTCTCCCTTTCTCTCTTCTTCTTTCTCTGTATTTTTTTGCCTACGCTCTTCTCTCTGTGTCCTTCTTTCACGGGGCAGAAGAAGCCCATTTTATAAGGGTTTTGGGGCATGGTGAGTCGGTGGGGTCATCACCGAATCACCAGGTCGTGCTTCGCGCCCCACCGATTCAGCGGCCCACCTTTTGCCAGGGCGTTGCTGACTGATTGCAGTGTCAGAACAGGCCACTACTGATTTAAGAGCTTAGGGCGCCACCGACTCACCCAAGGGTAGTTCCGTAATTTTGGCATTTTTTCGAAGTTGACCAAGCGAGATCGCGTGGCCCCGAGTAGCACCGAGGTTGATTCGGTAGCACCAGAATGTACTTCGAAGCCCTGATTTTAGATTTTCAGTGATTCCCGA
Source organism: Amorphophallus titanum (assembly GCA_024336825.1). Classification (NCBI taxonomy): domain Eukaryota; kingdom Viridiplantae; phylum Streptophyta; class Magnoliopsida; order Alismatales; family Araceae; genus Amorphophallus; species Amorphophallus titanum. The sequence goes on from JANBPO010009603.1 coordinate 66,042,627, forward strand.
CACGTGCTGAACCCATGATGATTTTCTCAGGTTTTACCCTGATTCAACCTTCGACGCTCTGATTTGCGCTACCAGGCTTGCTTTGGAGTCACGTGCGGCTTCTTCATTGAGTGGGCAACCCCTCAAAGCGCTTTCACCTTCACTGAGTGTCTCTAAGGTTATTTACGACTCCTTTCCTGGTGTCGTGTGTACCCGAATCGGATAACCCAGGTTTTCCCTTATTTGGCAGTCGGCACATCGATTTATGCCACCAACTCCACAATGAGGGCATGTGGAGGGCCTCTATAAAGAGGGTCATCCCTCAGAGTGTTTTCGCTTCAGCTGGGCATCCTTTTGGTCGTATACGGACCGGTCCAACATTTCACGTGTGTTAAGTGAATTTCCCAGATTTTTGCTGATATCGCCTTCGGCAGTAGATATTATACTTTCGGGCCTGCTTTACACTTGTATGAAGTGTCTTCATTGGGTGGGTAACCACTGTGAATGTTTCACCCTTACGGGTTGACTTTTCGGACACTTTCGGACCATTTCGACATTTCAGGCGCCCTGATCGGGTCACTTGGCTTTTTTGCTGTTTTAGACTTCGGCTACCTATTTTGAGGAACCAAGGGCATTTCTTCTTCTCGGGAGGGATTCCATATCAGGTGGAGGATCACTTGGTACATTCTCGTCCTAGCTGGACAGAGTGTGGAGATATATCTGGCATGATTGATTCGTTGCCGGGCCTATTGGCTCTGACTGTTATTTAGCCTTAGTGAGCTGTGGTAGATGTTCTGCCCCAAGATGATGAGATGTGGGGTCCCTGGTACCTCTTATGAGGTAACCTGAGGCTTCGGTGGTCCAAGTAGACTCATCTTTGACTTTTAGTTGGCTTCTTCAGGCACTTAATTATCACTCAATCATATTTTGGATGTCAACAAATGCCCCCCAGCCGTAGACATCGCGAGTGAGGGATGAACGGAGCAGGGTACGCGGATGTACTTGCTTTATTGGCCTCTGCAAGTGGGGCCCACTTAACTTGACCTCATGAGTCGGTGACATGGCTCGGATGTCTTGATTCGGTGGCAGTGGCTGATTGATTCGGTGGCGTTGTCACCTGATTCGGAGGCGTAGATGGGCGCCTTGCGGTTGATTCGGTGCGCAGTCGCGGTTTGGTGGAGCATGGCCCGGAAGCGGAGCGGTGAGTCGGTGGGGCCATCACCGACTCACCCTCCCTTTCTTCGCCTTTTAAACCACATCGCACCCCTCGCAGGGTTTTTTCCAAAACCCTTTCATCTTCCTCCTCCCCGATCTCCTCTTCCGATGGCTAGGGTAGCCTTCTCCCTGTTGTGAGGCTACGTCTTCAGCGGTGGTGGCCATCTCTGTTGGCGGTGAGGGTTTGGCCAGTGAGCCCCCCCTTTCCCCTTCTTCTCCTTTGCTGCACGTTGTGGAGGGAGCGGACGCTCTCCCTTTTCTTCTTTAGCATTCGTCGCGGTGAGACGGCGGCCACCATGGGGGTTTAGAGTCGGTGACACCGCCATGGATTGACCATAGAGGAGCCTTGAAGTCTCACTCATTGGGTTTTAAAGGGACTCACCCTTCCTTACCCAATGGCTTCGGGGAGGTTCCTAGTAGGCTAGCCCTCGGAACCGGTATTCCCCATCGTCCATTCGGCCTAGCTGTATCACCTACGGCTCTTTTGAGGGACCGTCCCTCCATAGTATGTGGACGTGCTCCCGTGTTGTTCTAGGACGCTCCCAACTAAAGCGGAGGCTCTATCGAATTTTCTTCAGAATTTTTTTTTGAGCATAGTGCTTCTTTTCTAATTTCATTGCCCCCCCCCCTTTTATTGCAGGTAGAGCGATGGCTTCAATAGCTTCCTCCACAGCTGCACAAGGGACTGATGCTCAATCTGATGTGCGCCCGGTCGTCACGTGGCAGAACATTAACGACCTCGACCAAGGCCGGAGACGCATAGCAGTGGTATCAGAATCTTCTGACTCAGAAACAGATTCTATGGACGTTAGGGATTAGAAGGATCTTTTAACACCGGTAGGAAAACATATCAACAGTCATACCTCCCCATAGTTGCGAGGCCATGTCTGACCGCTCTACTCAAGCCGTGATCGACCCTCACCCAGTCACCGGCCCCAGCTTTCACTAGCCACCCAATTATAGCCTCTGACCCTGGCAGAGAAAACATGACCCGGGGATATCTGCTTTGCTACACATTGACCCAGGGATCGACCATCACGTTGGAACTGTCCCCCGGCCTGCGCTAGTTGTATTTCGGCCACTATGGCCCACCTGTAAAGCCATATGACTCTCATGAATTATATTGCCTCTTGAACGAATGTGCTCGCTTCCATGTTCAGGCCCCAGCTTCCCTCGTATCACCTGACGTGAATCCCCAATACCTCCAACCTCAACCAACATCCTCCGGCTTAGTGTGAACCCACAGCTATGAAGTGCTCCCTGCTCTCTACCCATGGCTTCAGATACATACAAATCTCTCTTCAGCATGGAACGAAGGTGTTTGGATTCAATCCAATGTAAATTAACACCAATTGCTTGTGGTCGATGGGGAAAGAGGTCCAGTACATGACTCCCCACAGTCACCTACGCACTCGCACCTATGGAACTACCCTTCCCTCCATGTGTCTCTCATCTCCCGAGTCCTCGTGCCGCGCCTGGGTGGCGCTACCCCCGTCAGCTTTTGGTTCCATGGGTGATTGTCGAGAAATCGACTGGCACGCCCGCATCCTGGCCATATTTCTCCAAAAACCAGGAAACCTCCCATGCCACTTGGTCTCCCCTCGGCTTTCCGTAAAAGGTGAGTGCACGGTGCTGCCTTGAGAAAGATACGGCCATGAGAGGAGGAGCCTAAAGTACCCTAGATTTCAGCATCTCCCCTCGTTGCCTTATCCTACACCTCAGTCCGATAACCGCACATACGTGTGCCCGCGGCCCTCACTCCGCCGCGCGTGAACAAAAAGGAAGGCACACCCGATGGGACGCCTCCCGCCTTCCTTCTCTCTGCTGAAGAGAAAGCCTGTGCCAGCCCTGAAGTCCTGGTACCTTTTTCCTGTTCTTGTAGGAGAGGAAGAAGAGAGCACCTGTTCGCACTTCCCAGCAGCTTCCAGTTCTCCTCCCAATTGCCGGATCGTGCTCGACGGCTATCGATGGTCGTCACCTCCGTCTTGTCCAGTGTATAGCAGCCATGGCGGCTATCACCTATGCTCCCATTGTCGTCACCACCCATGAGCAGGTGGGCTACTTGGTGGTGTCGATTGCTTTCGGCAGCTTTGCCCCGGTCGTCGGATCACCCTATTTCTGGGGTGTGGTCCCCGTGGCTGCCCCACAGCTATCCTCAGCTCCCAGGCATTTCGGCGCCACCAATGCATCGCAGCAGCTGCCAGTCCCAACAACTCTTCCGAGCATCAAACTCAGGCTATCTGCCACCGGTCCCCATGAGGGTCCCGGACCAGTTCCTGCCCGGGCAAACACCAGCCCCTGGGCCCAATCTCGACTGACTCCCGACGTGAGTGTCATGCCCCGAGTCTCGGTCCCTGCTACAGCAATTCGCTCGGGCTTCCAGCCCCAAGCCCCAGTTAAGTCAGCATCCGGCACGGGCCTCCACCCTCAGATGCCCGGCATCCCGATACCCCACTCGGGCTTTCAGCCTCGAGCCTCAGCCGAGCCAGCTCCCCGCACAGGTCTCCTGACCCGAGGGTAGGGCTCCCCAGCATTTTGTTTGGGTTCCTTAGCCCGAACCTCTGAAGAGCAATCGCCTCACTTGAGTTTTTAACACCTGGTTTGAGGATCCCCAGTACGCAGATCGGAGGCACAACCCTGGGGTCCATCAAGGTCAGTACCCGACGTCGATCATCTGCGTCGGGCCCTGGACCCCTCAGCTCCATCATGGGGGCATGTTCTCCACAACTTAGTGATGCCGACTTCCGGTATGAGTCTTCCCCTATGGGACGCGATGACCCCGATGTTGACCGAAGGTCTCTCGCCTCACCTTCTTGTCTCACCAACTCCCAGTCCTGTCCTCCAGCCACAAGTCACCGGTATTTTGGCACCCCCAGCAGTATCGATTCCGGATGCAAGCACATCGTTGCGAGCATCTGCAACACTGCTATCGGCTCGGGTGAGGGTTTACACTCGAGCCACCTAGCCGCAGGCCTCCACTACAGACTTCGTGTCTTGGGGGCTGATTCTGGTGTTCCCAGTTGGTGGTTTCGTGCCACCAATAGCTACAAGCTGAGTTTTCTCGATTTATCACCTTGGAGCGGAATCATCCTCGGCTCCCCCGAAGAAGCGTTGCCATGGCTATAAAGGTAGGCGATCCGCCATGGCTACTAGCAACTCCGGCAAGACCATCCTTGTTGGTGACTTGCGGATCTGCCTCGATGGGGGTGAACCAATTATACCTCTGGAGAAGATTGTCCCCACGATCCCCACCGCCAACTACTTTAGCCTCCTGCGGCAAACGCGAGAGGATAAAGTGAAACTCAGAAAGGTGAGCACTTGGGCAGTGGCCCAGAGGTACCCGCACTAGCTCAATGCCCGAGCTCCCAAGTCCCTTCGGAGAGACAGCAACATGGGAGACCAGCAACCTGACTTGAGAAGGATCTGGGTTACCCCGGAAGAAGCTCAAACCGTTCAGAAGGGGCGCCTTAGAAACCCCTTCTGAGCAATCAGACGCACCGCCAAGTAAGGCACCTCTCGCCCGGCCAGGTGGAGGTAGAGACAGGATCATTTCGGGCCTCACCAACATCTAGCCCCGAGTTCTCCTCTGGCAGATGCCATAACGGGGACTCCTCTGCAATGCACCTTAGTCTTTGATAGGCTGGGGGCACCCGTCCGCCCCAAGAGGCACTCTCAGAAGAAGTGGATGGTCCAGTTCCTGAATGGTGCGGTCAAGGTGTTTGCGTGTTATGCCACCGGTCACCAGCCTGAGGTTCAGACCGATGATCTGAACCAGCCTATGTCTCAGTTCAGGAGGCCTCATCACCTGACCCAGTAGCTGATTGTCGGCCATGTCGACACCTCTGTCAGACCTCAAACATCAGCATGAACGGAGGTGGTTCCTACCGAGGATCATGCCGTCCCTGCCAATGTGGAGCCAATCAACAATGATCCTCTGGCCAATGAAGTCCAGGAGGTGACTCTCGAGACTCTTATGAAAGAGAATCAGCACTTGAAGGCCCTCCTGTAAGACCTACTTCAGGAGCATGACCTCCATCCTGAACCGCCTACTAGGCCTTCGACAAAAATGCCAATCCCACCAGGAGGGCAAAATGGAGCTAATACCTCGGCTGTAGTTGTTTGAACCCCTACAGTAACCAGGTTCGACACGCCTCTGGCCGAAGCTCAACCACAACCATCCAACATGCTGGTGCTAGAGAATCTCATGGCATAGCGCTAGATGATCGAGTAGATCATTGAGACCAAGCTCGCTCAGTTTGGGGAAGGGGTCGCGGCTATGGATCTCTACAGTGTCCCCTACCCATTGCATCACCAGCTCAAGAAGCTTCCCCCGGAGTATGCCAAGCCACCGAAGTTGCAAAAGTTTGACGGGCAGGGATCTCCGCACGAACACCTGGCCTACTATGTTATGCCCATGGGCGAGCTCGTGTTGGATGAATCCTATCTTCTTCACTATTTTGCCACTTCGCTCACAGGAACGGCCTTCCAGTGGTATTCTTGCTTGAAGCCCAACTCAATCATCGACTGGGTGGATCTGCAGAAAAAGTTTCTTGACCGTTTCCAAATGGCGGAGCGAAAGGTCTCCCTAGCCGAGCTCTGCTCTCTCCGACAGAGGAAGGGCGAGAGTGCTCTTGACTTCATCAAGAAATGGCGAGACATTAGCATGAGGTGTGTCAACCCACTAGTCCAAGTGGATGCCATCACCATATGTCACCGAGGTTTGGCGACTGAGGTCAGCGAAAAGCTTCTCGGCACCAATATAAAGGGCTTCGACCAGCTCAATTCGACCATCGCTGAAATAGAGATGTTCTTCACTGATAACCCTACCTACGTCTTAGCAAAGGGTAAGTAGATGCGAGAACACCAGCCCGACAAGGAGGTGAACATCATTGAATTCACACCCGCCACTAAGCCTAATAAGGAGGCTGGAACGAGCAGTTCTGATAAGAAGCCAACTGATAAGACGGCTGCTCCCTCCTTCTCAGAGCGTATGAAGACGCCCTTCTCCTTCAAAAAGGAACACACAAAGATGCTCTTTGACCTCTACATGGTCCAGAAGATCGTCGAACTGCCTGAAGTCCGCAAGCCGGATGAAGCTCAAAGAATCAACAATCCCAGCTACTGCTCATACCACCACATGTTGGGTCGCCCAATTGAGTACTGTTACATCTTCAAGACTCAGGCCCAAAAGTTGATTCGAGATGGCCTTATTCAAATGAAGAGCGGTCTCGTCGATCCTCCACAACCACATGTGTGGTCCAGTCCAGCTAAAGCAACGTGAGTGGTGCATTACCCGGCTAATGTGATCCACATAATGGCCGCATTTTCTCTCTCTAACGATGAATCAGGGGAGCCCTACACTAGTCGAAGGGGACGTTCTATCTGGCATCCAGGGTGGAGGCCCTGGCACGATCACAGACCACTCTCCTTCCCCAGGGAGAGGAACTGGTAGCTCTTCGATGTTCTCAACTAGAGGGGGCAAATCCTGCCCCGCAACCCGCCATTCGATTACACTCATAGGGACTTTAGACACCCCCAGTATTACCCTTTCCATGCGCGAGTCTGCCATGCGATCGAGTCCTGTGAGGAAGTCCAGTACCTCATCCAGGAACAGATCCGGTGGGAGCAGATCGATGACGAGGGAACATCAATGGCACTTGTTTGGCTGCGACAAGCTATCGAAGAAACTTTGAGCATAGCTAGAGATGTGCCAGAGCAGCCAGATCCTCCCCAGGAAAATGGACATGGTTTGCCTTATCAGCATCCCCCAGAATGGCTTGAGTTTCAAACTGATAATCGCAAGCACTAGAGTGATTACGGAGGCGCCAGGAGCAAGACACTAGTTCGGAGGCGGCGCCGAGCACCTTTTCGGTCAACGCCATCCATCCTCCTGCTCCTCTAGCCTCTCCCGACTCCTTGACATCATCAGCTGGTCAGCCGGCCCCTGCCACTTTGGCCGCACAATGGAGGCCCTGGCAAGAGCTAGAGTCTCTTCCCTTCTCCAAAGAAGACACTGCTAGGCTCCTCCGAGTCCTTCTCGGCCGAGAGGATGCCCTGGTGGGTGAGAACACGACGGGCTCCCCAAGCTCCTCTCGCCCTGGTGAGGACACGCGCCACACTTTACGTCGGAGTACACGGATCTCGCCGGCATCCCTTTGGCTCGGCGATCATTTGGCGGACTAGCAGAGTTATCTTCACTTATTCTCGTTGGCTTGGGGGTGGGCTACCGAAGTGAAGTGGTTGTGAATATGTAGGTTGGAACACTTGTTCCTAAAATAAGTGGAATCGAATTGCCCACCGTTATCGCTCATAATCACCCGGGGGTGCCAAAACGACAGATGATCGACCTCCAAACAAAACTCCAAATGGTTGCCTCGATAATTTTGGCGGTGGCCTCAGCCTCGATCCACTTGGAGAAATAGTCGATGGTGACGATGACGAACTTCTTCTGAGCTAGTGTCACGGGAAAAGGGCCCAGAATGTCGATTCCCCACCAAGCAAAGGGATAGTGCTCGGTTAGGGTCACCAGTTCTGAGGCTGGCTGGTGGACTAGGTGGTCGAACTGCTGGCACCGATCGCATTTTCGCACGTAAGCCTTGCAATCACGCTAGAGTGTAGGCCACCAATAGCCTTGCTTTAGCAGGATCCTTGTAATAGATCTTCCCCCCTGGTGTGCACCGTAGATGCCTTCATGGATTTCTTTAATCACTCAGTGGGCTTTTGAAGCGTCGAGGCACTTGAGGGGAGGACCGACAAAGGATCTTCGGTATAGGGTCTCATCTAGAAGGACGAAACGTCGAGCTTGATACTTCAATCTACGAGCTTCCCGAGTGTCGTCGGGCTCTTGGGAATCTCAGAGATAGGATATATATGGGGCCCGCCAGTCGCCAAGAGACATGCGTACAATGGCCATGAGCTCAGTGTCCACGCTTGGTCGTTCTAGTTTCTCGAGGAGGACCGACCGGGTGCCCTCTGGGCTGATGGAGGAGGCCAAACGAGAGAGGGCATCTGCTCGGGAATTTTCTTCTCGAGCTATCCGGATTACCTGAAAGCTCTCGAACAGTGGAGCTATTTCCTTCACTAGTTGGAGGTACTTGATCATCTGCGTCTCCCGAGTTTCGTAATCCCCGTTGATCTGACTGGCGACTAACTGGGAGTCGGTGTGAATCCTGACTCGCTCAGCTCCCAGGCGTCACACCATCCTGGCCCCAAAGATGAGAGCCTTATACTCGAAGATGTTGTTGGACGCCAGAAAGTTAAATTTCACAGCGTATTGTAGCTCTACTCCTTCTGGGGATCTGAGGAGGATATCGGCTCCACAGTCAACCTAGTTGGAGGATCCATCAACAAATAGGTCCCAAGCGGGGCCAGGCGTTGACGGGGGTGTTTCCTCGGTCGGGACAGTGCTCTCTGCAATAAAGTCTGCAAGGGCCTGCCTCTTGATGGCCGTGCGGGGGCGGTAAGAGATGTTGTAGGCCCCGAGCAGAATGGCCCACTTGACGAGGCAACCTGAAGCTTTGGGGTGAGCCAAAATCTTCTTTAGGGGCTCGCTAGTCAGCACCATAATGGAGTGTCCTTGGAAATAGGGCTGGAGGCACTTCGTCGAGGTCACCAACACTAGCATGAGTTTCTCAGTTGCAGGATACCTTCTTTCGGCCTTGAGGAACACCTTGCTGATGTAATATACGGGCTTCTGTACACCTCCATCATCTTGAACTAAGACCGAGCTTACAATGGAGGGAGTCACTGAGAGATAGAGGTATAGTGTCTCTCCAGGCACAGACTTCGATAACACTGAAGGTGAAGCCAAAAATTCTTTTAGCTCGGAGAATGCCTTTTGGCACTCGGTATCCCAGGTGAGGGTGGTAGACACCAGCCTGGGCCCTCTTAGCAATTTGAAGAAGGGCAGGCATCGCTATGCTGCTCGGGACAGGAAACAATTGAGTGCAGCAACTCGTCCAGTCAGGTGCTAGACATCTTTGATACAAGCGGGTGGCCGCATGTCCAGGATGGCCTGGACCTTGTTGGGGTTGGCCTCGATCCCTCGCTGAGTCACCAAGAATCCTAGGAACTTTTCGGACCTAACCCCAAAGGCACACTTAGCCGGATTAAGCTTCATATTGTACCTCTAGAGAGTGTTAAAGGTTTCGGCCAGGTCGGCGAAATGGTCCTCGGCCTTGGGTGTCTTGAAGAGCATATCGTCAATATAGGCCTCGACGTTCCACCCTATCTGGTCTTCAAAGATGTGGTTAATCAACCTCTGATAAGTTGCTCTGGCATTCTTTAGCTCGAAAGACATTCGGGTGTAACAGTATATGCCAAAGTCGGTGGCAAATAGGTGCCCAAGAAGTTTTGGGTCCTGAAATGACAGTGGCACCTTTGAAAGGTGCTCTCCATAATTTTTCAGCCAGCATATCATCAGATTTCATCAAAAAGTAATTAGACATAGAATGTCCTAATTGACCACAATAATAACAGGAAATGTTAGACATTAAGTTCTTTTTGTGCATGTGAAATCTGTGTGCATGAACATTCATGTTTTTGTCATTGTCATGAAAATTTCATTTTCTATAACCTGTCAACCAGCACTCAGGGACTCGGTGGCCAGGTTTCCCACATTCAAAGCATGCAATAGATTTTTCCTTAAGAACAGATTTGTTTCTCCCAAAAATATTTTGATTAGCATGAAAATTCACAGTTTTAGAATTAAATTTGTTTCCCTGAGAGCCATCTCTGTTTAAGAGTAAGAGGAAAAAATGAGCGTGAAACTGTACGTGGGCAATCTGCCCTTTAGCATGACCGAAAACGACCTGACCGATTTGTTCGCCCAAGCGGGCAATGTCGCCCGGGTGCAAATGATCAACGACCGTGTGACGGGACGCCCCCGTGGCTTCGGCTTCGTGGAAATGGGAACCGCCGAGGAAGCTCAGGCTGCCATCGCGAAGTTCCATGGCCAGGAAATCAACGGCCGCGCGTTGACCGTCAACGAAGCTCGTCCCATGGAACCGCGTGAAGGCGGTGGCGGCGGCGGCGGCGGTGGTGGATACCGTGGCGGTGGTGGTGGCGGCGGCGGTCGCGGTGGAGACCGTGGCGAGCGTCGTGGCGGTGATCGCGGCGATCGCGGTCGCGGTCGCTACTAAAGCGCCAAGATTTCAAAGAAGGCCCAGGATTTATTCCCGGGCCTTTTTTGTGTGCGGTAGGGACGGCAGTTGCAGCCGTCCCCGGCTTTTCGCGCAGCGTTCGAGGGACGCGAAGGGACTCGCGTCCCTACCTTCTCGATTTCATTGCGTCTGCGCGCTGCAAAAGCGATACTGGCCGGATGGCGAAAAGTGATTTGGCCCAGGCCATTTTGGGCATTGAGGGCGGCGGAACGAAGACGACCTGGGCGCTGCTTACGCCCGACGGCAAGCTGCTGAAACAAGGGGCGGCCGGCCCCGGAAACACGCTGCTGCTCAACGATGCCGCGCTTGAGAAATTGTTTCGCGGGATTCGCCACGAAGCTGGCGCGGATATTAGCGCGATCGGCGGCGCGTTTGCCGGTTGCTTGCTGGCGCAGGAAAAGGCGCGCGTCACCGCCATCATGCGCCGCGTCTGGCCGAAGGCGGCGGCGGTTCGCACAATGGAGGATACGCGTTCCGTGCTCGCGGCTGCATTCGGCGACGGGCCCGGCATCGTGGTGATCGCGGGTACCGGCTCGAACGTGGCGGGGCAAATTTCGGGTTCGTCGCCAATTGAGGCAGCGGGCGGCTGGGGCCATCTCTTTGGTGATCGCGGCAGCGCCTATGACATTGCGCGGCGCGGGATGGAAGCGGCCTATTACGCGTACGACCGAGAGAAAAAACCGACTCAGCTTGCTCGCGAATTTCTCGCCGCTTCCGGCAAAGCGACTTTGGAGGAAGCCACGCCGCATTTGTTGCAAGACGTCAGCAAGACCGCCGTCGCGCAATGGGCGCGGTGCGTCTTCGCCGCGGCGGAAAAAGGTGACCGCGATGCGAAGGCAGTCATTGGCGATGCAGCCGGTTCGCTCGCCGAAAGAGTCGGCTTTATTGCACGCCGCTTGAAGTTGAAGCAACCGCGCATGGCGCTTGTCGGCGGGCTGTTCGATAATCAACCGCGCTACATCTCGAGTTTTCGGCGCGCGTTGGCGAGCGTTTTCCCGAAGGCGAATTCGTTTTTGCTCACCACACCCGGAACGTTCGGCGCGGCGCGGTTGGTGGGGTTGGAGAAACTTCCGCAGCCGGAAACGGCGCATAAAAACGGCAAGCCGATCGCGGAACCTTCGCGTCTGGCAGCGTTCGCGAAGGCTGCCACCGAGCAGCGCAATCCACGCTCGCGCGGGCTCGACCACCAATCGATTCCTGAACTGGTCGATCTCTTCATTCGCGAAGAGCGGTATGTGGAAAAATCGCTGGCCGCCGAGCGCGTCAACATTGCGAAGGCGGCGGCGCTGGTGGCAAAGAAGCTCGCTGCGGGTGGACGCCTTATCTATGTCGGCGCGGGAACAAGCGGCCGACTTGGCGTGGTCGATGCGAGCGAGATGCCGCCGACCTACAACGCGCCGCCCGAGCAGGTGCAGGCCATCATTGCCGGCGGACCTGCCGCGGTTTTCAAGAGCCAGGAAGGCGCGGAGGATTCGCGCGAGGCCGGCGTGGCGGAATTGCGTGCGCGCAAATTGAGCAAGCGCGACGTCGTCTGCGGCATTGCGGCCAGCGGCCAGACGCCGTTCGTGCTCGGTGCGCTCGAGTTTGCGCGCAAGACTGGCGCGGGTGCGATCCTGCTAACTTGTAATCCAAAGCGTGTGATCCGCGTGCCGGTCGATGTCGCCATTGATCTTCCCACTGGCCCCGAGATCGTTACGGGTTCCACACGCATGAAGGCGGGCACGGCAACGAAGCTTGTGCTCAATATGCTCAGCACGATTGCGATGGTACGATTGGGCCGGGTGCGCGATAATCTCATGATCAACGTGCAGGCGACTAACGACAAACTCCGCGCCCGGGCGGTGCGGCTGGTGGAATTGTTGGCGGATTGTAATGTGGAACGCGCACAAAAGGCACTGGAAGGAGCGTCGTGGAGTGTGCAGGATGCCGTCGATATTCTCGGAAACAGTAGAAATAAGTAGCGTGAATAGATTGCTGGCAATCTAAGAGATGATTGACTTTTTACCGTTAAACCAATTAAATCTTACCACATGCGTTGGCGTGTATTTTTGACAATGGCTTGTGCGGGGCTTCTGGCTGCCCCGAATATATTTGATTAGGATTGCTAAAATAGTAGAAATAAAATTACATTTTCTATAACAAATTAAAACTAATAGATACAACAGCTAACAGAGTCCAGTCCAACTAAAGACAACTACAGTCCAACAAAAAAGGGAATGTACCCTCAAGTCGGGGGAAGCCTGACACCAGCAAAGTTGGAAACTAAGAACCATGCACCACACCTCCATACCACGAGAAAGAAGAGTAGTAAAAAGTCAGGGGTGAGTCTCATGTCACTAGCTCAGTAGGGGTCCTGTAGATCCCCACCAAGAAATAAAAGCGGTAATAGCAGTAACAATAACAAGAGCAACATCAGTAAGCATGAGCAAGAGTAACAGCAATGGAAGTAAAGAGGAAAGCTGTACAAAACAAACCACGGTAGTTGATAAGATCTCGACCCTCTAAACTACTCCTAATTGGGAAAGACACAACTTCCCATACACCTGGTAAAGAGTTGCCAAACTAATCTCAAGAAACCCCGATTACATTTCCAGAACGCGCCCTGCTACAACAGACATGTAGGCTCCACATCACGACCTCTCGGACGTGGGAAACACTACCCAAAACACCGGCGCACACATGACCTCACCGTCGTCTATGCTACACAAGCCACGGTAAAGCCAGACACAGGCTACCCGAAGCACTACGCCAACAATGACAGATAACAGGTCACAAAATCACAAGTCACGTGTCATGTGACAAAAGCACCTCCTCACTAGAAGCAAAGCCAGATGCGCCCACTGACGTCTTACACTATGCCTCAAGTGTCTCACACTCGCCTCGAATATGGTGACTGAGACACTGTACCAAGTAGAAGGAACAACAGTAACGAGTGACTAGTCTGGGTTACGCCCGTCAATGCTCATCTAAATGCCCCTGACCACATGTGCACACACAAGCCCAATGTCTTGAGCTAGGCCTCAAGTTAGTTTTCCCCCTAGTAGGACGCTACTGCAAAGTAAGGGGGCCCACGAAAACTAGCCTAAAAATTATTTCTTAGGAACTCACCCCACCACCACTCCCAGGTGGGCTGACACCAAGTGTCGTCAGGCTACGACTAGTGGAGACTCACTAGACACAGAGACTCAACACAGAAACATCGAAGTACAGGCATGGTAAGCACTCACCTATCACACGTACTACGAAACATAAGGCAGCATATAGAACTACCGCAAGACTCAGGATTGTCAACTAGACCTACACACAACGATCCTTGAGTCACACGACTCTGGTCAAGATCATCGCATATCATGACAACATACCATTAATCAGCCTAGTCCCTAAGCCAAAAACACGATAAAACATAAGTCCCTAGCCCCTAGGGTGCACATAAGACTCTCGATTCTACACAATACAAACCACGGAACATGAGGGAACACCAAAGTCCTCAAACCACGTAGGCATGCAAGTCGAAATAAGATGATATCTCCAAGCATCCAAAACATGAATCTCGATCCATACAGGATAACCGGGACACTGATGATGTCACGTGTCAACCACTGGGTCACAACTAGGTTCACTATAAACCATAATAACCCTCGAAATAAATAAAACACAACTTGATATCATGGCACTTCTGAACACCCTATAACACGGTCACAGCCCTCATAGGACGTCCACAGCATCCACGTACAATAGGCTAACTAAGGGGTCGAAGCCAAGCCAACAAACACGGAAGAAACTCTGAACATAACTCAGGATAAAGCCATTCTTCCGGGATCCCTCAACACAATATATATGACTCTCACGGAACACCCAAGGCATTCGTAAAGTCAAATGCCAACAAGGCACTAAATCTTGGGTTCACCAGAGCTCGAGACAACTCGAATAATAATCCAAAAATAGTAGACATTAGCGCGGTCATTGCCTGTGTCGCGATCGTTAACGTGCCCATACAGTGGGTCACGATACCAAGAGAATGCATCCAACAGTTCCAGTGTGTCAACTCACTAATACGGCACACGCTAGGGTCGCATTAATGAATGCTGCCATAGCCTCAAGTGCGATAATACAATGATCGCGGCCATCACTTGGGTCACGATAATGAAAGAACCAGAACCTCGGGTAAGACAATACATAGAGGCACCCCTCATCTAGGTTGCGTTAATAGAGGATCATGCCCATCACCTGGGTCGTGTTCCCAACCGCCCTACTGTTCTTCTCTAACTCGAGACGCGGCGCATCGTTGTTGCGCATTCTTACTGAGAACGCGGCCGACGCCACCTACACGTTCTCGTCCTGGTACAAAACATGAAAAATTTGCACGAAAACCCATTTTCCACGCCCCAATCACTTCTAAACGACGGGGAAACATCCCTAAACACTATACCAACCTTCCACGAGTCGGAAGGGGCCAACAAACCACAAAATGACATGAAACGGTCGATTTTCCACAAATCGACCCAGACCGACCCATGAGGAAAATCAGACTCCTACCTGCCCCAAATTACAACCAAACATAATGAAACCAGTGAGAATGGCATCCAAACATGCCAGGGGTTCGAATCCCATCCCCGAGTCTTAGGCCATCACCATGTTGGTGAATAACGCCACCCCTCATCTTAGAGCCATTTTAATACTCAGCGAGCTCCATACATTCCCTCAACTTTATAATCGAGCTTGGATCATTCAAGCTCAGGTAAGGGATTCCTCTTTACCTCCTTTCTTTGAATCTCACACAAAGGGTCAGAAGGCTCCAGCCGTCCCCACCACCGAAGGCGTTACGGTGAATGAACAAGTCAACGTGGTTGGCCCATCCTCTAGGCCCAACAACCGTCAAGCCTCACACTCCAATCAAGCTGATGCAAATCAGGGTCTAGGCAACCTGAAGCCCTACTCCAATGTCCCTCCACCGTAGAGCTATAATTGCACCGGGCTGAAAAGGGCTTCTTATCCTCCATTGCCTGAAACTTTGGGTGACATATTCTTTGCCCTCATGTCTTCTCAGTCCATTCAACTTCCCCCTCAAGGGATTGGGTCCACCCCAATGTCGATACCTCCAAGTATTGTCCGTATCATCAAGCTCCCAGACATGACATCTTCAACTGCTTTCAATTTCGGGACTGGGTATACGACATGAATGACGAGGGGAGAATTAACTGGTCCGATGTTAAGATAGCCATTGCTAACCTTAAGAAACCTAACCGGGACCTCAACATTGTGCAAAATCCACTACCAGCTCACCAACCCACCAAGGATCCCTCAAGCTCGAGGCGAAATGAGCAAGTGAATACGGTAATTGGGATGAAACCCCGAGTGCTTAAGAGGGTGCAAGTGTAGAGCGTCGAAGGCTTCCTGGGGTGGTATGGAAAGTTGGAAGTAGGGGCCAATGAACCTTGGACATATGTCAACATGTTCACCCAAGAACCTCAATCATGGAATCTGATTTCACCTCCTAACCAACTTTCAGGCGCTACTCTAAATCCTCTTACCCTAATCAACCCCCTCAAACACCTTGTCAAGAATCCTATGTCCCTCCGAAGGCTCAGTCAGGGCAAGAGAGCCATTTGGTTCTTGTTAAGCCTCCCCAGCCAAAATCAGTCCTTCCTCCTGCTCCTGTCATTTCTGGAGATGGACCAGCTTCCCTTTCATACATCTTCGGATCTCCAGCCCCTCTGTAATTAATCCGCTCAAAACCTTTGGAGTCGGATAACCGAAAATAAGCATCAGTGAACGTCACCCTCCGCAACCGTATCATTCCCCCATCTCAAAGGTAATCTCAGCCCGAAGAAGGGGTCAATTCCCAAGGTTCCCCTGTGGAGTATGACATCCTCCAACATCTGGACAGGACACCAGCTAAAGTCTCCCTTCTGGAGCTCATTAAAAAGTCTCCGTCTCATCAATCCACCCTGCTTCAATTCCTCCTGAAGATCATGGTCAACGAGGACCTTCCGGCAAGTGGTGTGACCGATGCCATCATGGCCCTCACATGTGGACCATCTATCTCATTTTCAGATAAGGACCTCACTCCACTAGAAAGCAGGTCTCTCCCGTTGTGCCTTACCATCACTCTCAATGGAGTCAAGGTCGACTATACCCTCATTGATACGGGAGCTTCAATCAATGTGTGTCCCGTGAAGACTATTCAAAAGATTGGCCTCCAGGAAGAGAACTTAGAAGAAATGTGCACCACAATCTTGGCATACGACAATTCAAATGGTGTGCAAAAGGTAAGGCGACCCTAAAGCTCGGCTTAGGTCCAGTGGTTATGTCATCGGACTTCTTTGTCCTTGATGTCGACCCTGCATATAAGGCCATCCTAGGACGGCCATGGATCGAGCAAACCCTTGGAATTTCATCAATAGCCCATCAGTGCTTTAAATTTCCTTACAATGGTAGGGTGATCAAAATTAAAAGTATCCCACTAGCGAAAACTCTCAATGCCATCACTTCTGAATAGATCCCCTTCATGACCATTCCAGATAAAGGCATGAAACCCATTCTCTCCATAGAAGGTGCTATAGGGCCCTCAGCCTTAGATCCACCTAATTCCCCTTCTCTTCCTCGACCAATCACACATTCCAACATCCCACCCGATAAAGGATGAGAGGTCATGACTAGGATGGGCTTTACCATGGGTAGAGGATTAGGTCAGCATGAGCAGGGTCCTACGCGTAGGGTGAGACTTAAGGTTGCTAGAGGCCACGTAGGTTTAGGTTACTCTGCGGAAGAGCCATCCAAAACCCCTCAGGTTAAGGGTCTAGTGTATGGTCGCTTTGTCATAGGGCCAACACAACCATGAACTCGGCCGGTGTCGAGAGAAAGTTCTGAAGCTCCCCAAGGAAAAGAACCCCCTCCCAATTCCCCACTCGAGGAGGATTTCGGGCTCTTTTCCCTCTTTTATCTCGATAAACCCCCCGATGAGGCTTTCCCCTCAAGTATCATTCTCGCTCTAGATAGGCCTGCTCTTGTCCTTTTCATCCCCTTCCTATTTCATCTACCGTTTCCTCTACTCCTCACTTACTCGGTCATAGGATGATCAACCCATGTGATCTGTACATTCACCCATGACCACCAAAAAAAATATCCATGTCGGGATCGAAAGTCCGTCATACCATAAAGGCTATGATGTTAATTACATCTCCCGAGAATGAGAAAAATCCTTGATTAATTGTCAAGATAAAGAACCATTGGGGATGAGTAGGCATATAAGCATATGCAAATTAAATGATGATATTGCGCGATGCAGGAGCTAAACACACATTCAAGCATGCAATGCAATGGTATCGATTATCTTGACCCCCGATACGTGGCAGAGAACATAGGTTCGAAGACCACCATTACGCATAGTGAGAGCTTCCAGTCAGACTTAATCTGGCCTTCTGCAAATCACCATTTGATATACCGAGGGTCAAAATGATGACAAACATGCAACAATAATAAACATGCATAAGTGCATATATGTATAGATGCATGAGTGTGCATGGTGTAAACAAACCCAAAAGAGATTGACTAATGAAAGCCAACAACAATCTTATTTTTTATTTATAGAAAGTTCATAAGTTAAGTATAATGAAGGAATGAACTATTAGCCAAAAGAGAAGCAATCAACAAGAGGACTGATGACAGTGCTTAGCGCCTAGGTGGAAAAACAAGAAAGGGGAGCAGGTTGAAACATGAGGTCGACTCCTCAGATGTGGAGTCGACTCTGTAAGAGGTAAGGCAATAAAAAGGCAAAACAAGGGTGGACGCTAAATCGGTGTAGGGGTATGTGTGAGGTTTAGTCCGGCATGGTGAAGGGAGGAAGGGAGGTTAATCCGGCACGGGAGAGGGCACGCCAGATTAACCCCACGCCGTTTCAGGGTGCTTGGAAAATTTTGAGATTTAAGATGGGGACTAATCCGACGCGTCAGTTTGGGTGCTAGATTTGCCCACGTCGGATTAGGAGAATAGTTCCTTTAAAGCCATTATTAGTTTCATTCAAGGCTCAACTCAAGTCATGAACCATTTTTATTAAAACTTTGTGATGCATTCAAACTCTTGATCATCAGGGTCATTGATTCAATCCTATGCGAGGTTCATACTCAAGCACAATTTGTCCCAATTCGAGACAGGCCCACAAGTACTGCGCCAAGTGATTATTAGCAGAATGGACTTATATGTTAACCATTAGTGATAGCTTAAGTATTATTTTAAGATAATCACACAAGTCGGTGAAATAGAGGATAAAATTCGGCAGCATTTCCCCATATCCCGAAGGGTCATGGGAGAAAAGTAGAGGCTCACCCCCGGAGTTGCTGGGATGAGCTCCTAATTGCCGGGAGGCCAACACGGTGACCGGCGAACCCGAACGGATGGAAACCCCGAGGGCTAGCCTACGAAGGGCACCGATGATCGATGGGTCATCAATATGAGTTCGATCGAACAACTCGGATGGGACGGAGACCCCGAGGGCTAGCCTACGAAGGGCTCCATAAACCCATGGGCCACCACCATCCAAAGGGGGATGTGGGTTTAATTTCTGTTAGATTAGAGGATTCATCTATACTCGCCCTTATCGGCCCATTGGGCTCCACGTTTATTGAATAACGGGCCCCTGTGACCTTTTGGCAGTTCAAAAGAAAGCTGATAGTGGACGCATCTGATGGGGAATGTTCCCCCTCCCTGACTGGCGAGTTAACATTCGTATACGTAAGAAACATAGTGCTTACATGAGCACTTTCATATTACCCAGGTAAAGAGGAGGGGAATGAGTCATGTTGACAGACTCTTATACAGTCCCTTTCAGGGTGGAGAAAACACGGCAATCAATTATTCCATCATCAAGAAACCGATGACAAGCTAGGCATATAAAAGGTTAGATTGTCATTATTTGGAGTTAACTATGAAGACATACATACTACAGAGTTCACAGAGTGGGGCAGCATACAGACATAGTTGTATAAGACAAATATTCAAGCATTTAATAGGCAACATGTGTGAGGATGATTTTTAAGTTTAAACATACGGCACCTAGGTTGTGGGAATGGCCTCGCTCCGCCCAACTCATGGCTGTAAGTGGAGGGATGATGAGGGAACTGGTCCCAGAAGTTAGTAGAGGGGCATATACATCTTTGACGAAGAGAGGAAACATGCATTAAATAGACGAGGTAACCCCGATGTGATTAACCCACCAAAGGGATCCCGGGGATGGAAATAATATTAATATAGCCCTAGGGTAGCCCAGGGCATGTTCTGCATTAAAACGGAAACCCAAACAGCAACGCACAGATAGTGTAGAGAGAAGCGTAGCAGAGAGGAAGGGGAACACTAAGATGCATAGAGATATTCACACCCTAAATGCTATTAAATTGCCAAAGAAAGGCCAACATATCACATATATGAGCACGGCCCGACATTGTCGCTCGATTTTATTTGGAGTGCAATATAGATTCTATTAGGGGGTTGTTTACAAAATAATCATTGGGGGTCCCATGAGCCACCTCACCTCTTCCCCATTGGTCCACCTATACCTTGGGCCCATGTGGGGTTGGTCAATGCCTAGGTGGATATACTTTCCTTCATGGGGAAGGAAAGGGGGACAAAGGGTTAAAATTTTCAAGATGCCTCTGGGAAGGTTTTCCTGGTGGCTTTCCTCGCTGGAGAAGACTCTTCCTATCTTTATCCCCCTTCCCTGTGTGTTTATCCTAATCAGTTTGGGATTAAAAACCTTTTGAGTCCCTATAAATAAGCCCCGGTGGCTCTCTGTCAAGGGGGGGAAATTCAATTTCACAGGGGAGGTGCTGCCCATTTGTCTACTCAAAAGAGGAGTGCTCCCATGCTCATTGCTACATCCTACGGAGGCTCCCTCTCACATTCAATCCGTCAGCGGGTGTCACAGGAGAAATCCCCACAGACTCTCTTTTCTTTCTTTCTTCTACTTTCTCTGTTACGGGTCATCTCTGTGCTTCTCATTTGTTTGTTTTTTCTTTCTTTAAACTGCATGCATCACGTCCATACGTTTGTTCCCTTCTCAACCACATTGAGATAGCTCCCCTAGTGCAACACTTGCACACACACACACCCTTCATTTTATTCACATCATATCTTCATCCCTGTGCATGGGGTTTAAAGGGGCCACGCCCCGACAGGTGTGTTCACGTCCAAATCCTCATGTTATATTATGCATTTGAGTTTGATACTACACCCGGTGTTCTAATTCCATTTATTGTTAGTGTTTGTATTTCTTGCAAGGGTAATCAAGAAAGAAAACTCTCTCCTTCAGCTGGTCGACAGGAAGAGAAGGAAGTCACACACATCTCTCGCATTCATTTGAGGTAACCCCTCTAGCGATCACCCTCCATCTTAGTATCCACGCATGCTCCCTCTTCTTTTTCCCCATTCTTAGCTTAATTACTTTTTTTAATTTTTATTTATTTATTCTTCGTGTATTTTTAAATAGATCTACAGGAGATACCCTCCCTGGATGAAGAGACCTAGCAAGTTGTCATTGCAGTCTTGCAAACTCCAGCATATTATGAGAGCTGCTTCATCAAGATGCATCCGAGGACAACCATTACATTCACCGAAGAAGACATGCTCTTGCCTTCGATCAGCCACAACAGGCCCTTGTATATGAGGGGGCAGCTCAATGGCCAACTGATACACAGAGTCTTGATTGACCCCGACATAGTGGTAAACATCCTCCCCTACTGGGTCTATCAAAGGAACTACTTCAACGTGCACCTAGTCGAGGTCAGGGATATGAAGATAGCGGGGTTCAACTAGAAGTTTGAGGTCCCGATGGGCATGACGGAGTTTGAACTCACACTGGGTGACTTCAGCACTAAAGTGCAGTTCCATGTTATCAACTCTGATACCTCATATAAATCATTGTTGGGCTGACCGTGGCTACATCAGAACTGGGTGGTGTCTTCTATGCTTCACCAATGTATCAAATACTCACGGGATGGCAAAGAAGAAAGGATATTTGCCAACCTACACCCCTTTGAGGTGTTTGAATGCCTCTATAGGGAGAAACCAAAGCAAACTCCCCAACCATCTCGAAGCAAAGGAAAGAAGATGGAAGAATTCAGTGATTGGTTTGATAGGATAGGTGATCCGCTCTGATAGCAGGTGAAGGGATTGGAGCGTGCACAGCTGAGATCTAGAGGGGGGGTGAATGGATCCCGGTGAAAACTTTTGCGAAATTAAAATGAACTACTCTTAATGATCTAAATTAATAGCAATGCTCTTCTCATGGAGTACACTAGTGAATATCACACGAATGAAGAAAGAAACTAATTAACCAATTATAGTACTAGGTGGAGGTTTGATCTAAGATCTCCTCACGCAAGAGGTGATATTCTAGATAGGCCTGACCTATCATTCCTGTCATGCCTTTTGATATACTGCTTTGTTGACGACACACTCAGATCATACGAATGATAATGCATTCAGAACTATATACCAACTCACAGCGATCCTACTCATGCATCTAAGTAGAGCAGTAAACAGATAGCCAATCACATCAGGGACAAATATTTTTTAGGTGGTTCGGTCTCAACCTTCAGACCTATGTCCACCCCACACTCAAATCTGAGTGTGGCTTCTGTTGACACATAGCTTAACCGCTGATCCACAGCTTTGGGGATGAATCCCTACAACCGCTAAGCAACACAACTTGCTATCCACTGACTAACAGCTTGAAACACCGAGCCTCACAGCTTGCCAACTACTGAGCACCATAGCTTGCTGTCCGAGGAACCGATCCTTGCCGCTGAGCATCACAGCTTACTCCGCTGACTAATAGCTTGAAAAATAGCAATGAAAGAAAAATACAAAGGACTGAAAATGATAATCAGATGTAGCATGAAAACTAATGTAGCTCAATTGAGCAGACGATTCTAGATCTGATCTAGAAATCGTGACTTCAGCAACGATCACTTCTCACACTTCTCCTCTTCTCTGATGCTCTGTTCTGACACTTCTTCTCTTTTCTGCAACTAACTCTCTTACTCTTCAACAATTTTCTCTCTATGAACTCTGGCGCTCTCACTGCTCGGAATTCTCTCTTCCCCTTCGATTGCCTTCACTTCTTCTAATTCCTTCCACTCAGTGTATCTTTTTTTTTTTTTGGAAAAACCCTACCTATAGAGTCCAGTCCACAAGTACAGTCAAGGAAAAGAAACGTACATAGCCCCGAGGGTACACCCTGGCAACCTGGCTGGCTAGCAACTAACGAACCTCCGACAAGGATGCTCCACTGTGAGCAGAACGTCGCACCTGAAAAGTATGGGGTGAGCCTCATCTCATAAGCTCAGTACTGGTCCCATGGAACCCCACTACACACAATGGAACAATAGTGCAGTAACCAAAGGAAGTGTAGTAAACAACTAATAGGAAGGACAAGGAGCTACAAGTAAAGAACGACAGCAGTAGCTACAACACACCAACACTGGCATGACCTAGTGACAGTGACTGGAACCCGAAGATGGTCAACTAGTGGAAACACACACACACATGCCCTCAAAACAACCCCGACAAACACAGTCAGACAGTCCGTACTAACTGACAGAACCACAAACAAGGCCACACGGCCACACATGGAATCGACACCCTCGAGAGAATCTCTCGATCCCGAACTAGAACCAACGGACGAACCATGCCCCACACACATAGGGCAACACCAGGCCCTCAGTCGGAAGGGCCACGATAGTCCAGTCGGTACCTCCACCTTGATGACATAGGGAAAGAACCATGCTAATACAGAACGTAACAAACTATGCCGCCAACATAGCAAACCACACCAAGGGAAAACCCATGCTGAAACCTCTCAGGTGATAGGAGTACTAACCCCACTAACAACGAGATCGGAAGCGTCCTCCGACGACTAATATCGTAGCCTCACATGTCTCCCTACACGCCCCAGGCAGAAACTGAGACACCAACACAGTACCACAAGGCATGGACTAGCGAGGGTCGTGCTCATCAGCACGCGTCCACTTCCCCCGACCACGTGTGCACACACAGGCCATCTGCTCTAGGTCGGTCCTCTTGTTGATTTTCCCCCCAGTCGGACTCAGGCTGTAAAGGCAAGGGTCCCTTAGGTAACTGGCCTAAAAACCACTACACAGGACAAGCCTCCACCACTCCCAGGTGGGTCGACATGCACACGTTCCTAGGTCAGATACGTCAAGTGGGTAGAGTCACCAAGAACTCGTCACAACTACAAAAACTACCAGTCCACACCGAGCCACCACAAGGTTGCTCACTAGCATGAGAACCAAGGACCACTAATCGGATAGCCAAATCGTGACTATTGGTCCACGATAGACTAACCAAAGCATAGGATAGAAACAGAAAGACCATGACCCATGACTTCTATGAAGATACCTATCCACGATCACAGCCCTCACGTGGAAACACCCTCCGTGGTCACGGGACTCTCGCGGGGATAGTCGACACGAGCAGCACGACACAATGACTATCCACACTCCACAACGGACAGGCATGGCCCACACTACTAATCCAGAACTAGCAGAACACATAGAACCACACAAACACTCATTCCTCAAGGCCACCCCTCCTACGGATATTCTGGAAGACTAAACGATGGACCATGGCACCCCTTGGCTGAAGGGGGTTGGGCGGCCACTGCATTGGTTGCCCGCTGGGCTGGGCAGCTAGTCTTCTAGCCGCCCAATAGGGCTAGGCGGCCAGCCACTTGGTCGTCCAATATGGGTGGGCGGCTAGCCACTTGGCCACCCACCCTTGGTCTCCTCAGGCTTGGGCGGCCATAGCTCTGGCCGCCTAGGGACCTGGGCGGCCACCCCGATGGCCGCCCAAAGGGCTGGGCAGTGTTGACACCTATTTTTAGCCCACAAGTTACGTTAGTTCTCAAATTCATCATTTTTGATGTCCCAAATTATCCATTATTTTGGAGCCTTTCTTGGATGAATTTCGAGCCCATTTCATTATTTCCTATCCTTTGGACTTTGGAGATCATGATTTCGTAGAGCCCTGAGGCTTATTTTATCAGCTTCTGGCCTTCTAAGTCAACTTATGACCCATTTAGGTCAACTTTCATCAAGCATTCGGCCCCTTTCACTGTATAGTCATGAACACGGTCCTTTTTCATCCCCTTCTATTCCTCTATTCATTAGGTGCCCTTCACAAAAGTTGTTCATTTTTTAAAGCCCTAAATTTTATTCTTCTACGCCATTACAAAGTTCTCCACCGATTTCAAGTTATTTATATTTTTTCGGCATGCTACATTGTTCACCTGCGAACCTAGCATTTTTCTCTATTCTTGCCCTATTTTCTCCCTCTTCTGCTCGTCTTCCCATCCTTCTCCCTTCACAAAAGTTGTTCGATTTTTTGTTATCTACAATTTCTTCTTCTACACCTTTCACTAGCTCTACACCCTTTTCAAGATATTCTTCACTTTTTAGAACTGATCGTTTCTTGGCTGAAGAGTCCAGCTCTCGTGGGACTCTATTTCTTGTGCGTCCGAGAGCCCCTTGTTAGGTTGATAACTTTGAGGATAAGCCTCCAAATTGGGTTCCACTTATTCTAAGATCTTATCCCCACTATTATCTCGAATTTAATCTATCAAACTCGAATTTTGGTGGACTCTATCCTCTGAAAACGTGGAGGAAACTTCTGGGTTCTCCCTTTATCTCCCATAGAAATCCCAGCCTCCAGAACCATTGTATTCCCTCCAGTCAACTCAAGTTCTTAGGCAGATCTAAATCTATCCTGCCAGATCTGGTTCTATGAACCAGCAAGTTGTAAAATCAACCAAGCGGGCTATAGAGACATTCAAAATTCTTTCTCGAGCCTAGGGTCATACCTCTTTGAAAGAGCTTTCCAATGGCGCTAGTCTCGCATCGATCCGATGTCGGGGCTGATCGCAGAAGGTGTTCTCGTCGGGTCGCACACTACAGAAATAGAAGATCCAGTCTGTGGATAGCAAGTCACGTCGATCGCCCGGCCGGCCGCCTCGCCTTCCATGGGACAACCAGCATGCTTCCATCCAAGGGACCGTCCCTCCAAGAGTCACTGCCGCAGTAGTACCTCTCCCGGCCCATTCGGCCCACCAGCCAAGACGTGGGCCCAACAGTTGCCGACGAACGCTACCATCAGAGTGACTCAAATTACTGCCCGTCAACCCATGAACAGTCCTCCCAGGCCCCACTTGTAGCCCTTTACCTCCCTGCGTGGAGTGGGCAGTGATTTGTAATTTTATAATTATTGATTAATTATATTTACCGGGAGTTATCGTACTTGGCCGGGGTCGTCATTCCCACGCCCGGAGCGTGGAGGTATCGTGTTCGCTCCTTACTCGGCATCTTGCTTTACTTGTATATATTTTTTGTGCCGCAGCTAGAGAGTGTGCTAGGATAATTTAGCTCGCTATATCAATTCAATCACCGCTGCGAGCGAGAGAGTAAAACCCATCCTGTGACTCAATCCGAGTACACGTGGAAGAGCCGAATACCCGAGACTCACTGCCGGTTCCTCAACCGCCCACGGTCCCATGTTTCCCTCACTTAGGGACGCCCGCGAGCTAGAGTCCCAGGTTCGCTGACTCATCCCGCATCAATGTCCTTGTGCATTCATCTTCCATGTGGACATATTATTGTGCTCCGATTATCTTTCTAGTTTGAGACGTATTGTCGACTACTCACGTCCCCGTTTTACTTCTGCTGTACATATATCTCAGGGCGTGACACTCCTCTTTCTCCTTTATCCCCACTTTATAATTAATTATAATTTTTCTTTTTAAAATCTTGTAGATTTTTCATAATCTACACTCATGTCTGTCCATCTCTCTCACGAAGTGAGGCTGAGTCACAACAACGAGAGGACTAGTTGGGGTAGTACTCGTCAGTATTGGTCCTCTATCCCCAACCATGTGTGCATACATAGACGGCTTGCTCCCATCAAGGTCCTACAGCTAATATTTTCCCTTGACCTGGACTCTAGGTATAGCGAAAAGGAGTCCCACAACTAGTAGCCCAGCCATCTCTTGGGAATAGCTCTCGACCACATGGTCAGAACGTGTCTACACTCAGTAAGCAATACTCTTGGCTCCGCAGCTGGTACGTACACGACACTTAGTGAGCTATGCTAATGGAGTGCTACTCTAAATAACATTTAACTCACGCACACCTGAAACTATGGTGTGGTATAGCCCAATACTAGTAAACCACTTAAGGCCGGTAATGGAAACCAGCGAGTGTCGGCCTTCTAAACTTTTGCTGGAACAGTCTTTCGCTAATACTTAACTATGTGGGAGAGACTCCCTACAACACATAAGTCACACGGGGATGGTCCTTAGCAGTTATGTAGAAATACTAGATTAGACATAATCACATGGGTACCTCTTTCGCAAAGTCACGTTGAACACGAGCACCTCGGGGCATGAAAACGGTGAAAGATAGCACCCTGGGCACAAAGGGCCTGGGTGGCCAAACCCCTGGCCTTTGGCCACCCACACAATTGGGTCTTTAGAGGGTAGGATGGCCAAACGTCTGACCGCCCAGTAGACCTAAGTGACCAGCCCTCTGGCCGCCCAGCTCTGGGCTCGGCGTCCACCCATGTGACCAGCCCCTGTTGAGTTTAACATAATCGAACTCCGCACAGAGTGTGATTCCACGCCTCATTCACCTCGGGACTAAGGGGTAAACATGGGGAATCAACCCTCGGGCATTCATACATCCCAGACACCACTTTTAAACTATGAATTTAAGCCTGAATAGATTGAAACCGTCTCACATCTTGTAACATGGATTTTTTCCCAAAATAAATAATACTCTCACTCTTGGCCTCACCATGACATGGATTCGCAAGGACAGCAAGCGGGAGTGCTAAGGATCCATCCCCCTACCTTCTCGAAGCTATAAATTGCTAGAAACCTGCAAAAATGTTGATCTTCCCTACGTCCGGCTCCCACGACCGTGATCGCTCCCACCTTGCTATTCACCACTGCTCCTTACCTTCGTCCTCACCGCACGTCATCGCTATCGCTCCACCATGAGCCTCTCACTACCGTCGGCTGTCGAAGGTGGGAAAGGGAGAGGGAGAGAGTGATAGGAGAGTGAGGAAGAGGGGAAGATGTGAAAGAGAGATAAGAGAAACAGAGGGGGAAAGGGGGGGTTAAATAGGGGTTTTATTTTTTATTTTTTCCCCGTTGACCGTCAGGAAGGCGCTGAAGGCCCAGCGGCGGTGAACCTCGAACCGCCTGGCTATGGCCGCGCGCCAGGCCAGCGCCCCGAAGCTGAGGATCAGCGACGCGTTCAGGCTGATCATCAGGTTGTCGAACAGGTTGCTTCCCGCCCCGCGGACCCAGACCATCCATAGGCCGTCGAGGCTGGCGGCCATGCCCGCGACCAGGAACACTCGCCCGGTCCAGCGATGGAAAGCCGGCGCGCGGCGGCGGATCGCCGGGATCAGCTGCAACCCGCCGCCCAGAGTCACCACCGCCGCCAGCAGCACATGGGTGGCGAAGGCCAGGTTGCCGGCGGTGTCGCCGGCCATATAGCCCTTGATCAGCATGTGATTGCGGCTCCAGGCCTGGAAATCCCCGGTCACGGTCGAGAGGCCGTAAAAGCCCAGGATATAGGCCAGGAACGCGGCCTGGCCGACGAGAACAGCGCCCAGCCACAGCCGGCCGGCGCCGGCCAGGGCCGTTTCGGCGATGGCGCGCGGACGCAGTCCGCCTGTCATCACGACCGTGGTCATGGAAGATCTCCCTGTGCGAGGTGCGGACCGGCGGGCGCCGGTCAGATCGGTTCGCGGCGGCGGCGCTGAAGGGCGGCGGCATAGAGCAGGCCGGCGGCGGCCAGGAGGCCCAGCCACAGCCCGGGGCTGGAGACGAACTTGGCCGGGTCCAGCTCGGACAGCACGATCCCGCCCGGATGGCCGTTCGGGGTGAAGGCCTGGGTGAAGGCGCCGGTCAGGCGGTCCTTGATCATGTCGAACACGAAGCTGGTGTCGAAGGCGATCTTCTCGACGATGCAGGCGGCCAGCGGCGGCCCCAGCGCCCACAGGATCGCCGTGCGCTTGGCCCATCCCGACACCAGCAGCAGCCAGGCATAGACCGGCGCCGTCCACAGCGAGAAGGTGACCAGGCCATAGAGCAGGACCACCGGTTGGGTGACCGGGGCGAGGGTCGCCCACAGCAGGGTGGGGCTGACCCCGTTCGCCGCCAGGGCCAGGGTCTGCAGGACCAGCATCACCAGCTGCGCGGCTGTGGCGACCACGAAGGCGACGGCCGGCAGCACGGCCAGCGGAATGAAGGCCTTGGACGCCACCGTGACCAGGTCCGAGACCGGCAGCGACTTCCAGAACAGGATGCTGCGGTCGCGCCGCTCCGCATTTAATTGTGTATGTTTGCGGGATAGGTCCAAGGGTAGATTGCATCATACCGACCACCCCCATAGTTGGTGTCACATCAGATATTGGCGTACCTCTTTACCCACATGGATCCCATTCGGCCAAGTTTGGGGAACCTGGGTGGCTTTGCCCCATTCTTGTAGGTACGAGTCTACCTTACCAAACCGTTGCTTCATGGTTCATTACTTGCTATGATTGGCTTTTCATCTTGTGTTATTCTTGTGTTTTAGATTTGGGGGTACACTCGCTTCCCTCTATGCCACAGGATGATCCCGCGAGATTAGATGCATATAGTCCCTTTGATGGCATGATGGGAGGTAGTCTGGGACCGCCGGCTAGTGACCACTCGGCTTTCCGACCTTCAGACAGCCTTGGATAAGTTCCCACACCACCGAGTGAGCATTTTGTTAATCTGAGTTATAAAATGTTATGCATTTATGGGATGAACTCAATTTTAACATATTTGTGATTCATGTTATGACAGGTGTTGCGGACACCTTATGCAGCTGAGGACATCACCCCACAGCTGTGGGTGCGAGAGGGGCGCGCTGGTTCTGCCGCGACACTATTTTATTCTGCGTGAACCTGCGGGATCCACTCTACCTACGTCTGGTGCAGAGGACTTTGGGGTGGCACCAGCCTCCCGTGGCGATACCGACAGAGCATGGGTTTGATCGAGGATGTTGACGAACTTCGCTGAGGGATCAAGACTGGGCCTTTCTCTACCGCGCGGGGGCCGAGGCATTGCAGAGGGGGACCTTCCTTGGAGTAGGATAGGCACTTAGGGAGTTGTGAGACTTACTTGGCGGACTACAGGGAGTGGTACACCGGGTGACTCCCCCTTGACACTTGAGTGGTGAGTTAGTCTTTTAGCTTTTCGAGAATCGTGTTTTCATTAGAAAGCATCACATCTGATGATTTATATGAACTTGGGTATGCAGATGTCGGAGGCCGAGGCCGTGAGGATCCTCCTGGATCAGATCACCATCCTCAATCAGACCATTGTGAACTTGCATCATGAAATTCAAGAGCTGGTGCGTCAAAATTAATTAATTGAACTTACAGCATTCGAGTTTCTAAAAGCTTGACTAACCAATTACCCCTATTTTACCAGAGAGGCGAGCTGGCGTATGTTCATGTGAGAGCCGAGATGAATGGAGGAGCTAGACCCTCCTCTCAGGCGGATAGCAGAGAGGAGTTGGAGGACTGCCTGGCAGGCACCATCAACTGGGCCGAGGAGTGGGAGGCCGAGCTAGCCGAGACAATGAGTACCGTGCACTCTTAGGAGCAAATCCTTTTCTCTTTTTACTCATCTTTGTCTGACTCATTCTTTTGTGAATTTCCAATAGAAGAAGGAGGTGGAGGCTTCCCTAGCCTCTAGCCGAGAGCTAGAAGGGCGTGTCGAGGACTTGACATGTTGCTTCGGGTCAATGGAGACGGTGGAGAGGTTATAGGGTCACCTCACTGAGGTGAAGGAGAGGGAGGCTGAGGCTCGAGCTTGGGAGATCGCCATGGCGATACAGGAGCGATGAGCCCTCGACCAGTTAGAGGCCTTGCGACGTCGCGTGCATCGGAGATACCAGAGCAGAGGCGCTTCGGGGGAGGGGGTGATTGGACACACCACTCCCTCTGAGTCACTACAGATCGGAGGGGATATGGAGATTACCATGGAGGAGCTCCTAGGGATGATGCAGTCTCCCCAGGTAGAGCAGAGGGCAGTCCAACCGATAGCCTTAGGTTCAAGAGCTTCACCTCCATCGGGCTCACACGAGAGGAGAAGTAGGGAGGAGGGCAAGATGAGTAGCCGGCGTAGCTGGCCTCGGACTGATGCTGTTGAGTGAGCAAGGGAGAGAGAGAGAGAACATAGTGGGTGCAACTAATTTTTGTACACTGGGGGTATGCCCCTAGAATATGATGTAATCAATGGAGTAGAATGGACATGTCTTCACAAGTGAGGTTCATTTCTTCAGTGTACTGTTCTTGGCTTGCTTGACGTCGTCCTCCCCTTTTCACTTGTTTCAACTACACTTAAAAGGGAAAAAGGTTAGTGTAGCTTGATTTTAGCCCCCTGTTCGAGGTAGATCGTACCTTTCCTCGATGCAAGGTTAGAGGGCTAAATCTTATTAACAATATTGGAAAATGAGAAATGAAATATGGGATACACATGCAGGCAAACATGGTACAAATAGAAAAGAAAACATGAGCATGCGAGGTGATGCACAAACGGATGCAAAAATACATTTTTTTTATCTTTGGGTTATATATACATTTTTGTGTATTTATAAATTTTTTATTTTTTTTATTTTTGGATGTACTAGGACTCGGTGTGTTTTCATTGCCAATGCCTGCTGACTACCCATATGGCACCTGACTTACATGAGGATGGGGTTTCTTATTAACCTCCCAGGTATCCTGAGTGCACATCTAAGTTGATTTGGGCCTCTAGACTCCTCGAATGACGATCCCGCCGGTTAAGACTTACCCTGACGACAATGCCGTCGTGCCCACCTGAAGGAAGCGGCAAACATCAACAGATCTCTATCCACATTGGGGTATTCTTACGTAACTTCTAAATTTTTGACACTAACCTTGCAAGTGGCTAGTAATGCACAAACAACTTCTGTAATACTAGTAGAGATATTAGACACTGGTTGAGATGATCTACAACCCATCATGTGAATATTCAATATCTCAGACAAATCACATATTTGATCATCTGTGGTCATGGTAGCCTTGCTTGACTTGTTTTTTTAATTGAAGGGTTATGGGTGCATGTGCATTTGTAGAACTCCATTGTTATGTGGGCCACCTGCGGACAATTCCATGACTTTGGATGATGAAGTTGAGTACATATACAAAATTTAAATGGAAACCCAAGGGTAAACCACAAATAATTTGGTGGATCGACTCGTGTCATAGAACGATCAGATTATGGCATTATACACATGTTGCTGACAATGTGAATTTTTATGCAACATATTGTCACATGTTTTTGCTCTGAATTCAGGCTGGTAATCATGACCTTAGTTGACATTGCAAATGGGAAGCATCGACATGTTCCTTACAGAGACTCTAGATTGACGTTTCTTCTTCAGGTTACTAGATTCAATTATGAATCTGTTCTTTTCTGCCATCCAGCCCCACTATTGACGCTTTGCAGCATTCTTGTCATTGCAGGATTCTTTAGGGGGGAATTCAAAGACAACAATTATTGCAAATGTCAGCCCATCTATCTGGTATGTTCTGTCCATGTTCTGCTGTAATTACAACAGTCTTGACATGTGGTTTTGTGATGTCATCATTCTGATTGTCCTGTTGTTTATATTCAGCTCTGCAAATGAAACATTGAGGACTCTAAACTTTGCCCAACGTGCCAAGCTTATGCAAAATAATGTATTTTCTTTGAATAATTACACATAAATCCCTGTTAAATTAAGTATTGTGAAAACTTTTCCTTGCTACCTGTTTTTCTGATTCTCAGTAAAAACTGACTAGGCTAAAGTGAATGGAGATGCTTCAGGTGATGTAATGGCTTTGCAGCTTGAAATTCAGAGATTAAAAGTAAGATGACTATTCTCTACTTATCCTTTTGCAATTACTGAGTTTTTGGATCTAAAAAATTATGTGACCAATCATTCAGGACCAACTGAACATTGTCACAAAACATCAGAATATTACTGGATTGTTGTTCAGTCCACCACTGATTTATGAGACAGCTAATGTGGGTAACATCCTTGATAAGTCTAGTTCTTCGGCAGGAGACCCCACCACTTCTTTAGAATGTTCTTTTGTCTTGGACCACAAGGTATCTTTTGATCCAAATTGATAGGACATCTTTTTGGCTTATCTGATGGAACATTATGTTCAAGGTTAATAGATCTATCTTTCTTGTTCAACAGATGCCATTTCTTAAGTCTGCTTTGCTAGTTCCTTGAGGAGAGAGAAGATGGCAGGGGCTCAAATTAGGAGCCTTGAAGCTGAAAATGAACACATGAAACAAGTGGTATTTTTAGCTTTAGCAACTTTAATATTTCTCTTCAGTATGATAGCATTTCATCAAAATATGAGGTTTCTGCACAAATGAGACCAAGAAATCTCGGACATCACAAGTTTAATCTTCTTTTGACTATTGACATCAGTTGTTTGTTGTGGGTGGTTGGCTTGAAGTCAGGTCCGCTTCCTGTGTTTGCATGCCCAACAACCTGGGAATTTAGGGGTGGAGTTGGAGGTTGGGGGCGGTGGCTTTCTCATAGAGGGCCTATCTGTTGTGACTGAATCTGTTTTGCTAATTACTATATCTTCTAGGTTCTTCAAATGGAAGCAGATATTCTACGAACTAAAATGATACTTCATCTCCGTAATGAGATGATAAGAAGCTTAGAATTGCAAGTGGATGGCTTATTATCTGGCGATGAATATCTTTTGGAGAAGAATAATACATTGACTGAGGAGATCCAACTGCTGCAAGAGAAAATAGATAAGAATCCAGAATTAACTCGAATTGCATTAGAGAATATCAAGCTGCTTCAGCAGCTAAAAGTGTATGTCTGTTCATCGACAAAAGATTTTTTTTGGTTTTTAATGCCATGTAACCCTCATGCATATCATGAACATTGGAGTTTTTTTTTTGTGGAAGTTCACCCTGTCTGCTTGCTTTTTAGGTTGCAAGACTTCCATGAGAAAG
This sequence comes from Amorphophallus titanum, assembly GCA_024336825.1. Classification (NCBI taxonomy): domain Eukaryota; kingdom Viridiplantae; phylum Streptophyta; class Magnoliopsida; order Alismatales; family Araceae; genus Amorphophallus; species Amorphophallus titanum. Next base: position 66,076,086 of record JANBPO010009603.1, read on the forward strand.
GAGAACGGGAGATATTGTTGAATGAAGTTTCTCAATTACGCAATGAGGTTTCAATGGATGCATGTTATATTTTTTACATATTTGTTTTCTTTGCTGTCTGTTGCCCGTCTGTATTGTCATTTCCTTAATTTCCCCTATTCTTCATCCTGCAGCTTCTAAATGTTCTAGAAGGGAAATGTGAGCAAGCTAGATTGACATGTCAAAGAGAGATTCAGGTTTTTATCAAGTATTCTTGTGCAAAAAGAGTGCTAACCCAGTTGTTATTACCGAGTCCAAAATTTCCTTTCCCACATTCTTCATCTGAGACTGAGTGGAAGACTATCCTTTAACAAATTTGCTTTGGAGAAATTCAGCGTGTCGATGCTGGTGTTGCCGCTGTTAAGCTGCCCCCTTGCAGCCGCGCGACGGTCCAGAGCATCAAGGCCCTGGTTCATTGCGAATTCATAGCCGGGGCCAGCCTGGAACGCACCGGTAGCTGCGGCATTGCCTTCGGCGCCATTCAGGCCCAGAGCATTGGCGTACATGTTCAGGCCGGAAAGCCCGCCACTCTCCTGAGCAAGGCCCGCCCACAAGTCCTGAGCATCGGTCAGATAGCCAGTGGCGCGCGTGTCCCCGGCATCGATATAGCCCATGCCCTCGTTCTTGTAGCCCTTGAGGAGCTTGTTGTTCTTGCGGGCGGCATCCTCGCCAGCGCCGCCGCCGAACAGATCGTCGAGAAGACCCATGATGAAACCTCTATCGGAAAGAAACCGTGGCGAGGACGCCTCGCCACGCGCCGCCGCCGCTCTTTGCTATGGTGACGGCCCGGTTGGATTGATCAGTCGTGATAAGTTCAAACCCGCCCATCACGTGGGATTCGCCGATGCTGACCCCGACATAATTGGGCGAAGAGATGCCCGCCGTGAACGACTCCGATCCGCCCTCGTGCAAGTGGCTGGCTGCCCCAAACTGCACGCCCTTGTCGGCAACATTGGTGTTGACGGTTTGGGGGGAATCTGTAGACCCAAAGACCTCGAAGTCCGGTGTCCCCGTTGGGATCAAACTCTCGGCATTTTCCATACGCCAGATGCCAAGCCACAAACCTACTTCGTCCGAGAATGTGAGCCCAACACTTCCCGATGTTCCGGAAGGAACTTCCGCCCCAATCCACCAGACGCCGGGATCGCTCACATCTGGTGAAAAAGCATCGCCTGTGAAGATCGAAGCGGTGACGCCGCCAATTGTTGCTGCGCTCAGTACAGGGTCCGACCCACCGGCTCCAAAGGCATGGACCGCAATAATGATCTTCCTGCCAGAGGCTGGATCACCGAACGGCACAGCCGCCACGCTACCGCCGCCTGCTGGAACGCTGCCCGTTATGAGGTCAATGTATTCGACTTCTACCGGCCCACCGCCGTCGATATAAAGGATCGATGTCATACGATGATGGTCCGGCGCGTCTTGACCGTAACCGTCAGGCCGACACAACTCGAATTGGCCGAGATGGTGGCTACCAGGTCCTCATCCACGTTCCATGTGTTGTTCGTGGAATGCGTCCGGATTTGCTGGGTTGATGAAGCGCTGTTTGCCGTCCCACCAAGTGCCGTGCTGTCAGTCTTGATCGTGACCGTGCAAGTGCCGGACTCGCAGATCGTGACTACTTCGTAGACTTCGCGCTCCACCGCCGCGTCGAGAGCCAGTTTGTAATCCTTGTTCGCCGGGAAGGCGATGAAGACCGAGAATTCCTCGATCTGTTCGAACTCAGGAACCGGCACAGGTGTGTCGATGAAATCAATCGTCGCCTTCACTGCCTTATCGGCCGCCATGAGCCAGCGATAGAAGTCCGGCGACGGTGTGCCATCCGGAAGCATGAACACTGCACGCTGGTCCGGTAGCGGATCGGGTTTCCTCGTCATCGCGGCCACGCATCGAACATGGAGCCGCCGTACATGGCGATCTCAATCGGATCGGCGATCTGGAGCTTCCACTGCCGGCCCAGCCTCGATGTGCGGCCTGTCCTGCTGATCTCTATGCGCCGGAACTCGCCTTGCGTGCCCAAATCCCTGTGAAGCGGATTCCCAAAGGTGCGCCCGCCGTCATCCGACCAGGAAACCGACACCTTGGGGTTCGTCTCGATAGGCGATATGCCTCGATCCTTGCCCACACCCGTCTCAAAGTCGAATGCGGCATAGACAATCGGGACATCGAGCGGGAAGCTGTGCTGCTGGGCCGAGCGGACTTCCCAAGGGAGCAGCGCCGCAGCCTCGCGTGGGTTCCGCTCGTTGATGCGATAGACATCCCCTGAAGAGGCATCGAAGGCCAGCCATTCGTTGAAGGCGTAGATGCAGAACGCCACCCGCCAGCGACCCGCCCCATACGATGCCCGCTCGTGCCAGAAATTGCCCGGCGCAGAGAGGTCGAGAACGAAGGTCCAGTCCGGCGAGGATATCGCGACGAACCGATGCCCCGCCGCAATGAAGGCGCTCATGCGCACCGTAGAGCGGTCCTCTATTGCCTCTAGCAGCCTTTCCAGGAACGGCGTCGATACCCTCTCAAACCCGTCCGCAATCATCTTGCGGATCACGCAGTCATTGCCGACGAAGACCAGAGGACCGTCAAAGCCGGGCTCGTACCCGGCCACAGCGTTGATGCTATAGAGCCCGACCGGCCTCACCGTCACACGGCCATAAGGGAACGGCGTAGAGCCCTGGTTTGTCCAGATTTCAGTCGATGTCTGCCCCATGAACAGCATGTCGCGGCCATAGGCCACGCAGCGCACCATGCCATCAGGCGAGCTTTCAGCCGTGACGAAGGAATTGGCGTTGAACTCGTCGTCGTTGAGGTCCGATGCGCTCACCCTCCCCGCTGCCGTCGGGAGGAAGAAATTTATATGATGTAGCTAGAACTATTTTATCTTCTTCCACATCTGTACTTTCTTCCTCTTCATACTAATTTTCAAGTCATATCTGTTTAATCAGTCATCATGCATTGTCCTCCCTACCTTTTATATGGGAGAGACTATAGTCTCTTGTTTTAGCCCAATTGATAAGTAAATGCATGATAAATACTATTGGAATGAGAATATGTGAATATTCTATTTTGATTGAAGCTCATGCTCAAAGATGATCATTTTGTTAAGTATACTTGATGGCTGGTTCTCGTTCTTTACTCACCTCCTGTTAAGTACTGAAATCTATCACCCATCTTGTTAAAAAGAGGAGGTTGCGGTGAATGTACAAAACAATGCATATAGCTCAGCCCCATTCAAAAGGGGATTTATAAAATTTGTTCAAACGTGTGGTTCATCTCACATTCATATTGGAAATATTGCACATTCATTCATTTGGGGAGACATCAATAAAATTTTTGTGCCTTGCCCTTATGAAATGACATCCATTCATACTGCATGCCAGGCATTGGCATTTGAACATTAGCATGCTCAGCATAATCATGCATAACATGCATGACAAGCATAGAATGGTAGCTACATGCCACACGCATGATTGCAAAAGATGTAAGACTTTGTGTGTGCATGTTTCGTGGTATGTTCTGCATGATCCATCCTCCCTTGTGTGCTTGCATGTCATGATTTCATGGTATATGAAAGGGTGACTTGAAGGAGGGCAGGTTAACCTTGTCTAAGAACTATCACCATGCGAGAGAATGTGCCTCCGCCCAATACCATGAGTCAACTGTCCATATTATCCAAAACTTCTTTGAGCATTTGAACACTCATGCACATAGATAGGTATAATCATATGTATATTTCTTTTCAGAATCACAACATAACATTTGCATCGAAAAGTCCAAAAAGAATATTTAAAACTCATGCATACATTTAGGGAGAGCTAAAATGCCTGCATTCAAGTTGCATGTTTAATGCTATTCTTAGAATGCATTTGTGTTGATTCCAAATTGCAATAAATAAGATTTTGTTCAAGCAAGAAGTTTGTTTTTAAAAAATGTTGACTTGTATGAAGAATGAGAATCTTACAGTGTGCCTTGAAAATGAGAAGCATGAAAACAATTGGTGTACGCATAAAGCAATTGGCATCGGATGCTGATCTCTCAATCTTAAAGTCAAGTACACCGGCCATACTAAAAGTTGTGGACTTCCTCAAGGGCAAAATGAAGAATCCCCATGCAAAGAACTCAGGTGCTATCCTTCTCACTTCTCGTAGAACAAATTCTGTGTTGATGACAGTGACATCTGAAATTGTTAGATTGTGAATGGCATGACAATTTTGCTATTTGAATGAATGTGTCTATGGGGCCTGCATGCAGATAAATGAATTGGCATTACACTTTATCTCGCTTACTGCATGTAGTGTCACATTGAGGGGGAGCCTTCACTATAATCATTTCTGTCCCCTTCAAGTGCATTATCATGTCATGACCTTCTGGTATATGAAATGGTCATGTGTGGAAGGATAGATTAAGTCTGTCTGAAAGCCATCACTATGCATGAGGAAAATCCTCTGCCCGATACCAGAGGTCGAGTATTCAGTTCATCCCAGGCACCATCATTTAAAAATTCACATGCTCGCCTGTTTAATCTTGCTTTGTCAAATGAGTGTTCAGTACATCTAGACATGAGCATGTCAGTTGGACTTCAAAGTGTTCTTGAAGTAAATGGCCAGATTGAGGGGGAGCTAAACTATTTCATTTCATATATGTTGGACAATGTGTTGTCTTCTAAATACATGAATTCATTTGTTGAGATAATCAGGGGGAGTTTGATGTGATTTGTTTGATATTTGCTTCTCTTCAAAACTCTTTGCCTCCTCTACATGATGCTTGTACAAATTGACCCATTTAGGAGTTGCTCATGTTTCATACAAGAACCTGTACTTTTGTGATGTGCATATACAAATCAAATTGTCATGATTCATATGTGAAAATTCTTGACATATTTGTTGATTGGATTTGATTTGAATTGAAATTTCTCTTCGAAATCTATCCTAGCCGAAGATCAGGTTGACCTTCCTTTCATTTCAGTGTCAACCTAGCAGTGTATAAAGCCCTTGACTCTATTCTGTTTGGAAGAACAAGTCGACCTACTAATTGTTCAGGTCTACCCAGCCTACTATATAATCATCTTCATCATCTGTCCAGCAGTCTGCCTACAGTCCCAGTGAACCCACATGGCATCATATGTTATCTTAACCTATTGACAGCTATCTCAGTAGTTTCTTTGTTAATCACAACACTCATTTTCATGATACATCTTTTGGCGGTTGCGTATGTCTCTCTTCCTTCCTCATGTGCACAATGTCTATCATCGTCTTGAACTACATCCATTGAAAATCATTTCTTGTGAAGGAATTTTCTTGTGCAAAGTTGATTGAGTTCATACATTCAAGGGGAGCTTAAAATTAATGTTTTCCTCTTAGAGCTTCCTGCAAACATTTTTGGGATTTAAATGGGTCCTCTCGGTGCTAGAGAGGTTGGGGACTAGTTTTCCCTTATTTTCCCCTTCACATGGGTGTGAACGGGAGGTGAAATGGGGTTTCTCGCAGTGTCTGCCGGTTTCGCGCTCGGGATGACCTAGCGGTCCTTCCAGGGACTGCTAGGGTGTGAAGTGGTCACGTGGAGACCGCTAGGGGTCCCCTATGTCGGTTCTAGCCTTGCGGTCACGCGATGGACCGCCAGGTGGGCTTAACGGTCTGGTGAAGACCGCCAGGCAATGTCTTGCGGTCCGGGGGTGACCGTTTTTCGATTTGGAGTCATTTTGAGGTCAGTGGGGTAGCGGCCTTGCAACTGACCGCTAGGTTACGTCTAGCGGTCAGGCGGAGGACCGCCACCCTGCTTGGCGGTCCGAGAGTGACCGTCTGGGTTCTAGTGGTTTCTCGGGCCTTGCAGTCCTGGCTGGACTGCAAGGCTAGGCCTTGCAGTCTGGAGGAGACCGCTAGGCTCCCTAACGGTCCAAAGAGGACCGCCAGGTGACTTTTCATGTTCGCCGTGTCCGTTTTGTGTCGTGTTGGTCTCCGATTGACCCGATTGTGACCCAGTGGATGGCCTTCGACCTCGTGGATGTCCCGGGCACCGTGGGTCCTGTGTTTGTATTTTGGGGAGATGTCTGGACGTACCAAGTTATCTCGATTAACGTGCCCATGAGACTTGGGGTCAGGGTGACTCCGTGTGTGTTTCGAGTTCCGTGTACGCTCAGATGAGTCACCGTGAGTTGGCATGAGTGTGGAGGGCTCTCCTAGCACGTCGTGGGTTCTTCTGAGAAGTGTTTTCTGTGTGGGCCTTGTGGTTAGCCTTGGACTGTGAGTCCAGTTAACCAGCCTGGGGCAGGAGGTTTTCTGTGTGTCCCGTGGATGAGAGATCCACTCGGTGACTTGTGAGCTACCTTGAGAATCATGTCACCATTGTTTTAGACCTAGGGATTAGGCCAGATTGATGGCGCTGTGCTGTCACGTACAGCGATCTTCACCCGAGTCTCGTGACTCAAGGACCGTTGGGTTATTTAGGTCTAGTGGGCGGCCCAGAGTCTGGTGGCTGCGAGCCACCTATCACTTCAAGTTACTCAAGATGGGTGCGAGCGTAGTTTTCAATGTTTACGTTTTGTGAGCCCCCACTAGTTGTAGCTTTCCTATGCACGTGGGTGTGGACTCACTTGGGAGTGTTGGAGAGTGTGACCCGAGTGAGACGGTTGTTAGGTTGGTTACCGTAGTTCCCCCACGCGTAGCCTGAGTCTGGGCTTCGGGGGAAGAACCAGCTAGAGGGCCTGACCTAGGGCGCATGGTCTGTGTGTGCATACGTGGCTGGGGGTGTCGGACCCACACTAACGAGTGTGACCCCAGTTAGTCCTTATTTTGTTTACTGCACGGTGTCTCAGTCTCCGCCTGGGACGTCGTAGAGAGACACCTAAGGCTGTGGATTAAGTCGTCAGTAGACGCATCCGGCCTTGCTTCTCATGGGTGGTACTCCCGTCACGTGACGTGAGTTATCGTGTCATGGGTTTCTATTTCCCATCTGTGAGACATGATTTCGTGTGTAGTTCCGGACGTTATCCCCGAGTTGAGGTCTGGGGTTTCCAGTGAGCGTCACCGAGAGCTTCTCCCTAGACGGCGTAGAGTTCATGACGGTGAGGTCGTGACTGTGTTTCCTGACTGCATGGTTTCAAAGTGGGCCTTCATGTGTGAGTACAGGCCTCTGCGACAGAGGTGTTGTGACATTTTTCAAGTAGCATGACTAGGGTGGTCCGTGTTCTGGTTGTCCCCCAACTGTAGGATCGGGTGTTGGGTTCCATTCCAGTAAGAGTAGTGTAGAGCCGCAGTTTCTTAGGCTGTCGTGTTTTCGGTATCCTTGTGTGGCCGTGTTTTTTGCCATCGTTGTTGTAGTTACTCCTGCTATTGTTGTTGTTCTAGCTATAGTTACTGCTTTCCGCTACCGCTGTTGTTTTCGGTTGGGGTTCCGCAGGACCCCTACTGAGCCAGTGATAGGAGGCTCACCCCTAGTTTTCAGCTGTAGCAGATTTTCCTTGAGGTTCGAGGGCGTAGCGTGGAGGTTCTTAGTTGCCAGCCAGCTCGTCGGGATGAGTGTTCACTTGGCATGTGGTACGTTCTCTGCCTTAGACTATACTTTCTATTGGACTGGACTCTGTTGTAGTTAGATTATTTATTTCTGTTAATTATTGAATTATCTTACTTTATTTTCTATTTCTATATACCCCACACCTACCCTTTTAGCCCTTCCGAGCCCTCCAGCTCATGGGCGGTGGGCCAGGATTCAAATGGTATCGGGTCATTCCTGGTATCTAGATCTTGGGTCATTACAGTAACTAATAGTATCGTACCAGAATACGTGCTATGTACTTAAGAAAGACTTAGAGAAGAGAATGAATCGTGTAGAAACAGTGATCAAATCATCAATGTACAAAGTACATAAATCATGTGAAAATAACTTTACTACAAACTAAGCTTTGGGTTCATTGACTGAATGACATCGAGCCGTTACGGCTCAGACTGGTGATGAGGACCCTTGACTTACACCAGGAGTGGGTCGAGGTTAGAGAGCCCCGTGGGATTGGTAGGAAGACCCGCGGACGCATGAAGGTGATTGACTAGAGGATTCGGTTTGCAGACCAGTACGTCGACTGGCAGCGCGGCGGGACACGGGTTACTTCGTAGGCGGCGGATAGCTCTGAGTACCTCCGACGCTACTGGGAGGTCTACACCGGTCGACCCCAGATGAGGGTCACAGGGGCATGTATGAATGCACTTTTTCCCTTTTCTTTTTCTGTAAATGATATATGTTTATTATGCAACTAATACGTAATGAATGCAGGATGCACGGGATGTGGCGGTGATGGATATGCAGGTCCATCTTCACAGCTTGGAGGCCCAGTCAGCGGCCACACGGGCTGACCTTCAGACCCTGGTGAGTGCAACTCATCTGTACGCAAATGATTTCCAGAATTATTTGATGATTAGCTACTGACAATCTTAATGAATGCAGCGTGCCCAACAGGGAGCGGCCGCAGGAGGTGCAGGAGGGGCTTCCAGCTCGAGGGGGCCAAGTACGGAGGCCACTACACTAGAGGAGCAGCTCGCAGGAGCAGTTACTCGAGCGGAGGTGGCAGAGCACGACCTCATAGCACAGGTAAGTTCAAACTCAAATTCATTTAATTATACCATTATGTGCTTGTAAAAACTTATGTTTCCTTCTTCTTATTTTTTTTTACAGACTAGGGAGCTCCGAGCTGTGATTTCCTGCGTCGAGAGAGGACATCATGACCGGACTGTAATGGTTAGTTGATAAAATAATATTCATGTGCATTATTTACTTTCTCAAATTCAATGACGTTAACATGATGCGATGCATCCAGGCCACAGAGCTAGCGGAGGCGAGGAGGCAGATAGCGCTGGCGTGCACAGAGGTTGCCATCCGCGATCAGCAGGTTGTTGATCTTGAGCAGGCACTAGCATGGCGAGAGGAGCTGCCTGGAGATATGACCGAGTTGAGAGTCTGCCTCGAAGTGGAGCGGAAGGAGCGCACCCAAGAGAGGGAGGAGCGGATAGCACGCGAGCGCGAGCTCGCGGACCTGAGGACGCAGCTGGGCATCGTACAGGAGCGGCTCCGAGTGACAGAGGAATGCCTCCAGAGGGGTAGAGAGTGGGCGCGAGCTACGAGAAATTTGAGCGCCTTCGCCAGCACCACTTACTTGGCCAGTTCCTCGACCCGACAGAGGAACGAGGCAGAGGAGCAGGCTCGAGTTCCAGCAGCTTCCCGGGGGTCCATGCTTCCTCTACGGACTCGTCACCAGGAGGAGGGCGAGGTAGAGAGTAGGAGAGAGGAGAGTGGAGGCAAGAGCTAGAGGGAGACTTGTACTCCTCCACCTGCATATCCTATACTCAGATATTTATATATATATATGAGATTTTGATGTTACCTGAGTTTGAGCACTTGTGTACTTCTGTTGCTTTTTCTTTCTTTTCTTCCTTGCCATGTTCCTATAGTTCACACGTAAACAAACAGATTAATCCATCTGTTCGGCTTAAGCAAGGGGGTTTGTCCTTCTTTGACCTTGATATGGGGTCAAGGGGCGAAGCCTTTAATCAATTAAGGTAAAATAATAATGGCACAATATAAAGGGGGAAATGTAACATGCAAACAAGCAAATGAACATTGAAAGCAAAAGATGAGCAAACATTGTGCAATCAAAGGAATGACATTTTTTATTTTCTTTTTTTCTCTTTCTTTTTCTCTTTTTTTATATTTTTGATGTTTTTCTTGATTTTGCTCTCTTTTTATTATTTTGTTATCTTTTTTCTCTCTTTTTTGTTTTTATTTTTATTTTCATTTTGTTTTTTTTACGTTCCTTTTGCAGATGATAAGGTGCATATATCACAAAATACTTACTCCTTCATTACCTAAAATTCATTAGTCATTCTTAATCAACTTAACAGAGGGTCAACGTGCTTGAACGTTGCTTTTGCCCGGCCCCCTTGTATGACACTTCCTCCTAAACTTATCTTTCACAGTCCCTTGAGCTTAGAGAGTGTCTCAGGGGTAGATAGAAGACAGTGATGTGGAACGTTTATGAGAGGGAGGTAGAAGGGGGTTAGTAGGCGACCTTACATAACCCTATTGCCCGTTGGAGTTTGATCTTTGGCTTAGGGTGACTTTTAGTTGCCCATGCCTTAACTGTTACATGCTTATGACTAGGGTTTTTCCTGCGGAGACTTTGCCCTCTTGACATGTTTTAAAGGGTCTTTTCTCGTGCATGCTTACAGCCAGGGTTTGCCCTGCGGACACTTTGCCCTCTTGACATGCTATTTTTTTTGAGACTTTTTTGGCAGATTTACCCTTTTAGGCCTTGACTTCCACCTACTAGGGGGAGGGGTAGGCTTGGTGACCTGACTAAGACCCAACTCCCTCCCTCTTGTAAACCGAAGAGAAGAGAATGAGATACACTTTCCACTTGTCGGTTTGGTTTATGCCAGCAAGATGCACAAATCCCCATATTTTGTGCAATCAGCTCCCCTACTATGAGAATCTTTCAGTGTCAGTAATGAAGCTAGCTCACGCCAGCCCCAAATAGGCGTTGCCATATTATCATTTACATCACTGATATCAAAATAGAGTAGTCTTTTCAACCTTTTTCTGGTTACGGAACATTCAGAAATGAGATTTACTTTACGATTATCTGATCTACACTTTTTTATCCTGATTCTGTTCTGTCGATTATCAATGGAATCGGCTGATTTTTTTAAAGCAATAGTGTTGACCAAATAGTTTGTAACAATGTGAGTAAAAATTAATCGGTGCTAAAGCAATCCATGTCAGCTTGTGTTCCCTCAGCCCTTTTAGTCTACAAGAGATTCTGCAGCATCTGTGATGTTCTTGCTGTGACTACTCCTGAGCACCGGTCCTCAATGGGTTCTTGCATTGAACATCTGATCAATCTGTGATCATGGCCTTTTTCCCCTGAAGCAGTAATCAAAGTTGCCACCTCAGTGAAGCACATTTCTCTATTAATTTGCTCCTGAATATAACCAGGGCACTCAGGTTCAACATGCAAGATACTCTGCCAGAAGGTTGGTTAATCCATGCATGACAAGAAAGGGGATTCCATCTGTCCCTCCTGCCATAACATTTATTAATTTGCATCGTTCTATAACCTGTTGGCTCAGGTTTCCTGTTTCAGTGTCCATGTTCTCAGGTAGTGGAGCCTGTGAAAGAACTCAAGACTCCATATGGCATTTTCTTGTCTTTTCGTCCCCTAGATGTTGTACATCTTTTTGTGAATCCCTTTGCATGTCGTCTCTTTCTTTCCTCCAAGAGAAGCATCACATTTTCTTTGCTTTCCATTGTGCTTTGTAAACATTCTGTCCCCTCCCAGACCCTTAGAACAGCACCTGATTGCTGGAACGAGGTTTTCGTAATAGTGATTCAGATATTATCAATGGGCTTTTACTGTTAGAAGGATCCTTAAATCTCTGCCTGGTTATGACACAACCAATGGGAAGTCGGTGTAGATTGACAACCAGGTGGAAGTGTGTTGGAACCTTGTGATTTAGCCAAGTGCTAACCATACCCATTTTATGGGATTAGACATTATTATGATGATGTGATATCATGAATTTATATGGATTTGTCTGGGTTCAATTAATTGTGTATGAGGTCTGTGGTCAGCAATCAGCTTTGTTAGTCAAGTCTCCACCCCTCCCCCCATGTGCAGCGGTGTGTTTGGTTGCCCTCCTCAAGTCTTTGGCATACTGCATTGAAATCTGATTGATATTGGGTTCATTTCCATGTTTTTTTGAGTGTTCAAAGTCTGCTGTTTTAAAGTAGCGTTGGGCTTCACTGCAAGTCTCTGTATTAGTGCTTCTTATCTCAGCATTGATTGATCTGTTCTTCCATCAGGGGAGTTAAAATATAACTGGATCTCTCTAGAATAAGATTGGATTTACCTTGATAAAACTCTTCCCTTGTTTCTAGGTCCTGTCGCCACAACTTGATCCTTTGACAGAGCAACAACTCATGGCAGTATATAATCTTCAACAATCATCTCAGCAAGCTGAGGATGCTCTTTCTCAGGGGATAGATAAGCTTCAACAGACTCTTGCTGAGGCTGTGGTATCTGATCCGTTAGGTGCATCAGGTGTGTCTAATTGCATGGGACATATGGCAACTGCTGTGGGGAAGTTGGAGGCCCTTGCAGGCTTTGTAACTCAGGTACATACTCATTTCATGTTTCTTGCAAGCACCAATTCTTACCTCATATGTAACTATTGTTCCATTGGTCATTATTTTGGATCATTGTTTCTTAGAAGACAAGTTGCTGTTGCTTCCATAGGTGACCATTAATTCATGGTCAAGCTTGGGACTATCTGCTGTTGTGCATATTTCAGAGTCCCTGTACTTGCAGATCATGGCCCTAATGCTAGTCTCACGAGTGCAGGGTAGGATTGGTCATACATGGCTGGATCATATTTTATGGATTATGGTGCTTGCAACATACTTTTTTATCAAATATATACATCAGTCAACAGGTGCAGGTTACATTTATGTGTTAGGATGCCAGTGTGAGTGTTGAGGGACATGATTGTTCTGTTTGCAGTAGATTATAGTTATCGGAGAGTCAAATATTCACATATCTTAGTTTTTGTCTGTCACCAGATGGCTAGATATAAACTATTTACTACCTCAAGAATGCTTAGATTGGAGCATCAGCTCTAAATGCTTAGGTAAGTTGCAAGTGCAACCAAACTACAATGATATCACAAAGTTGTCATTCCCATGCTTTCCTGAGCTATAAGATTGTAGAAGATAAACCCAGTTCAAGACTTAGCAGCCTGGTTCAGGGAGAGTTAGGTTTAAGTCATGTAGGTTCATTGCCACCTTACGGGAGTAACGGGACCCATTAGCATGGATCTGTTTAACTCATGATCATGCCAATATTTTTCCAGAAATACCCCTGGTTTAAGTTGATGTAACAGGGGCATTGCAGTCTTCACCGCCGACCCACCCTGTCGTCCTCTCTCACCTTCCCACCAGCCGCACCTCTCCCTACCCTCTTCTCACCACCGGCTAGCTCTCTCTCTCCACTCTTCTACACACACCGCGTAGTCGGCCACCACCCTCTTCCCACCGACTCCACAACCACCACGCCGACCGGTGCTCCCGTCACACCTGCACCCCCCCGTAACTGGCCTCTGATAGCGGCCCTTTCTCCTGCTCCCCGTCTCTCCTGTTCCCTGCATTCACACACACCTCCCCCTTCTCTCCCATGCACACGCACACACCTCCGCTACCCCTCATGATCTCTCTCCCTCTCTCTATCTCTCTCTATCCCACCCACTGCGGCGTTCTCCCTCTCTCCCCCTGCATCTCTCTCTCTCTCTCTCTCTCTCTCTCTCTCTCTCTCTCTCTCTCTCTCTCTCTCTCTCCCCTCGTTCTTCTCACCTGCGGCCACTCTCTCCATCCGCACCTCACCCTCCCGCGCTTGTTCTCTCTTTGTCTCCTCACCCCTTCACCGCACACACGCACACACATAATGCGGAACGGGTGCCCCTGCTCAAAACAGAGGCTCCGGTCGCGCATTTGCGTCGACCTCCCTCTGTCACCTTCTCCAGCACACTCACACATAGTGGCCACCCCCTCCATCTCCCCTCTCTATTCTCTCTGCACCTCTCTTTCCTGTCCCCTCTCCCTTTCTCTCTTTTACACACACACACACCCCAGCGGTCCCTTATCACTCCCTTACACTACACCCCTCTCTCCCCTCACACTGCACACAGACACACACACTCACACGCCCTGCCACCTCCTTCTGACCTCCTCTCCACAGCACACACACAAGCTTCACGTAGCTGGCGACCCCCTCTCTCCTCCCTACACACACACATTCACCGCACCGCCGGCGTCTTCCCCTCCGCTCACAGCCCCACTGTCTCCCACCGCTCGCTCGACCACCATAGTCACTGGCCTCCTGCCACCTTTGCCTCACTCCTCCTCTTTCCCCTTTACCCAGCTCCCTCTCTGCCATGCACACACGACATTGTCGCCTCCATCTCCCGTCTCTCTCTCTCACCCTATGCACGTAGCCCTCCTCCGAAATCTCTTCTCTCTAACCTGCACACCCACGACCGCATCGGCCCCATCCCTTCACCTTCACTCCCTCTACCTCCCTCTACGTCCTCTCCTCCTCACACACACACACACGCACCGAGCTCCCTCTCTCTTGCCTCAGGCTCTCACCCACACCACTGTGGCAGCCCCATCGTCACCTTGCTCTTTCTCTCTCTAACTGCACCTCTATACCACCACAACAGCCCTACTTCCACACTGCTCACACACGTACACCACCGCCCGCCTTCTTCGGCATACGTACACACCCTACTCATACACCGTGGAGTCGACTCCACCTCCATCTTCTCACCAACACACACACCCCCTCTCTCCACTCTTTTTCTCACTGTCTCACTTCTCTCTCTCACTGCACACAATTTTCATTTTTTTCTTCTTTTTCTATTTTCTTCTTCTATTTTACGTCGATTTAAATCCCACCTCTCTCTCTCTCATTACGTCTCTATAGATATCTTCTCTCTCTATCTCCCTCTCCAAAGAATCCCTCCCTCACGGCAACCTAATCTCCAAGGTTGAGTGTCCACACCCCCACAAGCTCGTGAATTTTTAAAGGGAAGTTCTGTCGGATTTTCGAGGTTTCGCACACACGAGAGAAGGATGTTTCATCCCACCGTACGCTCACGCCGTCCTCACGCTACTGAAGCTCTTTTCGAAGCCGGCCATCGACGTCCTAATAAGCTTTTTCTTACCCTTTGTTCTGCTTTGTTTTTATTCTATGAGTTGCATGCATCATTCATTATTTTCGTTCATACTGTGCATCTCTCTTTGAGAAGGCTCTGTTTGTGCATTTCTTCATAATTGTCTCATTCATCATCTCATTTCTCACCCTTTGTGTCCAAAATGGGTTTCAAATAACACCAGCCAGGTGTGTATTTGTTCATGATTTCATCATGTTTATCACAAGGGACTGATACTACGTTACTTTTATTCTGATCCATTTGCTATTTGTTTCATCTTTCTTGCAAGGGTAACCTGAAGGAAAGTCATCTTCGTCGACCGGTCGAAGGAAGAGAAAGAAGGAACTCACATGATCTTCTGCTTCTGAGACGTAACATGATCACTTCTCTTTTCATTTTGGGGTCCGTGACCCCTAGCAATCACTCCACCACACACACGCCCTCACGCGTGTCTTTCTTTATTTCATTTTTGCAATCTCCCGTCCCCTTGTTTTATTTTTGTCATTCCCCTCCACATTTCAATTCTAGTTCAATTCCGCAGAGAGTAACCTCTCGCGGTGGTTTCATTCACGTCATTTCATTTTCTGTCATTTCTATTCTAGTTTAATCCCATAGAGAGTAACTTCTCGCGGTGATTTTATTCACGCCATTTCTATTTCTGTCATTTCCATTTCAGTTCAATCCCGCGGAGAGTAACTTCTTACGACAGATCACTTTATTGAAGGCTTGATGGGAATACTTGTTGATTGGTCATTCGTCATTATGAAATTAATGATGAGAGCATTAGCCAAGGCGAAATATCTATCAGCTAAGATGCCGACAGCTCGGGTGTTTGTTGGCTTGAGTACTGGTGACTGAGCATTTGTCGGCTTGCACGCCGACGGCTAAACATCTGCTGGTTTGATCCCTGATTAGCTGAACATCTATAGGCATGAATCCCGATTGGTAGGACATCTGACACCTATCGGCTTGAGTCCTGATTGGCAGAACTTCTGACATCTGCCGGCTTGAGTCTCGATTGGCTGAACATCTATCGACTTGAGCCTCGATCGGCTGGAACATTTGACATCTGTCGACTTTAAGCCCCGATTGGCTGAACATCTGACATCCATCGATTTTAAGCCCTAATTGGCTGAACATCTGACATCTATAGGCTTTAACCCCTGATAGGCTGATCATTTGGAATTTGTCGATTTAAGCCCCGATTGACTGAACATCTGGCATCTGTCAATTTTACGCCCCGATTGGCTAGACATCTGACATCTATCAGTTTGAAGTCCTGATTGGCTGAACATCTGACATCTATTGGCTTGAGTCCTGATTGGCTGAACATCTAACATCTGTCGACTTTAGTCCCAATTGGCTGCACATCGAACATCTGTCAGTTTTAAGGCCCGATTGGCTGAACATCTGACATCTGTCGGCTTTACGTCCCGATTGGCTGAACATCTGACATCTGTCGACTTTAAGCCTCTATTGACTGAACATCTGACATCTGTCGACTTTAAGCCCCGATTAGCTGCATATCGAATATCTGTCGATTTTAAGCCCTGATTGGCTGAACTGGTATCTGTCGGCTTGAGCCCTGATTGGTTGAACATCGATGAGCTTGCACCCCGATCGACTGGAACATCTGACATCTGTCGGCTTTAAGTCCCGATTGGCTGAACATCTGATATCTGTCAGCTTTAAGCCCTGATCGGCTGAACATCTGGCATCTGTCAGTTTACGCCCCGATTGGCTGAACATCTGACATTTGTTGATTTTGAGCCCTGATTGGCTGAACATCTGACATCCGTCGGCTTTAAGCCCCGATAGGCTGATCATCTGACATCTGTCGGTTTAAGCCCCGATTTTTTGAACATCTGGCATCTGTCGATTTTACGCCCCGATTGGCTGACCATCTAACATCTGTCGGCTTTAAGCCCCAATTGTCTGAACATCTGACATCTGTCGATTTAAACCCCGATTGGCTGAACATCTGACATCTATCGGTTTAAGCCTGAACATCTGACATCTGTCAGTTTTACACCACGATTGGCTGAACATCTAGCATCTGTCGGCTTTAAGCCCCGATTGGCTGAACATCTATCGACTTAAGTCTCGATTGGCTGGACATCTGGCATCTGTCAGTTTTAAGCCCTGATTGGCTGAACATCTGACATCTGTCGGTTTAAGCCCCGATTGGCTGAACATCTGACATCTGTCGATTTTACGCCCTGATTGGCTGAACATCTGGCATCTATCGGTTTTAAGCCCCGATTGGCTGAACATCTATCGGCTTGAGCCCTGATTGGCTGGACATCTGGCATCTGTTGGTTTTAAGCCCCGATTGACTGAACATCTTCGCATATCATTGATTCTGTTGACTCTCTTTGAAAATCTTTGAACATCCGTCAGCTTAAATGCCGATGGTGGAACATCTGTCGGCCTAGGCGCCGATGGTTAGAATTTTGACTTATCTTGGCTGGCATTGCCGGTGATTCATATGTATGAGCGTTTATCGGCTTGATCGCCGATGGTTGGACATCTCGAACATTTTGGAGGATTGTTGGGCATCTATTGGCAGGGGTGTCGATGGCTGAATGCTTGACATCTGTCGGCTAAGACGTCATTGGTTGAACATTTACTGGATTGATTGCCAATGGTTAGTGTTTGACCTCCTTTGTCTTTAGGGGTTGCTAGAACATCTACCGGTGAGGGTGCCGATAATTGACATCTTGAGGCATTGTTGGACTTCTTTGAGCACCTTTTGAGCATCGTCGAACATCTATCGGCTTGGGCACCGGTGCATTCATCATCCTCATCCTGGAACATTGTTAAGCACCGATTGGGTTGAGTACAGATGCATCCATCTTATGTATTCTTTAGCTATTGTGAAGCACCTATCAGTCTGAACACTGATACATTCATCATTCTCTCCTTTGAGTGCCATTGTTCACTCATCGGTTTAAATGCCAAAACATTGATCTTATATATTCTTTTAGATATTGTTGAGCATCTACTGATCTGAACATCGGTGATTAGGTGTGCTTCTATCATTTTTCATTTATTTATCATTCATCATTGATTGCTATTTGGGACTCCATCATTTGGATAGCCCCTGACATCAGCAGCAGACGTGCAGTGTAAGAATCTGTGATAGAACAGCCCTTGAAAGGCCTACATTCCAATTTCATTCATCACTGCTATAAGTGATCATTGTTGTGTTTTTCCTTGTTGTTTTGATGAGTGATGGTGTGTCAGAAATTTCACCCTATTGTCGACCTCAGCGCAGATATCATCAATAGGATGTGAAGAAGATGAAGGCAATGAGGAAACTCCTTTTCAAGCTACTCAATGGACTCAGTATCGACTGGGGCAGGGACGTTAGCCTCGACCTCTATTGGAGAACCAAAGTCTTGAACTTCGAGGCCTGCACCTTCCGAGGTGAATTCTACAGATTGCTCCGACTACGTCACCTTTTCCAACTCGGTACCAGCAGTGATCACCAGAGCAGTTGTTTCACTGACTATTTCTCATTCAAAATCAACACCCTCGGAGGTGAATTCATCATGTTGTTCCAGCTGGGCCGCCTGTTCCAGTTCAGTATCGGCCTTGATTGCCAAAATAGAAGTATCGCCAGTCATCTCTCTAAGCTCTGCGCCAGTCGACGTCTCGGTAGTAGCAGCATCAACTAGTTCTGACACGGTTTCCACGGACTAAAGCTAAAGTTGCTCTGCGGAGGGTTGACCAAAGCCCAGTCATGAAACGAACCCACCCGAGAACTTTAAAGCAATCAACCTTAGCACGAGAGCCATGCCCATAATAGGGGTAAAAGCTGTGGCCCTCGCTTGAAAGGGGGAGAAGGCAGCCATGGTGTCCACTACTAGCAATGTTAGCCCCACTCAAACCATAGGCACCTACAAGGGACCAAATACGAAAGAGTTGGAAAGAAAGAAACATGCCAGATCTCCTACTATGAATGGTGACATATATGAAGAAAGTCACTAACGAAGAAGAATCTCACCTCAACTGGTACAAGGCCCAAATCACTAGTCCCTGGGCCTCCAATGCTGGCTATGCGAGGCTTGAAGTGATTCCCCCTTCTCCTGTAACGAGGCGGGGCACACTCAAGGGCCCTAACGTCAGCCGGGGTAGGCTGAATGTGGGGAGGTCACTCCCATAAGAGAGGGAGAGGGTGCTGGCTCCCGACTCTAACTCTTGCCCCTCTTCATCGCTGGAAGGTTCGTAGTCGACAGGTTCTTCAGAAGGTGGACTCTCAGACAACTCGACAACTGTCATGCTAGGGCCCTCGGGGCACACCGAGCCGTCCTGTGTTGCCTCTAAAGAAACCTTCTTCACAGCTAAGGCGGCCAACCTCTCCGAAGACTGCCGGGTTGGCAACACACCTGGAGCCGAGAGCTCAAGAGAAGGAGCTACAATAGGCTCTGAAGGGATGATATCTGGCCAATGAAAATGGGGTTGATAAAAAGAAGAAGAATAAGCATCCATGCTCAAAGTCTTATGACCAATAACAGTACATTCACTGCCATGGCTAGGTGTTTGTGAAGGGAGATCGCTTTCGGCTGGAACTATGGGTACTTCGGTACCTTCAACCCCCTCGGGGCCACTAGCAGTTACGACCTCTTCCACGGTCAGAGCAGAAGGGGCCACTGGGTCTGAATGAAGAAGACAAATTAACAAAAACCTAGTCCATGTCCAAATGGAGTAGATCAAAGAAGTGTACCTATCAAAGAAGGCGGTTGTTCATGCATTACCTCAAACTCTTCAAAGGAGGGGACCTCTGGTAATGGAACACTGGGTCCTGTCACCACCTGCATCCCTTGCGCAGAGACCTCCGCTCGAGCCTTCTTAGCCTGAGAAATGGCCTCCTTCACTCGAGATCTTTCGTGCTTCCGAGACCCTCTGGAAGGCAGTGGCATAGTGGTCGGAGCTGTGACCGGGCTTCAAAATAGCTATGCTTTTGTGCCGTAGAAATTAACTTTCGATATTCCAGAGTTATTTTGGAATCTGGGAAATCTGCAAAAGAAATGTGGGCACCCAATGGTTATGCGGAAGACATGCATATATGTCGAAAATAGAAATGAACAAAGATAAAGAATGAGCAGAACGAGACAGGATATACCTGGTGGGCCTTAATATAATGAAGAAAGAGACCAATAGTACAATGGAGGTTCCTCATCCTTGGATGCACCCTCCCGAACCAGCCAGCAGATGTTGCCAACAGTGGTACAATGTTCAGCTAGAAGTGACAGATCTTCATGGCCATGAGTTGATAGGCTGTAATACAAGCCAAGATGGTCTATTCCCCATCCGTCAGCGTATTTGAAGGCAGTAAATAAAGGCCTTTCCAATATCACCTCGGCCGTATCAGTTATGGAAAAGCCGTGAATGCGTAACAAAGCAAACAGCCAGGAGGTTTGAGCATATAAAGTTGGTCGTCGATCCTCCTTCCGTACAAAAGTCCTATAAGGACATAAACGGTCAATCTCCAGATGCCACAAAGTAGGAGATGTGATGGGCTCCTCGACCTACAGTGAAAATTATTGCAAAGATACCTTGCCACTTCCAACCCGACATAAGCCTCGAAGAGTCTCCATGAAGTCGTCCTTCTTGATTTCAGGAAGCACAGGCTGTGGTTTGGATGTTTTCTATTTCATAGATTTTCATGCTGTTAAGTAAGCCTGCACTTTGGGTTCTCTCCTGGACTTCAATCTCCGCAGATGATGAGGATCGATCTTGAATACTGTTTTAATGATCAAAATTAATGTTAAAACCTCATTTGGATGTTTAATGGATCTTTCATTGGAGCATAGAATATTACGAAACTATTTTACCTTAATAGCATTGCTTTCTTGTAAACAAATTTGGTTTATCTTCTTTGACATTTTAAACTTCTAATCACCGTTTCTCAAAAAATCTGTAATATTGTTCAAAATCCACCAGAAGATGGTCGATGAAAAGGATTCACCTTCCCTCTTTTTGTGTCTATCCCTATTTACTCCTTCAAAATCCCCTCACATATAAGCCAAGAACCTACTTTTTAAAAAATGATTGTCATCTCAGAGATTCCAATGATTAAAACCTCTTTTCATAATCATTTCTGTTTCCAGTCAAAATGCTTTCCCAGGACAGTGTTTAGACGGAGGATCAGGCAATTCATCTTTTCAGGTCATATATCTCCTCAATGAGACCTTCAATGACCCCCAGCAGGTAGGTCTGATAGAATGTGTAAAACTCACCAAACAAAGAATGATGACCCTTCATATACCAAAAATCACATCCTTCTAACTTCCTCTTATTGGATATAAAGGCAAAGGATTTCTGCATAGTCAGGCTAACCTTAGTCAGTTTTCGTCTTCCACATCCTAATATTTTTGGGCCAGTCCTGTAAGGATTGCAATTACTTTGTTTTCACCTTCTTGATTTATGTCAACAGCTCCTTTATTCCTTACAAAGCAATTATTATGTCTTTCCTATGAGTATGAAGGTAGACCTTCCCATACCCCCCACCCCCAATGAAACAGGCTATTGCACTATCAAAAGAACCACAGGCTGTGACAGGGGTGGTCGAGAAACCATTCAAGTGGCATGCCAAATGGGAACAGAATGTTTGGTTTGTTGTGCAAGCTCGTCGCTTGACATCCACCCATAGCTTTGCAACTGAAACAGGCCCAACTGTTTTGGCTCTTTAAAAGCCATTGTAGCACATCTCCTTGCAAGTTTTTTTGCATCCACATGAGAAATCATATGTTAACAGAGTATTTTATGGATTACACGCTAGCAATAGAAAATGCACATTCTACCTTTCTCTCAAGGAACTGTGATATTATCCACCTTTAAAAACACGAACCACCATGAAAATGTATACAAAGATAGACATATATACATACATGCATAAATACACATGTACACATGTATGTACATACATAGTTTCAAGTGCATATAAAAACATAAGCCCAATCATTTTGCCAGTAGGAAAGAGATAAAACAGAATGAAGAACCTGAGAAATGGTAGGGGTGGCAGGTTCAGAGAAACACTTCTCGAACCAAGTGTTTTGCTTCTTCCATTGTTGTGAAAATGGCTTCCAACGCAAATTCCATGCCATACCAAGATGGTCTAAAATCTGCAGAGGAATAATGCACAATGTACGTATGTATCACTACGGCTTATAACATAATATCATAGAGAACCTTTTCTACCTGAAGTCTAACAATTGTGGAATTGATAAACTCGGTGCTCTCCTTGCTGGCATTGGAGATGTAAATGACAAGCTCCTAAAATATCAGTGGTTAAAACAATGTTAAAGAAGGACATGGAATCAACAAATTCAACCATAGAACCATCTACATCACCTCCTTGGCGTCAGTAAGCCTTCCATGAAACTCATCGCAATCCCCCTCTTGCAAAGCCCTTAAACAACTATTTAATCAACAATAACAGTGAATTAATGTGGTCCAAGTTAACTTATCAAGAACATGTAGAAGCTGATTTATTCAAATTTAAAAGGCAAAAATGCAAGTAAATGAGAAAAATCAATAAACAATCTCTTAAAAGAGGACAAAGCACCACCGATGGATATGGTTTTGTTATTGAAATTTATTAAGTTGTCAAACAAGAACTACAAAAAAGGAATCAATAGGTTTTGATCTAATCAGCAGCTGCTCACTGATACAGTAAGCCACTGTACACTGCTATCCTCCTCAGATTGACATTATGGGCAGAGTGATCAGTCATGAAGAATTTAATGCACATGTACAGATGCGAGACAATCACACGAATGTCAACAAGGTGGGAACAGAAAAGGTACAACAAGAGTACTTCAACTATGATATGCACCCATGTGTGTACCAACAAAAACCATGTTAGCATGACCGGAGTCAAATAATGCATAAAAATTGCCCAAACAGAACAGCATGACAGCCTTATCCTGGTTAGACTCTCAAGCAAACTGTTGATTGAGAAAAGGAGGAAGAGAGACACAAGAGATGGAGAACCTGAATAGGAAAGGGTTGCAATTTCTGGGGAACACAATCGGTTACCCAGTCCCAGCCGCAGCCCTCAAAACACTTTTATAATAATAGGGCAGTCAAATGCAAAGCACTTAGGACTTAAATACCCCTGGTTAAGTAACCAACCAGAAGGTATAATAGCAGAGAAACAGAAAGAAAACAAAAAAAGAATAAATAATAAAAATGCCCTCAATTGCTTCTACAGTTCCCCTCAAGCTGAGAAGAGATGTCTCCCATACACAGCTTGTCAAAAGCGCTCCCGCCAAGTGGGATTTATCGGCAGGAAATCTTCATAAAGAAAAACACATATTCGGCCTTTTCTTGGCCCCATTGAAGTGGGGGTTTAGAGAAGAACCATTCCTTTTGGATTATTTGGCGATCAGGTTCAAACATCAGATCGTTATTGGTTGGTTTACAGACTGCAAAGCCACTGATGCCCACGCCTTTCGAGACAGAGCTGTTGAATTCACGGAATACATGCTTCAACATTATGGTCCCATTTTAGTGAGAGCTGGAGTATATCAAAGCGTTTATGCTTCTCGCTTCTGATACCCGATTTCAAAGGGCTTGTGCTGCGGCATGATGGAGGTGTTTTGCCCTGAGTACAACACTTTTTACACAGCAGAAGGGGAGACCTCTTTGGACTTGTGGAGCTTGCATCAGTTGTCCGGCCTCCCTATCGACGGTGAACCATACAAAGAAGTATGCTGGCTAGACTGGCTCAAAGATCGCATTGACGGCGAAGGCCGATATTACCTTGGGTATGCATATCGATACCTCATGAAGGTGTATCGGACCTTGTGGTTGTCTACTCAGGAAGTCCCCAAAACTTCTTCTTCCCACGCCCGTTCGTGCAAGGAAAGGAAGCGGGTGTGGCTGGGGCTGTGGCTAGAATATTTCTTTGGAGGTGAGGAGCAGTACAAAGACTTTCATTCTGTCGGAGTAGCTCCAAGTAGGCTAAAAAAGTGGGCCCGCCGAAAGATCCATCTGTCCCCTTCTCTCCAAAAAGCGCGGCGAGGTGGCCCTAACCCAGTGGGAGTGGACCCAATTATGCATTGTCCAGCCTACCTAACATATTGGCTGTGTACATTCGCTCTCCCGCAGGGGGATGAGACGGTGATTCGCGCTGAGGCTGTATACCCGGCGTGTTTAATGGCATGGGGCGTGAAGCTGTTACTTTGCCCGGATGCTTTATGCTTCATTTACAAGATGCTGGGAGATCTTCATCATACACGTCTTCCCAGAAATCTGCGGACTGTAGGTCCGCTTCACTTCTTCAATGCTTGGGTGTGCTCTCTATTCCTTGAGTATGCTCCCCGGATGCTGCAGTCATCCAATCTATTTCCCAGGATGCTCGAGTTTGCTAGTACCGAGCCTCAGCAAGCGTCAGACCAGCTGTTTGCAATCAGGGGGCAATTGACAAAAATGCCTGTGAATGCCCCTGGAGCTTTACACTTCTGGAATTTGGCTGCCCACTCCAGCCCGTTAGTAAACTGCATGCAGGAGTGCAAGTTTGGTGAAGTAGAAGAATATGTTCATCCTATCGCAGGCAGAGTCTGTACGAGACCATCCCTGGAGCCGGAGCTGACAGATTGGGCATTATCCATCAGGCCCAGTGTTTTGGTTTTCAGGAAGGGTGGGAGCACTTATTAGAACCCTATTATCCCTTCCGATTTGGCTGGAATTTCTGCTATGACCAGTAAATTCCTCCCTCTTCAGCGCAGTTTCCACTGGAGAGCCGATCAAGAGCAGGATCGGCCACTATTGAAGAAGCCCACACCTGGTGGGACTATTTCCATCACCGCGAGGTAGTTTCTTTCAGAGTGCCAGCTCCTGGTTAGCTTCCTCGTGTCACATCAGAATGTATCAAGTGGTGGAATGGCCGTATCGCCTTTTACAGACTTTCCAGGAATGACTGCTGGGATCATGCAGAGCGTAAATTCTTGAACTCCTAGCCTTCCCCAGTATTTGAAATCGATCCCCATCATCTGTGGAGATTGAAGTCTCAGAAAGAGTCCGAAGTGCAGGCTTATTTGTCCGCTTGAAAATCAGTAAAGTAGCAAACATCCAAGCCGCAGCCCGTGCTTCCGGAGATCAAGAAAGATGAATTCATGGAGACCCTTCGGGGCTTGTGCCGAGTTGGCAGCGGCAAGGTATCCTTACAGCAGTTCCCATTGCCAGTCGAAGAGCCCATTGCCTCTCCTGCTCTGTGGCGTCCGGAGACCGACCATTTGTGCCCCTACAGGACTTTTGTACGGAAGGAGGACCGGCTCCCAACTTTATATGCTCAGACCTCTTGGCTATTTGTTTTGTTACGCATTCACGGCCTTTCCTTAACTAATAAGGCCGAGATAATATTGGAGAGGCTGTTGTTTACCGCTTTCAAATATGCCGACGGATGGGGTATCGACCACCTCGGTTTGTACTACAGTCTGTCGGCTCATGGCCATGAAGATCTGGCTCTCCTGGCTGAAAGTTGTGCCACTATAAGCGATGTCTACTGGTTGGTCTGGGGGGGTGCGTCCAGAGAGAAGGAACCTCCTATGTATTATTGGTCTCTCTCTCCATTATATTCCGGCCCACCAGGCAAGTCTTGTCTTGCTCTGCTTATTCTTCGTCTTTTGTTCATTTCTTCTTTCGGCACATATACACATCCCCCGAATGATTATTGGGTGCCCATACTTCTTCTTGCAGATTTTTCAGATTCCAAGACAACTTTGGAATATCGAAGGCTAATTTCCAAGGCGCAGAAGCCTAATTACTTCGAAGCCCCAGTTATACACATGAGCTCCAGATATTCTGAAAATTGATGTTTAGCAAAGAAAATATATTGCAGACACGAAATAACACACACATGCGCATGGAGACAGGCGTCAATGCTTCGTACCGTAAGCTACTACATCTTTCTCTTTCATTTGGGAAAGTGAAGGCGGAAATAGGGTTGCTGGTAACTTCTATAGCATTAAAGAATTTTTTTAAAAAATGCTAACACTAAGGTCAGATTGCACATAAGCGGAGGGGAAAAAAACATCGGACCTGCTTGTCAAGCGGGTGTCTGAAGTCATCCGCATCGAGATCACGGAAGACAACGGGACGAGCAGAAGAAGCGGAAGAGGTGGGGTAAGTGGAAGCAGAGGCAGAAGAAACCCTGCAAACCACCGCAGCCGCTGCAATTCCGCGCCGCTTGCTCGCCTGCAACTCGACCCGCAGCACTGGATAGTCCCGCTGGAGCCTCTGCCTCGAAATCGGGCATGTAGCTGGCGGCGAGGGCTTCTGAGACAAGCTCTCACAGCAAGGGAGGAACAAGGACGCCATGAGACCCCCAGACGAGAGAGAGAGAGAGAGCACAAGTTGCACCGGCTACGCAAATTCATTTCGTATGGCGGAATATTCGTATGGATCTCCGCGGTTTATCATAAGACGAGACAACAGCCCGGATCGGACGGTTCATATCGGAGGTGTACGGCCGAGAAGGGCGAGAGATACGCCGTGTAAAGATGTCCCGCGAGAAACTTAGGCGTTTGCCCTGGTGGCCACACTTCGCACCGCAGCTGCTGGCACGGGCGGATTTCCCCACCCGCCCCCCTCTCACGTTTTTGACGCTGGGGGAGGAAATATCCACAGGAAGAGTGACGTCAGGAGTTGGACTCGCGCGAATGAGGTTTGAACTGACGAGACACTATGAGGTGTCCGTGCGTCCAAGCGCTGTTGTCAGATTGGTCGCCGTCCGGTGAATCTTATGAAAATCCTGCAGCTGACTTTAACTCGGGAAATTGTGGTTCCCAGGAAGAAATCCATCTTGGATTTCCTTTGGCTCTCTTTTAGGGATGTCATTGAGTTGGGTCAACCCGATATGAGATTTGACCCGACTTTGAGTCGAGACATAAGTTTTTTTTATCTGTAAATTTTTAGTAGTTCATCTTGAATATTTTTAATTGAACTTCAAAAGAATCATTTACTAAACTCTAATGTCACTAACAATGGCCTTACTTTCAAGCTCATATTTAGAAAAAATGATCATAACTTTTGTATGTATATCTAATAAACATTTGGGTCACGACAAAAAGCTCTACCAAGAAATATTTTTTGAGAAATACTTGTTGCCCATGGATGTGCACATTGCACGCTCCGTTGTGATTACTCACGACCTATACAGTTTCAGTTTCATCGCGAGTCATGTTCGTCTACTCGCGTAGATCAATAACAGCTGAGTGTGTGCCGAACTGACGCACACTACGCGTGTGCATCAAGTATCTCTCCAAGGTTTTTGAACCTTAAAGTCATTCCAAGGTCCCCTCCCCCCTCTCCTAGAGCTGGCAAATAGTGTTGCTAAATAATTTTTGCAATATTGGAATTAGCATGCTCATTGTGTGGGCATTCTTAAATCAAGATGTGTTGCTTGCGTGTATACATGGGATTGTTTAAAATTATATGACAAAAATTAAAGTGTTTGGAGAATTTATCTGTGGAACGACCGCAAGGTTTTGAATGATATCTTTTAGGCTTTCGACATTTAACTGAGGCAAGAAGGTGAGAAAAGCGAAAATTGCAATATCGCAAACACCTCTAGAAAAATGTGACGTCAATTGTCAACATGTAGAAAAATTACAGCGCATTTAATTTTTGCATGTCCAAAGATTTGGTGAGAAGCTTCCAATAATTGACATTTACGGGAACATATATACACCCCTTGTGATATTGGCATATATATATATTGCAGGAATGAGTCCATTATATAGCACCACCACCAAGTCTTGTACGCACGGTATGCTTTGTTGTTCATGTCATCATCTCGTAGAACCTTTACAAAAAAAAATCTTCTTATAGAAAGTTTAATTATTTCCTCGTATAATTCTCTGTTGCAATTAATGGCATGATACTAGGAGAAAGAAGAAAAAACATGCCACGATCTATGTTTCATTTGGAAGCCACGGCTTTCTCATAATTTTGAAAAAGAGCGATAGACTATTTAACTCTTATGAAATCACGTATGTGGCATGATAGCGTAGAGTTTGCTTTTATAACTTAGTTGAGGAATTTACCCAAGAGTCTATATGTCAACCATAATCTAAGGATGAATGGATCGAGACTCTGTACCTCTAAAGTGAGGTCCATGGATATATCGTAATGCCATTAATTGTTAGTTAGAGTTGACCAAGTAGGATATATACAGTTATAATGTTTGTTATAACTAATCTTTTAGGGTCATTTTGGTAACAGGTTAGGTTAGGGGCGGGTGACTTACCCGGGTTAGTCCACCTCACCCCTAACCCTAACCCGGATAGATTAACTCATTCCATACTAGATTGAAGTTTCTCAATGAAAGATGCCTTTGTACTTAAGATAAACTTTCAGATTCAAGAAGGTATAACTTATCAAAACATGAAAGACTAGTTTAAGTCTATTAAACCTTAGCACAAATATTTTCAAGATCATTAAACAATAAGGCTCAAGAAGCCATTAACTTTAAACCAATAACTTTCATGCTCAGGCTAGTCATAAAGCTCCATAAAAAAAGATTCTTCTTGAAGATTTACCTTGATTAGTGAACTCAATAACAAATCGAAAAACCTCCAAGAAGTTCAAGGTATTCAAGGAACTCTGGAAACAGTTAGCTGATCATTGCAAGAGATGGCAGTTTCCAGACAAATCAGAAGGCTTCATGGACATCCTAGTTATTTCAGACCCAAGGTACGAACATGGAGTATTAACATCATTATTCATAGGTCTGAATTGTGTAGGGAGTGCAAATGAGTGGAAGGTGAGAATTGATTATAAACACTCCCCCTGAACTTGTGCACAGAGTTCGGACAGAAAGTAGCTTTCAGGCAGAATGAACTAAGAACAAGAATTTTTTATGGTAAGCAAGCTCCCCCTTAGAAGATGCAGACTGTACTCATGTCAACAAGAATGAATGTATGAATGCAGACTGAATTAATTAATGTTTGCTCCCCCTCAACTTGTGCATGGGCTGCCATGGAATATGCAACCTATGACTTATGTTAGCACACAATCCAATGTAAATGATGCCACTTGTTTGAAATGTATTGTTGTGTCCCTTTTAACATGATATGTATTGGTGTATGAGACCACAGAATGATGCAAGCATAGGTCAGGTGCAATGTATTCTTAACTGAGATGCAGACTGGATTTTTAATGTGCATATGGATACATGATACTTACTCCCTCTCTCCAAATGTTCTAAGTGTGCAAGTTAGACATAACAGGATAGCAAGGAAGTATGAGTGAAACATGCCAGTCATGCAGTGTTGGGTCCCTTGATCATGAGATGAATGATAGTGCATGAAATTCCAAGATGATGCTTAATGATCACAACACATACAGATTTAAACATATACAATGCACTTCTACACCAAGGTGCTCACCCTTAAACTCTCCCTTTATTGAATGCTCATGGAAGTTAAGATAGACAATCATCATGTCATTTGTCCACATGAGTGATGAGTTGGGATATATGCAGTCATGGAAGACATCATCAAAAATAATGATCAACAATGCTAAGGAAGAAGTTCACATGGCTGTTAAATGGTAGAAGGGATCAAACAGCAACTCAATCATCATAGCAATTTCATCAACATGATAAATTTCACATAAGTTAAACATCTGAATTTTATGACTTCTGGTACAAGGTGGAGGTGTGGATCTGAAGACCCTACTCATGCACAGTGAGAGTTCCGGGCAAGCTTGACCTGCCTTTCTGCACATCACTGTTTGATATGCCAGGGCACAAGCTGAGTGTTTAGCAAGTAACCCAAGTTTGATGTTCATTTAAAAACATGGCGGATGTTACAACATTTCATGGAAGCAAATTCAGTTTAAAGAATTTTATTGGTAACATGACAGACTTATAATGCAATATTTACACAGCTAACTAAATAGGCATGCTAACACAAAATGAGAAGTTTATTTACATACCTGTGCCTTGAGCTTTTATTTACCTAACCATCTATTTTTTAGCTCCAAGGCACCCTACAACAAAAATTCTCATTTGAACTTTTTAGGTACCCAAGCTTGCTTGAGTCTTGGTTGGTTAGCAGCACTTCTAGCAAATGACTTTCTTTTCTTTCTTGTCTTCTGGTCACCCACTCTAGTCCAAGGACAGAGAATGGATGTACGTCCATATTCACCACAATAGAAGCAGCGCATAAGAAATTTACCAATCTTTCTGTGTGAAGGTGCATTGAGCCTTTGTGAATGAGCATGGATAATGAGTTTTACCTTTCAAGCGCTAACAGTCTTTGACTGTGTGGCCAATTTTATCACAATGGTGGGAGCAAGGAGGCATACGTCTTCTGGCAGCCTTGAAGTGCGTTGATCTGTCCTGATGGGTGCCTTGATGCAAAGGGTCATACCCGGGCTTCTGAATGGTAGTATGTTGAGCAACCTTTCCCCCAGAGTTGACCTGCTTCTTGCCATTGCTTTTAGCATTATTTCTTCTGTTCTTGCCTGTTCTAAGTTCATCATTCCTCAAATGAAGTAATCATGCATAATATGACCATGTCTACCACAATAGAAGCAATAAACATTCATTTTATGAGTAGCATGGTACTTAGCATGAGATTTCCTAGCATTCATTTCCACATTAGCAAAATCACATTTCTGTTTATGCCAGGGAACATTATTTTTCTGATTGCTACTTTGATTTTGGTTTTTCTTTTGAGCAGCATGCACAACAACACAATCAAACTTATTTTTATGTGTTGGCTTTTGTGTATTCAATTTTTGATTTCTATCTTACTTTTTATTTTTTTGAGCACTAGATTGTCTTGGGGGACCACTAGAGGTACTGGCCTCATGAGTGTGTGTGTTCATGCTCAACACATAATCTGATTGAGATATGATAAACAATAATTCACCTAATTGATTTTTTTTATCTTAGGCTCACAATTTATTGAGGGCTAGTCATTAATTACTTGTTCAGGGAGGTCATTAAACCCTTGGTGGAGGGTAGTAATTGGCACAAGAATCAAACAAGGTTGACCTGAGGGGTTAATAGGGGTTGAGAGGAGCTTGAAGGATGATTTGGTGAGAAGGCAGCATGAGGAGGGTGTGAGTCAGTGGCATCACCACCGACTTGCTGCAGGCACATTATGGGGGAAGGTCAACGCCAGCAATAAGGTGGACATAGGGGTGATGGTCTACGCAGGCCTAAGGAGGTCGATGCACAGGTGAGCCAGGGTCCGTGCATGCCGGCTGGAGGTCTGAGCAGACTGGGTTAGGAGGTCCGAGCAGGCTAGGCTGAAGGGTTGACGCAGCATGGGCTAGAGGTCCGAATAGGTTGGCTGGAGGTCCCAGCAGACTGGGTTGGGAGATCTGAGCAGGCTGGCTAGAGGGTCGATGCAGTATGATGACTTGGCCAGGGGGATGGCGCGTGGATGGCGTGAGTCATTGGCGTCGCCACTGACACGTTGAGAGGGATATGGAGTGGGTGGTGGCGCCACCGACTCACAAATTTTCATGGATTTAGCTTTGGAGGGATTTTGGAACATGGTTCTTATGAAAGCTCCTGATTCTTTAATCAAATTGAAACTTTAGGAGTTCGAACGTGAGTATAGAGATATGTACACATGCACTTGCATATATTTATTTATTATTTCTTTCATTTTACTTATTCAACATCTTCTTTTATTATTCTATGCGAGGTTTATGTCCATCCTCAAGCACAATCAACCAGCTCTTGAGTTCATCAACTGAAAGTATGGGGCCCTGCCACAGGCCGATAACAAGCATGATGGTATGCATATAACTCTCGTCTAGTCATTAAAATTTTGAAAGCAATCAGGCAGCATCTCCCTAGATCAGGGAGTGCTCCCATAATCAATCGGATCAACACATGAAGAGATTGGTGTCAAACCATAAATCAGTGAGAAGGCATAGATAGGACTATCTCAGAACCCAAGATCAGCACATTCATGAATCCTGAGGGCCAGCCTACTAAGGATCTGTGCAGATCTGGGAGAGGGTGCTGAATGGTCGATATGTAACCAAGTAGGTAATGTTTTATATCTCATCTGTGCAAGGGGCTTCCAGGGGAACATGTCATCAAACGACAGACCCCCTAGAACCCGTGATGAGTATAGATTCGCAGGATCAAAGTATCAAGCAGGCCTGTTGTACCCTCCCCCGGGGGTTAATCCATGAGTATTATCATTCATACTAATGCGCACAGACGGGGATCATTGAAACAAACCAGAATCCTGGCACCTTTTCTGAGCTATGATGGACAGTCCTGGCCCATGGAATTGGGCTCGTGTCTGATTCAGAAGGGGACCAGAAGGCTTGGCCAACAACGACAAAGTGAAACCTTCGATGACCCTCGATCAAACACCCCCAGTGCGGGACACTGTTGATTTCTGAGCGAAACCATATGGGAGCCGGAATATATATATGGGGATTTACTACCGTCCCTACAACTCATCAGGGAAGAGAATGAAAGGGCGCCTAGTGTTCCCGCTTCTTAGACACTACTCTTCGTTAATTGGTGAACAAACGATACATTTATCGGTGGAATCAATGACAAGGGATGATGCTCCCGGGGAGCAAATTTGATGTCGCCCAGTTAGGGCATGGCCATGGACCATTTCGCAGAAAGAGGAGGTAAATCTTATGGGCTTTCCCACTTTTTTCGAGTGATCATAGGATCGACTGGAACTTTAGCCCCTGAGGGCCTCCTCACACTCGAGAGGGAAACCAGGAAGCTCGAGGTAAAATAAGTAAACGGCGAAAGCGATACCAGAAGCAACACAGACTGTAGATAGAATACAAAGATTGCAATTCACAGAACCATGATATTCTTCTTATTCATTCTCCTCTGCAATCGTAGAGGGATATAGATGGGGGATACAACAATCGGGAAATTGAGGGGGAGCAACTAAAATAGAAAAGAAAAGGAAGACAGAATATAGAGTACAGAACGAAGAAACTAAAACCTCTCGCCTTCCACCCTACCTTTCTTTCTTTCTTCTGGATATCTCCCTCTCAGAAGCTATTGCCCTCTTCTACTACTCTATCTCTTTCACCGCTCTATTCTCTCTATTTCCTCTATTCTTCTCTATATCTCCTTCTCCCTTTTTTTGTCTCGTAGGGCAAAAGCCTACTTTATAGCTAGCCCAGAAGTAGGGTGAGTCGGTGGTGATGCCACCGACTCGCCGGCCTGCCCCAGGCATCCGACCGACTCGTCGGCGTGCGTTTTGGCATTACTGACTCGTCCGCGAAGGCGCTGCCGACTCAATCGCAAGGGCGCTCGATTGCCACCGACTCAACTGCTACCAAATCACCCACGAAGGCGCCACTGATTCAGTGAGGGGTATTTTCATAATTTTGATATTTTTTTTCTAAAGTTGGCACGACAAGAGCTTGTGGCCTAGAGTAGCACTGGGGTTGATCCAGTGGCCCCAAAATGTACTTCGAAGCCCTGATTTTTAGATTTCTGGTGATTTCTGGCACGTGCCGAACCCATACTGATTTTCTCAGGTTTTACCCTGATTCAACCTTCGGCACTTTGATTTGTGCTCCCAGGCTTGTTTTAGAGTCACGTGGGGCTTCTTCTTCGAGTGGGTCATCCCTCAAAGTATTTTCGCCTTGGCTAGGCGTCTTTATGGCCACTTACGGACCGTTCTAACATTCCGTGTGTGTTAAGCGGATTTCCCAGATTTTTTGCTGATATCACCCTCGACAGTAGATATCTTGCTTTCGGGCCTACTTTACACTAGTACGAAGCGTCTTCATTGAGTGGGCGACCACTGTGAAGGTATTTGGCCACTTACGGACTGCTTCGGTACTCTGGGCACCCTGATCGGGTCATCCAAGTTTTTTGCTGATTTAGCCTTCAGCTCCCTATTTTGAGGAACTAGGGGCATTTCTTCATCTCGGGAGGGGTTCCTTATCAGGTGGAGGATCACCTGATACATTCTTGTCCTAGATGGACGGGGTGTGGATGTATATCTGACACGATTGCTTCATTGTCGGGTTCATTGGCTACGACCGTTATTCGGCCTTAGTGAGCTGTGGTAGATATTTTACCCCGAGATGATGCGATGTGGAGTCCTCAGTACTTCTTATGAGGTGACCTAAGGCTTCAGTGATCCAAGTGGACCCGTCTTTGACTTTCAGTTGATTTCTTCTGGCACATGATTAAAGCCCAGTAATATTTTAGATGTCAACAAATGCCCCCAGTCGTGGACGTCGCGAGTGAAGGATGAACGGAGCGGGGTTCTCGGATGTGCTTGCTTCATCGGGCTTTGATAGGTAGGGCCCACGTTGCCCTGAGTCGGTGACATGACTTGGGTACTGTGAATTGGTGATGGCCCTAAATAGGCTGAATCGTTGACGCTTTGGCCCCTTGAGTCAGTCGCGCGCGTTGATTCGGCGACGCCCGTGGCCATTTAAGTCGGTGGCAGAGTGGCGGAAAGGCGGAGCGGTGAATCGGTGAGGCTAGCACTGACTCACCCTCCCCTTCTCCTCTCTTTAAACCCCTTCGCAGGGTTTTCAAACCCTTCATCTCCCCATCGCCCCACTCTCCTCTTCTGACGGTGGTGAGGGTTCTTTCTCCAGTAACGAAAGCTTATTCTTGGCGGCGACAGCCACCTTCTTTGGTGGTGAGGGTTTGGCCGACGAGCCCTCCCTTCTCCTTCTTCTCTTTTGCTGCACATAGTGGAGGGAGTGCAAGTTCGGTGAAGCAAAGGAATATATTCACCCGGTCTCAAGCAAAGTCTGTACAAGACCATCTCTGGAGCCAGAGCTAGTAGACTGGGCATTATCCATCAGGCCCAATGTTTTGGTTTTCAGGAAGGGCGGGAGCACATATTTGGAACCCTACTATCCCTTTCGATTTGGCAGAAACTTCGGTTATGACCAACAAATTCCACCATCTTTGGCACAGTTTCCACTAGAGAGCCAGTTGAAAGCAAGGTCGGCCGCCATTGACGAAGCCCGCACATAGTGGGACTATTTCCATCACTCCGAGGCAGTTTCCTTCAGAGTGCCAGCTCCCGAGCAGTTTCACCGTGTGACATCTGAATATATAAAGTGGTGGAACACCTGCACTGCCTTCTACAGGCTCTCTCGAAATGACTGTTGGGATTTCGCAAAGCATAAATTCTTGAGCTCCCAGCCTTCTCTGGTATTTGAGATAGACCCTCATCATCTACGAAGACTGAAGTCTCGGAAGGAGTCTGAAGTGCAAGCTTATTTAGCTGCTTGGAAATTTGTAAACCAGCAACATCGAAGACACAGCATGTGCTCCCGGAGATCAAGAAAGATGAATTCATGGAGACCCTTCGAGGTTTATGCCAGTTAGTAGTGGCAGGGTATCTCTGCAATAGTTTCCATTGCCGGTGGAGGAGCCTATCACAACTCCTGCTTCGTGGCGCCCTAAAGTTGATCGTTTATGTCCTTACAGGACTTTTGTGTGGAAGGAAGATCGGAGGCCGACTTTATATGCTCAGACCTCCTGGCTGTTAGCTTTGCTGTGCATTCACGACCTTTCTCTGACTGATAAGGCTGAGGTGGTATTGGAGAGGCCTTTGTTTGCTACCTTCAAATATGCCGACGGATGGGGAATAGACCATCTCGGTTTGTATTATAGTCTATCAGCTCGTGGCCATGAAGATTTGGCTCTTTTGGCTGAGTATTGTGCCACTATAGGCGATATCTGCTGGCTGGTTCAGAAGGGTGCGTCCAAGGGCAAAGAGCCTCCATTGTATTATGGGTCTCTTTCTTCATTATATTCAGGTCCACCAGGTAGGTCCTGTCCCATTCTGCTCATTCTTCATCTTTTGTTCATCCCTTCTTTCGGCACATATACATGTCCTCTGAATGATTACTGGGCGCCCATATTTCTTCTGCAGATTTCCCGTATTCCAAAACAAACTTGGAATACCAGAAGTTAACCTCCAAGGCATAGAAGCCTAGTCATTTTCAAACCCCGGCCGCAGCTCCGACCACTGCGTTGTTGCCTTCCCGAGGGTCTCGAAAACATGATGGATCCCGAGTGAAGGAGGCTATTTCTCGGGCTAAGAAAGCTCGAGCAGAGGTTTCTAAGTAGGAGGCGCAGGCGACAGCTGAACCTAGTGCACCATTCCCGGTGCTTCCCTCCATTGAGGAGTTTGAGTTGACGCAAGAGCAGCTGACTTCTTCAATAGGTATACTTATTTTGATCCGCTCCATTTGGACATAGACCGGCCCTTTGCAGCCCGCAGATGGTGATGCAAGGCCCGCGGCCTGGTCCGGAGCGGTGGCGGTCGGCAAGGCTTCCAGTGAGATCCCGTGGGAACCCAGCGGGGCCGATCCTGCTGGTCGGCAACGGCCCGAAGTCGAACGCAGTCGGCGCAGCAGGTTGGACGGCTCGCAAGTCGGTCGAGCTGCGGCAAGCCTTCCCCGGTCGCAGGCTTCTCTACCGGCCGAAGCCGAAGCGGCCGGCTGAGGTTGGTGTGCTGCATGACGGTATCGCCCTTGGCGCAATCGAGGAGGTACTTGCCGGCGTCTCGCTGGTGGTATGCCGGCATTCGAACGTCGCGGTCGATGCCTGCCGCGTGGGTGTGCCGGTGGTCTGCGACGACGGCGCGGCTGCAGCGATCTACCCGCAGGCGCTGGCCGACTGCGCGCGACAGCCGGATGCGGCGACTCGGGAAGAGTTCCTGCATCGGCTGGCATGGTGGCAGTGGACGGCTGAGGAGTGCCGAAGCGGGAAGTTCTGGGACTGGATGGTGGAGGTGTTGCATGCGGTTCAGTGATCCGTTCCCGCATGCCGTGTTCGAAGACTTCATCGAGCCGGAGGCAGTGCGCGCGATCAATGCGCAGTGGCCGGATGTCTGGCGCCGCGAGGATGGGAAGTTCAACCGCAAGTGGAGCAACGAGCGTCTGCCCGAGGCTGCTTTCCGGGTGGCGCAGTCGATCGATGTCGCCATGCTCGAAGAGGTGACGGGAATCGACGGGTTGTTTCCTGATCCGGAGCTCTTCGGGGCCGGGCTCCACTGCATCCCGCCTGGCGGTTTCCTGAAGATGCATGTCGACTTCAACCGGCATCCGAAGGGCTGGCATCGCCGTGTGAATGTGCTGATCTACCTCAACGAGCGCTGGGACGACGCCTGGGGCGGTCACCTGCAGCTCGGGCTCGGAGACAGCGCGAAGCGGATTGCCCCGTTGGGTGGCCGCTGCGTCGTGTTCGAGACCAATGCCGACAGCTGGCATGGGCATCCCGAACCGCTGGCGTGTCCAGACGACGTGCAGCGCCGATCGATGGCGCTGTACTACTACACGAAGGAGCCGCCGGCCGAGGCCGCGCACTCCACGATCTATCGGAAGGCGGCATGAGGATAAACATCGCTTGCGGTAAACAGACCTGGGCCGGGTACTTCTGCGTCGACGCCGTGCGCCACCCCAAGGCGTCCCGCGATCCCGACCTGCTGCATGCCTTCGAGTTCGCGCCCGCGGGAGAGCTGATCAACCCACTCCCACTTCCGGATGGATGCGCGGACGAATTGCATAGCTACCACTTCCTCGAGCACGTCTATCGGTGGGAGGCTCCGCACCTGGTCGCCGAGTTTCTCAGGCTGCTGAAACCGGGCGGCCGGCTCGTGCTCGAGCTCCCGAACATCGAAGCCGCGGCCCGCAATCTGCTGGCCGGGCTGAACGACCAGATGGTGATGTGGCCCCTCTACGGGGACCCGGGCCATCGCGATCCGTACATGTGCCACCGCTGGGGGTACACGCCGGCGACGGTGGCGGCGCTGCTGCGCGAGGCAGGCTTCGCCGGAGTCGTCGTGAAGCCGCCGATCACCCATGGCGCGAAGTCGCACCGGGATATGCGCGTGGAGGCGCTGGTCTCATGAAGGTCTTCATCGGGTATGACCCGCGCGAGGCGCAGGCCTACGAGGTCGCCGAGCGCAGCCTCAA
This sequence comes from Amorphophallus titanum, assembly GCA_024336825.1. Taxonomy (NCBI): domain Eukaryota; kingdom Viridiplantae; phylum Streptophyta; class Magnoliopsida; order Alismatales; family Araceae; genus Amorphophallus; species Amorphophallus titanum. Next base: position 66,113,777 of record JANBPO010009603.1, read on the forward strand.
GGCGCATCGCTGGGATGCAGAGGCGATCCCGCTTCGATTGGATCGGCTGGCCGCCACCGGCCTGCTGCGTCGCCCCATGGATGGCAGGGGCCAGCTCTACGACCTGCCGAGCAATGCCCCGTGCGCCACCGAGTTCGCCATCTCACGCTTCCTGGTGCCGATCTTGTGCCAGTCCGGGTGGGCCCTGTTCGTCGACTGCGACGTCGTGTTTCTCGGCGATGTCGCCGAGATCTTCGAGCTCGCCGACCCGAGCAAGGCGGTCATGGTCGTGAAGCATGGCGCCGAGCAACGCGAGGGCACCAAGATGGACGGCCAAGCGCAGGTGCTCTACCCGCGGAAGAACTGGTCCAGCGTGATGCTGTTCAACTGCGATCACCCGGCAAATCGGCGGCTCTCGCTGCAGGACGTCAACGAGCGTCCGGGACGTGATCTGCACGCCTTCTACTGGCTCAACGACAGCGAGATTGGGGAGCTCCCCGCGGAATGGAACTGGCTGGTCGGGGTGCAGCCGATGCCGGCGCGCCCGAAGCTGGCGCACTTCACACTGGGCGGGCCCTTTACCCCGGGATGGCATGGCGCCGAACACGACGAAATCTGGCTGCGGGCATCGCAGCCGCTGGCGGAGGTCGCCTGATGGCTGGGGAGTTCAAGATCGAAGGCCTGGAGCCTGCGCTGGTCAGGATGAAGGCCCTCGGGCCCACCCTCTCGGCGAAGGGAGCGCGCACGGCAATGAGGAAGGCCGCGAATGTCGTTCGGGATGCTGCGCAGGATGCGTGGAAGAAGGTCGACGATCCGAACACCCCGAACAGCATCGCCGGAGTCTCCAAACAGAGACTCAGACGGAGAGGAAAACTACGCTAGCTAAGCAACAGCAACAGCGGCGGAGTAACAACTACGATGAAGGGAACCTGATCGCCAGCCTGCAATAGCTGGTAAAACCACGGCTCTACAGCTACTCCTACCGTAGCGGGGAAAAGAACTCCAGATCTCGACATCGGGAATCGGACCACGCTAACACCAGACCTACCGAGGAAACACTCATGGCAACCCTGCCGCAGAAGCCTGCCCACACAAGCACAACCAACCGGGACCGCACAGTCCCACACTGGCACGGCGAGGCCTCGTTAATCCCTACAAAGCACCTCTGGCCACCACCTCGGGAAAACACGCTGGAACGGTCCAGAAGTCACGTCCCGCAGATGGAAAATAGAACCCGAAAATAGAAGAGTCACGACTCACATGACAGGAGTACCTTCCCACTAGAAACAAGGCCGGATGTGTCCACTGACGTCTTAGACCGTGCCTCAGGTGTCTCCCTGCATCGCCCCAGGCGGAAACTGAGACATTGCACAGGTAACCACTGAACAAGAACTAGCTGGGGTCGCGCTCATCAGCGCGGGTCCAATTGCCCCCAACCACGTGTGTACACACTAACAATGCGTCCTAAGTCAGGCCTCTGATTGGTTTTCCCCTCAGCCGGACTCTGGCTGCAAGACATGGGGTCCTACGGTAACTAGTCTAAAAATCGTCTCTCTCGGGTAAAGCCTCGCCACCACTCCCTGGTGGGACCACATGCATGTCGGAAGGTTACGACTATTAGGGAGTCACTGATTTGACCACTCTCCGAGGAGAAATTCCGAGAACCACGCACGCACCCTGCGTGAAAGTCACGAAGAACCAAGTGGCGCCAAGTCACTGGACTCTGGACAGTCCTCTAGACTCACTAAATCCAACGGTCCCTGAGTCACAAGACTCTGGGTCAAGACCGTTGCACCGAATGACGTCAGGCCGTCAATCTGCCCAAACCCTAGGGTTAGAAACCTCGGCACGATGACTCACGGGCAGTTCACAACCGCCGCGACCATTCCCTCAAAAAGGGAACTAAGGAAACCTCCAGCCCCAGGCTGGGTGGCTGGACTCGCAGTCCATGGCCTCACACATGGCCCACTCGAAAATCATCTTCCGAAGAAACTCACAACGTGCGGGGGAAACCCTACCGCACTCACACCGATGCACGGTGACTCGATCAAGCGTAACACGAAGACTCGGAACCCGTGGAGTCACCTGAGCTCTCAAACTCACGAGCACGCTAGTCGAGGTAACACGGTGCCTCTAGGCACCCTAAAACACGGACACAGAAACCCACGGGGTGCCTGGGACGCTTATGAGACCGAAGGTCAACCGCTGGGTCACAACCGGGTCGACCGGCGTCCAACCCGACGCTCAAACGGGCGCGAAAATCTCGAAAGCTAGGAGGCGGTCCCCCCTGGACCGTCCAAGCTAAAGGCGATCCACCTTGGGCTGCAAGCCAACTAAAACGGTTGCAGAATGACCGCTACTATCCGGAAAGCATAGACGAGAGACAATCACCTCCCAAACCGTCCCAGAGCTTGGCGGTCTGGCTCGGACCGCATAGCCAAGCATGGCGGTCTAGCCAGGGCCGCATAGCCCCAGACACAATCCGAAACTAGGCGGTCCCTCCCAGACCGCCTGAAAGAATGGCGGTCGAATGCCTGACCACTGGGCGTCACCTAGCGATCAGTCGCATGGCCGCTATGCTTCCCGACCTCACGTGACTCAAAACGGGGAAGACGGTCACACCCTGACCGCAACCCATACCTTGGCGGCCTCCTATAGACCACATAGCCAAGCATGATAGTCTATCGCGCGACCGTTAGGATCACACTGACATAGGGGAGACCAAAGCGGTCATCCCCAGGCCGCTTGGCCCTACTCGACGGTCTCCCTGAGACTGCTAAGCAACCAGGCGGTCTATCGCAAAACCGTAGGTCAAAACACGGTAAGATGAGTGAAAGGCTGCCTCCCTGAGGGCCGCCTCGCTCAGTGGCGGATCCTGTTAGGACTGCGATTGTTCCAGAAACCCTAAAACAACGAGTTAGGAGGAAAACTCCATTCCACGCCCCGTTCACGCCCACGCGAAGGGGAAAACAAGGGGAATCTCATCCCCATCCTCTCTAGCACCGAGAGGACCCATTCAAACCCAGAAACTGCGGTTAAATCGCTAGATCCAGCTCACTCTCCAAAAATATGGATTGTCCCCAAATTACTCAAATAAGTCCGCTCGACTCACCACGGCCTACCAAAATCATGAGAAAGGAAGTGCACGAGCTGGGAGTCCATCTCCCTACCTCCACCGAAGAGTCCACGCACTGTGGACGCCGATTCGCGAAGAAAACGCCCTTGAAACCCCGCCGGTTCACGGGCGCACCCCCGAGCTTCACCACGCCTCCACCGCCTCGATCCTCACCCGTCCTCGCCCGTATCCTCGTCCGCGCTGCCTCTACCTTGCCCCCGCTTCGCTCCGTCGGCCGCCGAAGAGCCGATCGTCTATCTCCGGACACGCTACGGCCAAGAGTGGCGGCACATACGGCTGCCGGGAGCGCCACTGCCCGAAGCCGAGGCCCGTCTCGGCCGCGACCTGACGGAGGCGGAGTCGGGGACTGACGACGCACGGGTCGACGCGCTGCTCGACGACGCCTCGGCGGTGGTCATCGGGTACTGCGGGACGGACTTCGAGCCGTCTCCGTACCCGGACGCCGTGGCGGGCGTGGTGGCGAAGATGGTGGCTCGGGTGTACGCCCGCGGCTCCGGGGCCGGGGAGTTCACCGACCAGCAGAACGCCGGCCCGTTCGCGGTGCGCTACTCGGCGGCCACCTCGACCGGCGATGTGTGGCTGACGGCGGCCGACAAGCTCGCGCTGCGAGGGCACCGTCGCGGCGGTGGGCTGACGTCGGTGCAGCTCGTCGGCGAGCAGTACGAGATCACCGAGGACGACGACGAGTCATGATCCCGTTCCCGCACGGCGAGACGGTCACCCGGCTCCGCGGTGTCGCGGTCGAGGACCCCTACTCGGGCGAGTCGGACGACCTGGACTGGTCGTCCCCGGCCGAGCTGGAGATCGCCGGTTGCGGCTTCGACCCGGGCGGCTCGGTGGAGTCGGTGACGACGGACGGGCAGCCGGTTGTGACGCAGCCGACGGTGTACGCGCCGCACGGCGTGGATGTGACGGCGCGGGACCGGATGGAGGTCCGGGGCCGCACGTGGCAGGTCGACGGCGACCCGGCGTCGTGGACGAGTCCGTTCACCGGCTGGGAGCCGGGGACGGTGATCCGGTTGAAGGCGGTGACCTGAATGTCGATGCGCGTCATCAAGTTCGACCTGAACTCCGGCGGCTTCAAGGCGCTGCTCAACTCCGGTGAGGTGCGCGGCCTGCTGACCGAGTACGCCGGCCCTGTGCTCGCCGCCGCCCAGGCCGACACCCATGACGACACGCACGCCTACGAGGCGTCGCTGCACATCGAGCAGGCGACGACGGATCGGGCGGTGGTGCGGGTGGTGGCTGGGGTGGACTACTCGCACGCGGTGGAGGCCAGGTTCGGCGTCCTCGCGCGAGCGCTGGACGCGGCGGGATGAGCAGTGTCGGCCACGACCATCGGTCACCCCGGACTGGTTACCGGGTCACCACGACGATCCGCCGACTCTCTGGGCTGCCAGAGCCTAATCAAGCTACCACGTTTGAGATCCGGCGGTTGGCATGAATGACGATCGAGCCAAGGTATTCGTGTCGCGCTTGCCCTCCGCACGCGGCTTCGGTGACGCCATGCAGCCCGATCGCCACACTTGGATTCACTGCGCCGTTTGCGGCCAGCGGTTTCGGGGTCAGCCATGACCTGGCAGCCCGCCCCGATCCTCTTCCCCGACATCGAGCTCACCCTGACCGGGAAGTACCGCGCCGCGCTCGCCGCGCGCTCCGAGCCCTACGCCTCCGACGTGTACGTGTCGAACAAGGTGCCGTCCACGCGGCGGGACCGGATGCTGATCGTGCGTCGTGACGGCGGCACCCAGCAGGAGACCGCCGACCGGCCGCGGGTGTCGCTGCGGGTGTGGGCGAAGACCGAGCAGGACGCCAACAACCTGGCCCGGCTGGTGATGGGTCTGGCGCCGTCGTTCGCCGACGGGGACCCGATCACCGCCGTCCCGACGCTTGGCCGCTCGGGGCCGTTCCCGGTGGCCGACGAGTCCGGTGACCCGCTGCGGCACATGGTCATCGAGTTCCACACCCGAGGCACGCGGCTCTCCTAGCCCGCGGCCTCCCTCACTCGCCCCGTTCCGCGCCCGGGGATTAGGCGGCGCCGCGCCGCAACTTCAACCGAAAGGACGGGCTCATGGCCCTGAATGCTGACAACGCCCGCGTGGCGGTGACCGGCGCGGTCTACAGCGACCTCACCGGCGCGCTCACCGCGCCGACCGGAACCGCCTCCGCGCTGACCTCGTGGTCGGACCTGGGCTATGCCTCCGAGGACGGTGTGGTGCTGTCGTTCCCGGACTCCGGGGACTCCGAGCCGATCCGCGCCTGGCAGAACGGTGCGATCGTCCGCACGATCCGCACCGCCTCCGACGAGTCGCCGACCATCCAGGTCACGTTCATCGAGACCAAGGTCGAGGTCATCGAGACCGTGTTCGGCGTCTCCGTCGTGGCCGGCACGGGCGACGACCTGACGTGGGACTACGTGGCCGGCGTGACGCCCGACCCGATCCCGCTCGTGATCGACGTGATCGACGACGACAAGATCTGGCGCATCCACGCCCCGAAGGCGACCCGCACCGAGCTCGGGGACATCAACCTCGTCTCGACCGGCGTTATCGGCTTCCAGGCGACGTTCGCGTGCGACCTGGGGGCCGCGGGCTACAACCTGCGCTCCTGGCACGCGGGACTCGACGACGAGTCCTGACCCACGATCACCCGGCCCGGAAGGCGCGGCACCTGCCGGGCCGGGTGTCTCATCCCTTCTGCCGCATGAAAGAGGTGCCGCATGTCTGACGAGAAGTTCACCTGGAGGGAGTGACCACCATTTTCCGACCGCCAGTCTCGACTGTGCGGATCCGAGCGCCTCCCTCTAGGGGCGCCGCGAGTGTGTAGCTTCTGTTCCGAGACTTAGTCCCTTTCGTGGGAACCTTAGGTGTCGAGCTTACGCCGTTCTTTAGTGTCAATTTGCTGGTCTCAATAGTCCACATCTTGAGTCTTTACTTAGAGTCCTAGTCCACCTAGCGGTCCCGCATCAATAACTATCCCTACTAGAAAAATATAATGATAGGGTTCCTATGAGCTCAAGAATATGATGTTTGGCATGTAGTGAGCAAAGGACCATATGAATTGCCTGTGGATGAAGAAAAATGGCATGATGAGCATATCAAAAATCTGGTGCCAATTATAATGCCATGAATATTATTCAATGCACAATTCATCTGAATGAGTACTCACATATTTGGATGTGTTCTTCTGCACAAGAGATGTGGAATAAACTGAAGCTCATATATGAAGGGACCCCAAAAGTCAAGGAGACAGAGGCAAACTTACTCATTCGGGACTATAAGCTGTTTGCAATGAAGCCGGACGAGACCATATCTCAAATGTTTGCTAGGCTGAGCGAAATTACTAATGGCCTAAAGGTGTTAGGCAAGGACTACACCAACCAGGATTTGGTGAGGAAAGTGTTGCGGTCCCTCTCACCGCAGTGGCACACAAAGACGACAATCATTGAGGACTCCAAAGAACTCACCACTCTCACTGTGGATGAGTTAATTGGATCACTAATGACGTACGACATCACCATCAAAAGAACTGAAGAGGAATGTAAGATAAAGAAGATGATCGCATTGAAGGCTTATCTAGTGTCGTTTGAAGAAAGTGATGCAAGATCAAGTGTTTATAGTGAAGAAGAAGAATTGATGGCTCTCATCACAAGGAGAGCTAGGAAGTATTTCCAAAGAGGAAGAAAAGAAGGGAATTTTCCAAGGAAGTTTTTAAAGAAGAATGCAAACAAGAAAGGAGAGGCAAGCTAGAAGGAGGAAATAATTTGCTACGAATGCAAGAAAGTCAGCCATATGAGAGGTGAATGTTTAGAGCTCCATAAGAAATTGAAGAAAGCGAAAGAGAAAAAGCCAAGGGTGATGAAAGCAACCTGGAGCGATCAGGATACAAACGACTCAAAATCTGAGGGTGAGAAAGATGAGCTGGATGAGTTGGTCTAGAATTTGTGCTTGATGGCCAATGAGGAAAATGATGAGGTATGTTCCAATTCCGAGAACCTCACTGCTGAACAATGGGAATTGGCTTATGCTAACTTGTATCAAAAGTACAAGAGTTTTAAAATTGATAACAAGAACTTGAAAAAGAAATTCCATGATTTAGTTCATTCCAAAAATCCATGTGATAGATGTAGCCTTTTTTAGCAGTAAATTTAAAAGTTGAATGATGAAAATGAAAACCTTGAATCCAAGCTGACTTTGTATAAGGATGAACTAGAGTGTTTAGAAGTAGAAAAACAAAGTGCTTATGAAAGTGTAGAAAACCTGAAAATTGAAAATGACAAATTGGTAAAGGAGTTGGATGAGATAAAATCAAAACTGAGTGAGTGTGAGAGAACCAAGAAAAAAATTGAAACCAACTTCAATACAATGCATGATGAATTGAAGAAGTTAAAAAATGCTGTAGAAAAGGAACTGAAAGGAAAACAAAAGGTGTTTGAATCTAGCAAAGAAAATGGTAGGAATCGAATGAGTGGTGTGGGATACACACCCACGAAGAAAAACACATTTGTGAACAAAGAATTTCAGAGATCTTATGATTCAAGGCATTATTCCCATGTTGATTCATGCATGAATTCGTTTGTTGATAGATCAAATATGCATAGAAGGAATCATTTTAGAAAGCCAAATGTCACTTGTTTTTATTGTGGCATGTTCAACCATTCCATGTATGTTTATGACTTGATGAGGGCCAATGATGAATGGTATGAGAAGAAAAATAAAAAAAAATTAGTTCAAAATAGAGCTAACATTTTGAGACCCAAGCTTGCTTAGGTACCTAAATCAGCTTGAAAATTACTTTTGTTTGTGTAGGTCTATCTAAGAGCCAAGTGAAACAAGTGGTACCTGGATAGTGGATGTTCAAGACATATGATAAATAATAAAGATCTCTTTTCAAACCTAAAAGAAAAGGATGGAGGACTGGTCACTTTTGATAGAAACGGCAAAGGTAAAATTGATGGAATTGGTCGAATAGGTAACAACTCTAACTAGTCCATTGATAATGTTTTGCTTGTAGATGGTTTGAATCAAAGCCTACTTAGTGTTAGTCAGTTGTATGACAAAGGTCACAAAATTTTTGAAACTTCACATTACACAATTATAGATAAATATTCAAGTGAAATAAAATTCTTTGATTTTAGAGACAACAACACTTACACAATTGATTTTGATAGTTTGTCAAAAGAAAATTTGTGTTTAGTTACAAATAAGTCAGATGATACATGGTTCTGGCATCGTCAACTAGGGCATGCTAGTTTTAGTGTTCTTCTAGCAGAGGGCTCGGATTGCAGGGTCAACTAGCTTCTTCTTCTACCAACGTTCCTGCATCTCACAGGAAAGAAGAAAAGAATAAGAAAGAGGAAGAAGAGAGTTCAGTAAGAAACAACACTATGATTCTTACCGTGGCTTGGCAGCAATTGTCGAACAGAGGGTTCATGGGTTGAGGGCAGGGTATTTATAGGCTTTAGAAAACCTATAGTTGGTTGGAGTTTGATTGGGGTTGGGTCTTATTTGGAAAAGAATCCTATTAGAACAGTTATTTTCCCATCCTAATCCTTTCCCAGTTTGATGTTTACCCATATAGTTCCGTATCTTATTTTAGTTTCCTGGTTCGAACAGAACACGACAGGAGGTTTCCGTTTTACGATCCTCAGCGAAATAACACCTTGTAATAGGGCATCGTTTAAATTGGCGATTGAGTCTGGGGCGTTAGTTACTCAATTGGCGCCTGTGACAAAGTCTTCCTTTTATTGATTAGCTCCTTTATTGAGGGTGTTAATTATCTCTTTTATTCCTAGAAGGATTCTTACCATTTGTTTTAAATGAATTGACGCCTGTTGAAAGTGGCGTTATTTAATAAAATGGCGACTTTAGTGAAGTCACGATTTATAATTTTTATTTAAACTTTATTTTCTTCAAAAATTCAGGGTTGCTACACTAATGGCCATGATGTAGTGGGCCAAGTGTTCATGTGGAGACCCTTGCTCGTCAAACTTTTGCAGCTTTGGGGGCTTGGCATACTCCAGGGGAAGCTTTTTCAATTGGTGATGTAGTGGGTATGGTACATTATAGAGGTCCACAGTGGTGGCCCCTTCCCCATACTGGGCGAGCATTATCTCTGTGATCCGCTCAATCATTTGCCGTTGTGCCATGAGATTTTCTGGCACTGGTTTGTTGGATGCTTGTGCATGATCTTCCATTATAGGCATGCCAAACCCTACTGTTGTTAGGGTTCTAGTGATTGTTACTGAGGCAACACTATTGTGCCCAACTGGTAGTGCCAGTTCTTCGGCTGGAGGCCTAGCAAGTTGTTGAGGGTGAAGGTCCTATTCCTAAAGAAGATCTTGCAAGAGGGCCTTCAAGTGTTGGTTCTCGCTCATGAGAGTCTCGAGAGTCACCTCTTGACCCTCATTCACTAGCGGATCATTATTGACTGGATCCACGTTAGTAGGAGCGCTACGGTCCTTGACTGGGACCTCTTCGGCGTGTTCCGATGCCTGTGCTCTGGTAGAAGTGTCAATGTGACTTGGCAACACCAGGGGTTGGTTTTGAGGGTGAGCCCTCCTAAACTGGGCCATAGGCTGGTTCAGGTCATCAGACTATGTCTCAGGTTGGTGACCAGTGGCATAACATGCGAACACTCGAACCGCATTGTTAATGAGCCAAATCGTCCACTTCTTTTGCGAATGCTTCTCAAAGTAGGCTGGTGCCCCCAGTTTGTCAATGAGTGAAGTCCTTCGAAGTAAATACTCCATTGTAACACCGGGGTTGACCTAAGAAGAGCTTAGGGCTAGGCATTGGCAGGGCCCGGCACGAGCCCCTCTTTACTTTGGCCTATTTAGGCTAGAGAGATTGGATGGCTGGGTGTCGTCAGACTGTGTCAATGGGGATTCGAAAATGTCTCGACCGATGGGACACTCAATACTTTGAAGGGAGATCTTGGCAAGTGCCCTCCAAATAGCTTGTGCCTCCTCTAGGGTAACCCAGATTCTTCTCAGACTAAGTTGTTGTCCTCCCTTGTCACTATTCTTTCGACTGAACTTGGGAGTCTAGGTGTCGAACTGGTGTAGATGCCCCTAGTCAGTTATCGAGGCACCAATTTCTCTTAGTTCAACTTTATCTTCTCACGTTCATTGTAGAAGGTTGAAATGATTGGCAGTGGGGATTGTAGGCACTACCCGATCTAGAGGTACAATAGGTTCGCCTCTATTGAGACGAATCCTCAAGTCACCAACAAGAATAGTCTTGCCAGAATTGTTGGTTACAGCAATGGGTCGCCTGCCTCTACAGCTGCTGCAACACTTTTTCTGAGGAGCTGAAGAGGACCCTGCTCCAATGTAGAAACTCAAAATTTTATGAATTTATATGTAAAAAAATAATGAAAGATGAAAATAAGATAAATGATAAATATTTTTCTTTGTGGCTTTAAAGTGTAGAATATATAAACACAAACCCTATCCCACGTGTTGACACGAACAAGGAGATTCACGGCACAATTCTGAGAAGGCGACGACATCAGTACTGTAGTAGTACTATAGCATCCGATTTAAGAGAGAATTATTAGCTCTAATTAAATTCTAATTAGTGGATGTTGTAATGTCTTACTGTGGACGTCAAAAAAATGATCATACGGCATGTACGTCCTGGCACCCGAGAGCAAGTCGAGGAGGGAGAGGCCGAATAAACCCCATATCTCATCTGATTAGGATGAAAACAAACTTGGTGGTCCGTTACCTAATAAGGAAGCCTCTCGAGTTGAAGAAATAGCCCTGGCTCCTCAATTCGCAGGTGTCTTCTTCGACCAACCCAAAGGAAAATTCTAAGTGAGCCGAATAAGTAAATTCAGGCCGAAATCAATCCTTAATTTAATCAGACCTTAAATCATCAAATTAGGGCTCAATTCTTGATCATTTTATCCCAATCCAGACCCAAATGGATGGCCTTGATTGGCTGATTGTTTTCCCTCTGTTTCTCCCCCAAAACCCTAGCCCTAGTGAGAGTATTTGGAGTGTTGGTGGCCGCGAGACCCGGTCAAGCGCGATTCGCGCACTCCCACGGAGGAAGGACTCCATCCTCCCTATTCGACCCTTCTAGACCCAATTGGACCTATAAGAAGAAACCCTAGTCGACCTAGAATTGATTGGATGTGATGGCGGCCGATGAGGTTCATGGACGAGGGTGTATTCCAGCAATCTTTGGAGGGTTTTCTTAACATGACCGGCGGCATCGTCCCCTTTTCTTGCTTCATTCAAGGTAGGTTCTAGCAAGCCAAACCCAACGTATCATATACTATTAGGTTCACCTCTTAGTACCCTTTCTATTGATCTAAAAAGTCCTAAAATCGGTGTAGTATCCTGTAAGAATTTACAATTTTAGTGGAAGAATGCATGTTAGATTTAGGGTTCCCTTCTTAAACCTCGATTAAAGTATGGATTTGAAACCGTTAACATTTAATTAATAATGTCATGATATGCATCTTCCTATTCTTGTTCCATTGATAGCTTATTGCCCAAATTTGATGCTTCATACGATGAGTATTTAGTCATTTTATCTAACCCGAGCCGAGCTCACCAGAGTTCGGGTATGACAACCTTAGCGCGGACCAATAGGGATCGCTCTGTCATGAACGGCCCCACAATAGACCATGTGGCCTAGGGCGACGACCCTTAATTGATCACTTCATTGTTCTTGCGTTTTGAATCGCCCATGATCAGGACGGCCCGGTCCAGACCGCGTAGAGACACCCGTGGCCCTCAATGAATCGCTCAGGCCCTGTATGGCCTTCAGGCCTAGATGATCTGAACGGCCTATCGACCGACCGCTGAGGCCTTCAGAGTAGATCCAGACGAACCATTCTATCATGCAGAATGACTTATTATTGTTTTAGCTTGATTCATCCTGGTTAAATGATGCCAATGATAGGGTAGCAACCCACTAATTAAATTGGGATATATGGAAGATAAATGATTATTAATCTTGTTGGTTACCTTGTTCCTTTCATTCAATTATATTCCCTTATTCTTGTAAGTTCATTAAAACATGAATCTTAGTTATGTGAAAAATGGACTAATGATATTAGGGTTTTTTTGACAGTCATTTCACTCCAGTGGAATTGACTGACCGTCTATATCTGCTTTCCGATGATTTCTAGCCATCAACTCTTGTAATGGTTGGAACTCTCCACCGAATACTCCTTTTGTCAGAATAAGACCTCCATTATGAGACCTCTATAAGTCCCCGCGAGCCTGTGATTCCCACTAGGATGCTGAGCAGGTTGTACCTCAAGTCCTACAGTTGTTGACTCGATCAAATCACATGGATTGCCCCTGTTCTGAGTCACGGACCACAATGGGCCGTTTGGGTGTTACACGGCCAGAATTGGACTGTGTTACTCTTGGAGCGGCTCAGTGGAGACCGTGTAACTCGGGCTGAGTGCCAAGTCTTACTGGTCGATTATCCTTGATTATTCTTTGACCAGGCCATGTTAAGCCAACCCAGAAAGCCTCTAGGCTGATCTAAGACTGTGGGCTGAACCCTGGTTCAGTTCCACCATGCCTATGGTGGCCTAGGAGCCCTTTTGGTTAGCTTTGTTTATCCTACTTGGCCCATTTTATTGAACGGCCAAGACTGGCCTGTCTAGTTATCTGAGCTGACCATCTACTGACCGCCCAGTCTTTGAGTGGCCCATTCCAGCCCGTTGTAGGCTTCAATTCCTTATTGTTATGAACGACCCAAATAGAGATCATTTTGTATTGGAGCGGCCCATTGTGGACCGTGTACCCCCTTGGCTTCAACTAGGCTGTTCTTTGGCTTATTCCCTTTAGCACAGTCTAGTATGAGACCATTCCAGTTCTAAGTAGCCCAAGTCTAACTGCTTAAATCCTTGATCTTGATTTTCATGTTTTCTATGTGCCTCGATATTTAGGCCATGAATGGCCATACTATTAAAACCCTAGATTATTTTTATTAATTATTCCAGGTTGCATCTTGAAAGTTTATGTTCCTGGCCGAAAACCAGTAAATGTCTAGACATAACTTGGGATCTTGGATCCACCAAATTAATGCCAACGCATCATTAGGGCTTGGTCTGGTCTTGGGAGGGGTGCCCGAAAAGTACTAGTGTCCAGAGGAGTTGTAATGGCATGGTGAGACATTACACCGAGTGCATGACTAGTGTGATGTCTATGACATATTCCTTTTACATGATTCCTTCTTGAATTAAGGTTTCCCCTGGAATTGTCTACATGTGTTGTTTATTTCATGCTTGTTCGGCCGGTTCCCTCACATACTATATTCATGTTCACTGTAATTTCATTAGATCAGTTTGCTAAAGTAGTAAAAATAAAATTACTTTTTAATTAATAGTTTTAAATTTATCAATTATAGCTCAAAGTCAAGTCCAAAGAAAAGACAACAAGTGCCAAGTATAGTCGACAGAAAAGAAAAGACGTACCAAAAAGTCAGGGGAAGCCCGACGAGGGTACCAGCTAGCCACAACTAGACGCTACGAGCACGCATCCCAGGTACACACGGAAGCCGAACGAACCACCACCACCTGTAAAGCAGGGACGAGCCTCGTGTCACTGGCTCAATAGGGGTCACGCGGATCCCCACCGAGAAAAACACGCAGTAACACGCTAGAACAGCAGGCAACAGCAGGTAAGCAACAGGCAGTAGTAAAGCGGGAAAGCTAAGGTACAAAGCTGTATAGAAGAGGAAGCAGGAGTAGGGAGCAAGCTAAGGGCTAGGGGAGCTAACAGGAAAAAGGAAGAAGTCGTACTAGACGAGCACGACTGCCGAACTAACCTCGGCTCCCGACGCTACACCAAACAAACACCACAGCAAGCAAAGACAGGAGGGTGAACTCTGAACTAAATAAGTCAGAAGCTTACTGAACTGTCAACACGACACCAGGCTCCAGATGAAGACCTGCAAGGGCAACAAGAAAGCCTAGGGAAACCTAGGCAGATGACTGACACACGACAAGGACGTCATGCACACTACCACATACACAACTAGAATGTCGCGCAAGCGGCAGACACTGACCCCGAGTACAGCCACTAAAAGTCTAACCCAGAAGGTCACGACGCACGAGGAATGAGAAGGGTATCGCAAAGAGTATCGCAAAGAGCCACGCGTCACGTGACTGGAGTGCCCTACACTAGAAGAACGGCCAGCTGCATCCACTGACGTCTTATGCTGCGCCTACTAGCGTCTCGTCTACGATACCTACAGACGGGTAGAGACTAAGACACTGTCAGAACCAGAATAGTAACCAAGTCGCGAGTGACTAGACAGGGGAATGCCCGTCGGCATCAGTCCAAAGTCCCTGACCACGTGTGCACACACTGGCTTTTGCCTAAGTCAGGCCTCTAGCTAGTTTTCTCCCCCCATAGGACGCAACGGTAACCGCCGGAGCTGATGGAGACTAGCTTAAAAATCGTGAACCGGAAGTGCCGCACTGTAAAAGCCACCACGCCGAAGCGTGCCGTAAGGCTACGACTAGTGAAGGCTCACTAGACACAGACTCCAAAACACAAGTGCCGAAGCACAAACAGGTAAGAGTGCCCTGTAACATGTACTTCGAAGCACCAGAGACAGGATAGGAGACTGCCAACAGACTCAGGACAAGGCAACTAGACCTACAACTACAACGGTCCCCGAGTCCTACGACTCTGAGTCAGGATCGTCACGCATAGCGGAACAAGCTTCCAATCGGTCTAACCCTAAGCCAAGGAAAATGACGCTCTGAGAAAACAGCACACGGAGACGTGAGGGGATACTAAGAACCCTCAGCACACCTGGATACATAAACCGAGGTAAAACGGTACCTCGAGGCATCCAGAACCAATGTCTCAAATTGGACAAGGCTGCCGAGACACAACAAACTGCCCGTCAACCACTAGGTAACCCCGGGTTGGCCGGAACCAGACATGATACCAACACACTAACACATCCACCGCCACAACAATACAAACAAACAGAACCAACAAGGACAAGAGCGGCAGATAATGACAACACTCTGGGCAAAGCAACTTGTCAGTCAACTGTCAGGGGAAACCCAATAGTCAAGAGATAGCCGCTATGCAACCAGAGACACGGACAATGGCAGCTTCTAGATTGAGTCGTTAGGGTACCGTCGTAGTCTAGGAAAAGACCACAGCCAGTCGCCTAAACTGACCAATCTAGATTACCACCGATAGACAGACATCACCCTCAACAAGGACCTAAGACAGATGGACACACACACAACACAGAACAAGCAACCGGTCAATACAGTAAATAGGACTATAACGCGCCAGCATAGGGGTGTTATACCCACATAACGCACCACGGGAGGGACGTTATGCCAACCAGACCTGAAATCACAACAGATGATATAACGCGCCAGCATAGGGGCGTCATATCAACATAACGCACCCAGGGAGGGGCGTCATGTCCAGCAAACCAAAATGACATATAACGGACCACCATCGGCATGTTATACTAGTATAACGCACAAGGGCGGATGCGTTATACCCAACGGACGCAAAGAACCCTAACCACAAACCAAGGGCACATAATGGACCAGAACCCATCCGTCATAGTCACAAAACGCACAGGGTGAGGCGTGTTATATCAACCGCCATACCCAACCAAAACATCGGTCAATAGACCATAACGGATCTACACATAAGCATTATATTAGCCATAACGCACGGGGAGGAGTCCATTATGCTAACCGACTGACACGATCTTTGAGGCAAACACGGTCGTCGAGAGGACTGACATGGCAGTCAGCCTCGAAAACCACCCGACCATAACGCACCTGGACAGGGGCGTTATGCTCCAAGCCGTTCTCCATCACCACCACCCCATCAAACCAAGAGAGAGAGATCTCCCTCTCCCTCTCCCTCACCCTCCAAACACCAAATTCGCAGCTTCCCCTCCCTCCACCTGCTAGACCTCCTTCCAGCCCCCATTCTGCCACTCCCTCATCTTGAATCATCCCCTCCCAGACCCCCTCACAGCCAAGGGTCACCCCCACACTCATCCACCCCCATTTCACTCCCTCCTACTCCATTTCGCATCGACAAGTTGCAGACCCTACCTTAGTTCATAGGCAATAAAGGAGTGCTCAGCTGTAGAGCCTGCCACGTCTTCGTCCTGGAGCCCCTAGGAGTGCAAGAGGTACCGTTGGAAGCGTCGTCCAGTCTTCTTCGCAATGGTGGTGGTCTCGCCCTCGTCTGATTTCGTGGCTGCCCGGAGGAGCCTTCACCACCGGACTGTGCATCCTCCCTGGCAGACACCAAGTTGTGACTTGTGGAGGCATCCACGACCAGCCCCCTAAAGCTCTTGAAACGAAACTTGGCTGAAGACTTCTCCTACAAGTCCCCTTCCACCACCAAGAAGTAGGACTCCATTCAGACCTCGAAACAAGGACCCAACTATGAATACAATGACTCTAGCCTTGCCTGCTTTAGAGTTTGGGAGCATCCGTGGTGGCCTCACCTTCCAACAGCAGCGACAAGGAAGCTGTCAGGTTCAGAGTCAAGCAGCCCTGATCACGACCCTACCCCGACTGTCGTCGTCAACAAGAAAATCCCAAAAAAAATTGACATCCTCCTGGTCCAAGACAGGAGGTTTTGGCATTGATTTCGTCACCAATGGAGCTCGGGAGAGTCTGTGGCAGCACCGACAGTAACTGACTATCACGCTGTCTAGGGAGCTAGCAGAACCGACGATCGTCATCCTTTTGGCTCCTAGCTAGTTTTCCCCACCCTGCCTGGCTGGCTTACAGCCCCTCCCTGTGGGAGGTAGTGTTTGGTTGTAACATTTGAATTCCCCTCCCCTTGTTCAACCTCTCTGCGAGGGAGTAGTGCATGTATTAGCAAGTCATCGACCGAAGCATCATCGACGCGGCATGCGGGTAGTGACGCTTCCCTGCTCACCTTCGTCTCCGGTCGGCATTGACATTTTCATGCCGATCAGGTGAGCCCCTGACCACACTTCTCTGCTGGTTCACTCTTTGCTTAGCTTAGTAGTGCTGGTAGTGGACCGTCGGAAAGAGAGTTGAGTGCTCAATAATGAAATCAATAATGCGAGTGACCACCGCAGAGTGAGGCGAGTGCTCCCTACATCCCATGCCCTCGGCGTGCTGGCCGCCCATTGAATTGGGCATCCCTGGTCCATTGCGGTCCATCCCAAGCTAGCCATACCCCTGAAACAGTGAGGTCCCACCTCAGTCCCTTCCCACTATCACTGGTTTGCCTACGAGCAACCTTCAATGCTACGCGAATTGGTCCACTAGAGTGAGTCTGCCGCTCAAGGTTGTTCCTTGCAAGTCTAGGTCCAAGGTCCATTGGTCTAGTGGCTATCACCCCCAAGGTGGTGTCACATCATGGCGGAGACGTTCGCTATGGTGCACGAATACAACTAAAAACTCAACCTAAACAAGTGCGGATTCAGGGTAAGGTAGGGCAAGTTCCTTGGGTTTTTAGTTATTCACCGAGACATCAAAGCCAACTCGGAGTAGATCAAAGCCATGTTGGAGATGAAGTGGCCAGAGCGCATGAGAGATGTGTAGAGCCTCATTGGCCGCATCGCCACGCTCAGTCAGTTCCTATCCAGAGCCATTGAAAGGTGCCTGTCGTTCTTCTGACTAATCAAATAGGCCAACAAGTCACCAGAGAAGAGAGGGCATGTCGACTGGGAGAAGTGTTGGGTTTGGTGATCCGCTCAAAATGAGATCCAGAGGGGGGTGAATGGATCCCAATGAGACTTTTCAGAAATTTAAACTTATACTTCTCCCTGACCCTATTTGAACCTAGTTGAAGTAATGACTGGAGATGAAAGATACCTGCAGAAATCACTCAATTGATCTAAACAGTCAATCAATCAAATACAGTACTGGGTGGAGGCTTGCCTCTACGTAAGAAATGTCAGTCCAGTTAGGCGTGACCTGACTTTTCTGACATGCCTTTCTATATACTTCAATGATTGATTACAACCTGAGATCATATGAGTGATCTTGCATACACTGTAAAAATCAGGTGAAAGCATTCCTAGGCATTCATCTACCGAGGCAAAACCGCAATGTAACAATCACACAAAGAACAACAAATTTTTAGGTGGTTCAGTCTCTACCAGAAACCTACGTCCACCCCACACTCAGATCTTAGTGTGGCTTACTGCTGCCTAATAGCTTGAAACCGCTACACATCACAGCTTGCGTCCGCTGAGCTTCACAGCTTACTTACAACCTGCTGAGCAACACAGCTTGCTGTCTGAGGTATCCACCTCACCCGCTGAGCATTACAGCTTAGCTCCGCTGACACACAGCTTGAAATAAAGTTTAAAAGGAAAAACAAGAAGGAAAGAAATGACACAAAATGAATCAGACTTGCGATGCAATGTAGCTCACAATGGAGCAAATGATCCTAGATTTGATCAAGGGATCGTAACCATAGATTAGCTCTTTAGCTCTCAGGTTCCTCTTCAAAAATGGCACTATGTTTTTCTCTTATCTGGAGGTCCCTCTGTAACTCTCTCTTCTTCCTCTCTTTCCCTACTCTCTGGATCACGCCGTATGCTCTCGCTCACGTATGCTCAAAATCATGATCTTCAAAAAGTCTACTCTTCAGATGATAGAGGTCTTCTATTTATATGGTGTCTAAGATATGAGTGGTCCCCTCAGAGATAGCTGCTCCGCACGTGAAGGGAATGTTCCTGCCAAGAGTATTCTGGAAGAGTATTATCCATGTGGCCAATCTTCACTTAAGACTTTCCTTGGATCACATGCCCAATAATAAGCTTCCTTGGATCACGTGCCTATTTTTAGAGTCTTATATCACGTGCCTTACTAAGCTTTCACGAGCAGAGGATAAAGAATGCCTTAAAGCCTCCCAGATGCTAGATCCTGATTGGTTAAGCCATTTTTATCTTGAATCCCTATCATCAAAAGTGGAAGACATTTTGTCAAACACTTGTCATGAAGAATTCATACAGAATGCCTTAGGGTATAAAAGAAGATGCACAGATCATAAGTGTAATGGTTCGACCTGAAGACATGCACAGACCATAATATGCATTGACTCTGAACACTATGCATGTGCACAGGTACAAATGTGCTCAGACTGTAGATGGTGCAATTAAAATGAGCACTGACCTTAGTATGTGCAAATGGTAATGTGCATCGACCTGGATAGACATAGTGCATGAATGTGCATAGCCTTTGTACTTATGTCTAACACAAGTGCCTCAACCTTAGTATTCAGATTTGGAGAAGGTGCACTGACCTTATATGCTGGATGCAAAATATGCAATGACCTTGTTTAGCACAAGGTACAATGTGCACCGACCTCATTATGCATGATGCAAAATGTGCTCTGACCTTTTATTGCATACTAGTAAATTTGCTCCGACTTTGCAAGTGCACAGACCAAATGTGCTCGCACCTATATGAGGCAAGATGCAAATGTGCTCTGACTTTGCAAGTGTACAGATAAAATGTGCTCGGACCTATATGAGGCAAGGTGCAAATGTGCTCTGACTTTGCATGCTATCGTGTAAATGTGCACCGACCTTGTAGCAGATGTGTATAGACCTCGCTATGTGCTCGCAAAAGGTGCACCGACCTTCTATGTGCATGAATAGTAACATGCATCGACCTTACGGTCTTATGTGCATAGATCTTCTATATGCAACAGTAATGTGCATCGACCTGGATTGAATTTGCTCGGACTAAGAATGTGCTTAGACCTTAGTGTAGTGAAGGCAAAGACATGCACCAACCTTAGTCTGCACAAAATGAAAACGTGCATTGACCTTTGAAACTCTAACATAAGACATGCACTGACTTGATGAGAGAATAGAAGAAATGTGTGTTGACCTTTGTTGTTTGAGTCCTGAATATGCATCGACCTTAGTGTCTACATGCCTATATGTGCATCAACCTTTGTTTTGACACTTCGACAAAATCTGTCATGTTCAAATGAAGGATCATCTGCATTTCAGATTTAACATAATTCATAGCTTGTCATTATCAAAACTAGGGTTCGAATAAGGAGTGCGAGAAGGCCTTTGAGAAAATGAATAGGTATCTATCATTACCACTGATTCTCTCTAAACCCATTCCCGGTGAGCATCTATTCCGCTATCTATCTGTGACGCCAAGCATGCTATGTGTGATGGGCTAACATCTCATACTTAAGTTAAAACATTGAGTGTTAAACTAAAATCTCATTATTTACTTCATTATATTAATTTTGATGATAACAAAAATCTTGGGTGAATATTGATGATAACAAAACAAGGGAAAGAATGTATAAAAATCTTCTCAGTGTAATATAGTCACAAAACTATTCACATAGGCATAAAAATCTCAGATATTTCACGTAGGCACTACAAACTTAGTCTAAGTCCACATAGGTGTTGAAAAAGATCAGTTATATTTTCACTTAGTCACAGGAACTCACTTAGGCGCTAGAATGTAAGGAGCTATCTTGACATTGGTGCAATAAAATTTACTTAGGTGCATAAAATTCACTTAGGCACTTACATAGGTGCAAAAACTCATATACGCATATTAAAACTTAACATAGTCAAAATACTTAAAAGCTAAATATGACTTAGTCGTAGGACTTGATCGCCTATCTTAAACATAGTCGACTATCCTTAGTCACATGGGCACAGAAAATGAAAGTGACATAGTTAAAGAAGATAAAAGCTAAGTTAACTTAGTCACTTGACATAGCCAACTATCTCAACATAACTCCCTATATTTACTCACATAGGCACACTTCCATTGCCTATCTACATACAATGCTTAATATAGGCACATCCCATTGCCTAACTCATAAATATTGGCACATACATAAGTGGCTATCTTATCCTTCAACCGCCTATCTGATAACATAGTCATTGAGATATCCGCTATCTAAATGTTAAAAATAGTTGAACTAAAAGATCGCATATCTGAATATAGTCAAACTGTAGGAGTAGCTATCTCATCTTGCCTTCGATTATCTTCATGTAACTTGAACTATTAACTATCTCAAAGGCTATCACCTATATTATCATAGTATCTATGATAGCTGACTACGTCAAAATAACTTAATTCAAATTAAAATTCACTTCTAATCGATTATCACAAATGCTCTGATGACTATCTCAGTAAAATTTAAATTTTAAATACATTTAATGCAGTCGTGTAGACATTTATTTCTGCCCATGCAGTATGTGTGTGAATGTTACGCTCTGATTGTCATTCTAGCTTGAGACTTTATTTGCCGGTTCTTCACGTTCCCGACTTAATTCTACTGCATATCTCGGGGCGTGATAGCGTGTGTGACCTTTAGGGCTTCTGTATTTTCTCTCTACGGACAGCGTTCACATTCAGTGACCCCGCACTAGTCGTAGCTTGCTAGGGCACACGTGTGTCGACCTACCAAGGTGTCGGTGGCGAGCTACACCCAGTGAGATAGTTTTTAGGCTGGTTATCGTAGGGCCCCTCATCTTTACAGCCTACGTTTGGGGTGTAGGAAAACCAGCTAGAGGACCCAACTTAGTGTGCATAGTCTGTGTGTGCACATGTGGTTGCAAGCTACAGACCCGCGTTGACGAGTGCGACCCCAGCTAGCCCTTGTTTTGTGTTTTATGGTTACTATATAGTGTCTCGGTTTCCACTTGGGGCTAGCAGGGAGACATCTGGGGTGCAGACTAAGACATCAGTGGACACATCTGGCCTTGCTTCTAGTGGGCAGGTACTCCCATCACGTGATGTGTGAATTCTTGAGACTCGAGTCTTGGTTTCCCATCTATGAGACGCTACTTTTTGGGTAGATTCCTGGTGCTTTCTTGATATCAAGGCCTAGGGTTTCAGATAGGATTATTGAGGATTTTTTGCCTAGATAGTGTAGGGTTTGTTGGGTCTCCTTTGGAGTTGCTCAGTAGCATGTAGACTGCTATAAGCTGAATGTGTTTTGAATGTTTGGCAACAATGAAGTTGACCATGTTGACTAAGAATGTTGACTCTGGTAGCATCATATTGACTATGGTAATACTATGTATTTTGATGAACTTTTATGCATGCCAGATCTTCACATGAAAGTACATTTTGTCATTTCATCAAATAGTTTGCATACATAAGTACTCATAATCTTAAGGTCTGTGCATGCATCAGCTATTGGCATCTAAAGTTCGTGCATATGCTCACAAGGTCAGTGCATATTTCCGTTCAGCATCTCATAGGTCCGTGCATGTTTTGACATTTATGGACAATAAGGTCGGTGCAAGTTCTTGTGGAACTGCACGCATAGTCTGTGCACACCTCATTATTTAACACACAACGTTGGTGCATGTGCAGCATAGTTGGTGCATGTTCTCTTTAGAATGGGTCGGTTCAATCTTTGTTGATGTGCGCATGCCCAAGGTCGGTGCACATTTTCTATCAGGCATATGAGGGTCTGTGCACGATGAGGTTGTTGCATACAAAGTCTGTGCATGTTCATATATTGCATATAGAAGTCTGTGCACATTTGCCTTGAGTTAAACAAGGTCAGTGCACATCCTTCATTGTGCAATAATCAAGGTCTGTGCATAGTTGTTTCACGCATAACCAAGTCAGTGCATACTTGCACATTCCTTGAGTAAGGTCAGTGCACATTTCTTTTGTGTGCACACTGAAGGTTTGTGCATATCTTGCTGAACGCATTACAGGGTCGGTGCACATCTTCCTTATGCACACTTAGGGTCTGAACACATTTTGCCTTATGCATGGTCAAGTCCGTGCACTTCATTGTCGCACTATAATGAAGGTCTATGCACGTCTTATTCCTTGCACATGCAAGGTCTGTGCACATTAGATTTATGACATATAGGGTCGGTGCATCTTTTGCATCATGCACACACGAAGTCAGTGCACCTCTTAGCCTTACAGCCATATAAGGTATGTGCATGTTTTCAAGTCTGAGCATACTAACCATATAGAGTCTGACCATCTTTGTCTTGTGGATAGGTTAAGTCCGTGCACATTTGTTCAAATGTTTTATCAAGTGTATGCAATTCGCATACTTATCTGACTGTCTAAGTGTTTGACATATTGACATGGACTTTACTAAAAAGGCTCCAGAGAACCTAGAGAAATGATCGTGTATTTTAAGGAGGGCACGTGACCTGTGGCAGAAAGTAAATTGATGCTCATGACACAGGGAAAGCCATAAAGCCCAGATGCTACCACATGGCCAGTGCAGATCAGATTTGGATGGAATATTGAGCAGGAAACATGGTGTCGACACGCTTGTCATCTGCTGCCTATAAGTAGATGAAGACTCGCAGAGAGTGAGGCTGATCATCATAGAGATAGAAAAGGAACAAGTTCCAACCAGAGAGACATACGATCCAGCAGAGTTAGTACCAGTAACATCTGAGAGAGCTTTGAGAGAAGATCATATGTGTTTTGTTATTTTTGGTCTCTTGGTTCAGAACCAGAGTCGATCTACTCTTTGTAAGAGCTATATTTTGTGCTTTGATCTTCTGTTTTCTTTTGTTTGTTTTGAAACCTCATTTTACAAGCTGTGAGTTAGCGGTAGTTAAGCTGTAATCCTCAGCGGCAGAGGAGGATTCCTCTGGTAGCTTAAGCTGTAAAGCTCAGCATGTATTGGGAAGATTTCCCCGAAGCTATTAATCAACAGTGAAGCCACACTTGATTTAAGTGTGGGGTGGATGTAGATCTCTGCAGGAGATCGAACCACCTAAAATCGTCCGCTCGAGTGAAGCTATCGGTCCGTGAGTTACTTGCTTGCTAGGTTCGAGGGTCATTTGGTCGGTCCCTAGGTCATTTCACATCATGGCCTTTACGACATGGCAGGATTGGGTCCCGACCCAAACCACACAATTGTCTGACAAGGTCAGATCGAGCGCACCATGGGTTCCTCGGAATCCGAATAAATCGTCACCTCAGTGGCTGGCACGCCCACGCACTTAATAAAACCAACAAACGAATAAACCAGCTAGCCCAATGAAAAAGTGCGTCCACAGTTCTGGCACATCCGGTGGGACCCATCCACCTTTCATCTCTTTGCCGGAATTAGGGGCTTTGTGGCCCCCTTCTTGTAATACTGATTGTTTCATCTTTGCAAACACAGAAAAAAGCATGTTTCCACCTCGAGAATGGCGGTCTCCTTCGGCTCACAGGTCGTTAAAAGCCACGTCAAGAACGGCTATCTTGCCATTCCCCTTTGCTTCGGGAGCTTCCCTCCCGTCGTGGGCTTCCCCAACTTCCTGGGGGTAGCCTTCGTCAACATACTAGACGTGGAAGCGTCTGAGAAGCCCAAGACCAACGCCCCCATCTCAGGAGGCACTGAAGCTGCTGCTGGCCGAGCTGCGGCCGGGAACAACGATAATGCCCCATCAAGAACGCTGGGTTGCTACTTACACCATGTGGACCATACTGTCGTCCCGTCACATCAGGGGTCCACATCCCATCGGAGGAGGCTCCGGAGGAACATCGCCGGCGTTGCTTCGGGACGCCGAATCTATAACTCCGGCAAGTCCATGGCTGTCGGAACCATCCGGGTCCACTTGGATGGGCAGAGGTCCGAGATAATCTCGAACTGTATCATGCCAACCATCCCAGTTTGCAACTCTTTCCAAAGGCTGGAGAAGATGAAAGAAGGAAGGGCACCCACTATCCTGGCCGCCGCACCGAGAGACATGCCGGCTCACAAGCCGAAAAAGCTAAAACAAGTCTGGGTTCCCAAGGAAGCCCGACCCACGGCACCTGCACATGCAGGACCCAGCTGCTCCCGCCGTGCAAGGGGGCGAAGAGACGAAAGGGTCGATGAAATAGCCCCGACCCACCAACCGACAGTCGTTGTACCAGTGCTACCCGAAAGGGTCCACCGCTGACGTCATAGGCGTCATCGTCGTGCTGACCACCCGGTGAACGTGGATTACACACAGCATGGTGTCGCCACCGACACCCAACTACCGGTCGCTCTCCCAGACCAGGAGTGGGAAGGGATCGAGCAGGCCATGAAAAACTACCTCCGGAGCCCAGGCAGTACTCCCTGGGGTCGCCAGAGATTACTAGGGGCAGTGGCCTCCGCTTTCCAAGAAGAAGAAGAGGCCCGGCCCGTACCTAGCGCGGGGTCGAGAAACCAATCAGAAGAGCGATGCCAGTCCCCTGTGCGGGAGGAAGCGCCGCCCCGACGCTCGGTCTTCGACATGCTGGTGTTCCCGAGCAAGCCGTCAGAGAGAGCAGCAAGAAGAAGCAGAGGTTGGAGGGTCTTCACCTGTAATATGGTAGGATTCTCTAGTCGGTACGGGGATTTACCTATTGACCCTGAGGAGGTGGCTAGGCTCACTGCCAGGCCCAGCCCCCTCACCAGGAGAAGAAGGGTGGCAAGTGAAGTGACGTGGGTGAGTGTCAGCGCGACCCCTCCCGAGGATCCTCCTGCAGCTCTGACGGCCAATGTTATCACCATTGGGGGCACGAGTGGCGGACCCTCTACGTCATCTGAGGACGCCCCGCTCGAAGAAACAGGCAACATGCCCGCTCTCCCTACAACCGACCCCGCCATGATATATATGATACAACAATATCAGCGGGAGATCGAATTGTTGAAGAAACAACTCAACGAGAGGAATGCCCTGCCCTCGACGTCTGGATAGACTGAGGTTTTACCGGAGGCGCCCGGGGGCAACAGGCAGTCTTCTGAAGCAACCTTGCCAGTTGCGGCATTTCCACCGACCCCCAGCTTCCCTGCGGGCGTCCCCCTACAGCAAGCACAATACCCAGCCTCGCTGCAGAGCCCGCCTCCCCAGGGGTCTCCTGCGGCCCCTCAGGCAACTATGTGCTGACCACCCCGACTGTGCAGCCCGCCCACTTCTATCCAAGCCCGGCCGACCCTGCGGCGATCAGCCGGCTGATGCTGGAACAAATGATAGATATGAAGTTAGCAGAAAGGGGCGACGGGGATCAAACATCGTCTGACGTCTACCGAGTCCCCTATCTGGCTCATTATGTCGCAAGGAAGCTGCCGGCTGGCATCACCAAGCCATCGAAGTTCGAGAAGTTCAACGGGCAGGGGTCTCCTAGGGAGCACATTGCCTACTATGTGAATGTCATAGGAGACTTGGCTACCGATGAAGCTTATCTCCTGAAATTCTTCGGCTCAACACTCACCGGGTTGGCCTTCGAATGGTATTCGAGCCTGCCACCTGGGTCCATTGCCGACTGGCCCGACATGCAGAAGAAGTTCAAAGAAAGATTCTACATATCAAAAATCTAAAAAATATTTAACTTTTGTTCTCTATCCATCTATTGAGAATAGGTACGTAATCTGTTTGTTAAGTGTGCAGGTTACATGTTCAAACTTCTTTGCTCTCTATCTTTCGCTCTGCCTCTTGCTCATATCCTTCGATCTGTTCTCATATCTTCGATCTAGTCTCTCCATCTGTGTTGGAGCTTATGTCATTCTCAGCTTTCGCTTACTTGTTTTATCATGTCTTCATGAGAGGGCATTGCCTCACAATTTTGAACCTGGCGATTTTGCTTCATCTGATCTTGGGCTTTGATTGAAGAATGTGTTTGTTGTCTTTATGCTGCCGTGGCCATCCCACGTGTTTATGTCCCACCATGTCTATGGTCCTCCGTGTCTTTTGTCCCGCCGTGTCCTTGTCACATGTGTCTATGTCCCTCCATGTTGGTCATATCTTTTGTCCTACCATGTCTATGATCACACGCGTTTATGCCTGTTGTTGCCTTGTCACATGTGTCTATGTTCCTCCGGGTCTCTGTCACATATGTTTATGTCCTGCCGTGTCATCAAACGTGTTATCTTTGTCCCCCGTGGTGTTGTCATCTCACGTGTCTTTGTCCTACCATGTCCTTGTCCCACCGTGTGTACTGTCCCACCGCGTTGTGTTGTCTTGTCCCACCGTGTCACACGCATGTCTATTATTTCTTCTTGTGATGTTTTACTTCATTTATCATTTATGTGTTATGTTCCATTCATCTTTCTATTGTTATGTTTTGTTCATCTTTGTTATGTTATGTTCATCTCTGTTGTCTTATATGAAAATCTCATGAAAAGTTACAAAATCCAAAAATCTAAAAAATACCATTTCGCTTGGCAGGTAAGTTAGGTATGGCTCTCTATCCCTGCTCATTGTTGCATTACTATATGATACCTACCTTATTATAGCCTCTCAAGGACTGGCTGGTTGCCCGTGTGTTCTGGGATCTGATTTTTTCCTTTACCAAAAATGATGATGATCTAGGAGTACACGGTTAATCGTTGGATAGGCCGCTCGGTTGAGTCGAGTGGGGGATGATGGACTCTATCTCACACGCCATGATTGCAAGAAGACTCTTGACCCCGTCCTGTCTCGGTCTAGCAATATTATCATTGAGTACTTTCTATTTTATCCTTTCCTCACATTCATTTTGATGATTTTTTTATTTTAGCCCAGCATGCATCATGTCATTTTTGAGCATTCACGTCTCATCATTCTCTCAAGATTTCTCCTCAATAATGGTTAATTACACTTCAGTTCTCTTGGATAAAAGATCTTCATTCCACTCTGAATTTGATCGATTTCTCTGATCTGCCTGCTTGGTCTGGTTGACCAGCGTGATTCCTATCTGGATTTTATCTCAGTTTCCTTTCCTTTTCCAGCTCTTACGCTGTATTCCTTCCAATCCCCTCATTATCCGTGGATTGTGTCCCCGATGTGACTGTTCGTGTTTCCTTTTCCTCCCTTAGTTTAGCTCTCCAGACATGTCTCATCCTTATCATCATTCCGGGTGGTTAGTTCGGCATTTTTGGGAGAATTCCTATTGCTTATTGGCTGAAACAGGTGTCTTTTACCTTGATGCTCGCTAATCAATTCTCTCCACTTCATCTCCGCTTCATCTCCATTTTACGTCATTGTCGCTTTCATTCTGTCTCCATTCTATTTCACCTCCACATCACTTTCACTCATTCCCTTGCAAAGCGAACATCAAGGAGGGACATCTATTGACACTCATTTTAGTCCGCAAGTTATGTCATATCTCTTATTCATAATTTTTGATGTCCTAAATTATCCATTATTTTGGAGCCTTCCTTAGATGGATTTCGAGCCCATTTCATTGTTTCTTAACCTTTGAGCCTTGGAGATCATGATTTCTTAGAGCCCTTGGGCCTATTTTATCAGCTTCCGGCTTCCAAGTCAACTTACGGCCCATTTAGGTCAGCTTCCAGTATTCGGCTCTCTTTCACTACGCAGTCCTGAGCACGACCCTTTTTCATCCCCTTCTGGTCCTCTATTCAAAATATGCCTTTCACCAAAGTTGTTCATTTTTGGAAGGTCTACATTTTCTTCTTCTATGCCATTAGAAAGTTCTACACCAATTTTGAGTTATTTATATTTTTTCAGTAGGCTATGTTGTTCACCCACAAACCCAGCATTTTTTTGATTTTCTTGCCCCATTTTCTCCCTCTTTTGATTATCTTTTCATCTTGCTCTATTCATAAAAGTTGTTCATTATTTAGTCTACAATTTCTTCTTCTACCACTTCACTAGTTCTGCAATGTTTGAGAGATATGCTCTGATTTCTAAAGTTGCATGAAGTCTGCCTTTTTTCTTCCCCAGCATCCAAGCGGTCGTTTGGTAGACCGCTAGGCCACAAGTGGTGAGGACACGAGAGCCAGTCGCCGTTATCAGACCCGCAGCATGACTCGAGCGACTCCGGCCTCTTTATGGTTGGGCGACAGCATGGGGCTCCCTGCCTGAGCCTTGAGATTTATGTGTGCTCGGCTATGACCAAGACCCGGACTTCTGTGTCTACCACGCAGTCCATACTATAGGACCGGTGTAGCTAGCCACTGACCCGGTTGTCGCCAACACTAAGTTCGACAACTCGGGAGATGAGGGAGAGGAGATTTTAATCCCACTCCCAGCCAGGACCAGTGCCCCAATTCCAGCACTTGATGAGGCATCCTCGTCTATCCACGAGGATGTCGAGACAGAGGAGACTCCCGCGGCCTCTCAGCCAATTGAATAACCTAGCTCACCACACTTTCCCCATGAGGAAGGTCCCCAAGACAAAGATCGTGAGGCGTCATCGGTGTTGGCGGACAACCCCAGTCAAGCCTCCGGGATGCCAACCGACAGCTGTCAGTCCAGCAGGGACGGTCAGGGACAACCTCAGGTTGGGTTTAATAGCAATAGCCTTCCAGTCCCATCCCCTTCAACTGTTGGCTCCGAAGACCCACGGGTGTATGAAGCCGACACCGACAATGAAGACTTCATTGACTTTCAGCCTGCACCTCCTGAGCTGGAGGATTGTGGCCAGGCAACCGTCGATGAACTTGTCGAAATCAATTTGGACGAAGATGAAGCCCCTCAGCTAACATTCGTTAGTGTTCTCCTCACCGAAGCTGAGAGACAGGACTACAAGCAACTCCTACTCGAATACAAGGACTGCTTCGCCTGGACGTACAGAGAGATGCCAGGGTTGGATCTTGTTGTAGCGGAGCACTACCTGGCTATATCTTCCTCAGCCACACCACTCAAACAACCCCAGCGGCGCATGTGCCATCAGCTGGAACTCCAAGTTGCGGCTGAGGTCAGTAAGATGGCGGAGGTCGACTTCATCGAGCCATGCATCTACCCGATTTGGCTCGCCAACATTGTCCCAGTCAAAAAGAAGAATGGGCAAGTCCGCATTTGCGTCGACTTTCGAGACCTCAACAAAACTTGTCCGAAGGATGACTTCCCAATTCCAATCACGGAAACAATGGTCGATATGACCACTGGACATGAGGCTCTATCTTTCATGGATGGATCATCTAGTTACAATCAGATCCGGATGTCCCTGAAGGACAAGAATTACACCGCCTTCAGATCTCCCAAAGGGATCTTCAACTACAAGCGTATGCCCTTCGGTTTGAAGAACGCCGGTGCCACCTACTAGAGGGCCATGACCAAAATTTTCGACAAGATGCTACACAACATCGTCGAATGCCATGTTGACGACCTTGTCGTCAAGACCAAAAGGCGAGAAGACCACCTATACGATCTGCGTCAAGTCTTCAAGCGTCTCCAGCAATATGGGCTTAAAATGAACCCCATGAAATGCGCCTTTGGTGTATCCAATGACAAGTTTCTCGATTTTATTATTCGATACTGAGGAATCGAGGTGGACCCCAACAAGAACAAAGTGATTCGGGAGCTTCCACCACCCAACAACCTCACTGAACTCAGGTCACTCCAGGGTAGACTGACCTACATTCGGAGGTTCATCTCCAACCTCTCCGGTCGATGCATGCTTTTCAACAAACTGATGAAGAAAGATGTCCCCTTCATATAGAACTCGGAATGCCAGGCAACTTTCGAGCAGATAATGGAGTACCTCCTCACTCCTCCAGTCCTAGGGGCATCTGTCAAGGGTAAACCCCTCATACTCTACATTGCCGCCATGGATGCCTCGCTGGGAGCTCTGTTGGCGCAAGTCAATGAAGAAGGTATTGTGCAGCCGCTCTATTACCTCAGCCAAAAATTGATTGGTGCCGAGCATCGCTACTCCCCCATAGAGAAAGTATGCTTGGCATTGATGTTTGCCATCAAGAAATTATGGCACTGCCTCCTGTCTCATCGGGTTGAGCTCATATCTAAGCACGACCCCCTGAAGTTCCTTCTCAGACAACCCATTCTCTCCGGACGACTAGGGAAGTGGGCTCTCCGACTCATGGAGTACGACATCACCTATGTCCCTAGGAAAGCAATTAAGGGGTAGGGTATAGCTGAATTCTTGGCAGCCTATCCAGTACCAGAAGATTCTCCATTCAACGTGAAACTTCCAGATGAAGAGTCTCTTGCTCTTCAATAGCAACAACTGGCTAGACAGAGCGGAGATATCTTGCATTACTGGCAACAAGACGCACTCACAGCCAGCCTACCTTACTGGGAGTTGTACTTCGATGGTGCTTCTCCAGGTACTACCCGGAGCAACCTCAGCTCAGGCATTACGGTAGGTGCCGGAATTGTCTTCTTGACTCTTCAAGGTGGAGTTTTGTACAACTTCTACGCCCTCATGAAGGCCCTGATGAGTATGAAGCCCTGATCATCGGATAGTCTGACAGGTTCTTGGCATCTACGATGTGCAGAAATCAGAGCTAGTCTCGTACCACGCCGCCGTCACTCGGCTAACCCAGAGGTTCTATTTCTTCGAAATAGACCACGTTCCCAGAAGTGGTAATGCCCAAGCAGATGCCCTAGCAAGGTTGGCTCCAGCCATCAAGCTACCACCTGAGGGTGAAGTCGACATCACATTTTGATTTTGAAGTAGATCCTACTGTTGCTCCAGTATGGATTGGTTTCCCCTCTCTTCCTGCTAATTTGTTCCATGAAGATTGCATGCGTTCAATCATTGGTAATATTGGTTCAGTTTTGAGAATTCATGAAAACACTTTGGCAATGACTGATGCTTCTGAAGCTTTAGCTTGTATAGAATTAGATATTTCAGCTTCTCCTAAGGAAAGAATTTCGATCGATTTGGACGGATATGGCTACTGGCCCCATCGTGTTCCTCATCTATGTTCATTCTGTCATAAACTGGGACATATTGCTACTGAATGTAAAAAGAAAGTCAATAAAGAAAGTTATCGTCACACAGTTCCAGACCCTGCCCCAAGGCAAAAAACTCAAACCTACAGGCCCCAGCAACCAGGTACTCTTCATGTTCGAACTAATGCTGTAGATGAAAATAGATTTGCAATTCTGCAGCAGCTTGATGATAACTTGGATTTGGATTGCGGCCACACTTCTGAGGATAGGAAGTTAATTGACTGTCCTAAAGGATCTAATTTGGCCACAGCTGAACCACTAATTCCTGAGGCTTCTAAACATATTACAATTGATCAATCTATCTCCCTTTCAAGTATGCACCAGGCTACTGTAGAAAATCAGGCTTCAATTGATGATTCAATTCCACATGAGGACAAGCAGATTTTATTACCTGGTAACAAACTAGAATTCTCATAATATCCTCCACAATGCTCATTGCAACAAGTTGTTAATGGTAATTCAGTTCCCAATGATTCTATAATAAGTCTTACTTCAGGTTGTCCAAGAAATAAACAGACCATAATGTCTAACGTGATGCTTGATCAAACAATGGAGACTGATTTTAATAATTCTTTGAAGCATTCTGATGAGGATATTTCCAAGCTCCATTCAAACCAAAATGTTTCCAACTTTCTAGTTAATAAGGAAGAATCAGTTCAATTCAGTGTGGGAGAACCTCCAACCTTGCAGTAGAAAGGTCTCCAACAAAAATGTAAAGACATTGCTCTTCAGGCAGAGATCAGTAACATCACCTCTTTATACAAGGTACGGCCAGGTGTAATTACCAGAGGCATGAAAAGGATTAGCTCCACAGGCAATCTTCAACAAGCATCAAAAGACCAATGACTTTCATCATCTGGAATATTAGAGGTATTGGGAATGATTTGTCTCTTGGTCGGGTAAAGTTCTTAATCAAGGAATACAATGTGGACTGCATTGTCATATTGGAACCCAAAGTTAAAACCTCTCTGTTAGCTAATATCTGTAAGAAGCTTGGAATGCACAAATGTCTGGCAAATCAAGAAGAAAATGCTCATATTTGGGTCTTGTGGAAAGAGCCTTTTGATTTTGTTATCATACATCAAGATGAGTAACATATCTCACTGTAGCAAAATTGTCCTGCTTTACCTTTCTTTTATGCCTCATTCATTTATGCAAAATGTAGTAGTCTTGAGAGATTACCTCTGTGGGCTTCCCTTCTCCAAGTTCATTCGTTGATCAAAGGTCCCTGGATTGTGGCTGGTGATTTCAATTGTATACTAAATTTGGATGAAAAAGTTGGAGGCAATGCTCCTTGTTTGAAATCTGTGTCTGAATTCAAGGATTGTATTAATGACTGTGGTCTTATTGACGGAGGATATATGGGATCCAAATATACATGGTACAACAACCAGCAGGGTGCTAGTGGAATTTGGTGCAGACTTGATAGAGCATTCATTAACCCATGTTGGTTAAATAAGTTTCCTATAACTATAGAGCATCTATCGAGAGAGGCGTCAGACCATGCTCCTCTTCTCATCAGATTGGCTATCACTAATAAGGTCAAGAGTAGGTTTTATTTTCAACAGATGTGGACCACACATGATGCATTCTCACAAGCTATTACACAATGTTGGAAGACTAGCCCTATTGCCACCTCTGCCATTACCACATTGTGTATCAAACTTAGGGCAGTAAGGAATATGTTGCGGATTTGGAACAAGCAGGTTTTTGGCAATGTTCATAACAATCTATCAATTGCTAAAGATGAGGTGCTGTAGGCAGAACACTCTTTTGATTCCATTCCAAGTATTGCCAACTTGGAATTTTTAGATAAGGCAAAGTCAAAACTCACTGACTGCATTGTCCAGCAAGAGATCTTTTGGAAGAAAAAGTCTAGAATTCGGTGGTTGAAAAAGGTGATAGGAATACCAGATTCTTCCATATGACAACTATGGCTAATAGAAGATGAAATTTAGTTACTCATCTTCGGATAGAGTTGGGCACTACAACCTTAGACAGTCAGGAAATCAAAGACATTGCTGTGGATCACTTTCATAAAGCCTTCACCTCTCAACAACACCTTATTAACAGGGACTTACTTAATTGCATTCCTCATCTTATATCAGCTGATGATAACCAATTCTTGTGTGCTATTCCTGATTACAAGGAAATAAAGGAAGCAGTCTTTTCAATATCCCCTGATAGTGCCCCTGGTCCGGATGGATTCACAGGGTATTTTTTTGGTAGGGTCCGCCCATCCCCACTTGGGTGGCCAAGTTCTAGCCACCTATCTTACTGTCTGGGTTGAGCGGTCAGGATCTGACCGATCATCCCTGTTGACCCTTGGTCAACTATTACGTGTCAGTCGTGTTCGGTGGTCCGGTCAAGATCATTTTGACTGGCACTGTAGTAGGTCAGTTCCATTCAGTGGTCCAGTCAAGACCGTTTTGACCAGGAACTGTTCTAGGTCATGGGCTTGAGCGGCCAAGACTTGACCGCTCATCCCCTTGGGCGGTCCTGCCCTTGACCGCCCATCCCCCTTTTAAGCGGGCTGTCCCAGATCGCTCATGCCCTTGTGCGGTCCTCCTAGAACCGCTCATCCCTGTGTGTTGTCGGTTTGCCTTAGTGGTTTATCCCGTGACCATTTGAGCGTTGTGTTGACCTCTGGTCGACCCGGTTGTGACCCAGTGGTCGACTTTCGGTCTCATGAGTGTCCCGGACACCCCGGAGGTTTCGTGTCTATGTTTTGAGGTGTCCGTGGGTTCCGTGTTATCGTGGTTTCAGACCTAGGGACTAGGCTAGATTGACGGTGTCGTGCCATCACGTGCAACGATCTTGACCCGAGTCTTGCGACTCAAGGACCGTTGGGTTATTAGGTCTAGTGAGCTGTCCAGAGTATGGTGGTCCCGAGTCACCTATTACTTCGTGTTACTCGTGATGGGTGCGTGCGTGGTTTTCTGTGTTAACGTCAGTGACCCTGCCCTAGAAGCAGCCTTCTTACGGCACGCGCGTGCTGACCCACCCAGGAGTGGTGGAGCGGTGTACCCAAGTTAGACGGTGAGTAGGCTAGTTACCATAGGGCCCCCGCGTACCACCGAGTCCAGCCTGGTGGGGGAATTATCAACTAGAGGACAGACCTAGGGCGTTTGGTCTGAGTGTGCACACGAGGCTGAGGGTTCAGACCCGCACTGACGAGCGCGACCTTAGCTAGTCCTTGGTTTGTGGTACTTCTGGTTACTTGGTGTGTTTGAGTCTCACGCTCGGGACATTGTAGCTAGACACTTGTGACGCGGTGTAAGACATCAGGGCACGCATCCGGTCATTCTTCTAGTTGGTGGTGCTCCCGTCACGTGACGTGAGTTGTCGTGTCTCAGGTTTCTGTTTCTCGTCTGCGAGACGGGGTTTCGTGTGTGGTTTCAAGAGCGTTCCTGTAGCCGATGTCTAGGATTTCTGGTGAGCGTCACCGAGGGGTTTCCTTAGACGGCATAGAGTTCACGATGGCGGGGTCGTGACTGTGTTCCGGACCACGTGGTTTCGACTTGGGCCCTGCTGTGAGGGCCGATTTTCGCGACTGAGGTATCGTGGCGTTTTCCTGGTAGCATCGCTAGGACGGTTCGTGTCTGGTGGTCTCTTAATCGTGGAATCGAGATGTCAGGTGCGTGACTTGGTTGTTCCCCCGACGGGAGACCAGGTCGTATTTTTAGTACAGTAGGAGTAGCTGTAGAGCCGAGATTTTGTCAGCCATCGTAGTTACTTTCCTGCTTCGTAGTTTCTGCTTTTCGTGCCGCCGTTGTTTTCTCAGTTGGGGTTCCGCGGGATCCCTACTGAGTCAGTGATAGGAGGCTCACCCCTGATTTTTAGGTGTGACAGTTCTTCCTCGAGATTCGAGGATGTTGCGTGGAGGTTCCTACTTGCCAACTTGTCGGGCCGAGTGTTCACTTGGCATGTGGTACGTTTTACTACTTTAAACTGTACTTTTTGTTAGACTGGACTCTATTGTAGTTAGATTATTTATTTCTGTTATTAGATCCATTGTCCTGCTTTATTTCCTATTTCTGTGTACACCACACCTATCCTTTTAGCCATTCCGAGTCTTTGGGCTCATGGGCGGTGGGCCGAGGTTCGAGTCACACCGGTTCCTTTTCGGTACTCGGATCCCGGGTCGCCACAGCTGGTATCAGAGTTATGGTTGTAGAAGTACATTGGAATTCGAGATATTACAGTGATCAGAGTCCGTAAGGTCCAGTACAATCGACAGCTGGCATAGGATTTTGTGTTTGATTTTTGCTTGGTTTCTCTCGTGAGAGTGTGGGTGCGCGGCGTTGGCATTGTGGAGGTGGTTGCTGTCATTGTTGGAGTGTTGGCATGGGGTCTAAGGATCGAGGTCGAGAGCTTCTTCCTCATCGGTGGTGGCCCCGGTTGTGCTGCGTTGGGCAGAGGTTGTCGGCTGGTGCGTTGCTGTGGTGCTATGTTCGAGGAATTGTAGTGAGGTCAGGTGACTGGTGAGAATTATCTGTGGATAAGTGGCCATGTGTGTGCCCTAGAGGAGCTGTTATTAGTTTTGGCCACTCCAACTGAGGATTTATCTAGTCCCTGAGACATTGAGATCGTGGTTTGAGGTGGCAGAGCGGGCGCTCTGGTCGAGATATGCTTGGATAGGTGGAGGATCTTCTTGGATTGGGCTGTGGTTGTCCTCGATCTGGTTCGAGATGTGAAGGCTCAGTGGCGAGCTTGCGGCTCGAGGATGAGCGTTGGCGGGTGTGAAAAGAAACATACCTTGATGTCGGGGGTAGCCTGACACTGGTACAGCTGGCGCTACAAACCATCGCACTGCACCTCCAAACCATGAGCAAGAACTGCTACACTTGAAAAGTTAGGGGTGAGCCTTATCTCACGGGCTCAGTAGGGGCCTTGCAGATCCCCACAATGAAACAACAGTGGTAAACAACAGTGCTAAAAACAACAACAGAAATAGTAACAGGAGTAACAACAATAACAAAAGTAACAGCCGTAATGATAACAGTCGAGAAAACCATGGCTAAGCAGCAAGCTACACCAATCGGCAAGAAAAGCAAGCTCGATCCCATCGTCAGGAAATGTCGAACCAACACGAGAAAACTCTGGCTACACGGCCAAGATACACCACGACATCTCAGTCATGCAAGCTTGTCCTCAATGACAAGGCCCAACTCAAGACCACACGGTCTAAGAGTAGCAACACATACATGACCTTACCGTCATGTACTCTACACTAACTATGGATAAAGTAGAATAAAAACTACCCGAAGAACCACGTCAAGAAGCTAATGCTACACAAGAACCACACGAGCCTCTAGAATTAGATGTCATGTGACAGAAGTACCCTCTCACTAGAAGCAAGGCCAAATGCATCCAATGACGTCTTACACTATGCCTTGGGTGTCTCCCACTTGCCTCGAATGTGGTAACTGAGACATCATAATAGTAACAAAAAATAAGGACTAGTCAGGGTCACGCCCGTCAGCACGGGTCCAACATCCCTGACCACATGTACACACATAGGCTCAATGCCGTGAGCCAGGCCTCTAGCTAGTTTTCTCCCCCAGTTAGAGTCTAACTGCAAGGCAAGGGGGCCCTCGAAAATTAGCCTAAAAATTATCTCTACCGAGACTGCCCCACCACCACTTCCAGGTGGGCTGACACGAAGTGTTGTCAAGTTACGACTAGTGGAGGCTCACTAGACACAGAGACTCTCCAAAGGAAAATACAAAAGAACAGATAGGGTACGCACGCACTTGTCATATGTACACTGAACACAAGGTAGCACATAGCCACCAAACTTAGGATAGTCAACTAGACATGCTAAAAAGACGATCCTTGAGTCACAAGACTCGGGTCAAGACCGTCGTACAATACGGCAACATGTCGTCAAATCAACAAATTCCCTGGGTCAAAAAACATGGTAAAACACTATGGAAATGGCACACAACAGTCGGATCTGGTGTGGACACACGCCGCAGTACACGTCGGTGGATGAGGACACGCCGGAGCTCCTTTCGCTCGAGGAGGATGTGGACGCATTGATCAAGCTACCACCTTGGTTCCACATTTTTTTAGCCTTGTTTGGGACCTATTTAGCCCATGTGGACAATTACTATTGTAATGGGTCAAGAGTGGACAAGTGTAAAAGGGGCATAGTGCGAATAGGGATCTAGTGTGAAAGGGATCTAATGTGAATGGGGTTAACCAATGTGAATGGGTTAACTAGTGTGAAAGGGGACATGGCTAGGTGTGGCTAGGTGTGAAAGGTTCTTAGCCTTGATGGTGACTCCTCCCCTTTTGTTGACCTTTCCCCATGAATCAAGGGGAGGAAGGTCCCCTTCCCCTCTCCACTCATACGTAGCCCCCTTTCCCTTGGTCCAAGCCTGGAAAACTTCCTTCCTTGACCAATGAGGAGGAAGCCACCTTCCCCACTCCCCCCCTCTCATACGTGACCAACACCTCCCCCCTCTCTCCATGCCTATATAAGGATATGTATAGTGTTCTTGAAAGGCTAATGAAATTTTAAAGTTTTGAATGAAAAATTGAGTGTTCTTGATAGAGCGATTCTCTTGGTGTTCTCCCATGAGTGTGATGCTCAAGAGCTAGTCATGCAACGGGATCTAGCTAGGGTGTGACTCCCCTTGCCGAGGTGTGACGTCGAGGCTATGTTATTGCTACGTTTGAGTGCTACTTTCGAGTCTGTGCGCCCAAATCTCATCTCCAAATCATGAATCTCCCACAGCCATTTTCTAAGCATATCTGATTCTATAAATTTTACTAGAGGTAGATCTGCCAGTCAGGAAGGATCCAGTGCTAGCTTTGCATCTATCGGAGTTCCAAATCTCCGGCAACCATTTCGGACATGAAGTCGCGCACTATCGCCAATTTCTATAAGGTGGATCACGACCCCCCATCTTACGAATTTTCACCAGATCTACCCTCAACATTTTTGGGGATGAAATTTGGAGGGGTCATACCTGTTGGCCCAGTTAAGAGGCAATCGAGAGGGGGGTGAATTGATTACCTCCCCTTTTCAATGAATTTAAACTTAAACAAATTTATCCATAGAGATGTTAAGTAAAGACTAGATCAGGCTTGATTGAAATGATGAGAGATTAGCAAGCAATCACTCACAACTCTTAACGTTTGATGATGATCACTCGGATATCACAGAATGAGCGGATAGTTAATAAATTCTCGTCTCACCGTTTCAGACTCGTAATATGAACGTGGAAAAAGTAAGGCAATCACACAACCATCAGATGAAGATTTTTTACTATGTATTGTATAACAGACTGTGGAGCTTAATCGAGCTCTGTCGTTCCTCGAGGTGTTCGACAGAACACACAAAAAGAAGGGGACAGATGCATTTGTGAGTGAGAGAGCTCAATCAGTAGCAGTAAGTTTATCTACATATGCAATTTCTACCATTCATTTAAATCGGATTGATTCATATGAAATTGACTAATTATTTTATTCAATTTGTAGGAAACATATAGCAGAGCTGTGACAAAGAAGTACGGGGAAGGAGACACGCAACAGCTGGAGTTCGATCCAGCAGAGTGGGTGGCAGCAGCTGGCGTACCGAAGAAAGGCCGGCTATATGGTTTTGGGAAGAGCCTGGACTCTAGCGCGGTGATATCATCGTGTGCAAGTTCAGGACCTACCCAAACCAGTAGCAATGCCTTCAGTATACCTCCACCTGCCCCCAGTACATCATCCAGCGACGTCAAAGACATCGTCCGATCGGAGCTGGAAGATTTGCAGTGACAGGTGCAGCGACAGATCTGAGAGGAGATGTCTAGCCATCAGGCAACCATGTTGCAGGCCCTCACTGGCCTCCTCTCCCAGGTGGGAATTCTCCCTCCTGGATCCACCACCACGGCACAGGCCCATCAGGTGAGTGTTTATTATATTTTTATTTTGGTAGAACTACTCTATAAAAATAACTCAATTCAAAACTAAGTGTGTTTTCAAAAGTAACTTAGTTGAGAAGAATTCAGTCCATTCGGGATTTGGGGGTCCAAAATGTAAAGGGATCTGTGGATTGCCTATCGGTGGCGAAGGATATGAGGAAGTTGTACTAGATGACCTCCACCGCCGCCACACTGACAGACAAGGATGATACCGAGTCCCATATAGCTATCGATATCTTCTGATGACCTGGAGGGATCTGGCCTTGGCTGGGAGGGATCGGGCAGTACAGACCCCTAGGGTGCCATTGAACGTGTGGGTCCGCCACTTCTACAATGGGTCATTCTGCTTCTATCAGGAGTTTGCGAGAGACCAAACTCTGCGGGAGGAGTATACTAAGGTGGAGCTACGATTTCAGACATAATCCGGGTACATCTATGTGCCACGGGAGGGGTGGAACCCCCATGGGTTGCTAGGCATCACACACCTTACAGCTTACTTGGTGTATTGGCTGGCGACGTTCGTAGTTCCACACAGGGAGGATGGCCTGCTGAGGGCCGAGTTGCTATGGCCAGTGTGCTTGCTGGCGGAGGGGCGACAGTTGGCCCTGGCTCCTGCCATGCTGGCTAGTGTGTACCAAGGACTGGGGATCCTGGCAGTGCATCCGGCGCCTAGGGAGAGGAGTCTACTTTTACTGATCCACTACTTTAGTGTGTGGGCCGGTTTGCTGTTTCTGGGATTAGTGACTCGGGGCACCGTAGCGAACCTGATGGCACCCTTGCTGTTCAGCTTTACCGGTCAACCGAACAGAGACATTGAGGCGCAGCTGGAGGGGGCTAGGAGATCCCTATGTTACCTGCCCAACCGGGGCGAGGAGGGGTTGCCGTTTGACAGTGCCATGAGAGATTTCAGTCTATTCCCAGGGCCGTTGACCGGAGGGGCGACTAGCGCTCACCCGTCTCAGAGGGAGCCAGACGTAGCACTACGGACAGAGTGGATGATGAGCACCCGCCAGCGGTGTTGACACTACACCGGTCCGCGATGAGTTCTTTGGAGCCGTACTACCCGTACAGGTTCGCCAGGAACTTTGGCTATGACCAGGGGATCCCGCTGAACCGGGAGTTCCATTTGACGGGCCGACAGTATAGAGATAGGGATACTCACTTGCTGGCCGCAGTGTGGTGGGATCTTTACTGTCGCCGAGAGCCAGAGCAACTATCACTGTCGGGTTGGGGCATCGGGGATGGTTTGATGTCTATTATGCTAGGTGGTGGCTCGAGCACAACCACTTGTATCAGCAGAAGGCTTCTGCGATCAGGAAGGCTGAGGAGAGTCATCTTCTGAGGGAGGATTTGCCTCCTATTCCTTTGGATGATGAGTACCTGAGGACTAGCGTCGCCTAGATCCACCAGGAGGTGGAACGACTGGTGCGACAATGGCCCCAGGGCAGCCGGGGCTCATCATCGGGGAGTCGAGGCAATGGTGGGGTGCTGAAGCCCCTGATGCAGGCGCAAATAGCGACAGTGGTGCCCGGATCAGGGGTGCCCCGACAGAGGGTGACAAAGACCTGGTGGGCACAGTTCTTGGCTGATTGTGGCTTCAGGAGTAGGGGTTCGTTGGACCGGGTGCTCCCCGCTGGGAGCTTTGCTGATACGGTGGTCGATGACTAGAGGCAACACATTGGCCATGCGATTGGGTTAGCTAGACCCATGGAGTTTATGTCTCATATTGAGTATGCCCACTGTCACGCCCCGAGCGCAGAAGATACTCGGAAGTGGTGTGACGATGTCTATAATGATCATGTCAATCAGAGCGTAGTGCATTCAACACATACAGACAGAGCGCGCAATATAGAAATAACCCAAGCAAGCATAGGGCTAATATTCATACTTCCTAAAAGAAATGAACTCTAGTTTGAGTGTATAAACGTACCTACCCATTGCATAACAGTGTGTACACTAAAAAGAATTAGCGTCTACTTGCACGGACGCGAATTAGTAATTAGCGCCTCTTTACAGAGATGCGAAACCATGTTTAATTATTAAAATGAATTAATCTGAAAAAATAATGAAATTAGCGCCTACTTCATGTGACGCGAATTAAGGAACTGGCACCTCCCTGTGAGGACGCCAATTTGAAATAAATTTTATTTAATTACCGTTAATTCGAGAATTGGCGCCTCTCTAAAGAGATGTGAATTCTTTAATTAACGCCATCTTGAACGGACACAAATTTCTATCTCCCAGGCTTTATCTCTGTTTTGACCCTTTGACCATGGATCTTTGACACTATTGTCTCAAGGTCGAGACTTAGTCCCTGTTTCTTGATTCTAAGTGATACACTCTATCTCTTGGTAAGGTTTGAACCCTACGCTGGATATTCCATTCGCTAAATCAAAACTTTCTTTATTAAGGTCTCCGTAAGACTTCGCTAGCCTTGGAATCTCTTAAGGAAGCCGAGCGAGTTATACCCTAAAAACCCATGAACCTTGTTTTGGTCGTGTCACTTTGAAGAAACATGACACTCAGCCATTAGAGTGCCAGGATTGGGTGATCAATGAGAGTCCTGATTTTGCCCAGAATTGGCATCTAGATCAGTCATCGTAAATTCTTTAAGTAGCATCCAAGACAGTTGATGCTAATTCAATCAGCTTTACTGTTCACCAGAATTAACGCTCGTTTGAGTGGATGCAAATTCTTTAATTGACGCCATCCTGAGTGGATGCCAATTTACCCTGGTTTCTCGATTGTCACAATTTCATGAGCTACTTTACAATCTCTACCCTTTTACTCTCTTATATCATGATTATCGTCTATGTTAGTTATGACATGCTATTTCTTTCGAAAATTCATTCACGATATTTGCTTCAATTCTCCAGGCTAGCACCATATGCACCTCATCTCATCAGTATCGATTTATTAAAAGCTAATCGGTTTATGGACGGGTTACGACCCGGTTTCATTCAGCAACTCGGGACCCAGAATATCCGTACCTATGCGGAGATGGTCCAGCGGGCATATTTATGTGAGAGGACCTTAGAAAAGGTCGAGAAATTAAAAGAAAAAGGAGAAGAATCTAGCCGACGGTCTGATCAGCGTTATAAGAAAGAAAAATACAGCATCACAGAGCCTCACAAAAGCCGTGATAGTAAGAAAAGATCCAGGAGCGAGAATGGTGGAAGTTCCCAGAAAAATAAGAAAGTCAAAGAGGAGGAGAAGCCAGTCATGGCGGCTTGCACATTTTGTGAAAAGTTTGGCCATTTGGCTGAGGAATGCTGGAAGCGCCTTGGCGCTTCTCTACATTGTGGAAGCAGGAGCATCGTATGCCAGATTGTCCCCTTATGAAGGATCAAGCATCTGGTGGTGGACGTAAGAGGCAGGCTCGCCTCAACGCTGTTCTAGAGGATGAAGAAGTGCCCAGGGATGGTGGGCTTATAGAAGGTACCCTTCAAATTTGTTCCCATCCTGCATTTGTGCTATTTGATACTGGTTCCTCTCATTCTTTCATCTCAACTACTTTTGTAAAAACTTTACCAGTTCCATCAGTTCCTCTACCTTCAGATCTCGCTATTGCTACACCCTTAGGTTCTGGAACAAAGCTTACCAACTATTATCCAAATAGGTAAGTGACAATAGAAGGTCACAATCTCCCCGCGAACTTAGTATGCCTTGACATGAAAGATTACGATGCTATTCTAGGGGTAGATTAGTTGGTGGACCATGATGCCTATATTAACTGCCGAAATAGGATTATATCCTTCTGAAAATCTGGTCTTCCAAGATTTTTCTTCCTTGGCATCAAGTATAAGAAACATCCTACCATCATTTCATCTCTTTACGCTTGCAAACTTATATCGCAAGGATGTCAAGCTTTTATTACTTCTGTCATTATTATGGAGTCTAAGGAGATCATCCTAACAGACATCCCTATTGCAAATGAGTTTTCTGATGTGTTTCTATCCGAGTTACCCAGTTTACCGCCCGAAAGGGAAGTAAACTTCACTATTGAACTCATTCCAAGAGCATCACCTATTTCTATAGCCCCTTACAGGATGTCCCCCACAGAAGATAAGGAACTAAAGAGACAGTTGCAGAAATTATTAGATAAGAGTTTTATTAGACCTAACACATCCCCCTAGGGTGTGTCGGTTCAATTTGTCAAGAAGAAGGATGGCCCTCTCAGACTTTGCATCGATTACCGACGACTGAATCAACTTACAATGAAAAAATAAGCATCCATTGCCGCGGATTGATGAGCTTTTCGATCAGTTTTCAGGAGCAGAGTATTTCTCCAAGATAGACCTCAGGTCAGGTTATCATCAGCTCAGAATTAAAGAAGAGGATATTTACAAATCGACTTTTCGAAGTCGTTATGGCCACTATGAATTAATGTCTATTGGGTTGTCATAAATTGACTGAGGAAGTTGACAACATAAGTGATGTCCGGTCTGGTAATAGTAAGATAGTACAAAGGACAACAAGGTCTGAGGGAGGGGGGATAAACCCAAAGCAACAGCATACATAGAGGGAGCAACGCCTAAGGGAAAGGGAACAAGAGAGTAAGAAGCCGCTTAAGGAGGCTCGAAGTCGCGGCTTGGGGAGGAGGATAGTGGACGACGTTGCGACCGGTGAGGGCCCACGACATCTTGTTTGGGCCAACACCCGTCACCTGGGTTCACGATTTTTGCCATTTTCGGCCTCGGGTTGTGATCGCGACCATCACAGTGGTCACGTTCCAAGAAGGCGACGTGTCGTGCCATCGCATTCATCGAGGGAGATGAATGGTAGGGCGGTTGGGGTCACTGTGGTGAGACCAACGATGACCAAGTCACACCCGCCATCCCTGTCGTGCCAACACATTGACGTGCTTGGGGGACCGACCGCGTTAATTGGGATCGTGCCCCTTGTAACGAGTACGTTCTTCTCAGATCGCAGCCTAGACTTCTAGCGCTTTTGACCTTGATCGCGCCTATGGTGGGGGTCACGTTCATGAACACGCCCAGGGTGGAGTGCGCATTCATGTGGGT
Organism: Amorphophallus titanum; assembly: GCA_024336825.1. Classification (NCBI taxonomy): domain Eukaryota; kingdom Viridiplantae; phylum Streptophyta; class Magnoliopsida; order Alismatales; family Araceae; genus Amorphophallus; species Amorphophallus titanum. The sequence continues at coordinate 66,158,427 of JANBPO010009603.1, forward strand.
GACCAGTCTTGCAGGCCAGAGGTTGGGAAGGCAGCCTGGCGTGCCTTCCTTGGCCCGTGTGGGTTCTAGACACCCTTGGTGACCGTGACCACATTTTTGGAAGTCTGAAAGTATCGTGTTATCTCGATTAGCATGCCCGTGTGGTTTAGAGGGTTCGGATGACCTCGTGTGTTTCGAGCTTTTGTGTTTCGTTCGATCGAGTCACTGAGAGTCGATAGGAGTGCGGTGGGCCTTCCCTGCACAACGTGGGTTTCTTCAAAAAGTGGTTTCCGAGTAGGCCATGTGTGTGGCCTCGGACTATGAGTCTAGTTAACTAGCCTGGGGCTGGAGGGTTCTCGTGCATCCCTTGGATGAGGGATTAACCCGGCGGCTGGTGCGCTACCTTGGAGATCTTGTCAACGTGGTTTCAGACCTAGGGATTAGGCCAGATTGACAGCATTGTGCCGTCACGTATGACAGTCTTGACCCGAATCTCGCTACTCAAGGATCATTGGGTTAGTAGGTCTAGTGGGCTATCCAGAGTCGGGTGGCTCCGAGCCACCTGTTACTTCACATTACTTGCGATGGGTGCATGCGCGGTTTTTAGTGTTCACGTTCAGTGACCCCCCACTAGACGTAGCCTTCTTACGGCACGCGTGTGCTGACCCACCCGAGAGTGGTGGAGTGGCTTACCTAAGAGGGATGATTTTTAGGCTAGTTACCGTAGTGCACCTTCGCGCAATCTGAGTCTAGACTTTGAGGAAGAACCAGCTAGAGGATCTGATGAAGGGCGTATGGTCTGTGTGTGTGCACGTGGCTGGGGGCGTCTGACCTGCTGTTGATAGATGAAATGTGAGCAAGAGCAAGATGAGGCCAAAGAGAAGAATAAGCCAGAAATGAAGATTCCAGGGACTCTTACGAAGTTAGAACTGAAGAAGAGCCGTTACTACCAACACCGTATCCAGTTGAAGCCCTTTATGGCCAGGCTGCTGTCTGGCATTGCCGTCCTCCTGACGACATTGCTGATTAAACCATACCAACCTCTGTCCAATCAACCGACCGATGACACCGGCCTTCTGAAGGTTCTGATAGATGTGAGAAGCAAAACAAATACCAAAGCAGATGTGGCAATCAACAAAGACAACGAGACAATGCAAGTTGTTTAGCGCAAATGACCCTAAAAGTATTAAATGGGCCAATAAGCATGGCGCCGAAACCCCCTTTGATGAAGCCCAATATGACTATAAGGTGTGTGCCGAGAAGTCTCCCCCACATGCTTGAGGCGCGTCGGGAAGCTACCGAAGCGCGTCGGGAAATATCCTCCGAGAAGAGAGGGGGATGGGGCCTATAAAACCCCTCTCCTCCGCTTACAAAAGCATATAGATAGAGAGAAGATAGAAGAGACAAAAAATTAGCCAGAAGAGAAGAGACGAAGAGAGAGCAGAGAAGAGAACAGAAGAGAGAAGAGAGTCAGCTCCGAAAGAGTGCTGTGAGAAGAGGAAGAGAATGTTGGTGTAAAAGGGGGAGGGAGAGGAGTCAATGCTCCACCCTCCCCCATCCTCGTTTCCCTTCATTTCTCTGCTGAATATTAATTTCTGATCCTTCTTCTTCCTCTCGTTTGAGAGCAATGGGTCATCTCCTATTTCTCTTGGTTTGATGATGCCCTCAACTCTGTAAAGAGTGAATTATATTCATTTTTTTTGTGGTTACGGAGCGAAGCATAGATGGTGTTTCTTGTACCTTTCTAATAAATCATTTGCATCTAATCTCTGTTTCATTGTCGGAGGTGGTGAATGATCTGAGAGATGAGTGGAAGTGTAGCTTCGAATGTGTGTTACTTGAAGTGCCATTCGCCATTACCGCTGCTTTCTTGCCTTTTATCGAAATGATGTTGAATCTGGTAATTATTGAAATATTTGAAAGGAATTTATAATGAATCAACGCCTTGTTTTGGGGTGCTAATTAATAAATGACAAATGAGAAGGCGTTAATAATGGTTTTATTATGTTTTTTAAGGAAATTGATTTAATGATTGACGACGTGACTAAAGGCGTTATTCAAGGAATTAACGGCTTGATGCCTGTCGCGGCTCAGAACAGAGAGGCAGAAACTAAGTAAGTTGGACGATTTGATCATTCTGAAATACTTTTTGGCTCAATTAAGGAAAGATCCTTCATTTCATCAAAAGAATACATTAGTACATCAATGAGCCACTTTGGGTCTCAATCCCCTGAGAGCTATTACATAAGATTTTCATTACTCCTTATCTTCTTCAATACTCTCTATAGGTTGATGAAGCTTGCTGATTCTCCATAGGGCTTGAATAGTCTTGATCTCTTCCCCATCTTCATTAGAACCAATGTCCCTCCTCTTGATAGATGGAAGATAGGATGCTTCTTCAAAATGATGTCGCGGGAGCCCGATTTGAGGTAGACATCGGTGAGCATTGTAAAGGATGAATTCGGTGGCATCTGCTAGCTGGAGTTCCACTCCCGGTGAGAGCCTTGTGCGGATGACTTGTGTCTTGAGGAATCCCAGTGCACATGTGAAGAAATTCTTAGGCATGACCCTTAGGTGCTCTTTTCATTCCACTCTCTTATTCACCTTTGGTACCCGGTTCATCACTCTATCACACAATCCTAGTGAGTCCGTCATGTAGTGGAGTGGGCTTTTAGAGAAAATCCTAGAGGCTTGTTGGCCTTTCTCACATGGGTCAAATTTTAAATGGAGGTCTACCCAACTAGAAAATACAAGCATACATCCGTATAAGGGTCTCCCCATAGCCGCCGAGGTGAGCCCACTATAGAGATAGGCTAGCACCGCCGGTCCTATTCTCTCTCCCTCCCAAATACTAGCAATAGCACTCAATTGAGCTTCTTCTAGGAAATCTTCCATTGAAGGGAACAAGAGTGCTCCCGCTAAACATATAACAAAGGCTTTTGTTTCCTTCTCTAGCTCATCCTCCTTGGCTTGATCCATCCTTTTGTAGACCCATGCCGCTAACTTCATGAGGTTGATGCCCTTAGTAGCTTTGATTTGGTTCACCATGTTGGAGCTTGGGATGAGGCTTGATAGCATGTCATGAGCACTTATGCTTCTTGTCATATTGGCCATCTTTTCTTCATCTCCTTGCTTCATCCTCTTTAAGCCAAGGAGCATCTCCACTTCTTCAAGTAGTATGGTGGCTTCAAAGGTAGAGAATAAGAAAGTGTTTGTGGAAGGGTGCCATATCTCTATGAGAGCTCCTATGGTAGCCCAATCTAAGTGAACATTGTCATAGTACTTTCCATGGGTCACTAATCCTAGGAGGTGCCATCTAGAGAGATAAACACGCATGTCTGAGGAGAGCTTGGAGAGAAGAAGGGATAGCCACTTGTTTTTAGCATATCTTCTTGCCCTCGGTATGTTTGGGTAATCCTGAAAAGAATGAGAAAAAGAGAGGAAGAGAGAGGAGTTTGATCAGAATTTTTAGAGAGAGAAGAAAGGGGTAAATGGAAATTCAATTCAAATTTTCATACTTACTTGGTTCATGGCGATTCTTCCACTGACATGTCCGGCAATCTCAAAAATTTTGAGAAAAGCCACCTTGGCCTTCTTCAAAGGTCTCAGCATCATCTGATCCATCTTCTATCTCAGTGGAGAATCCCAGCGCTCTCTGTTCCTTGTTGTTGCTTTCCATTCTCTATTCTCTGTTGATGATCTTAGCCGAGAGTTGCAGTTTGATGGAATTAGCAGCAGAAAACCCATCCTTTTATAGGAGATTGAAGCTCTGGCAGTTGTTCGAATAGTGCAAGTCCAAGTTTGAGTAGAAGTAGCCTCTGGAGTTCTGTTTCCGAACACGAAACGGAGTAGCGTAATTGACGACAGAATCTTTGGCATCATTTCATGGAATAGCGACCCAGTCGGTGGCGTCATTTATTTAACACCTAGGATGAAGGCGTCATTTTCTTTCCAATTTCAAATTGAACATTGAAACAAATTGGCGACATTTAAGCTGTCGTTATTTACATGTATAGCGCCTCTTTACAGGGTCGTCATTTGGATTCATGCTTTATGCTTTACGATGAACTTTCTCACCATATCTTAAAGCATTATTATTGAGTTAATGACCTTTGCTAAATTGATGAGCTAATGATTCTTGTTGCGTTCGTGATCTTTCTTGAATAAATTTTGAGCTAATGATCCTTAAGTACAGGGAAGAGCAGGTTATGCAGATCTCAAAGTGCTTGTGTCTCCCTTGGTAACATCATTTCATCTTTTTGTATCTTCTCCATGTATGTATTATTACTATATGATATCTACGCTATTATAGCACATCAAGGACCTTGTGGTTCTGATGAACCTAGAATTTGAGTTCCCCTTCATCAAAAACGATGACGATTCCAGGGGAGTCTTGATCACACGGATAGGCCGTTGGGTCATCCTATGCACGTCCCTCTCGGGCTGCCAACCCATCCCTTGCCTATTGGCTTTCGGGTTTGACTCTCACGTCCCACTAGAGCTGTCAAATCCACCCTCTTTTGTCCCACTGGGTCTAGCCTATGCACGTCCCTTCCGGGCCGCCAACCCACCCATCCTTTGCCCATTGACTTTCGGGTTTGACTCTCACATCCCACTAGGGCTGTCAAATCCACCATTTCCTTCCTGTTGGGTCTAGCCTATGCACGCCCTTTTCGGGCTGTCAACCCATCTTGCCTCTTTGCTTTAAACTTGACTCATCTATCCCACTGGGATTGTCAAGTTCATTCTTTTGTCTCCACGGGCTTGGCCTATATATGTCTCCTCAGGCTACCAACCCTATTTGCCTATCAACTTACGGATTTGATTCATATGTCCCACCCGGGAAGTCAAATCTCCTCTTTCATCTTATCGGGTCTGGCCTACATATGTCCCTTTCGGGCTGCCAACCCACCTCGCCTTTCGGCTTCCAGGTTTAACACACATGTCCCTTTCGGACCGTTAAACCTACTCCTTTGTTGTCCCAACCGGGCTTGGCATATGCAAGCCCTTCTTGGGTAGCCAGCTCGTCCAACGTATCAGCTATTGGATTTGGCTAATCGTGTCCCACTAGGGGAGTCAAATCCACCCACTTGTCCCACCCATGCGGCACACGTCCCTCCAGGAGTGCCAAACCCTCTCCACCTTTTGGCACCATAGGTATTCAAAAAAAAAATGGGGCCAAAAATATTTGTGCCCCAGCGGACTTGGTTGTTTTTGTTAGGGGAGCAATCAAGGGCAAAAAGACTTTAACCCGACTAAGGTGAAAACCCGCAAGAACGCCTTAGGCAAAAATGGGTACCCCTCACTGTGAAAACCCGCAAGGGTGCACTGGAAAAAGTTAAAGGAGGCCGGTCCTGACGAAAATCCGAAAGGGCAGTAGGGCTGGTAAAGTGACAAAAAAAATTAAAAAAAAAGGGGAGGCATACATGCAAAGAGGATAGAAGCAAAAACTGCTAAGCTTTGTCCTTTATTTATCATTACTATCAACGGAGCCCGAGACAAGCCCTCGGGGGTAACTCGAACAAAAATGGGGGACAAAAGGCCCTATGTACAAGAAGATCCTGAAGCTCGTCAAGCGCCAGACTCGCCCCTCCGCAACTCAGTAAGGTGAGTCTCCCTCTGGGAAATCTCCCCCTGAAGCTCCTCCAGCAGACGACGGGACGTCTCTATCGCAGTTTGCACACTCTGGTGCTCCGCCTTGCCCTCCTGAAGCTCCCTCTGTAGCTTCTCTACTCAGAGGAAGGCCCTCTGACCGCACTCCTCATCGCTCCAAAGTTGAAGGCTTACTTCAACTTGAGTGGCTCGAAGACCGCGAAGCTCCTCCTCCTCCAGCTGGATCTGCAGCTGGGCCCTCCGTCTCCGCTCCTGTGCGAGGTGAAGGCGAGCGAACTCGCCCCATAGCGCGGTCAGCCTCGCCGCCCATGCCTCTCGGGGAAGACCCAACATGTGGTAGCTCCTGGTGAATGCCTCCAGGCTAACCCTCAACCTCTACAGCTGGCAAAGGGTCGACATGGATCAACTGATCAAGACTCTGGAGAAGCCGGTCAGCCATGGTGGCATTCAATGCCACCCTAAGCGCAAGAGTGTCAGGCCACTCGACTCCGAGAGCAGGGAAGTCTGCGGGCACCTCTGGAGCTTCCCCTTCGGGAGCTGCAACCAAAAAAAAAGATGGAAGATGGAATAAGTGCTCGCTCGCAAAACAGAAGGACATGCACGAAGAACCATGAAAGGCACAATATGGTGACATACCTGAGGCTGCCGCAGGAACGTACTCCTCCTCAATAGCCAGAGAGGAACCACTGATAGAAGCTAAGGCCGATTCACTGGGCAGGGCATTTATGGCCCGGTCCTCTGTAGTTCAAGTGACACCATGTAAGCGCCTATCTGTGAAGTGGCACACAGACAATGTCAAACTCCAGAGAGCAGCTATGTACCTGTCTCAGTGGCATCCCCTTCTTCAGCTACGCTAGGAAGGGCGGACCCTGCATCGGGGCCCTTCTACGAGCAAGATTGCTCACCCGCAGAGGCTGGCCTTGTCCCCTGAAACTCCTCTCGCCCGGAGACCTCAGTCATCGGCTCCGCAGAAGGAGAAGCTGCGTGGAAAACATGAAAGAAGGGTCAGTGCCACAAATAAAGTACAGATACAACTCGAGCTATTCATTGGCGGATGCAAGGAATACCTGTAGGCTGGGTGTCCGCTGGCGGGATACTTTGCCCCGAACTGTGCAGGTCCTCTGGTGCACCCTGGGAAACTTCCCCTATCGAGGCTGCCACACTAGGGTAAGATATGCCATCCTCAACGACCTGGCCTGACACTGTTCACATAACAAATGCATTTAGTCAGCTTGGCAAGGACAGTTGTGAAGCAGCAAAAAGGTCTATTATTGGCCCGCAGCATCCCTTACTTGAAAGGTCAACCATGTTGTCCTCGCCAATATCAACCCTAGTTCAACTGACGGTAGTCGATGCACAGCCTCAAACTACCATCCTTCTTCTTCGCAAATAACATCAGCGCACCCCACGGGGAATAACTAGGATGAATGTACCCCTATGCAAGTAGCTCCAGCAACTGCGCCTTCAACTCTCTCAGCTCCGCAGGTGCCATACGATAAGGGGCCTTCGACATAGGTGTCGTACATGGGACCACCTCAATCACAAAATCAATCTCTTGCTATGGTGGCAACCCTGGTAACTCATCGGGAAAAACATCAGGAAACTCGCACACGACAGGAATGTCCTCTACATCAAGACACTGTCGGTCGACCAAAATGACAGAAGTGAGAAAACCCTAACAACCCGCATCAAGCAAATGACGAGCCCTAATAGCTGAAATAAGCAAGTGGGAAGTGGAAGACTGAATACCTAGGTAATAGAAGGTGGGTCCACGAAGCTGCCGAAAGTAGACCTTCTTCGAGCCGCAATCCACCAAATCATGATGAGACTCAAGCCAATCCATGCCCAAAATCACATCGAAGTCCTAAAGCGGTAACACGTAGAGTCTGGCCAACGAGTTCTGCCCTTCCACCCATACAGGCACCTTCTCAAAGCAATACGGGGTGTGCACGAAATCGCCAGGAGGTAACTCTACCGCTAAGTCACAGGACATCTCAACCACTGGGTCCTCCACACTCTGAGCAAAATCCTCTGAAATAAACAAATGTGAAGCTCCCGAATCGAACAAAACGTGAGCCACGCAACCCAAAATTGAAAGAATACCTTCTAACAACTGTGACGCCTCAGCCTTTGCTCGGGTCATGTGGGCCACTTTGTCTCCCCATGGTAGCTGACCGAGTCAACTAAGGAAACTGCTCCTGCTGCTGGTACTGCTGCGGCTGTGACGACATCTGCTGGGGCTGAAACTGCAACTGCTGCTGCTGCTGAAACTCGGGCTGCTGACGCAGTCTCTACGCACAGTCACGCGCCATGTGCCCTGCCTGGTCACACCTGAAGCAAATCACGGGGGCCGAGCACGGTCTGCCTGGATGAGAACCACCGCACTTGGGACAGCCGCACCGAGAACCACTCACCGATCCCTAGCGCTGCAATGACACAAGCTGCTGAACACTGCCCACCGACTGCTGCGCCGGCTCCTTACGACCTCGACGTCTCCCTCCAAAACCAACTTCCTTGAGCAGCTTCCTGAGCTTTGAACCAAAGGACGACGACCCTGATGCTGAAGCCACAGACTGAGCTGCCCCTGAACCACCTGCTGAAAGCTGGACAGTACTCTGCTATTGCAGTACCTCCATCGACTGACCAAAACCTGCCTGCACCTGACCTGCGCTGCCCTGCCCTCGAACCTTCTGCAAATCTCTCTCCAGCGCCGCTGCTTCCTTACAAGCTGCATCCAGGTTGGCTAGACCCGATGCAAGAAGGGGATGCCTCAACTCTGGCCTCAAATCTCCAACAAACTGCTCAGTCTTCACCTCCTCATCCGCCATGATGTGAGAAGCATAACGACCGAGCTCAATAAACCTGGCACGGTACTGCATCACTGGCATGTTACCCTGGGTCAGCTCCAGAAACTCACGCAACCTCTGCGACCTGACGAAAGACGGACAGAAGGCACGCTCGAAAGCCATGACGAACTCCTGCCACGCGATCTGCCGAAGATGACGAGACTGGAACGCTGCACCCCACTCTGACGTCCACCAAGTCCAGGCCGCTCCCTGAAGCCCATGCGTAGCCAACACCACCTGCTCCTCCTCAGCACACTCCATCGCACTGAAGATCCTCTGCAAACCATCCAGCCACTCCCTGACCACCTCTGGATCTGGCTGCCCGCTGAAAGGAGGCGGCTGAAACTGCAGGAACTCCTTCAGCACGCGACCACGATCACCTCGAGACGACGAACCCTCGCCAGCTTCACCTCCCTGCTGTTGGCCTCCCGACTGCCGCTGAAGCACATACTCGAACATGCCTCGGAAGAAATCGTTCATCCCTGGAGCTCGCGCACCTCCAACTGCACCATCTGGAATCGTAGCTCTACTCTGCTCCTCCAGGCCATCGCCAGACTCCCCATGCTGGGAACGAGTATTCCTCCTTGGCGCCATAACTCACCTGGCATCAAGGAAAAATAATCACAAATCAATAAAACACATGGATCCTAAGCCAGTCGCTGACTGTACAGGACATTCATGGACCTTCTAGACCACTGCAGTCATTTCAGATTATTATACACCTTCACAACCTCACTCTGATACCAGCTGTGACGACCCGGGATCCCAGTACTGGAAAGGAACCAGCGCAACTCGAATCTCGACCCGTCTCCCACGAGCCCGAAGACTCAGAAGGAATAAAGGATGGTGTGAGGGTGCGTAAGAAACTAAAGTAACTGCAGAGATAGCACAATGATCAACTAAATAATAATGCAGAAATTAAATAATAACTAAACTGATACAAGATCCAGTACAGCTCATGTCCAAATAAAAGTACAGCCAACTGAAAGAAAGGTACAAGTACAACAACTTCAACTGAAGAAGCTGCGGAGAAGATGGGCCATCCGGACTCTCCGAACAAACATGCGCTGCCGTGAAGCCATCTCCAAAGTCACGACAGCAAAGAGGAACCAACCCCTAGAAAGCCCACAATGCATGGGCCCCAAAGAAAATCAGATAAGCCATGACTCGTGCTCATGACGGGCTTGAATGCGTCCCAATGACGCACTTTTCAGTCCTCAATGGCACGCTCTAGTGCCCTTTTCAGCGGCACAACCCCCCCTTCAATGGCACGCTCGGTGGAGCTCTTCGCCGGCATGCCCCCCTCCTGAGCGTCTTCAGTGGCACGCCCGTGGACGCCTCGAGTGGCACGCTCAAGCGTTGCCTTCAGTAGCACGCCCAGCGTGGCCCCCGTTCACTGGCACACACCCCGCCTGGCTCCTTCGCCGGTACGCCCCCTAGAAAGCACACATCTTCACCGGCACACCTGGGTTGGCTCCCGTCAGTGGCACACCTGCCCTGACATCTTCACCGGCACACCCGCTGGGATACCCTCAGCGGCACACCCCCCGTGAGACCCTTTAGCGGCACACCTGGGGCGGCCTCTTAACGGCACACCCAGAAAGGCCATTGGTCGGTACGCCCCGCCTGCCCTCTCAAGCGGCACACCAGCCTGAGCCTTCAGTGGCGTACCCCTGTGCACCCTTCGGTGGCACGCCCGCAGGACCCTCCAGCGGCAAGCCTGCAAGCCCCCTTCACCGGCACGCTCGGTCCAAGGCCTCTACCGGCACGCCCGCACAGCTCTTCACCCGCTCCAATGGCATAATTTGCTAGGCCTCCCAGTGGTATGCTCCCCCAAGAGCGTCTTCAGTGGCACACTTTGCCAGCCCTTCATCGGCACACCTTTTGGGTCCTCCAGTGGCACGCTTTTACAGGCTTCCAGTGGCACGATTTTGCCGTCTTCCAGCGGCACAGGTTTTCACCCATTTAGCGGCACGCCTGGGTGGTTCCTCGCTCGGCACGACCGGCAGGAGGAATGTCGCACCATGCCCTACGATCCATTGACGCGCAGCAGGGCTAGCTGAGGTGTCACCCCCTCCTAGAGGCACAATGGCTGTCCCCTGCAATCAAGGACGGGAGAGGTCATTCAATGCCCGTCGAATCATTTCGGCCTTCGGAAGCTCCCACCACTGAAGGTATAAAAAGCCCTTCTCCCCCCGGCGAACAAAAAGAGACAACGGGAAAAACAACAAGAGACACACAGAGAAGCAGAGAGCGTCCCTCAGTGACGCTGCCAAGCGGACCAAAAGAGAAGAAGAATGAGAGAGAAGAGGCAGAGGAGGGCTCTGGCGTGAGGTCCTCCAGTGACCACCGAGTGAGAGAGAGTAAGAGAGAAAGAGAGAGAGGGAGAGTATGAGCCTTGATGTAGCGGAGGGGGTGAGGGAGAGCAGGAAGGCCGTTGCCTCCGCTCAACCCCAATTCCCTCTTAATCTCCTTATCCTTCCTCTTCTGTTCTTGATTTCTTCCTCCCCCTCATCTGGGCTTAAATGCATATTTTGATGTATATGGCCGGTTATGGCCTTTTCTCTTCATGAATGAAAATCCTCCTCTTGGGTTTCCTGTCACCGTGTTTGATTTGCTCCATGCTATGTGTTTGATCAGCTTCTTCCCCCTTTCTCCGGTGATGTCTTCCTTCCATGCCAACGGTCCCTTCCCTGTGAAGTCGATTTACCTCCTCATGAGGTTCGCCGCCATGGGCCCCTTGATCACGGGTGGCTGCCCCTCCACTCTCATCCCCCCTCTTGGCTAGAGAGGTGCCCTTCCTGCCTCTCTGAACACCTTGGGCCCAACACCTCCACAGGCACATCTTCCCCTTTCCTAACTAAAGCCTCCCCCTTTAGACCGGCCAAGCCAAGACCCTTGGTTTTCTTCCCCCTTCAGCTCCATCCCGCTTAGCTAACCCTCAACCTTCATTCTCTCGAACTGACCCCAGCCCGGTGCAGCCCCCTCAGCCCCCTGACGGGTGCACCCTCCATGTGCCCTCAGCAGCACACCCTGGGCCATCCCAGCCCGACACACCCCTTGGCCATCCTAGCCTGGCATGCTTCCCCCAACCCTCTTAGCTGGCACAGCCCCTTTGGCCGGCACACCCTGGTCCCTCCAGTCCGGTACGCCTTCCCACAGCAGCCTGTGCCCTTCTAGCCGGCACACCTTCACCCCCCTTCGTACCCGACGTAACCCTGGACAATCTTAGAATCGTCTTCCACTTGTCGTTCCCTTCACGTTTTCTGAGGTTGTATTAAAGGTGTTGCCGCTCTCGGGTGCCCACCTCTAATTGTCGGGTTTCGTCACTCTATGTGGACGCGTTCTCTGTATCTCCCTTACTCTCGGGTCAAGGGGAGATGCTGTCGAAATTATGTTGGAAAGTAGTAACATGATAAAGACAAGAGGGAGCAACAAATGAATGTGTGGTAATAAGTTAAAAGACAAAAGGAAACAACAAACCAATGGAATAAACAATGATAGAACGCTTCAACTAAAACAATCGCGTAAACCCCTCCAGCCTCCTCCGTCGCGCGCCAGTTCACCCCTCCAGGGGGTTTACGCGGACCCACCTCAACCTCCAAGCTAGTCTGCGTAAACCCCATCCAGAGGAGGGGGTTTACGCGGACCAGCCTTAACCCTTAGGCTAGTCCATGTAAACAGCATCCAGGGTAGGGGGTTTACGCGGACCAGCTTCAACCCTTAGGCTAGTCTGCGTAAACCCCCACCATTCACTAGGTTTACGCGAACCAGTCTTAACCCCTTGGCCAACCCGCGTAAACCCCCTTGACCCTTCAACTTCCCCTACAAAAACCCCTTAGGGGCTCAAGGGGAAAAAATACGAAACAGACGAAGGGATCAAGGGCATCAAAAGGGCACTTAACCTCCAGCATCCGGCAGCTTCAAGGCTTCGAGTGACTCCCTACAACGAGCCAAGGAGAATTGGGTGTGTATGACTTGTCAGTCGGCCTGGCATGCCGAGGGTACGTCTTTTGCACTTCCCTCACGTGTTATCTAGCCGTGGCACACAAGTCTACACCCGCCTCATGTGAGATGCTATGACAAGGGTAGACGCCCCCTCATGCCTGGGTCGCCCCTCACATGCCCGTCGGCCACGACCATGCACGCGTCATGACGTCTTGCTCCCTCTGAGTAACGAGGCCACGTCGACCACTCGACTCGAGCTGTGATCGACCCTCATCCAGATACCGGACCAATGTGTCCCCTCAGTCGCCCAGTTAGCCACAAGCACCCGTTCGACACCGCGGCCACGACCCACGTCACGGGAGGAACTCTCCGTGAAACACACCTGTACTTATACGTCACGCATCGACTCGGGGACCGACTAGCACGTTAAAATTATCCCGAGGCATGCCTCTGTTGTACCTGGGCCGTCACGGCCCGCTTGTAAAAATATATAAATCTCAGTGTTACACCGCCAGTGGACGTATGCTCTCGCATCCACGTTCGGGCCTCCAGCTACCCTCTGTGTCACCTAGCATAAACCCCCAGCACCCTTCACCCCCGGCCAACATGACCCAGCCTAAGACGAACCTACAGTTGCAAAGTACTCTCGGGTCTTCATCTCGGGCTTCAGGAATACAGACTCTGTTTCAGCATGGAATGAAGGTTTTCAGATTCAATCCGATGTAAATAAACACCGACTGCTTGCGGTCGGTGGGGACAGACATCCTGTACACGACTCCCCACAGTCGCCTGCGCACTCGCACCCACGGAACCATTCTTCTCTCCACGTGTCACTCATCCCCCAAGTCCACGTGCCGCACCCTGGCGGCACATCCCTAGCTAAACATTTGGTTCCACAGGTGATTGTTGAGAAATCGACTGGCACACCCGCATCCCAACCACGTTTCCCATTAACCCAGAAAACCTCCCGTGTCACTCGGTCTCCCCTCGACTCTCCGTAAAAGGTAAGTGCATGGTGCCGCCTTGAGGCGGATATGGTCATGAGAGGGGGTGCCTGACGCCCATTAACTTCTGGCAACTCTCCCATGGCTGTACCCTACCCCTCACTTCGATCACCGCCCACACCACCCGGGCAGACCTCCCGAGGTGGAACAAAAAGGATGGCACGCCCAGTGGGACATCTCCTGCCTTCCTTCTTTTTGCTAAAGCAAAAGTCCGTGCCAGTCCTGAAGTTCGGGTGCCCTTTTCCCATCCTTGCAGGAGAGGTAGCAGAAGAGCACCTCTTCGCACTTCTCAGCAGCTTCCAGTTCATCTCCCAGTTGCCAGATCATGTTCGACGACCACTCCCGACCGTCACCTCTACTCATCTAGGACTTTAACAACTGTGGCGGCCGTCACCTACGGTCCTATCATCATCGCCACCCACGCACGAGTGGGCTACTTGGCAGTGCCGATCAGTTTCGACAGCTTCGCCCCAGTCGTTGGATCACCCTACTTCCTGGGTGTGGTCCCCGTGGTGGCTCCACCACCACCCCTAGCTCCTGTTTCCTCTGGTGCCACCAGGGCACCACGCCAGCTACCAGTCCCGACAGGCAGGCTGAGCGTCAGGCTCGGCTCTCCTGCCACCGATGCCCGTAGGGGTTCTGGACCAGCCCCAGCCCGGGCAAGCATTAGTCCTCAGGCCCAGTCTCGACCGGCTTCCGATGCAAGCCTTGCGTCCTAGGTTACAGTCTCTAGTCCTGCAGTTCGCTCGGGCCTCCAGCCCCGAGCCCCAGCCAAGCTGACTTCCAGTGTGGGTCTCCACCCCAGGGTGTTCGGCTCCTTAGTACTCAGCTTGGGCTGTCAACCCCAAGCTCCCACCGAGCCAGCTCCCTACATGGGCCTCCTAGCCCGGGGGCAGGGCTCCCCAGCACCGCGTTCGGGCCTCCCGACCTGAACCGCAGAAGCGCAACCGCCTCGCTCGGGTCCCCAACCCCTGGCATGAGGCGTCCTATCATCCAGACCAAACGTACAACTCTAGGGTTTCCCGCGGACGATGTCTGTTACGAGTGGTCCGCATTAGGTCCCAGATCCCTTGGCTCTACGTCGGGGGCATGTGGAGTGGACCCCCAAATGCACAATTGGTGGCCCCTAAACTTATGCCGCCGCTTCTTCTTAACCGAGATCTTCTTGGAATGAATCCACCTGGCGCGGACTTGGGCCTTCAAGCTCCTTGATTTGCCGTGTCTTCTTAGGTAACGGGCCCTCTTGGCAGATGGCCTGGCCCGGTTATGAATATACTGCTTTACTGGGGCGATTGTCCCTAGACACGGGGTGCTAACTAGGGGCAGACATTCCTGAACAATTAACTCCTTGGGATGACTATCAGACAACCGTGGAGTTTTGTTGCTGGGCACCAGGAGCATGAGATTCGGCATCTCCACTTGGCAATTGGGCGAGAAGCCTAACTCCCTTACCAAAAATGCAGGCCGAAGCTTAGGGAGAGTAATGCGCGGCGTTGTTGTGGCCGTCTCACCAACGAATCGAGGGAGATAACATAGCAAGGGCAGAATGCCCTAAGAAAATCTTGAAAGTATGGCCAATTGCCCCTTGAACATGGAATCTATTAAATTCTTGGTGGCCGTATGAGTTAGCACCATGTGAGTGGACAATCCTGCTTGGCTAGTGAACTAAACACCAATCGAGCGAGGAGAAATAACAATATTGATAGTGGATCGCTTGGCGAGCAATGAGATTGCCATTGGCCTTGCTCGGGAAGAGACTGGCATCAGTGCAAAGGAGCTTCTCTTGGGAACCATCTTCGAAAGTGAAGACTCCTTGTCCCCAAAATAGCCAGGGACCAGGACTTGGACTAGCATGCGACAAATGAACTCTTGAACCCTACAATGCACGATTAAAATCTGGCTTGTCTTATCATCTCCCTGGGGACTAGACTCGAGAGGCACCATAGGTGACGCACACCCGCTCCGTGGGGTGGGAAGTGATGGAGAAGGGGTAGAAGGGAAAGGTTCGAAAGGTGTTGGTGAGGGTAATGCAAGTGGTCGAGAAATAGTGGCGATAATAGGCCTGGGCGGGGGTAAAGGCAAAGGTGGAGGTGTAGGTGTGGGTTCAGTCGGCTCGGGCTCAGATGACGACAATGAAAGAGGTGGCAAAGGTAGTGGAAGTGGTGGTGGTGGAATCGGGACCTTTGGGGGAGAAGGCGACGAAGGCGGTGGTGATGGTGGTGAGGGTAATGGAGATGGCGAAGGTGGAGAGGGTGAAAGTGGTGGTGAAGTGGAGGAAGTGGCAGGTTGCGACGCTCTTCGACGTATCGTTACGACACGTCGAGCGGTCTTGGGAATAGGAGTGGTGGCAGAAATGGAGGGCGAAGGAGGGGTATTTGTCTGAGTGAAGGCTTGGATAGGTGGAGAAGATGGGACAGAGGAAGAAGTAGGTAACGGAGCGGGTGCTTCATTAACTAAAGAATCACAGGGGTGCCCCCAGTCTTGAAACGGGGATGGTTGCCTGGGCAGCACTTGCTACTACTGCTGCTTACTGCGGAGACTCAAAATAACTTCATGCATAATAGCCCAATCAATCCTCTTATCACTTTTCAGACCATAAATAAATTCACGAAACTCGGGGCAATCCTCGACCAAATGCCCCCGTTGATGATGATACTTACAAAAATGGCACAAATTTTCGACCGCGGATTGGCAAGACATAACCGAAGGAAGTTGTAATACGCGAGTGGCCATCAAAGCCTCGAAAATATCTGTAAAGGATTCTGACAACGGAGGGTGAGGAGCCTGCTTCGGGCAAGGTGGATGCCGAGAGGTATGGGAAGGTACTGGAGATGGTAGTGGGGGCTGCATAGGCAATGGCAATTACATAGGTAAGGGCGCAGGGTTAGTGAGTGGATTCAGTCGAGGCGTGCATGGAGTGGGAATGTAGTGAATGGCATCTACCTGCTCTGGGTGGGGAATTCCCTCGACCGAAGGTGGATAGGATTGACTGTGGAAGGTGGTAGGTTGGTGCGTGGGAGGTTGATATGTGGGGGTATATGGGTAAGTGGGGATGGAACACTGACTCGTGGAGGGATACGTGGTGGAGGGTTGACTCGTGGGGGATGGCGGATAGAAGGCGTATGTGGGCGTGGGAGGTGAAGGAGACACAGGGTCAAGGGGATTTAGAAGTTGTTGGCGGATGAAGCGGGCTAGGCTATAAAGCTATTGGCAGGATGCGATATCATTCAAGGCTAGGATACATCTAAACTCAGGCGTTGCATTGGAAATGATCATCTTGATCTGCTCTCCCTTTGAAATATGCCCCAGGACTTGAGCGGCCAAATGACGCCAGCGGTTGGTGAATGTCAAAAATTCTTCATCGGGTCTCATCTTCTCGTGGGCCAAATCAACCATGGAGTACTTGGGCCCAACCTGGTCTTGGTACTGCTGAACAAATCTCTCTTGTATGGCTTGAAAATTCACCACTTGCTCTTGCGACAAGGTAAAGAACCAATCTCGAGCTGGGCCCTCTAAGGATAGACCAAACAAATAGGCCATCAAGTGTTGGTCATGCTGGAATTGGGCCGACTCGTACAAAAACTCCTTCAAATGCACATAGGGGTTACCTAAGTTTATAGCAACATGTGTTAGCAATAGGCATAAGGTCGGTGCACATCGTTCACTTGTCTGAACAAAGGTCAATGCACTTTTTGCCTCTGCCTGAAGATAGGTCGATGCACATTTCACATCTGCCTAAAGATAGGTCGATGCATATTTTGCATTTGTCTAAGGCAAGGTCGATGCACCTTTCGCTAGCATAGAGTAAGGTCGGTGCACTTTTCACTAGCATAGAGTAAGCTTCCTGCACTTTTCACTAGCACAGAGTAAGGTCGGTGCATGCTGCCCAAGGGTTGTGCACATGTGAAGCATGAGGTCTATGCACATTTGCATTTAGTAAGGTCAGGTTAGTGCACATGTGTTAGCGATAGCATGTATGGTCGATGCACATCTGCCTTAGTCATCTATAAGGTCGATGCACATCTATCTTAGTCATTTATAAGGTCGATGTACATTTTGCATCTTGCATACTAAGGTCGATGCACATCTTGCATCTTGCATACTAAGGTCGATGCACATCTTGCATCCTGCATGTAAGGTCAATGCACATCTTGCATCTTACATTTTAAGGTTGATGCACATTTTACCTCGTGTGAACCAGGGTCGATGCATGTATTGCATCCTGATACATAAGGTCAATGCACGTCTTTGTAGCACTGTATACAAGGTCAATACACATTTCTCTTCATGCCTTGTAAGGTCTATGCACATGTTCAAGTTTGTGCACATGTTGCATCAAGGTCGATGCACATGTATACGACCGAAGTCGATGCACATCTGGACTCAAGTCATCAAGTCCGTGCATCATAGTCCATGCTCTATGGCATTTGCATATACATTCATATCATTGGTCTAAGCACATTTTTGTCTGTGCACATACAGAGTCTTGGTCTGTGCACATGCTTAGTCTAAGGTCTACGCACATATCAGTTTGTGCATATCTAAGGTCCATGCACATGTAGCATCCAGGTTTATGCATACATGTTAGGTCTGTCTATGCATCATTAAGGTCTGCGCATCTTCATTTATCCTTGTCTTCATGCATGTAAGGTCTACCTGTGTCTTACACAAGTCAATGCATTGTAGGTTGCATCCAAGTATTACATCATATTATACACCTATAATCTGGATGTTAGACTAATATGATGTTGGCTAAAGTCTGAATTTTATTATGATATTAAAGTGTTTGACGAAATGCCCTTCGTCTAATTGACAGGATTAAGGCAATCACTATGTCTCTGAGAGCAGCAGAAATTCAAGTGAGGCACGTAAAGATTCCAGTGATTGAAGCATGTGATCCGAGGTAACTTCCCAGTATATTGGAGATTCCCAATGAAATAACTCTCCACGTGGCTGCATCTTAGTGACTCTTTTCACACGTGGCTGAGTATCTTCTAGAAGATATTTTGGCGAGAGTGTTCCCTCCACGCGCCCTCGATTAAATCTTGTGGGGATCACAAGAATCACGCCAAAGAACAAGAAATGGAATTGAATCTCCAGAGCCCATGTTTATCTTATAAATAGGGAGTATCCTTCTCCGAACATGGTGTGGCTACAAGAAGAGAGCTGGCAAGTAGAGAAGAAGATCAGATAAGAAGATACAGAGAGGAGAGAGCAAAGAAGAAGAAAGAAAGAGAGAGGAAGAAAGAGCCAGAGAGCGAGCAGAAAAGAGATTGTGAGATCGTGATTGAGACTTAGCCAGAAGATTTATAAAGATTGTCTGTGTCCTCTGGATGAGATCTAAGCCATAGTGCTCCTGCGAGAGCTATATTCTTTTCTATCTCTATTATTGAGTTCGTTTGTTTATGTTTTTCATTTTCCTTGTTTGAACATCAAGCTGTGTGTCAGCATTGCAGAGGATCGGTTCCTCTGGACAATAAGCTGTGGTGCTCAATCTCTATTATTGAGTTCGTGTGTTTTTGTTTTTTCATTTTCTCCTTGTTTGAACATCAAGCTGTGTGTCTGTGTTGCAGAGGATCGGTTCCTCTAGACAGCAAGCTGTGATGCTCAGCCGAAACAAGCTGTGATGCTCTATGGAAGCAAGATGTGGTGCTCAGCGGTGTAAGCAAGTTGCGATGCTCAGCAGTTCAAGCTATTAGTCAGCGAGAAGCCTCACTCTGGTTTGAGTGGGGGGACTGTGGTAGCAGACCGAACAATCTAAAATCCTCTTGCCTATTGTGTGGGATTGCTTGCTTGAGTATTTGCTTCGATAGATGAATGTTTAGGAATGCTGCCAGTAGGATTCAATTGTGAATGCAAGATTACTTATATAATCTGAGTGCTTCTTCAATCAAATAGGTATATCGAAAGGCATGCCAGGAAGGATAGGTCACGCCTATCTGGAATGACATCCCTTGCGTGAGGAGATCCTTGATCCAACCTCCCCCAAGTACTACATTTGATTGACTTACCACTTTCCTAATCTGAGTAATACTTGTTGGTGTTTTACTACTAGCAGAACCGTGATTACTCCTTAGATCCGTCAAGAGTAGATTTGAAATTTAAATTCTGCAAAAGTGCTCTAGGATCCATTACATAAATACTTTAACAATTCCAAATAATCACCTAAAAGTAGCCAAAAATTTCCTAAAAATAGTGAAATTACACCGGACGAATCCAGGATTCGCACCATTAAGAATCCGCTAAACCATGGATGTTACCGGCTGCCTGTCACATGGGGATGCGGTGGAGTCACCACATAATCTCCCATTCTGAGCTCATCGCTATCGATCAGGCCTTGAGTAATATCTTTGAAGACATAACAGTCCTCAATAGTGTGACCGAGTATCTGGTGATAGGGGTAGAATAGTGGGTCACCGCTTCTCTAAACATCTTGAGGCCTCTTGGACCTCGGGAGGGAAACCTTGCTGTAGTGACAGTCCCAATCAAAGATGTCTCGGGTCTTTTCTCTTGGGAAGGAGTAGGGCTTCTGCAGCTTCTCTTGTAATGTAAGGCCTCGCCCAGCAGGTTGTCTGGCTGAAGGGCTCGCCATATTCCTCACCCCCGTCCCTGACTGGACGGAGGTGTCGGGACTGGTGGCCCGGGACCAAGTCGCATATTCACCCCACAGGAGGAGGGACCCCTGGATCAGGTCCGCCACAAGTGCAGTCAATTCGGCCAATTGTGCCTTCAACATCTCGATCTCCCATTGCTATCGCTGATATGGGGCAAACATGACGGGGTCACATCGGGGAGGGCCTAGAGCACAGCCCGTACCTCCGCTTCCTGCCTCGCCAATAGACAGGGATGAGGGGACCCTGATGATGCGGTCCCTTGAGGTTGACCCTTCAGAAGAAGGAAAGACCTTCCCCGCGCACTTGCAGTGGAGGGGGTTCTAGAGGAAAACTTCTTCGTCTTGTGTCTCTTCAGCCGGTGGCATAGGTTGTTTATTATGGCAGGCTTCCTGTAGAGCTACAGCCTTGGTGGGGTCACCGCCGAGCGGGGCCAAAACTGATATCACGTCGACGTCGTAGTAATCTTCTGGTGAGAAGCCCAGGTCCAGATGCTTGGTAATCCATAGCAGCCTCCGGTCCAGGTTTGGCGGGTTCTACATCTTTTCAAACATCTCCTTCTGGCTGGAGGGTTGATAAAGGGGAATCCTTTGTCTTCTGACCACCTCAGCTGCGCAGTCGGTCATGTAGGGAAGCCCCAAAATTGGGACATGTGGGTCATGAAGGTCATCAGGGAGTTGACAATCATCATCTCCTCTTACTAGCTGTTCTCCGGCCACATAGAAAATAGTGGGCGGGCCTTCAAGATTCGGCACCTCGAAGGTCCTCAGCTTCTCGGCCACTTGGCAGTCGAGCTCCGTTATTGGCTTAATAATTCCTAGCGGGACTCTGACATCCTCTAGTAGGTCTTCAAGGCAAGGTGCCCCCGGTGTGGGATAGATGGCGATGAGAAACGCCCTGAATATCCCTTCTTCTTATGTAATGAATGGCACATGCAGAGGAGCCACATAGCCTGGGGAGGTGGAGGAAACCAGCCTTCTGATTTTATCTTCTTCTTCCCTTTGTCCCGGGCAACTTTAGGAGCCTGCTTTGTCTCTTTCAGGTACAGATTAGCATCTGACAGGTGACACTCAAACACCTCAAATGGGTGGAGGTCAGCGAAGATTCTGAATTCTTTTCCCTCACACGGGTACTTGATGCATTGGTGTAAGGTAGACGGCACCACTCTATTCTGGTGCAGCCAAGGCCAGCCAAGTAACGCCTTGTAGGAGATGTTGGAGTTGATTATATGGAACTGGACCTTGGTGATGAAGTCACCGAAGGCTTGGTCAAATTCTGTAACCCCCATGGGCACCTCACACTTCTGGTTAAAACTAGGGATCTTGACGTTCCTGACTTCAACCAAATGCACATCGAAGTAGTGCTTCTGGTACACCCGGTAGGGGAGTATGTTGACTGCCGCTCCTAGGTCAATCAGGACCCTGTTGATAGGCTGTCCATTCAGCTGCCCTTTCATGTAGAGTGGCCTATTATGATTGCAGGTGGGAAAGAGCATGTCATCTTCTGTGAAGGCTACGGCCACCTCTGGGGACATCTCTGCCAGGCAGGCTTCAAGGTGTGCTGGCGTCTGGAGTGTGGCAATGATGGCTTGCCGTGTTTCTTCATCCAGGGATAGCATCTCCTAGACGGTAAACCGAGCTGGGATCTTCTTGAGATGCCTGACTATTCGGTTGGCAGCCCGAACCTTGAGTAGTTTTATTTCTTCGGCCTTGCCACGTCTGCCCCCAACCTGGGCCTAGGGCGCCGGGTCAGAAGGCAACTCGTCTGCCGGATCTGGCACAACTACCTAAGCCTGTAGGGCCTGCTGGGCCTCCTCTTTCTCCTTCATAAATTCGGCGAGGTTAGGGATGCCATCAAATTCTTCTGCTAGCTGGGACGGGACCGCTGTCGGTAGGGTCAGAGGATTACTTGTAGGCAGAGCCGGGCGACTGCTGGCCCCCTTGGTTTGTCGAGGCCCTTGCGGGCGCCCTACTTTTCTATGCGGGCCCGCAGGAACTCGGCAAAAGAGGGAATGCCCTGACTTTTTGACTTCTCGGGATACCATTTTTTATATAATGGCACCCAGCAGGGCGCCATTTTCCTGAGTGCAGATGTTTGGGCTTTTGTCCAGCCTATGTCTCTGTTAGAAGATGCAGTCCATAACCCATAATCCCCTTGAATGCCATGTCATTCTGTAGAGCCCTGATTTTTATAGAACTTCTATCTTGTCCACAAATTGGGCACCCCTCAGTGAGGGTCCCAATTCTAGAAATAATGGCAGCCAGAAGGGCGCCATTTATACAAACTGCACTAGATTTCTGATATATCATGCATTTTATGTGGTTTAGTCACAGTACATCATTACATGAAAATATGTTCTTGAACTCCATCCCTGAGATCTATCTTATGTTTTCTACAATGGTTACATCCCTTGAAATTCCATATTGGCTATAAAATAAGAGTGGATGTCTAAAAATATACATGACTCAATGCTGTGCACATAGGGCCTGATCTGGTACTTGGTGGAGCATCCGAAAGTACTTGTGTCCATGGGAGTTAAATGATCACGGTGCTTAAGTATTGCACCAAAGTACTTACTTGCAAGACTTGAGACATTCCACTCACTCTCTCATGACTTGACTTGCGTGGCCCGAAAAAGTGTAATTGCTTGACTTGCGTGGCCTGAAAAAGGGCAAAGTACTTGCTTGAATGAAATAAATGAAATAGCAAATTTCAGTTACACGTACTTGATATTACATGTGTTTGATATTACCAGCTTGAACATTGATTCTTACTTTCTTGGAAAAATATTGTGCAATCACTTGCTAGTACCTTATTGATACTTGAAATTATGTGATATTCTTTCTATACAGTTCTTGATATCTTGCTCGTCCATCATGCATAGCTATACCTGCATTGCACGCAACATGTAATTTACTTAAAGATTGTTAGAACTTGAGATGTAATTCCTACTGAGCGATTCGCTCATCTAGTTACATTCTAACATTTTTCAGGTAACTTGGATAGCGACCACCACCCGGATGGGAATGAGATCGAGTGATGAGTGCTAAAATCACCGATCGTTGTACCATCAGCTAGTCGTGTCTTTTGTATCTTAAGTCCTTACATTGTAATTCCAGTTATGATGGTGATCAGAACATGTTAAGGCTTGTAATCTTATGATTAGTATGGGTCCTTACCAGTATGGTTATGTTGGAATATTAGTATTGTTGTGGAAATTTAAATTTGGTTAGTAATATTCTTGTCTTTTGTGCACTCTATCTTTGTGTGAAAATTCTTATCGCTCTGATTGACGTGATCGATAACAAGCTCGTCACGCGTACAGGGTCCCTTCCGCGCCCAAGGTGTGATAGCTTTTTCTTGGTATCAGAGCCTAGGATTTCAATTTCCTAGGGAACCTGAGTCCAAGGATAGGTTTACACTTTATACTTGGTGAGATGGGTAGAGCCATGGGTTAAGTTCTATAATGACATTCGACCTTATAATTAAACATGATACCATGATATTTAGTATACTTAAATTCTCTTGTAGGATCATGGCCACTGAAAGACCACAATGGCGCGAGATGCAGTGCACTGTGCAAGGTCTTCTGCAGGCACTACAGCATGTGGCGCAAGGTGGTGCTCGCCGTGGAGCTGGTGACCTCCATCGGGATTTTCGCAACATGAACCCACCAAGGTTCACGGGCTCGTCTGACCCCGAGGATGCTGAAAATTGGTTAAAGGAAATCGAAAGAATTTTTCATGTAATGCAATGCACCGACGAGGAAAAGGTTCTGCTTGCCACATTCCAACTGGAGCAGGACGCTCGATGTTGGTGGGAATTTGTAGAAGCAACATTGCCCTGTGACCATGTTGCATGGGATGAATTTGTTGTACATCAACAACAAGTATTTTTCCGACCGCATCCAGGAAAAGAAGGCCGCGGAAGTTGCCGCACTGAAACAACAGACATTGAAGGTGGCCGAGTATGAGGCCTAGTTCTCAAGACTATCCAGGTATGCACCCCACTTGGTGTGTACTGAAAAGATGAAGACAAGAAGGTTCCTCAACGGGCTTCGGCCCCATTACATTACATAACTTGCACCGATGGACATCCAAGTCTATTTGGAAATGATTCAGCGTGCCCAGTTGCTAGAGGGCACCACTGAATTATCTGAAAGGATTTGAGGAAGGGATAGGAAGGAACCTGTCTCAAGCCTGGAAAATTTCAAACCATCATTTAACAAGAAGAGGTTCTACAACGGAGGGGAGTCCTCCAAAGAAAGGAAATTTTAGAAGAATGACAAGCCATTCTCCATCACCACACCTTCTAAGGAAGTTTGTAAACACTGTGACAAGGACGGCTTGTGACTGAGGAATGCTGGAGGAAGCTAGGAGCCTGTCTCCGATGTGGAAGCTGAGAGCATCGAATCCCTGATTGCCTATTGATGAATGAGCAAGCCACTAAAGATGAGAAGCGTCCGGCAAAGAAGCAAGGCCGCCTGCAAGCTCTCCAAGAGACGAAACCAACGGAAGGTGAAATTGTGGAAGGTACACTAACCGTTTGCTCTAAGACTGCATATGGAATATTCATCTTTCTATCGACGAAAGTTAACTAGGATGGCATTTTTCCACAATTAGAGTTTACAGAGTGATATGCTTGCTAATGTATTTTTAGGAGTGATTTTTTTATAAAATTCACGTCTAACAGTGATTTTCATGCAAAAAACCCTAGTTAAAATGGATACCCCATGATATCTATAATAAACCCTAACCCCCTTTCTTCCCCTCCGTTCCCTCATTCCCCTTCTATGTCTTTCTTCTTCCTCACCCTCTCCCGTCTTCCTGTCACTCTCCCTTTACACTCCTGTGGCCGACGGAGAAAGTGAGGGGGCACGTGGTGGTGTGTCGGCGGCGGCATTTGTGAGGAGCCAGCCACGAGGTTGATCGCTGTTTCGAGGTTTTGGGTGAGGTTTGAAGTGCATTTCAGGTAGGGGGATGGTTCCTAACTCCTTACCGTGTGATTTCCTACAAATCCATGCCCGGGAAGATCGAGCGTGGGTGTTATTTTTGTTGGGGCTTATGCATGCAGGGTGGGGGCTAAGCGACAGATTTGGCCTCTTCGGGTCTCGATTTGTTGTTTAAACCTAGTTTTCTAGTGGTGGGAGTGTCCCGGGATGGATTCCCCTTGTGTTCCCCTTCACGGTGGGGCGAATGGGGTGTGGAATGGACTTCACAGGTGAGTTCTTTATTTTTCTAGAAATCTGACAAAAGAAGGCCACATGTGTGGCTGTCTGAGCCTGGTCTGGGCGGCCATGACTCTGGCAGCCCAAGTCACTAGGCGGCCAAGAGTCTGGCCGCCGAAGTTGTTGGGCGGCCAGAACACTAGTCGCCCTCCACTTTGTAGGCCCTAGATTGGGAGGCCAAGAGGTGGCCACCTTGGGCCCAGGGTGGCCATGCCCTGGGTGGCCAGTGGTGCGGCTGCCTAGGCCTTTGGGCGGCCCAGAGTTTAGCCGCCCAGTTACTTTGGCCTTCGAAGTGCCGTGCTTCACATTTCCTTGCCCTGAAGTGTCCATACGTGATATGGTTTCATGGAATAGGCGCCTGGGTGATTCTTGGTGATCTGAGATTTCTATGAGTGTCCTTGTCGGCCATCCCTATCTGTTGGTGGTGTCTGGATAGTCATCCTTGTGTCGGGCTGCATGTGTCGACTGTCCCCGTGAGAGTCCTATGACTGCGGAGGGTGTTCCCGCGTGAGGGGTGTGATCGTAGCTAGGTGTCCTTATAGGAATCATAGGCCGTGATCCCTGTGCTTCGATCCTACACTTTGGTTGGTCTTTTGTGGACTAACAGTCATGGTTGGCTATCTGTTTAGTGGTCCTTGGCTCTCTTGCTAGTGAGCCATCTCGTGGTGGTTTGGTACAGAACTGTGGTACTCCGGTGGTTCCCATAGTTGCGGTGAGTTCTTGATGACTCTACCCACTTGATGTAGCTGAGATGGGCACGTTGTGTGCTGACCAACCTCGGACTGGTGGAGTCTTGTCCCATGTAGTGGTTTTTAGGCCAGTTACTTGAGGGCCACTTGCCTTCGCAGCCAGAGTCTGGCTGGGGGGAAAAATGGCTAGAGGACCGACCTAGAGCAGATGATTTGTGTGTGCACACGTGGTCAGGGGTAGTGGATGCGTGCTGATGAGCATGACCTCGACTAGTCCTTACCATGTGGTACTGTGTTGGTGTCTCATTTTTCGCTTGGGGAGTGCAGAGAGACAAGTGAGGCTACTATATAAGTCATCAGAGGATGTATCCTATCTCGTTGTCAGTGGGGTTAGTACTCCTGTCACCTAAGAGGTTTCAGTGTGGGTTATCCTCGGCATAGTTTATTGTGTTCGCGGTCTGTTTCATTCTGTGCCAATGTTGTTCTTTCCCTATGCTGTAAAGATGGAGGTACCGACTAGACTATCATGGCCCTTCCGACTGGGGGACTGGTGTCACCCTGTGTGTCTGTGTGGGCATAATTCTTCCGCTGGTTCAAGCTTGAGATCGAGAGATTCTCCCGAGGGTGCTGGTTTAGCGTGTGGCCGTGTGGCCTTGTATGTTGTTCCGTCGGCTAGGACGGACTGTCTGACCATGGGGTCGGGGTCATGTAGAGGGTAGGACATGTGTGTGTTTTTCCCCTAGTTGATGATCTTCTAGTGCTAGTACCTGTCGTCTTGTCGTTCTGACGTTCTTACTCTATTGCTTTCGTTGTTGTTGCTCTTACTACTTTCCCTTACTATCGTTATTTTTGTGCTACACTTCTGTTACTGCTTTCGTTGTAGTAGGGTTTCGCAGGACCCCTACTGAGCCTATGAGATGAGACTCACCCCTTACTTTTCAGCTGTGACGTTCTGCTCGGACTGGAGCATGCATGTCAAAGGTTCGTTAGTTGCCAGCTCGCCAGGTTGCCCAGGGTGTCCCCTGGGGCAGTGTACATTTCTCTTCCCTGACTATACTTGTGGACTGGACTCTATAGTTATTATTTAATTGTTATAAAATGTAATTTTATTTCTGTTAGAACCGTAGATTAATTCTGTAGATTTATCTTCCTACTATTGTTTAGTCCCATGGATCCTCTCCGTCATTTCAAAGGTGTCTTCCAGAACTTGGGCTTTCCTTACCATCTCTGCATAGGTCTAAATCTCCATCGGTGCTAATTGATTAATATAATGCAACTTCAGTCCGTTGAGAAAATGCTTCGCCTTCATCTTCTCTGTCGATATCAGGTGGGTGGCATAACAAGAGAGTCTAGAAAATTGAGCTTCATATTCTGCCACAGATAAATTTCACTGCTTCAAAGTAGCAAACTCAGCCGCTTTCTTCTCTTGTACTCTATCAGAAAAGTATTTACTGTTAAAGTGTTCCTCGTACTCCTGCCATGAGACTTGCCTATCACCAAGGGTAGCCTTTATTGCATCCCACCATGTTCTAGCATCACGCTCCAACTGGAAAGTTGTTAGAAGAACACGCTCATGATCGCTACATTGCATAACTTCAAAGAGCCTCTCCATCTCTTTAAGCCAGTGCTCAGCTTCATCTGGGTCAGTCGATCCTCCAAAACGCGGGGGATTCATCCCACGAAAGTTCTTGTGAAGGTCTCCAGCACCATGGTTTGCCACTCCACCTTGGGCTACTTACTGCAAGGCCCACGTAACTCCTTGAACCATTCTTTGCATATCTCGCCACTACGCACGCTTGGCTGCCATCTGAACGTCCTACACGTAAAAATAAATTATTTCAGGTTTACTTAAAGAAATCTTAGAATTTGATTATTAACTTAACCCAAGTCTCTACCCAATTCTCACTAGGTTGGATCCTAGACTTATAACAAGGTTATAGGTTCTACGACAACACTTAAAATCCTAGAACTTAGAAAACCTAGGAATATTAGAGACTTAGGCTCTGATACCACCTAACTGTCACACCCCGATGCGGAATATTGGGACTGACAGTAGAAATAGACAATCACATGCTAAACGAAAGATTAACACAAATCATAACAAAACTAACTCCATTCATTAAAGATATTAAATGATCCATACTCCAATTACATAAACCAACTTAGCAAATTCTGACATACATCCACCTGACAACATTATATTCACTGACTCTATTACAACTCTTTCAAACCACACATTCTAAGACACAACTCGACAAGATAGCTATGAATGGCTCCACATGGCTTCTAACTGGTTCGCTCCATGGCCATCACTCTTGTCCGTCCCCATTAGATTGCGAATCCTCACCTGAGCTACCTAAAAGGGGGGAAACAACTTGGTGAGCAAACACTCAGTAGGTAATAATAGACAAGTTTAAGTAATTAACCAATTAATTACAGTTAAATGTGTGAAAAAGAACGAATGAAATGACGATATGACAAAGTAACATGATTAAAAGAAAGCGAGATCATGAACATGATATAACTGAAAATTGGCCAATAAGTAAGATTATAACCAAGTCAAGAATAATTCAAGTAAAAGATTATTGTCGTAGACATCACGCTAGTCATGCACTCGGTGCAATGTCTCACCATGTCATTCAAACTCCCCGGGGCACAAGTACTTTTCAGGCGCTCCTCCTAGGACCAGACCGGGCCCTTATGATGCGTTGGCATTGATTTAATGGATCCAAGATCCCAAGTTATGTGTAGACATTAATCAAGTTAAATGGCCAATTATATCAAGGTATAACTTACCTCGAAAAATCCTAAGGATAAGTTAAAGACATACTTTGTCCAGAAAGTTCAAGTTATCGAGAACCAATAGGTCATTGGATTCAATATTATAAAGCATGAAAAAATCGAGTCTTGATGATACGCGGTCTCTAATGGGCCGCTCAAGACATGTATGGTTCCCTCTAGGCCACAGTAATAGGAACTGGGCTGAGAATCAGCCTCCATGAGGTCAAGGGATGGACAGACAATTCTAGGCTGCTCAGAAAAAAATGGTCAGAAATGGGCCTTCCAACAAACAAGAACGATAAAGAATGGGCCGCACAGGGCCAAAAGGACATAAGTCCATGGACAAATAAAGGGTCCTTATTGGGCTGCTCCAATGGTAGATAGTACAATAGGGTACGCTCTAGAACATGGACGGTCCAAGATGGTCTGTTCCACTGTGCTTGACTTACTTAACTAGAATTCCACCCTCATTGGGATCTGGGCTGCCATAAGTGGGGCAGAACTGGACTAGGGTCCAACCCACTCTCCACTGGTCAGCCTAGGGCTTATTGTGCAGATCAAGACATGGTTTGGTCAAAGGTGGATCAAGGTTAATCGATCAAGGTAAATGGCACTAGGCCAGGGATGCACGGTTCATAATGGACTGCCCACTGAGATGAACGGTCCACTTCAGGCCGCCCAAGACCCAGTCGACCCCAAGTGATCCGTTGCTCACAATACAGTCTACCAAGCAGTTTGATCAAGTGAACAGTTTCAGGTCTAGGTGGTACAACCTGCCTGACGTCCTAGTGAGAATCCCAGGCTCGCGGGGACTTACGATGGTCTTGTAATAGAGGTCCTAGTCTGACGGAAGGAATATCTAGTGGAGAGTCCCACCCATTACAAGGAAATGAGGCTAAAAATTTCTTAAAGAAATTCTACCCCATTGGTAGGACTAATACCATGAGAATGGCCATTACTGGATTTACACAAAACCCTAGGGAATAAATTCATGAGGCCTGGAAAAGGTTGAAAGATTTATTAAGAAAATGTCCCCATCATGGCATATCTAGATGGCAAATTGTGCAAGTATTTTATGAGGAATTAATGATAAACTATAGACAAATGGTGGATGCCTCATGTGGGGGAGCTTTCATGAGTAAAAGTGAGGACGAAGCCTATGATTTGTTTAAAATGTTAAGCGAAAAGTCTATTAGCCAAGCCTCACTTTTATCATATGACAGAATGATAGGACCTTCTAAGAAGGTGGGCTCTATGAAGTCAAAAGCCAAGGAGAATCTGAGAACAGGATGGATATTAATGCGCTTACTCAAAAGTTGAACAAAATGGAGTTATTGGCTCAGAATATGGACAAGGTTGATTTAGTAGCTCTGAAGTTAGATCAGTTACTGTCTAGGCAAGAACCTTCTTTCTCTTTTGCGCCTCAACCTCAACCGTTCTCAGCTCCCAATTAAGAAGAAATCTGTGCTTTATGTTCTAGCCCGAATCATGCCATAATTAAGTGTCCCACAGCGGCCCAGCTTCCTCCATTTATCCAAGAGCAAGTCTTTACTACTCAGGGCATCTGTAAGCCCGCTTTTGATCCATATTCTAATACTTATAACCCAGGCTGGAGAAATCACCCAAATTTTTCTTGAAAATTACAACAAGGCCCATCTACCCAAGCCAATCACCTAATTCCAAAGCAATCCTTTCAAATTCCAAACCAGTCTCACCAACATTTTCAAACTCCTTTTCAACATAATCATCAACAACAACTTCCATTTCAGCAACCATCTTTCCATCATCCTCAGGCCCCATATCAACAAGCTCCATCAATTCAGGGCCAATATAATCAATTTTCTTCACACTACCTTCAACCTCATGCTCCTTATCAACCTCCTCCTCCTCAGCCTAATTATGATGATAAATTTGACCAACTTCAGCAACTCATTCTTTCTCAACAATAATCAATTGCTAAGTTAGAAGGACAAATAGGTCAATTGGCTACCAACAATACGAGGAGAGATGCTGGGTAATTACGTAGTCAACCAGTAGCCAACCCTCGTAATCAACAACCTCCAGACTTCCTTCTAAGAGCTCCCATCCTCCCTCAACCTAATCAACCTCAGCCACCTCTTCCTGTAGGGCCCCAAGTCGAGAATGCTAAGGTGATCTCCACCCTTAGGAGTGGGAAGATTCTTAATGATCCATATCAGGCTAGTGAGGCAGGTCGCAGTTCGGGTCAAGAAGCCCACGAAGAGAGTGATAGTGAAGATGAGGAGCCGATGATTGTTCAAGAGAAAGAAAAGCTGGAAGGGGGGAGAAGAATAATAAAGGTAAATTAAAGGTTGATGAAGGTCTTCAAAAATATGTGCCTAAGGTCCCTTTCCCAGATGCATTAAAGCCGAGAGTTCAAAAGAAAATGTTGGCCCAACAAGAAGAGTTAATGGAGTTGTTCAAGCAAGTCAATATCAATATTCCACTCTTGGAAGCAATTAAGCACGTGCCGACGTATGCCAAGTTTTTGAAAGAGCTTTGCACACCAAAAAGGGAACCGAAGGCGGTGACACAAAAGATTCGCTTATCAGAAGATGTTAGTGCTATTTTGATGAATCATCTACCTAAAAAGTTGAAGAACCCCGGAGCTCCATTGATTTCATGTGATATAGGTGGGGTTACATTTGATAAAGCTTTGCTAAATATTGGAGCTAGCGTTAATCTATTACCCACTTGCATTTATGAGCAATTTGATCTGGGAGAGTTGAAGCCCACTTCTATAATCCTTCAACTGGCGGATCGATCTGTGAAGACACCAAGGGGTTTACTAGAGGATGTGATAGTGAAAGTTCATGAGTGTTATTTTCCAGTGGATTTCTTAATATTGGCCATGGCCTCATTCCAAGAGTTAAAACACACACCTATTATTTTAGGATGTCCTTTCTTAGCTACGGCGAAGGCCTGATGGATATTTCTTTCGGAGGTGAGAAGGTCTCTTTAAATATTTTTAAAGCATCACAATATCCAGACCATGAGGAGGAATGCAATGTTATTGATATGTTTGAAGAATTAATTGAAGAATGTCCAGATGTTAGTGAAAATTTGATAGAAGAGGGTAGCATGCTTCAGGATTCACCTCTTTCTTATGCACCATACTCTAGAGTAGAGCCACTCCCTCCGCTTCAAGCTGAACCCATTCTTTCATCTCTCGAGAAGCCGCCCGTTTTGGAACTAAAACCTCTACCAGACTCTTTCAAATATGTTTATCTAGGCCCAGACCAAACTCTGCCCATAATCATTGCTTCTAATCTTACCTTTGCTCAAGAATCTAAACTCTAAGAAGCTCTTAAGGGGCATCGGGGGGCGATAGGGTGGTCGGTAGCAGATTTGAAGGGCATAAGTCCCGATATTTGCATACATTATATCTATTTAGAGGACAATGCCCGATCATGGGATAAAAATAGCAGTAAAAAACTGTGTAGCACCATATCATCGCTCTATTTACATTTGCATACTAACTTTTCAGAAACAAACAAAACATTTGTGTTTTATTGGATTTGACATTTTGGATATTTCATTGGATAGATATATTCAACTCACAAATTAAGGTTTATGATGGTGATGCGCCACTCCTCTCAAACGAATATTTGTCGTTGGGAATATTTCTTTCACCTTCTAAGCAACTGCATTTCAACCTAGCGAAATGGGTCTAATTTACACGTCACATGGATCTACCAGCAGTTCCCTTTGATCTGCTCTGGTCTTCTTGTCGCTTAGATGTACACCAATAACATATTGGATTTTATAAGGTGACCATATAATTACACACCACGAAGGGCAGCAAGCAAGTATTGCTCATCGTTGTAACACGAATCTCTAGGCCAAGCATAGTTAGATGGATCTTGGTCACGAACGAGCCCAGTAAAGAAGAGAGAGTGGGCCAAGACTCCAGATGGTGGGGCTCCATTATCCTTCTCCAAATATGGCGATTGAGCTCTCCCATCGGGAGAGCCCTCTGGCGTTGCTGGGCCCCAAGACAATGGCGGGGGCGGCCTCCGCGCAGCGCGTCCTCTCCGCCGCCGCCAGGGAGCGCAGTAACCGCCGCCGCCGCGAGCTCCGCCTGCAGAGGAGGCTCGAGCGCGAAGAGGTGCGGCGGTGCACTCAGCAGGAAGCCGAGGAGGACGCCGTCGTCGCCATTTCCGCCACCACCTCTGACGACGAGCCGCCGCTGCCGCCTATCTCGCCCGCCGCGGCCACCCTCCTCCCCATCCTCGCCTCCGCCGCTGCCTCCTCTTTCCGCTTCCTCGACGACCACGACCACCTCCTCCTTCCTTCCCAGGCCCTCTCCCTCGAGTCCGCCCTCTCCAGGCTCCACTCCCTCCTCCTCAGGGCGCCCTTCCCCCCTCCCCCGCCAGTTCCCGACGCCCACGACGGCGGACATGGCTGCAACAGTGGGAAGTACTGGTTCCTCCGCTTCCTCGCCTCTGCGGCCTCCGATGGCGCAGACCCACGGTGGGTGGAGGCCTTCCGCATGAGCCGCTCCTCCTTCTACCTGCTCCTGCAGACCCTCGCGCCTTCCCTCTCATTCCCCACCTCGGTGGCTGCAGCGGGGGCGGCTCCGCCGGCGCCGCCCGACCACAAGCTCGGAGCCTCCCTCTTCAGGCTCGCGCACGCGGCGCCGTTCCGAGCGGTGGCCCACCGGTTCGGGATGGGGGGCGGCGCCGCCGCCGCCTGCCGGGCCTTCTACGAGGTGTGCCGGTCGGTGGCCGACCGGCTGGGGCACCTCTTCGAGCTGCCGTCCGACGTTAAGCGGGTGGTGCAGGGCTTCCGCTGGGCGGCCTCCCTCCCCAACTGCGGCGGCGTCCTCAGCTTCGCCCGCTTCCCGGCCGGCGGTGGCGGTGCCGTGGTGGCCCAGGTGGTGGTGGACTCGGAGGGGAGATTCCTGGACGTTTCGGCGGGGTGGCCTGGGTCGATGCCCCCCGCGCAGATCCTGCCAAGAACGAAGCTTTTCTCGTCTCCAACCGCGAATGGGCTGCCAGGGGATGCGGGTGAGCACGAGGAGGATGGGGGCCCCGGGCCGTCGCTGCCGAGGTACCTCCTGGGGGCTTCTTGCTGCCCGCTGCTGCCATGGCTGGTGACGCCGTTCCCGGAGCTGGACATTGCGGAGGAAAGCTACCCCTCCAGGAGGGTATTCAACGAGGTGCATGCCGAGGGGATGAAACTGGCGGCGAAGGCGGTGGAGGCGGTTAGGCTTCGATGGCGTCTCCTGCTGGCAGGGTGGAGTGGCGAATGCGCCGAGGCCCTGCCCTTTGTTGTAGTCGTGAGCTGTCTACTGCATAACTTCTTGTTCAAGTGCAGCGAGGTCATGCCCGAGGAGGCCTTGGAGCCGGCCAGGGAGGAGAGGTTCCCCGAGTTCGCGGGGAAGGGCCACGAGGAAGGAGAGAAGATGAGAGAGGCGCTTGCGGCCCACTTGTACTCGGTGAGCCAGAAGGATGAGGTGACTGCTGTTGCATCACTGTAATCTGAGGGAGGTTCTCCTTCTTCCCTCTTTTCATGTAGTCCCTTTTTGTTGCATGACTGCGCAATCTGTGTACATACTTCTTGTAGCTCGAGGCAATGTGATTTCTCTTCTCAAGGCTTATCCTTGTGGTTGTGAGAATATGTATGCTTTCAGAAGGGATTTTGGTTTAAACATGAGGTCTCAAGGTTGTCCGATTATGTTTAGGCATAGATTTTCAAGATGAATTGTGTTCAGAGGTGCACTGAATGCGTATGCCTCTTTAGAAGGTTGGAAAGGGCTATCAAGTTGGTCCTATTTTAATACATTACCTATTGCTCTTATGATCAACGATGCATGGAATTTACATTGCAAAGTTCTGCAATTAGGAAGACTAAATCCCGTGTCATTTCGTTTCAAGACTTGGATGCTTGCCATGTTACCCAGTGAGGGGGGTGGGGGTGAATAAAATTGAAATGTGTGTTACCATCAAAATAATTGTATTGCCATCATAAAAAAGGGGGAGAATATTGTGTCTCCTCTGGACTTGATGTCTGGTTGTTTAGTTTTAATGATGGCAACAGTGTGTTGACTTCATTTTGACTATGCGTTGACTTTATTTTGATTATGGTAACATTGTTACTTTAATGTCTTTATTTCAGTCAGTATGTGCTTAAGTCAATGCATGAACATATTGTGTGTGCAAATAGGTTGATGCTAGTATGTACTTGTTGCATATGTAGGTCTGTGCACATTTATTGTAGCATATACTAAGGTCGATGCTAGTATGTACTTGTTGCGTATGCAGGTCTGTGCATATCATTGTAGCTCATCTAAGGTCGATGCTCATTTGATCTTCAGTTAACTAAGGTCGATGCACATCTTCTCTTAGTCACACTAAGGTCGATGCACATCTTCCCTTCTCCTTACTAAGGTCGATGCACATCTCACCTTAGCCTTACTAAGGTCGATGCATATCTGCCTTAGTCATACTAAGGTCAGAGCACATTGTGTTGATAGCACATTAGGTCTACGCACATACAAGTCTATGCTTACTTGAGGTCTGTGCACATTTGCATATGGCATGTAAGGTCGATGCACATTTTGTATCTTGCCTTCTAAGGTCGAAGCACATTGTACATCTTGCCTTCTAAGGTCGAAGCACATTGTACATCTTGCATTCTATAGTCTGTGCACATGCATTGTCCAGGTCTGTGCATATTTGTATTGAGCACTGTCAAGTCTATGCACGTACTGTAGCATGCACCTTTTAAGTTTGAGCACATGTGCATAATTGATGTGACATGACCTAGGATGGAGGTGGTGACCCTGATCGCCAAGTGGTACGAGGTGAAGGACGAGCCCGAAGGCTTCCTCGACGCTAGAAAGGCCGCGTTCTGGACTGACGTAACCGGACCTTCAGACGATGTCTTTGATATACCACTTAAGGAAGGGGGTACCACAATGGGTGTGACACACTAAGGGAATGCAGAAATTAGACCAACCCTTAGACCTAGCAAGGCAAGCAATGCACGGACCGGTAAATTCACTCGAGCGGACTCTCCCGCTAAGCGCACACTCGGGTCCATAGATGGACCAGCGATAGTGGAGAGGGTTCGAAGGGGGACCTCACTGTTCTGGGGCTCTGCTAGCTTGTGGTTAAACCCCTAAGGGTCCTAGGATGCCCACTCTCATGGGCGGCCAGCATGCCGAGGGGTGGGATGTATCGCCGCTCTCACAACTCACCCGCGGTAGTCACTCATATAATAGCAATTTGAGATCGGGCACTCAACTCGCCAGACGACGGGCAACCAGAAACGATACTAATACAAGCAAAAGTAAAACCAGCAGAGGATGGGGCCCGAATCTCACCTGATCAGTGTGAAGACGCCGATCCCGGCCGGAGACGAGGGTGAACGAGGAAGCGTGGGCTTACCCACATGCTGCACCGATAAAGCTTGAACCTGAATAATCAAATTACAATCACTACGCCCCTTGCAAGGGGGTTGGACTAGGGGTGGGGGACTGTAGGGTTACAAGCAATACTACCTCCCGCAGGGAGGGGTTTTAAGCCAGCCAGGCGGGGTGGGGGAGCTTAAGAGAAGCCAAATTGGTGAACGTTGTTGGTTTTGCCCGCTTCTAGAACAGCATGATAGGGAGTTGATGACGGTGCCGCCACGGACTCCACTGACCTCAGATCATAATGGGACCAGTGCCAAAATGTCCTGGGGTGGCCCAGGAAGAGCTCAAATTTCTGGATAATTTTCTGATGCCGACGGTGGTCGAGGCGGGGTCAGGATCGGAGTGGTCAGACCTGGCTCTGGCGGTCCTAGAACTACTTCTACTGGAAGAAGTAGCAGCCACAAACACTCCCGGGGTCCGATGAGGGTGGGACCAGAGCCGTTGTGATCGTGGATGAGTTCTCTTCGATCAGAGAGCAATGGAATCGCCGGAGGAGGTCGGAGTAGACTGCGAGGACCAGAATAGTGGGAAGGGTCAGATTTGACTTAGGGGAAGCTAACCTGAGCACTCTGGGGAGAAAATTTAGAAATCTATGCTCTGAGATCCAAATGACTCCCTTCTTGTTAGTGCTGACAGAGGGCTCGGAGGAGAAGACCTAGGCCAAAAATCACATTCAAAGCCATCTTGGAGCAGCTGTGGTCGCTCCTTCTCTTGGCCTCAGGTTCCTCGCTAGAGCAGTTCTGCGCAGTCGGGGAACATTGGCTCCTCTGGGCAGCAGGGACCTCAAATGATGGCGAGACCACCTCGCCTGCAATGCTGCTTCGAAGAGATTCCCTGAAATATAGGATACTCCACCAGAAGATGCTCGGTGAAGATGTGCCAACGTCTGCAACTCAGACCCTTACTGGTTTATGCGAACTGGCATGAACATGGTGGAGATAGGTGATGGGGAATGGGGTAGATGGGAGGGGAAATGTGGTGGATGTATATGGGGGTGACCCCTGGCTGTGATGGGATTTGGGAGGGAGATTAAGCAATCTTACTTTTATGTTTTAAATTGGGTGCATGTTTTTAGAGGGATCTATTCACCCCCCCCTCTAGATCCGTCTTGCTGCACTAAGGGACCTAACAACTACTACCTAGCCAAGTGTGGTTCCATCTCCACATGGTGCGGAGGTCGATTCGGCTCCTCTGACCCAATCGAGTGTCTCTGACTCCAGCTCGGGAGGTTTCAAAGAGGCCCTTTGGTGCTTCCGCAGTCAGAGGGTGGTCCCGCCCCTCAACGGGGGTGTTTCTCCCTCTGGGCTTCCATCTACGAGTGTTTTCAATCACTGACAACTACACCCGTCCGAACCAAGCTTCAGCGTTGCTCCTCCTACACACTACTTGAGAGGGTCATGGAGGGAGGTCTTTTATGGCTCAATTGGGGGCCAAGGCCATGGACCATATGGGGTGAGTAGAGAGGGGTGAGGCGGCGTAAGCAAAAGCACCCACCGAACTAGATCGGAAGTATGGTTGACTTGCTTTCGAGCATGAGGCTCTCTGTTGGGAGGTCAAATCACTCTATTCTCAATCCCAAGCAGAGTAGAAGAAAACATGCTCTTTGGCTGATCATTTGTCCCAGGCTTTCTATATGGTTGATCTCAAGAGCAGGCTCCTAGATGACGAGCATCGGGCTCATGAGGTGAGCTTGAGGGAGTGGGGGGCCGATTGGGAAGAGCTTCATGGGTGCCTACTGACAGTGGAGCAAGAGTGAGCGGAGGTTGAGACGAAAGTGGGTGAGGCCAAGGCAAAATTGTCAGAGATCAAGGTGAGGGTGACAAAAGTCGATGTGAAGACAATGAAATGATATCTCACCTCTGAAGAATACCGAGAGACCCTGAAAAACACCGCCCTTACTTCTACAAACTGGGCTTTGGGCGAGGGATGAAGAAGGGTTTCTCTTAAGGATTCGACCGAGCTGCCCGTCTAGCCCAAGCTCAAGTTGCTGAAGAGCTAATATTCGAGCCCGGGCAATGGTATGACTCTGCCGAGGAAGACTCGACTCCTTCATCCACTCCCGAGCCCCGTGCCTCAGATGAAGAAAGCGAGGGCCTTACGGACACCACAAGGAAGAGTTGCCGGCCATGGCCGCTTTAAGTGACTGCATGGTCATGACAGTTCCCACACAGGCGGGGTAAGTGCCCGAGCTAGTGGTTCCCGAAGGAACCGAGCATACGTGGCCTTCAACTAGTAAGGTGACACCAGGCACCGAGGATCCGCCTTCTTCCATGATCTCCAAGGGACAGGCGATCCCTCGAGCTTCATCTCTGATCTCACTAGATTGAGACCTAACTTGTACTAAAATTTTTGCCTCTCTCTTCTTTTTTTCTTGTTTGTAACTTCCTTCTTTTGCTTACTTTATTGTCTTGTCTTCCAATTCCTTTTTCTCTTAGTCTTGTAAAAGAAAGCAATCTGCAAAAGGAATAGATGACTCACAAAGTCTTTGACTAAACTTTGTGTATCGTATCCACGTACGTCAGCAAGTTGTATCTCCGTACGATTCTCCTGCCAAAATCAGGGCTCTACGTAGAGTGCCCGTTTCATATGTGTGAATCCCTAGGCATAGCACTCGCATCCGTTCATATCCCCAGGCATTAAAGGAACACATCTTCCGTGTGTTCCCCATGACGGGTTCATAAAACCTCTGCGAACAAAA
The DNA here is from genome assembly GCA_024336825.1 of Amorphophallus titanum. Taxonomy (NCBI): domain Eukaryota; kingdom Viridiplantae; phylum Streptophyta; class Magnoliopsida; order Alismatales; family Araceae; genus Amorphophallus; species Amorphophallus titanum. The sequence continues at coordinate 66,197,261 of JANBPO010009603.1, forward strand.
AGAACTACACCTCGAAGAATCTGCATGTAACTTTTCAAAATCCACTCATGTCTCTTCGGGGGAGGAGGCAGTTATGGCAAGGGGCACTGACGCGAGGGAGGGGCACCACCTCAATTTCTACCTATAAAAGGCTATGAAGAGTCAAGCCTGGGGCCGAAGTGGAGTCTCTGGGGGTGCTCGTTGCTTCCGACGAGTGCTTCGAGAGTGCTCGTCATGCCAAAAACATGCTCGGAGGTCGGCTCCCTCCGGTAACTCTCCTTCCTCATCTGCGTATCTAGGCATCTTATTGCGTGTGCCTACCTTCTTATGGGGGTGTGCCTGTCTCTCTCTTTGAAAGTGTGTGTTCATGTCCTTGCCACCTGATCAGATGTCTATTTATATGGGTTGCTTTAGTAGGGGAGGTCTATCCCTTAGCGGGGAAAGACGTGAGTCATGAAGTAACGCCTCTGCGATCATGGAGAGTTTCCCATTGTGCACTAATTTATCCGAGTTGTGCGGCCTTGGGGCGAGTCTCAAGGAGCTCTAGGTGCAAGCTCGTCCCTACTGGAGTAGAGGCTGACAATGGCGGGAGTAACGCTCGGGAGTAACGTTTGGTCGCTGGAGAATCGTCTGACACCTGAGATGCCCGTATCGATGTTCCTTATGGGCTGGCGATCTCCTGCACATCTCCATTGGGCTACCGGGTGTGGGCCACTAGCTGTTAGACGGCCTACTTTGCACCCAATGGGTCTTGGGTCGACGCAGGCCTGGCACTAGTGGGCCGCATTAGGCCTGGTAGATTTTCCCCTCCTTAGGACAGATTACATTCTACCCAAAATATTAATTTTATTTTTTAAAAAAATAAATAAGGGAGCTCATCCGCTGGTCCCACTTCACCCGTGCCTTGCTCGCAGCACCTGCGGCTGGGGGGCATTTGTTGGCTATCAAAATATACTCGGTGGTGATCAAGCCTAAAGGACACGAATGATGCAGCCCACTAAAGCAAAGAAGTGGAAGGTAGCCAATATACCAAAGCCTTCTCAAGCTGCTAGAGCCCCAGGTCACCCTGTATGAACACCAGGGACTTCACCTCAAGAGAATCGAGGAGAACTCACAACAAATTGGCAGTGTCAACAAGCTTGCCTAATGAACCGGCACCTACTCAGTCGTGCCGCATAAAGCACATCCATTGTCCGACCAAGGACAAGGGTGCACCCAGTGGCCTGCGACCTGAATGAAAGATCCTTCCGAGGTGATATACAGCCGTTGGCCCTTCAGAACAAGGGACCAAAGGCTCCATCCGTAGAGGACCCCGATTACCCGGCATGGGTGCGGCTTCTCAGCATATTGGGTCCATTAGTGACCAAATGATCCCCCAGTCAAGGCGAAAGCATCCCGAGTGGTATTTCACTCCCGGAGAAAGGCACGAGCACAAGTCAAGCCGAACCAACAACACGAACCACAATGCTGGAGGCCGTGTCAGTGGAAAACCCATGTGTTCAAGCTGAAGATGCACGAGGTTCCGAAGAGGGTCATATGTCGACCCAAAAGCTTCGTCAAGACTTCTCACCAAGGTTTTGCGAGGTCGTGGTGAGATGAATGATCACGGTGACTCCTGGAACCAGTCTGGGACCCACTATCTGACCCGCGTCAACTGAACGAAACTTGTCCAGTGCACCCTTTCACCGGCGTGCCCCTGTTCTGGTGCCCTCTTATCTGGCGTGCCAAATGATTGAATGGGGACTCCCCGTTGCACCATTCTCCATGCCGTAATAAGCCCATCTATATAAGCCTAATTGGTTTGACCAAAAAAAAGTGAAGGAGAAGGGAGAACAATTCAGAGCGCACAAGAGAAGAGTGGAGAGAGGTAGAAGAGAGCTTGGGGAACAAGCTAGGGCTTCTCCCTTCGCTGAGTGAGAGAGCCAGAGAGGGACAGAGAGACTCCACCTTCGCCGTCCGTCTGCCTGAACAATCCCAGAGTGGGAGAGGAAACCCACTCTGATACTCTGTTCTAGCATAAAGAGATTAGGTGGGTGGATGAGTGATCATTTCTTCTTCTTCTTTTTCCACCTCGTGTAAAATCACCCTAGTGGGTGTTGTACAGCTTAGGGCGATGATATGAGCTCATAAGTTTTCTTTTAGTTGCTGTTCCCCATCTATCTCTGTTCACGTTGTCCCCAAAATGAGCGTTGGTCTCGTGTGACAACACCGAGCCATCTGTATGTAGGGGCTTCAAATTATCCATGTATGTGATTGAGCATTTAAAAAATGATAGCTAGTAATGTGTTCCTTCTTCCCCACCTCTGAATCCATTACAATCTATGCGTATTACCGGGTTTCTTTCCCTCTCGCATCGGATACGCCTTGGGATGTTCCCAAAAGGGCCATAATAACACCCTCCTCCCCAGGGTTTTTCGCTTCTAGTGAGATGTTTGTATGGGCTTTTCACTGCGTTCATTGATGGGTCCGATGCCGGAGTCACATGGATGTGTATCTCTGGCTAATTCCTCGGACCGGCTCCCTTATCATCCCCTCATTCCCAGCCACGAATTGGGGGGAAATGGGGCCGTCCCCGTGAAGGATTTCATGGCATCATCGCCTTACTGTCGATTGCTCACTAACTACTCGAGCGTTCCCTCCTCTGACCCGCTAACCCTCCTCTAACATACTAACTTTTGCTCTAACCTGTTGACGTTCCTAGCCTGTTAGCATGCTCACCAGCCCCTATTCTATGCATAATTAAACGTAGATAGTTTAATGACTGAATGACTCTCCTACCTTGTATATGGATTACATTGATGTGTTTTATTTTTAACGAGAATGACAGTCTATTATTGGGGAGGGGGGACATTCCCCATTGACGTCTCTAAGTCACTGTGGGGTCAAAGGGCCATGTCCATTCATGGCATGAACCCCTATGGGCCACCTAAAGGTGAACATTAATAGGGCCCTTAGCCCAACATGTAAATCCACTACACCTAATGGGGGTAGTGGTGACCATGGGATGTGTGCCCCTCGTAGGCTAGCCCTCGAGATTTTCTTCCTTGTCAGTCGTCTATTTTCGGATCGTGATTGGATCACGGGTTGTGTGCCCCTCGCTGGCTAGCCCTCGGGGTTTTCACTTCCATCACTGGTCACCTTATCCGATCACATTTTAATCCACAGAATGATGGTGCCCCTAGTAGGCTAGTCCTCGGGGTTTCCTATCCGTTTGGGTCTGCTGATCGCCGTTGTGCCACTCGGCTTTAAGGGGCTTGCTCCGTCACGTGAGCATGTCCCCGCTTTCCCCCAGTAATTCCCCAAGCATGGGGAGATGCTGCCCAATTTTTGTCGTGTTTTAACCATCAAGTTACCCTCGCGATTCGAACTAAAGAAAGCATGCTTTAGAAAGTTTTTCATTGACAGATGACCCTTATACCCTATTAATTCATTTGTATGGCCTTCAAAATTACAGCTTATATTCAAAAGTTTGTCCCTCCTACTCTCCCTCGTCACCTCCATGGATGTCTTCTTTTCTTTTTCCTTTTTTTGGCCTTTCATATGTTGTGACCCAATGAAGCCCTTGTTTTGCAGACACCATAGATGTTTTGGGTTCGACACTTCTTCCTCAATAAAAATATAATCTTTCCTCTTTTTGCCATTTTTGATCCCCCTTTTGCCATCCAATGCTTGATAAATATTGGGCGTCTCTTGAAGAAGATAGTGACATGCAAACCATATTATGACTAATGAGACAAATGCTCTATCCTTTAAGCTATAGATTTATATACACTTTTTCATCATCTGTTTGTTTGTTTATTAATGCATATTATCCCTCTTCAAAACATAGATGCATTATCAAGAACATTGGGACTCTCTCTCTAGCCTTCTAGAGCGAGAAGCTCTAGCGAACATGGTTCGCCCTTTCGAGGGCGTGCTCGGAGCTCGACCTCCTATGGTCATCGAAATAGGTCCTCCTCAGGGGAATGCTCCGAGTGAGTGTGGGGGTTCTTGTAGGCTGGCTGGCGGTAGGTTGGTGGTGTGCTTTGGATGTGGGAGATAGGGCCATGTTTGGAGGGTCCGACTGTCGGAGGGGGCGGGTACTGGGATACCGGCTCCTCCAGCCTGGTCATACACCGAAGTTGTCCACTCGAACATCCGGAGTCTGCCTAGGCAGTGCAGGGAGGATGTTGACATCGGCCACATACCAAGGGAGCTAGTCCTTGACCGTGTCTACTGGATGCGGAGATGCCTGTGGGTGGCACCAGTCGACGGTCAAGTGGAGAAGGTTCTTCGTCTGTTGGTCTCGTGGGGAGATGGCTCGGAGGTTCGTCAAGTCAACCTCATGGGTTTCATGGCGGTCGGCCGGACAGACGAGCAAGCTAAGGCTGCTACGGTAGCAGGTTATGTAGTGGGGGAAGGGTCCCTCCAAATCCAGAGCTGGGAGTTGGATAGGGGGACTTTCCCTGATCCCAAATGCTTGGAGGTGGGGATCTCAATTGAGGGGCTTCCGCTGGTCCTGTGCACTGAGGAAGGGGTGGAGACCCTAGTGCGAGGCTTTGGGGCATCTGTAGTTCCGAGTACCGCTACGTTTTTCCCAACAAAGTCCCTCACGATGATCGAATCGATGGTGAGAGTGAGCAATCCAGAGGAGGTGTCGTCCGTCATTTGCTTCGCCGTCTAGGGGAGGTTGTTTGTGGCAAGGGGTGCGAGTGTTGTCGGGTGGTGCAGGGCGGTGCCGCTGGGCATTAGGGCATCACTACCCTAGGCGAGAGGAGTATGTGGCGAGCACGGAGGCCCTGGTTCAAATTCAAACCAAGGTGAGCAAGTTGCTGGGACGACGGGCCATGGACCGATTTAAAGCCTGGGCCTGGGTCGGGGTGCTGTCGCTGGGTCGGACCTCTCTGGGTGCCACGTCAGGTTGACCCACCAACCCTTCTACCCATGACTTACCCGAGACCCAGAGTCTCGGTGACTCCGTGCACGAGGGACCTGACAACACTTGTCTTCCTCGCCCGATTGCTCCAGTGGCCCCTAGTGTCGGCCACAGTGGTGCCAGGCCACTTTCAAAGACTTTGCCCCATCACAACACTCCCCGACGTGCTGACCGCCGACAAGGGACATTGCCAGTGGCCCAATTCTGTCCTCCAGCGGAAGGAAACCTTAATAAGGCGCTGACCCCTCCCTATCAACTCAAAGGCGTCGATACCTCCATCGGGGCCTCTGTGTAGCGCCGTTTGCGGCTTCAAGAGGCAGTGGAGTGTGCGACACTGGACGAGAACGAGGTGGGCGACATGTCCTTCATCTTCCTGGCACCTCTTGCCGGGAGGACAAGAGACCACTCCGGTTGCGTAACCCTGCCCCGGACAGGGGGACTAAGGAGTTCCCAGTTGGCTCGTCGGAACGGAGGCTTGTCGCTAGGTACCCTGAGGCCCCTGCCGTGGAACTCATTAGGAAGGGGTCCCGGGATGTAGAAGCCCTAGCGGTCGTCTCGGCCGTCGGGTCCAATCAGCAAGCAAAGGTGTCCGAGGAGGGCCAGGCCTCTCTGTCGTTGATACCGGCCCCTGCAGCTTCCTCCTGGGAGTCGGTGGACAGCCAAGCCAAAGCTGATATGTTCCAAGAGGGCGCCCTGGATGGGCTACAGTTGCTACTGGCGAAAGGGGAAGACGGAGGGGGGGACCTACATGCAGAGGGGGAGGTGTTGAGGGGCAGATGTAGGCTACGCAGGGAGGAGGTGAGGGAGATGCTACAGAAGGTGGAGAGAGTAACAGCTGAGCAGGTGAGGGAGGAGGAGAGCAAGGTGGGCATTTGCTTTTTGACTGCGAGGAAGGATGTGAGGGGGGCATTCTCCAGACAACAGATGAGGTGCAAGTATCCTGGGGGCAGAGAGATCTTTGGTGAAGGAGGAAAGGGGAGAAGGGGGACATCCTATCATCTTAATGAGGATTGCCTCTTGGAATGTGAGGGGGTAGAGGGAGGGGAGAAGAAGAGAACGGTGAGGGAGCTAATCAGGAGGTGCAAAAGAGATATTCTCTGCATCTAGGAGACCAAGTGAGGGGGAGGGTGTCCCACTCTTGAGGGAGATCGGAGATATCTGTCTTTCCTTGTGGGTTGCTTCCCCGGCGATGGGCAGGTCTGGGGGGATTATGATCCTCTAGAATCCTTTTGAGGTGGAGGAGGTGGAGCAGGACAAAGTGGTTGGTAGAGGGGCCATCTCTCTACATTTCAGGAGCATTAGAGATGGCTTCTCCTAGGACTTCAATGGGGTTTATGATCCTCAATCTAGCGAGGAGAAGCGACAGTTGTGGGATGACTTGACTCGACGCCACCTCTCCTCAAGGCGGCCTTGGTTTGTTGGTGGGAAATTCAACACAGTGGCCACCCCGTGGGAGAGATCAGGGGATAGCTTATTTGCTAATGACATGGAGGATTTCTCACAATCCATCCAGGAGGCGGCTCTGGTTGATATTGGCATGGCTCATGGGCAGTTAATTTGGTCCAACCGTCAAGCACATGCTTCTTGCTCTAGGTTGGACAAATTGCTAGTCTTTGTTGATTAAGAGGATCACTTCCCTTATGCGTAGGTGCATCCCTTGGCGAGATTTGTCTCAGATCATAGGCCCATCCTTCTGAAGACCAACTATGTGCATGACAGGAGTTACAGGTTTAGGCTTGAGAAGTTTCGGTTTAGAGAGACTGACTTTATGGAGACTGTCACAAGTGTTTGGCATGAACAGGGTGTGGGTACCTCTGATACGGCTACCTTGGTAAGAAGACTGAAATGCACTGCTCAGGTGCTCAAGTCTTGAGGAGCTGATAAAACACTTCTAGGGAGAGTAGCAAAGGACATAATTCTCTAACAGATTGGGGGTCTAGATTCTTTAGAGGAAGTAGGCCTTATAGATGATGATGACAAGAGATTCAGGGAGACCTTGAGGGACCACTTTGATGAGATTCTAGGTACAGAGGAGATCTACTGGAGGCAGAGATCGAGAGGCAGGTGGATCAAAGAAGGGGACAGGAACACTGCATACTTTCAGCGTGTAGCGTCAGGAAGGAGGAGGGTCAACACCATTACATGTATCAAGGTAGGTGACCTCCCCTTCTCTGATGAGGAGATCAAGAGACAAGCGATAGACTTCTACTGTTCTACTCTAGACTATTTACAGAGGACGAGTATTGTAGGCCGATGAATCCAGACGACCTTCTCCCCCGTCTCTCCCTAGAGGAGAGGGATGCTATCTCTCTGTCCTTCTATGAGGAGGAGGTCCACTAGGTTATCTTTACTCTAGTATGGGACAGAGTTCCAGGCCCAGATGACTTCCCACTGGCCTTCTTCCAGAAGTGTTGGGAGATCATCAAGGATGACCTAGTGGCAACTACAAGGGAGTTCCAAGAAGGGCAGCCTCACTTGATAGGTAACAATAAAACCCTCCTCGTCCTCATCCTTAAGTGGACAGGTGCTCAAGACCTCTGGGACTTCAGACCCATTAGCTTGTTGAATGGAACCTACAAGATCATCACTAAACTGCTAGTAGAGAGATTGGCCATGGTTATGGATAAGCTGGTCAGCAGCTTCTAGGGTGCCTTCATTAGGGGGAGACATATCCAAGATAAATTATTAGTGGCCCATGAAATCGCAGAGGACGCAAGGGATGATCTTGAAGTTGGACTTCGAGAAGGTTTATGACTGGGTAAATTGGCAGTGCTTGTTTGATATGTTGGAGAAGATGGGCTTGGGGGAGAGATAGATTGGATGGGTCAGGTCTTGCATTTCTTCGGCCTCCTTTGCAGTTCTTTTCAATGGGAAGCCATCCCCGTGGTTCTACAGTGGTAGAAGGCTCCGTCAAGGAGACCCTACGTCCCCTCTACTCTTTGTACTTGTGGCTAGTGTTTTGAGCAGGATGTGGTTGAAAGATGAGACGGCTGGGCTGATTAGAGGCTTCCAAGTGGTCAGAGAGGGGTCTTCACTTACTCACTTGCAGTATGCAAATGACACTATCATGTTCTTGGTTGAGGATGGGCAGCAGGTTTTGATGGTCAGACTATTGCTGGAACTACTGAAAGAGGCCACTAGTCTGAAAGTGAACTTCAATAAGAGCTTGCTAGTAGGAGTGAATGTAGAGAAGTGGAGTCTCCAGAGGGTGGCCAACTTGTTGGGGTGTAGATTAATGACTTCCCTATTTCCTATTTGGATCTCCCACTTACCCCAAGTTCCCTTCATTGTTCAGACTAGCTCCCTATCATCTAAAGATATGAGTCTTGGCTGGTTGGAAGGCTAGAGTGTTATCTTATGGAGCTAGACTAGTCTTGTGCAGATCAGTGCTGGATAGTCTCCCTATTTATTTCCTTTCTATGTTCTGGGTCCCGAAGACGGTGGGAAAGAAGATTAACTCGATTCAAAGCGGATTCTTCTGGCATGGCAGTTGTGGGAGATGCAGGGGCTGGGATGACATAGCCTAGGGGAGGATTGCCTCTAGCAAGGAGGAGGGAAGTTTGAGGATCAAGGATGTCAGAAGCTTCAACTTAGCAATTCTGTGTAAGTGACTGTGGAGGTTGGGGAGAGGCGAGAATGGGTTGTGAGCACAGGTCATCAGACAAAGGTACTATAGTAGGAGGAGAGTCTGGGACTTGGTCCCTCCTCCACGCCACAGGACTCCAACACTCTGGCGTGATATCTTGTCTTGCAGTGATCTTATTGCTTCCAGGGTGCGGGTCCGACTAGGAAAAGGAAACCACAGCCTTTTCTGGAAGGACAGATGGTGTAGAGACTTCACCCTGGAGGCTTTATTCCCTAGCTTCATGTCTGAGATGGTTTTCTTCTAATGGTTGATGATTTTCTTGTCTGATGGCTGGTTATGGCTGATGGTTTTCCTGTCTGATGGTCTGATGGCTATGAGCTGTGATGTACTATTCTGAAATTTCAGACAGACAATAACCCTTCCTTTTATTGTACGCAGAATTTAAGTCTGCATGTTAGTCATGCATGTAGCACTTTAGTTGGGCACTTTAGTTTTTGGTTGTAATGCATTTCTGTGTTGTAGTTTTCTCTGATATGATGTATGAAAACTTTTTCTAAAAACTTCTGTGTTAAATGAATGGAAATTTCCATTTGTAGTGGATGAATGATTGTTTCAATGGATGAATGATTGAATCATTTCTGTCTTATGAGAATAATTACATGCCTTATAGTTGTCATCATCAAAAAGGGGGAGATTGTTGGAACCCTGGTTTTGATGATGTCACAACTATGAATCATGTTGTGGAAAAACTGCTTAATAATGATTGATTGAGTCATCATCCTCCATGAGTTTGAATGGCATGACTTCTTAAGGCATCTTGATCCTTTAGGTTATACAAGTCTTTTATTTGTCTAAGTGTCTGGAACATAAGGTCGATGCACATATATTGAGCTATGTATTTTGTTGAACATAATGTCGGTGCACATTCACGTTTTCATCCCATTTGGTCAGTGTAACTTTTTGTTTTAAGTCTGCTAGGTCGGTGCACATTCTTGTCTTATGTCTATTAGGTCGGTGCACATTCACATCTTATGTCTGTTAGGTTGGTACACATTCTTGTCTTACGTCTGTTAGGTCAGTGCACATTCACATCTTATGTCTGTTTGGTTGGTGCACATTCACATCTTAAGCCTGCCAGGTCGATGCATCTTTGTACCACGTTGAACATAAGGTCGATGCATGCTTGTGTTTGTAGTCAATGCATATACTCGCATGTTGTCACATAGGTTGGTGCATATATACAACAGTAGTGTATCAGGTCGGTGCAGTAGTGACTTTGTGCTCAGCAAGGTCGATGCACATTGTACCTTGTGTAAAGTAAGGTCCATGCACATCCTTACATTCATTCCAGAAGGCCGATGCTCATGCAAGTATTATGCACATTAGGTCGATGCACGTATTGCAACTTGTTCTACAAGGTCGATGCACAATCTATAACATGCTTTACAAGGTCTGTGCAAAGTCTGTGCACATGTAGAGTCGGTGCACATGTAGAGTCTAAGGTCTGTGCACATGTAGAGTCGGTGCACATGTAGAGTCTAGGTCTATGCAGATGTAGATTCCAAGGTCGGTGCATATGTGGAATCCAAGTCATCAGGTCTGTGCATTGAGCCTGTACTTTAAGGCATCTGCATTAACATACATTCTTTTGATCTGAGCATTTGATTTTTGTGAAATTGGCTAAGTATGCATTCTCTTGAGTGATTATGATGAAACATGTGTTTGATGAAATGCTTTATTTCTTATTGACAGGGATTCAATCAAACACTTAAAGAGGAGAGAGTAGCAAAGATTTAAGTGATCACGTGATCCCATAATTGAATTAAAAAGACACGTGATCCAAGGCAGCCAGCCTTTCAAGAATGATCAGCCACATGGTCTCGCCTCATCTTCAAGATCTGACACGTGGATCTACTCAAGCCACTTTTCAGATAAACTACTAGCGGGAATCCTCCCTCCACGTGTCGGAGTGAAACTGTACGGGGTCCACATGATCCAGTTCACTGGTATATAAAGGGGGATCTCTGAGAAGACTATAACGAGAAGTGAAGAAGGAAGAAGATACATTGAGATGAAGAAATTAGAAAAAGTGAAGGAAATCCAAGTAGAAGAGAAAATTCAAAGCAATGAGAGCGCTAGAGTTCATAAAGAGAAAATTGCTGAAGAGTAAGAAAGTTAGTTGATGAAAGGAGAAGAAGTACTAGAACAGAGCATCGGAGAAGAAGTGATCACTACTGAAGTCACAATTTCAAGATTAGATCTAGAATCATTTGCACATTTTGAGCTATATTATTTTTTATGCTACATTTGATTATCATTTTCAGTCCTTTGCATTTTTCTTTCATCACTATTTTTCAAGCTGTTAGTCAGCGGAGCAAGCTATGAAGCTTAGCGATGAGGATCGATTCCTCGGACAGCAAGCTGTGGTGCTCAACTATTAGCAAGCTGTGAGGCTCAGCGGTTCAAGCTGTTAGTCAGCGGATAGGAAGCTATGTTACTCAGCAGTTGTAGGGATTCGTCCCCGAAGCTATGGATTAGCAGTTAAGCTATGTGTCAGTAGAAGCCACACTCAGGTTTGAGTGTGGGGTGGACGTAGGTCTCAAGGTTGAGACCGAAACACCTAAAAATTCTTATCCCTTGTGTGATTGGCTATCTGCTTATTGCTCTGCTTAGATGCATGATTAGAATCGCTATCAGTTACTATACAATTCTAAATGTATTTTCATTCGTATGATCTGAGTGTGTTATCAACCAAGCAGTATATCAAAAGGTGTGGTAGGAAAGATAGGTCAAGCCTATCCAAACATTGCATCTCAATTGGAGACATCTGTTGGTTGATTCGTGAAGGGGCCTCTTGAGATAAGGAGCCCTCGCTATTTTATTGGTCCCTCTCACCTCTGTATTCTGGACCGACAAGTACATTTCTCTGAATCTGCGTTTGTCCATTTACATATGTTCTTGTTCCTCTTTTGAGACATTTATCGTGATCTACTTTTAACCATCATGTTGACATCTTTTTGTGTAGATCACCCCAATTCAAAGAGAATCAGGGAGTATAGAAAATTGATCCTTCAAGCTCAAAAGTCAAGCTACTTTGAGGCTCTAGTTGCTGCACCGACAACCACCCCTTTGCCGACTAGTGGTTCAAAGAAGCCGGAGAGGCCTCATATCAAGGAGGTGGTGACTCGAGCTAAGAGAGCTCAAACAGAGGCCGTGGAACAACAGAAGAAAGCTGCAACATCACAACCTACGGTGCCGCTTCCAACAATTTCAATAATTGAGGAATTTGAGGCCTCACAACCACAAGAGCATCCTGCTCCAAGTATAGCCCCGTGCTTTGTTGTCTTGTGCTAACCATGAGCTAATCTTCATGCTTCTTCTATTCCTCTTTCCTTTTATGTCAGTTCCTGTGCCTTAACCCACTCCTACCATGGAGGAGGTTGTTGTAGCTGGTGGATCTGAGGAAGGGGAAGGTGGTGCAGCAACCACCCTCCCGATAGAAGTAAATTTTCCCTCACCTACGCCCAGCCATGATGGCCAAAGTATTCTATCATCCATACTTTTCCTTACATTCCTTGTGAATTGCCTTAAATTTACAGGCTTGTCTCATTGAGCAGATACCGGCCCTTCTGTTCCTGCCGAGGCCCCTCCTCCTGGTGCTCCAGTTCAGGGAGCGTTGACGAGGCGATGTTCATCAGAGTGGCTGGCTGCTTTGGCGGCCAAAAGAAGCTCCTCAGAGGTGGCCCCTGATAGTTCAGCACTCCTGCGAAGGCTGACTACAGAGGTGGCAGGTTCATCGGAAAGCCTAGTCTTTGAGGAACTGGTAGACTATGGGACCTCAAGTGGTGGAGAGCTTTTAGAGGGAGGGTCAAGGGAGACCACTCTGTCAGCTTCTTACGGGAGTGATGTCATGGCCTTTAGCCTGGCAAGGCTTAATCCAGACCTTGTTGCTCCGAGCCTTTCTTTGGATGAAGATGAGGTTACTTTAGGGTTGACACACCCATCGATGGAGGCTCCTGTGATGACTGAGCTGGGCCTTATGCCAATTGAGGTGAGCCCTCAAACTTTGTTTGGTCTTCTCATTGCTTCCTATGTCCTATGACGTTGATTTTGACAACGTCTTTTCTTTCTTGGTCTTGTTTACCTCATACAAGATCTCATCGTACCCATGGGGCCAATTCCACCATCGGAGAGTGCAACACCCTCGCTCCCGGTTCTTCAGCTAGAGTCCTTCACATTCTCCCCTGATGAAGGTGCAGTACCCTTATGGAGGCCACTTGCGTTATGAGTTCCAAGTGGGTATCTTAAGGCGGCGAACCTCGGTGAGCCGGTAAAAATTCCTAGGCTTGACCAAATTATGGAACAGCTACAGCCTTCACACTTAGCCATCGAACAAGGGCCAGCCGAGGGTATTGTTGATGGCGGGACAACTCTACTAGAGATTGAGGAGGTAGTAGCTGAGACAATAGATAACTTGGCAATCATTGTCAGGGCAGAGCCTGAAGAGACTGTTCAGGCAGAACAATATGAAGAACCCTCTCCTGTCGGCCTAGAGCCAATTTCTGATGCCATGCTTGAGATTTCCAGCTCTGTACCTGAAATCGAGAACAAGCCCGCAGCTATTGCTCCTCCCTTGCCTCCGCCTATTGAGGAAAGTGGAAAGGAATTGGCGTCAACTTCGAGGAAGATGGTAGTAGTTCCAAGCTTCTCAATGGTGCTGCCATACTCCTCATTAGAGCCCTCCGATGCACTTTGGGCCGATATTGACAGTAAAGTGGAATTGCACCTCCCTGTAGTGGCACCCTTGGGCCTACAATCTTCAGATGAGATGGTGTGGCATTATCTTGACGTGCTGCAGCAAAATGTGCTAAACTAACCTAGTTTATCCTATATACAGCTGCGGGCGATAGCCGAGCGCATATCCACTGTGCTTCAAGGTTTTGGGTGCCCTTTAGAGGAGTGGATGCAATGGGTGGTTTTACTGCTATAGTACGTGAACTGGCGTGAATACCTTGATCAGATCTCCGTTGACCAGATGACAGCTCTGAGGCTTCAATGTGCTTAGTGTCAGGATGCCCTTCAGTCATCTGAGAAAGCAGAGCAGCATAAGAGAGAAACTGTTGAGGGTGCTACTTACCACATTGATTCTTTGCAGAAACGGGCAGTAGAGCTTCAAGATGAACTTGCCCGTATTGGGGATGAGCTGAAGCGCACTGAAAAGTTTCGAGCATAGAGCTTGGATGAGACTACATTGACAATGGGGGAAGCTACTTCTTTCCGAGAGGAGCTAGCCAGACTTGAAGCCGAGGAATCCCACTTTGCAAAAATAACCCAAAGCCTATTGTATAAGCATAGATGTGAAAATAACCCTACTGCGTAAGCCATAAATATAAGTGTAAAAATTGAGCTATCAAATGCTTCTTTAGGCATGTAGGCGATAACTGTGGCTGTGTACAAGGGCTGTTTGGTCCACTGGTTTCTTTGTTATTTTGTGTATAGTGTAAGGGTAGTTAGAGCATCATGTCGTAATGATGTACTTGTAATTACTTGGGGTGTTAACCCCTATATATTGATTGATTTGGGATAGGCCAAATGCACTGGCGACCTGTTTTCTTCCCAAAACCCTGCGCATGCCTCTTCCTCTTCTTCTCTTCATCTTTCTTCATGGTATCGGAGAAGTGATCCTCCTTTCTACTCTTCAGGTCGTGGCCCTTCTCTCCTGCAGTTACTGTAGTGTGACACTGTAGCACCACGATTACTGTAGCGCAATACTATAGCACCACAGTTACTGTAGTGTGAGTCCTATAGCACAGTCCTGTCGCTGGAGGGAACATGAATGTTGTGAAAAAGAAGACAATTGAGGCTCCTCTCTCTTCCGGCCTTCTCTTCCAATTGGCCCCCTATTTTGGGACCGGTTTCTTCCTTGGTCGCGGGTGGTGCTAGTTGCAGGAGGGTCCTCCTTTGGTGCGGGTGTGGTTGCAAGGCTTTCCGGACGCCATCGATTGTTCTCCGAAGCCCATTTCCCTTGGTCTGCGGCTCCCCTGTTCTAGGATGCAGCAATGGCTTGGTTCTCGATGGCGTGTAGGGAGCCTCCCACACGGTTACGTTTCTCTCTATGTTGTGAGTGCCTTCTACGCACTCATTTCTTCCGCCTTGTGCTGCAACAAGATGTCTTCGACTACAAGCGGCGAGACGATTCTTTTGGAGTCCAACGACAACGTTATGTTTCTTCCGAAAGGTCCATAGACGGCCTCGTCGGTAGCGAAGGTGGTGTCTCTAGGTGCGACAGACAGTACATCACTGCAAATGACATCCGTCAAATTGACAGAGATAAATTACCATTTGTGGTCGATTTCTGCGCGAATCTTCCTCGGTGGCCACAGGAAATCCGACTACATTGACGGCTGTTTGAAGGAGCCAACTGTCACAGACCCGTCATATGCAAAATGGGATCTCATTAATAATCTCGTGATGGGTTGGATTCTCAACTCCGTAAGTCCAGAAATTCAGCACCTGATTATGCCAAAGAGGACTGTGAAGGATATGTGGGATATCTTAGAGCAGATGTATGGTCAGCGTCAAGATGTCTCCCGTATCTACTAGCTCACCATGGAAATTCAGGCTCTCAAGCAAGGAAGTTCTGGCGTGACTACCTACTTTGGTCTCTTGAAGAGCAAATGGGAAAAAATAAGCTATTACTCTATGTACCGGTGGCATTGCACTGAAGATCAAAAGCAGTATCTTGAGCATGTTAAGCTGACCCGGATATTCCAATTCCTTGCTGGCCTTGATCCCGAGTTCGGTGCTCTGTGAGGTCAGATCTCAGTGTCGATCCTCCTCCTTCCCTCGAGCAAGTCTATTTCAAGATTCTCAAGGAGGAAGGACGCAAGAATACAATGGCTAGTGGCCATGGTTCTACTAGAACTCGAGATGCCGGTGAATCATCTACTCTTGTTACTACATCTTCTAAGCACGTGAAGTCTAATGGGGGTTCTGGCAAAGACAAAATCCAGAGGAAATCGTCATTGCACACATTGTGGGAATGATACTCATAGTGTCAAACATTGCTGAGATCTTTATCTAGATAAGAAGCCACATAAATATCGTACTAACAAGGGCGCTTAGCTGCCAAAGGTCCTGTAGCAGTTGCTCAACCTAGGGAGAGCTCTCATCACTTAGCTCCAGAGAGTGACTCTACCTCGTCTCGTACAGTTGCTCTCTCCTCGACTGATATTAGTCACCTTCAGCGCATTTTCTCACAGTTGGGATTCATCGCTTCTGCTTTCGCTCCTTCTACAAGTACTATGGGGACTGCTCTGAGTGTCTCTCCCAATGTTCCCCATGCTCCCTAGGTTATTGATTCAGGGGCCACGGATCATATGACGGGTATATCCACTTACTTTCAATCCTATTCCTTGAGTTCTAGTTAGAACAAGGTTACAATCGCTGATGGCACCCGTGCTACAATTGCTGGCAAGGGTGTTGTCCCACTGACTGACACCTTGCTTCTGTCCCTACCTCTACATGTTCCCGCACTACCCATAAATTTACTTTCTGTTAGTAGTCTTACAAAATCAATGAATTGTTCAGTTACCTTTCTTCCTACTCATTGTGTTTTTCAAGACCTACAAAAAAACCAGGTGATTGGGATTGGTCGTGAAGTGGGCAGTCGATGATGATGACTTTAGAAGAGTCTAGCTCGTTCGTTAACAATGTTCTTGTTTGGCACCGTCGTTTAGGCCATTCATCTTTTAGGTCTCTAAAAATCTTGTTTCCACATTTGTTCGAGAAAATAAACATTGAGTCATTACAGTGTCAAGTTTGTCAACTTGCCAAGCAGGTTACCTCAAAAGATAAGATGATCACAAATACCTTGTAAAGAAGCGGGGAATTGTGAACTCTTCCTTCCTCCTTCAACCAGCCGGCCGATGAAGGAGGTTCTTCCTTTGATTACCCTAGCAAAATAAAACAACAAGACAAGTAGAGCGGATTAGCCAAGCGTGTAGTATCAATGTTCTGAAAGAATAAAAATTATGCAACATGAACATGAACACACCTTATGTGTTTTGTTTTAAACCCCTGAGAGGAGTAAAAGGATGAGAGAATAATGATGATATGCAGCAAGTAACAGAATATAAAAAAAGACCTGTAGTAAAGATAGCTAGAAGAGATGCATGTATGAATATCTAAGAAACTAAAAGAGAAACAGGGTGTCCTACTGCTATTGTTGACAGTAGTAAAGGAGAGGAAAGGAGTGCTGGCCGCAGCAGGGAAGAAGATTGCTTGGAAGAAGACACCAAGGAAGAAGATCTCCTATGGATGAACCTGCAAGAAGACAAACCCTCTCCTCTCTCATATTTTTCCTCTATGTCTCTCTCTCTATCTCTGTCTCGCTTGTATTTACTATATTCCTTCTCTCCTTCTCTTCCTTTTTCTCTCTTCCTTCCTTCCCGCGTGTAGGGGAACCATAGGGGTATTTATAGGGCCGGAACCCTTGTTTTGATCAGATTAAAATCGGGATATGGACCCTCCAGCAAGGCTTTCCCCCTCCCAATCAAACATGGTGTTGTAATGAGGAAAGGAATACTCTAGGAAAGATTGTAGATAAAATGGAGACAGAAGATGAATTGACGTATTCCGCGGGGCCCTATTTAAAATAATGACAATTACAACAGTCGCTAATTCCTAGATTATTTTATAGAAATACGTAACTTTCTTTATTTTAAAAATTGGAAATGACGACTTCACATATGACGTTAATTAAATGACGACTTTACGACGGTCATCAATTGTTTGATTTCCAATTTGTCTATAACTCGTAAAACCAAGAAATGACGCCTGCTACAGTGGTCATCAATTGAACACCGTCCCCGTGCACTTTGAACAAAGTTCGTGCATATGAAGGTCGAGGCATATAGAAAATGAGGTCGGTGTAAGGGCCAGCAAAGGTCGAGGCATATAGCAATGAGGTCGGTATAAGGGCCAACAAAGGTCGAGGCATATAGCAATGAGGTCAGTGTACATTGGCATTGAAATGACGCCTTCCATAGTGGCATGAATTAAATGACGTCCTGCTTTCAGTCGTCAATTACAAAAATAAAAAAAATCAAAAATTTAATTTAACTGACTCCTTCTGCACCGGTTGTTAATTAAATAACGCCCTGAAGGCAGTTGTCAATTACAAAAATGAGAGAAAATTCAAAATAAATTAGAAAATCTCATATTAAGCCAATATTGAAGTACTCTTTGGGGCATTACGTGGTGACATGAGATTTACTCAATATAGTGCCACTTTTGGTGTGTCTACAGACATTCCATCGACTTGAAATCAAATTGGACATATATTCTAGCCATCATCTCCAGGATTTGAGAGTCAATTCCACATCTAGTCTGCACAACACATATGTTGAAATCATTAGATCAATCCATATCAAAAATAGTCACTCAATGCATTCTTCCAACTCAAAGTATAAAATCTATACAATGTAGATACACACCAAAATAAACTAGACATATCATCATTTCTCAAAGGTCTTGAAAGACACACATACTTAATTTGTCATCATTGAAACTAATCTATCAAAATCAACTTGGGAGTCCAACAACATGCAAAACTTTCCATGATAAGTAAGGTTGAAAACTTGAGAACCCTTCCAACCTTTACCTAGAATAAGCCCTTCTGCACCTACAGCGTCACTCGCTGGGGTCGGGGAAGGCAACGACTCCTCAACGATTGGGGAGCCCTCTACCGTAGCGCTGTCCCCACCGGTAGCCATGAGCAGGGCGGGAAGCTCGTTTTGGCCATCTGCAATAGGAGCTGGCACACGCTCCTCCTCTGACGTTATTGCTTCCTTACAAAACAGAAGCATCAGCATGCTGCCAGAAAGCATAAGTAAATGCTAAGGGGGTGGGAAAGAGCCCCACGCACCTGCAGAAGCAGCCTCAGTCTCTATCCCCTCAGCGGGTGAGGCTCCAGAGGTGGAGGAGCCTGAACTCTCCTCTATTTCCATGGCAAGACTATGACTTCCCGAGGAGCTTGAAGAAGCCTCCGATGAATCCCTAAAGGCAGCAAAACTAGAAGCCCCTACAAACCAACGAAAGCACAAGATCAACACACATTCTGACCTTGTGAAGGGGAAATTGGCCAGTCTAAGGGCTTTAAACAAAAGCTCACTAGTTGAGGCACCTCTGTCGGAGATCCTGTAACGGCCCGAAGATCCGGATACTGGTAAACTGATACCAAGAACTAGGGACGCCACCCAAGAGACTGATGAGGCCCTATAAGGGTTGGAGGAGTTTGTCGAGGGGATGTATAAAGAATAGAAATTACATGCGTAATATTAATTAAAGCAAGAATTAGTTACTGGAGGGCAGATATGTAATTTACCCATTGAGATTTAATATAAAAGGGCCGACTGGTCAGTATGGCGGTTCGCTGCCTTCCTTCCTCTCTCTTCTCCACACCGGCCTCTCTCTCTTCCTCTTCTAACATGTTATAATAGCTGATCGACCAAGGGTCACTTTTCCACCTTGGAATACCCTCCTTCACAGGCTGCACCCCTTCTAAGGGGTTCTTCTTGCTAGTGCAGGGTCGATCCTATCCTTTCTGCTCTTCTTCTTGATCTTCACCAGCAAGACAAACCCTAGATAAGGGCGGCTGGTAAAAAAGGAGCGATTGGGCCCCTATTCCTCTGTGGATTTCGCTGTTATTGCAAGAGATCTCTTCACCAGTCCAAGCAGGGCAGTTCTTCTCTGGACTGCGACTATTAGGGCTGCTGCTGCCTTCTCCCATGGCTGCCGGCTGCTGCTGCCAAGATTGCTACGGCCAAGGCTGCCGCCTGGACTGCCACTGTCCTCTCTCAAGGCTGCCACCTGCTGCTGCTGAGGCTGCTGTGCTTTCAGGTTTTCCTCTCCCTCTCTATGGGGGAAGATTAGGCCCATCTCTAAGGCCTACTTCTTTCCTTAGGCTGTGGCATCCTCTTTTCACTTGCGCTACGACGAGGTTGCCGTGGTTGCACCTCTATTTGTGATCAACAGTGTTTCTCAAGCACAGCGGTTATTTTCTACTTTCAGCCATGGCGGACAATCACTCTACAACATCAGAGATGTCTTCTCCCATAGTTCAGCCTACGCCACTGGCTCCTACAAGCCAGGCCACATTGCAGATGACATCGGAGAAATTGATGGGGCATAATTATCTTTCATTGAACTCTACATTGCCGGCTATGATAAGTTTGGTTTTTTGACTGGTGATCAGAGGATGCCAAACCCTTCCGATCCTCTTTTTCTTGCCTAGAGTTGGGATAATAGTATGGAAATGTCTTGGTTACTAAACTCTGTCAGCCTTGGAATCTGCCCAACAATCCTACACAAGTCTACTGCTGCAAACACGTGGAAAACCTTGTCTGGTCTATATGGTCGCAAGAAAAATAAGGTTTGCCTCTATCAGTTGAGCCACAACATTCCTAAGTTAAAGTAGGGCTCACCATCTGTCGCTACTTATTTCTGCGCCCTCACTTCTCTCTACAATGATTTGGGTGTCTATCATACTGCTATATGGACATCTCTGACAGACCAGCAGACTTAACTTTTTCTCCAAGAAGAGGACAAGATCGTAAAGTTCTTGAGTGTGCTGAATTCTGAGTATGATGCTCTAAGGGGGCAGATCCTTGGCATGGATCCAGCTCCTTCCCTAGAAGGCACTTACTTCAAAGTTCTGAATGAGGAACAATGTTGACAGGTAGGTTATAAGCAGCAAGCCTGTCATGTCTGCACAATCTCATATAGGAGAGTACTCTGCTCTTGCCACTACCACTGGTAAGCCTCCCCTGGCTGGTGATAAGAAGTGCAGTCACTGTGGCCGCTCCAATCATGACTTTGACTTTTGCTGGGAGAAGTATCCAGAATAGATGCCTGCTAAGTTCTGGACCAATAGAAAAAGGCAGAAGTCTCGGGGTAATGCGGCTGTCACACAGTCTTCTACTATCCTTGGTGCATTTACTCCAGATGGGTCTCCAGCTTCAACATAACCAGTGCTGTCCTCCTGAGACATTGTTACTCTTCAATGTCTTATTGCACAACTTCAGCACACCTCCCAGGCCGCCTCCTCTTCATTGTTGTCGGGTACACATGGTGCTACCCTGAGTGACACTACCCGATCTCCTAGAAATTCTTGGGTGATCGACTCTAGTGCTACTGACCATATGATTGGTATACTTTCCATTTTTATTTTTTATCTTTGGGTCAGGATAAGCTTACTATTGCTGATGGTACCTGTGCTACTAATGCTAGCAAAGATTCCATTACACTCTCTGAGCACTTGATCCTTTCTTCCACACTTAATGTCTCTTCTCTTTTAATTAACTTGCTTTCAGTGAGTAGCTTACTAAATAGTTGAGCTGTTCTGTAACCTTTTTTCTTTACTCACTGTGTGTTTTAGGATCTGAAAAATAAGCAAATGATTAGGATTGGCCGTGAAGTAGATGAACTTTACTTCTTTGCGCCGAGGGAGTCACTTGCTTTTCAATCATCTACATCTACATTTGTGGACAAACAATCTCGAGAGATTATGCTGTGGCATTCTAGATTAGGACATCTTTCTCTTTCTTCATTGAGAGTCCTATTTCCTTCTCTTTTTGAGTCAGCTGATATTTTGTTTCTTTCATGCCAAACTTGTCAATTGGCAAAGCATTGTACAACACAATTTCCTTGTCAATAAATAAAAGTTTCACTCCATGTGAGCTTGTTCACTCTGATGTTTGGGGGCCTTCCCTTGTTAATTTTTTGGATGGCTATAGATATTTTATCACTTTTATTGATGATTTCTTTCGTTGATCATGGCTATATCTATTGCTATCTTAGGATGAAGTTTCTCATGTTGGGATTTGAACCCGCGACCTCGCTCTGATACCAGTTTACAGGATCATGCCCCAACCGTTGCGCTAAAAGCTCGAGCTTGTAGCGAAGGCGGACCGTATTTCTTTATGGCATTGCAGAACCCCACACTATCGTGCTGTGGGCGGACTTGAGGGGCTTCGCACATGGACCCCATAATCCATGCTGCGGGATGAGCTGCCAATGCACCGATGCCCCACTTGGACCCCATAATCCACGTGGAACAACAAATCCCTAAGGGAGACGTTGGAAAATCCAACAGTGGGCTTTAAGCGGGTCGGGGAGTTGGATCCGGGCCTGGGTCGGGGCTCCGTAACTTATCCAATCGGATTCAGCGTGTCGAGTCGACTAGACCCGGCTCGTCTCATCTTTCTCGCCCGATAAGAGGCCCTGAGCTGCAGACACCTCTGGCTATGTCTCCTCTGGATCTACTGCCTTGTCGGTGCTGTCCTCCCTCCCGTTGGCGACCAGTGGACCGTTGACATCCAGCCCGGTCCTCGCACTTCTTTGGCAGGAGGACTGTTTGAGCGGGCGTTTGTTTGCAGTGAGTTCGGGGAAGGGGAAATAACACATCCCTATGCCCCTCTTATATGAATTGGAGCTGACCGAGGGGGGGGGGGGCTGGAGGACTTAGCCTCCCTTTTCCAATAGGACCCCCTTCCTCAGAGTCTGGTGGACTTATCTCTTGCGTCACCGACTCTTGCCTTTCCTAGTGGGGGCTCTCGAGAGGTGATTATGAGCCCGACTGGCGTTGACGGAAGGGTTTCTTAAGTGGCTACGTGGTCTTCTGAGGATGCTCTCACTCCCCTCCTATTAGCGCCCCCTATTGAGGTGGCTTGCTAGGAAGGAGAGTCCGGTGCTTTACAGCTATTGCTGGAGGAGGAAGTGGGTGGCAAAGGAGAGGAACACCTACATGTGGCAGAGGCTCATAAAGGGAGAAGTAGGGTGAGGGCAGAGGAAGTGAGGGAGAGGTTGAAGGCTACTGAAAAGTCTTGATAGAGTAGTTGCGGGAGGTAGCATGTGAGGTGGGGGTCTCTTTCGAGGCTAGAGAGGACGTGAGGGGGGCCTACTTCAGAATCAACAAGAGATCGGCTGCGAGCAGGGGGGGGGAGGTCGCAATCGAGGGGGGTAAGGATGATGAGGAGGGTGGGGAGGAGAGGGATGTCCTTAGTTCTCAATGAGGATCGCCTCTTGGAATGCGAGGGGATTAGGTGGGGCGGAGAAGAGATGGGCGGTGAGTGAGTTGATCAAGAGGTGCAAAATTGACATCCCATGCATCCAAGAGATGACGTGTAAGGGGGATGGTGTGGCTCTCTTGATGGAGATCAGAGGGGCCCGCCTCTAAATGGGGGTTACTGCTTTGGCGATGGGCAGGTCCGAGGGCATTATTATCCTCTGGAATTTGTATGAGGTGGAGGAGGTGACGCAGGATAGGGAGGTTGGCAGATGGGTCATCTCCTGCACTTCAAGACCATTAGTGATGGCTTCTCCTAGGACTTTAGTGGGGTGTATGGCCCTCAGCACAGGGAGGAGAAGTGGCTTTTGTGGGAGGACTTGCTTCGACACCACTTTTTTTTCTGGTCGGCCTTGGTGTGTGGGAGGTGAGGAAAGGATGACCCATTAGATGACACAGCTTTAGGGCCTTCTTTCTCTCCTCTTGCCTTTTTCATCCACAACCTCACAGTGAGGATGAGTGGGTTTGAAGGTGAGGAAAGGAAGGCTCCTTCTCAGTCAGTTTTGTTTATGCCGCCATTTTTGATGGAGAGGCTCGCCACAGCCTGCATGATCAGGTGTGGAGATCGAAGAGCCCGCTGAAGGTCAAGCTCTTGGCATGGAGGATTTTCCATGACAGACTACCGACTCGTGACAGGTTGTGTTGATTCCTGCTAGACATTCATCTCACCTGCTGGCTGTGTGGAGAGGATGATGAGACTCCTGATCACATGTTTGTAGGTTGTTTTTACTCTCAGGCAATGTGGAGGGAGCTGACGAGGAGTACCTATTCTGTCATCGGTATACACAATGATGTTCAATACCTCTTCGTGCACTGGGGTAGGCTGTGGCCCATCAGAAGTGACAAGATTGTGTGTTGGCTTATCCTTCACGTCACGTTGTGGACGGTGTGAGGGGAGATAAACAATTGGGTTTTCAGGAAGGAGTCTCGTGTTGAGGACACTCGTTTCTTATGTTTGTGATAAGCTAAGGGATTGGGCTGCTATTTTATGTAATGTGAATTCTCTTACTTTGCCTCTTTTGGACTGTCTGGGGGATAGGCTGTTCCACACGGCCTTTGTGTGGCCTACTCTTTTATAGGATTTTTTTAGGTCGTCATTTTTGGGGTGTAACAGCCTTTGCTTGTACATTATCTTTTCTTTCTATACAATAGTGGTACTATCCACTTAAAAAAAATAGTCCAATCTTGACCAGGAATCAATCCAATAGTCCAATCGATGCCCGGAAAACACATCTAATGGTCAGATTGCGATCGGATGTAAACCCAACAGTAGGCAGCACCTCCCCTAGACCAGGATGTGTGGGAGAAAATGAAGAAGCTCATCCATGGAACATCCATGACTGCTCCTTATTAAGAGATGCACACAAAAATGGCAATGTCCATGTTAATGGGACTTAGGGATGCACACAAAAGCGGCAACATCCATCCCCACAGGACCTCGATGTGGCACACCCCATGATTGCTCAATCAATTATCTAGGAATTGTTGGGCAGATCCAGGGATATGGGCCATCGAACTATGTGCTCATGTAGACTGTTGAAAGGAGCTACCGGGCCAATCATAAGATTCTGCTGGATCGGTGCTGCCGAATCAACTTTGTTGTCGAATCAAGGCTGTCAGATCAGAGCTATCGGATCAGAGTTGTCAGATCAGAGCTGCCAGATCAGAGATAACGGATCGGGGCTAGTAGCATTGCCAGTTCAGACATTGCAGGTCTGCTGGATCAACTTATTGTAGCTCGTTAGTTTATACATCAATCCTTGCAGGTGTTGAGTAATGAGGAATTGAGGATTATCTCGCACTAAGATTAACAGAGAATCTAAACCCCAGAGCTTTGTCCCTTGACATAGACTAACCCAGTTCAACTTGTGATGTGCGATAGCCTTAATAACAAGATGTAGGGCAATCATCGTAAGAAAAGGAATCCTGACGCATTGGCCCAGGATCGCTACTGTAGGCCAAAACAACTCTAGAACCAGGAATTTTCGGTGCAAAATGTGACCGGTGGACCTCAACGAAGGTGCACAGTAAACGAGACTCACAAACACTCTGTTAGTGTTAACACAGCGACGGAAGGAACCATCTTGTTACTTTTACTCATGATAATGCAATCGTAACACAATCGAAACAAGCACATTAGAAACAGGAGTCGGGTGAAAACTATGGGTTGGAAATAAAGTGGAGACCATTCTGGCGAAGTCATTTGGCGGAGAACAGGGGATTGTAAATTCCTCCCCAATTTCTTTTATTCATAAGCGCAGGAAGAACATTGATTGCAAGAAAAGGAAGTTACATGAAGAAAATAGAAATTAAGGAAATACAGTGAGGTGGGAATGAGCATTGACTCTTCTTCCCCCCTTTTCTCCTCTCTTCACTCTCTCTCTGCTCTTCCACGTTGATTCTAGTTCACGAAGCTCACCTCAACCTTAGACTCCATTCACGAACCTTCCACCTTATAGGTGCTATCTCTCCTTGTGGTATCCTCTCTCTGGCTCCTAGGCTCCTAGAGAAGAAGTTCACTCTAAGATCCTTCCAATTCCTCCTTTTTTTCGCCTCTAAAAAGATCCCCAGTACCACGGGCTCAAGGCCCATTTATAGGCATACCGACGCTGTCGTATCGCCCCAATCGTCTCAACACTACTGCTATATCGCTACAGCCATATCAAGGCTACTGTATCAAGGATGACGTATCGGGGCTATCGTATCAAGGCTGTCGCGTCAAAAGCCTACCGTATCAATAGCCTGCCGTATCAGAGAGAGTCCGCCATATGGATCATCTCTGCTATTTTGGTTGGGTTAAGGGGGTATCCATTGGCACGATGATCTCCCGTATATTCTGGTCCGTCACCTTCTTCTGGTATGGGGGCTACTTCACCTATTGAGGCGCATGTGATGTAGCAGGTCTTTTCTCGCATTTGAGCCTGTGGTTGGCTTCTTCACTATCGAAGCTCAGGGTTTGAGTCTTCAGCAGTACTGTTCATTCAGGAAAGCCTCAGCTTCCTATCTCTTCAATTCGTCCCTCCATATGTGGGATGCTATCATGTTTGTTTTGACCATGGTATGAGGCGATATGATAACGCTCCTCTTCCCACATTTCTATGGCGTCATACTTTACTTGCCAACAAATGCCCCCCAACCACGGGTAGCGCGGGTGGGGAACGAGCTGAGTGGGGCATGTGGGTGCAGGCCACTATCTTTATTTTTTATGATTCTGAGAAGCTAATTAGGGGAAGTCTAACAATCATGATTAGCTAGTCTTTTACTAACCCGTCGCATTGGAATGAACTGCCGTGAATGCCACGGGGTCTACCAGTCCACTTTGCCAATTTCTTGCTGGTTCGGGGGGCGTCGTATCAGGGCTGCCGGATCGATGGGTTACAACCCCTACCGATTTAACAGCCAAACATTGTAGCCAAATCAACAGCCTTAAATATCAGAGTATTACCGTGCCCAGAAAGTTATGGCCCCTGATTGTCTGCTCCTCTGGAAGAAAGCAGCCAATTCATCATTGTGAAGAGGCCGGCAGATGACCGCCTCGCAAGCCACCGGTTCAAGGGGCCGTGACCCCTGCCGGTTCATCATCCGTTCAAGGGGTTAACTCCACTATAAAGGGAAGGCCAAGGGTCTTTCGAAACTCTCCGTCTCCCTCCTTTCCTTTGCGTAGATGCTAGGTTTCCTCCCCGGTCCCATTTCACTGTCGCGCAGACAACCTCCATCAGCCGCCATTGTTAGGGTGCGAGAAAGGATCTAGAGGGGGGGTGAATAGATCCCGTTCTCAAATTTGGCTCCAAGCAAGAGCTACCTCTGGAAGCGTCTTCGAGTCTTCTTCGCAACGGCGGTCATCTCGTCTCATTCTGAGTTCGTGGCTGTCCGGGACAAGCAATCTACTCCGACTGCATAGAAGGGTTCTGATCAGCATCGTGAGGCGGCTTGCAGAAGTTGCCACACCTGCTCACCTGAAGATCTGAGGGCGGGGTTCAACCGGGACCTTCTACAACGAGTCTTCTTCCCTCTCCAAGAAGTGGGACTCCATTCGGTGGCCGGAGCAGCAACTTCTTAATTTTCTCCTCGGGGTGCACTGCTCTGTCCCCTCTTGGACTGAACAGACACCCTATCACTCTTTCAACTGCCTCGACCTACCTCGACATCAGCTGGCATCCTCGTGGATCTCGTTTCGACGGCGACTCGTCAACAGTTCCAACACTTCCTGCCACGCTCAATTCTGAGCCCGGGAGTGCTCGTGGCGGCGTCGATTTCCTGCTACTGCAGCTCTGTAGCAGTCAGAACCAGGAAGCAGAGACCCTGTTCGTGGATCTTCCCCGACGGGCACCGAAAACCTGGGAGTTCCAGAAAAATCAGACAAGACCCTGGTCCTATTATGAGGAGTTGACCTCTGGTTTCGTCAAAAATTGAGTTCGGACGTGGTCACAGTGGCGTCGACACCGACTCCCTATGCCCTGTTCCAGAAAGAGGACAGAACCAACTTCACCGGCCGCTGAAGCTCCTCACCCGTTTCTTCCCCTCCCTGCTTGGCCGGCTGAAGGCCCCTCCCTGCGTGGAGGTAGTTTTGGTTGTGATAAATTAACCCCCACCCCAAGATCCCCTTCCTGTGTGAGGCATAGTGGTGTAAACGTTTGAGCAGGTTGAAGCTTCCTCGCCGCGGCGTGGGTAAACCCCACGCTTCCCCATTCGCCCACGCCTCCGGTCGGGGTCAGTTTCTTCAAATCGGTCGAGTAAGCATTCTTCCCTTGCTCTTATTTCAGTACTTTTCAGTCAATATTAGCTCTTAGCCACGCTGACCGGTGAGAGAGAGTGCCCGATCTTGCAAGTCCCGTACTTTCGAGTGACCAACGTGGGAGTGAGTGACTACCCGTGCCCTTGGCACAGGGTCAGCCCTTAGAATCAGACTAGCCAAACCCTTTGGGAGACCCTCTGGCATTGCTGGCCCTCTAACAGTAAGGGACCAGCCCTCACATCCTCCACTCGGCATCGTCGAGTTACCCACGGGTTTGGGTGAGTGCCGGGTGAGTTGGCCGCCGATATCGGCCCGTTCAGCTTGCGATTGTGCTTGCTTGCTTAGGTCCGAGGTTGTGTCACATCAGTTACCTTCCCATTTTCAAGGGGAGTAGTGCTCACCTTTAGGGAACCCGTAAGGTACCTTCTCATTTTCAAGGGGAGTGGTGCTCGCCTTTAGGGGACCCGTAGGTTTACCTTCTCATTTTCAAGAGGAGCGGTGCTTGCCTTTAGGGAACTCGTAGGTTACCTTCTCATTTTCAAGGGGAACGGTGCTCGCCTTTAGGGAACTCGTAGGTTACATTCTCATTTTCAAGGGAAGCGGTGCTCACCTTTAGGGAACCCATTGGTTACCTTCTCATTTTCAAGGGGAGCGGTGCTCACCTTTAGGGAACTCGTAGGTTACCTTCTCATTTTCAAGGGGAGCGGTCCTCGCCTTTAGGGAATTACCTTCTCATTTTCAAGGGGAGCAGTGCTCGCCTTTAGAGAACCCGTAGATTACCTTCTCATGATATGTGCGTAACTTACCTTAGTGGGGTACGACTGGTGACGTTTCACTAAAGGAATTTCCTAAGGTTGATAGAGTTCCACGTCCTGGGTATCTCTTCCCCCCCCCTCTCCGCGTCACTAGTTTGTACGCTCCTTTGCTGAGTGCTTCCGCCACCCTGTACGGGCCTTCCCAATTTGGTGCGAGCTTTCCTGCGGCTTCTCTTGGGTCAGCCACGCTTGCTCGTTGTAGAGCCAAATCTCTGGGGAAGAAGTGTCGTTCTTTAACTTAGGCATTGTAATATTGGGCCAGCTTCTGTTGGTACGCTGCGAGCTTTATTTGCGTGCCTTCTCTATCCTCCTGGAGCAGGTCCAAGTTCTCTTGCAATGCTTGGTTGTTCCTGGCCTCATCGAAGTGTCCTACTCATAGCGAGGGGTTGGATATTTCCACTGGTAGCACTGCCTCAGCGCCGTAGGTGAGGTGGAAGGGTGTCTCCCCGCTGGTGGCTCTAGCAGTGGTCCGGTGGGCCCATATAATGCTCAGAATTGAGTCTATCCAGGAGTCACCTGCTTGGTCCAGTCGGGTCTTGATGCTGTGCAGGAGTGTTCAGTTGGCATTCTCTACCAACCCATTGCCCTGGGGGTGCCCCATCGAAGTGTAGTGGTTCCAAATCCCAAGCTCTGAGCACTTCTCCTGAAAAGTGGTGCTCGCGAACTATCTGTCGTTGTCGGTTGTGAGAACCCTTGGGATCTCAAAGCGGCAGATGATGCTCTGCAACATGAACTTCCACGTTGGTTTGCTCATGATCTTCCCCAATGGTTCAGCTTCGATCCATTTGGTGAAGTAATCAATGGGGACTATGAGAAATTTCTTCCTTCCTTGTGCCTCGAGGAAGGGACCCAGTATGTCTACCCCCCATCGGGCAAATGGGCGAGGCTCCATCAGGACGTGTAGTGTAGCCGGCTGGTGATGTAGGTGAGAGATCTGACACTGAGGGCACCTCCGAACATAGCCGAGACAGTCTTGCTGCAAGGTGGGCCACTAGTATCCTTGCTGAATTAGTGTCCGCGCGAGTGCTCGCCCCCTTACGTTGCTTCCGTAGAGTCCTTTGTGGATCTCCTGGATGGCCTGGTTGGCTTTCGGAGGGAACAAGCACTTTAATAGTGGAGTTGAGAGGGAGCGGTGATATAATCTACCGTCCACCGCTGTGAAGTGGGCCGCTCTTGCTTGTGTGTGTCGAGCCTCGAGGCGGTCACTCGGGAGCTGTTGTCTAAGGAAGAAATCCAAGAGGTGTCCACCCAGGAGGGTTCGTAGTCGATGGCATTTACTTGGGGGGTTGGCTCATCTATGCTCAGCGTCGACAATTCTTCTATTAGGACCGACCTTGAGTTGAAGACCACGGTGGCTAACGCCAGGTGAGACACAACGTCTGCTTGGACGTTCTCATCTCGTAGGTATGGACCACCTTGAAGTGAGAGAACTCCTTTGCCGCGGCCCTGGCTTGCTCCAAGTACTTGACCATGGTGGGTCTGCATGCTTTAAATTCCCCCCTTACCTGGTTGGCGATGAGCATGGAGTCATTGTACGCTCGTACGCTGGTCGCCCCCAAGTGTTTTGCCATGTGCAGCCCTGAGAGGAGTGCCTCATATTCGGTCACATTATTAGTGGTTGGAAAGTTGAATCGTAAGGCGTACTGAAGCTTGAGCCCTTCCGGAGAGAGTAGGACCAATCCCACTCTGCTCCCCGCAGCGCAGGACGATCCATCGACGTACAGCTCCCACGTGGGTCCGGAGGATTACTCGGGTGAGTCCTCAGCAGGTATGGTGCACTCGGCCATGAAGTCGGCGAGGGCTTGAGCCTTGATCACAGTTCTCGGGCGGAACTTGACGTCGAACTCCCCCAACTCGATTGCCCATTTGATCAGCCTTCTCGAGACGTCAGGGTTCTGGAGGATTTGTCACAAGGGTTGGTCGGTGAGGACAATGATTGGGTGAGCCAGGAAGTATGGTCGCAGCTTGCGAGTAGCTGTGATAAGTGCAAGGGGGAACTTTTTAGTTCATGAGTACCAGAATTCTGGGCCTTGCAATGCTCGACTGACGTAGTAGGCGGGCCTCATGACCCCTGCCTCTTCCCGTGTGAGCACGGCACTCATTGTGCTTGGCGTCACAGACAGGTATAGGAGTAGTTCTTCTCCTTGTTATGGCTTGGCGAGGACGGGAGGGGTCGCCAGGTAGCATTTTAATTCTTGGAACGCCTGCTCGCACTCCTGGTCCCAGTCGATCTGCCCTTTCTTCTCCGGCGCTTGATTGGCTTGCTTGATCAACTGAAAAAAAGGGAGGCACCGTTCGACCACTCAGAACTAGAACCGAGCCAAGGCAGCGATGCGACTGGTGAGGCACTGTACATCCCTTACTCGCCCTGGCCGCTACATCTCTAGCACCGCTCGGATTTGGTCGGGGTTGGCCTCGATCCCCCGGTGGGTGATGAGGAAGCCTAGGAAATTCCCCGATCGTACTCCGAATGCACATTTCACTGGGTTGAGTTTCATGTTGTATCTTCTGAGCATGGTGAAGGTCTCTGCCAGGTCGCCCAAGTGCTCGGCAGCTTGGAGGCTCTTCACAAGCATGTCGTCGATAGATACTTCCATGTTGCGGCCAATCTGCGAGTTAAACATATGGTTGACAAGGCATTGGTAGGTCACCCCCACATTCTTCAGCCTGAATGACATTCGGGTGTAGCAGTATAGGCCGTGATCAGTGACAAACGTGGTCTTGTCCTGGTCGACTTTATGCATGCTGATCTGGTGATAATCGGAGTAGGCATCTAAGAAGCTCAACATTTCGTGCTCGGCCATTGCGTCAGCTAGTTGGTTGATCCGTGGCATGGGAAAGCTATCCTTGGGCGTAGCTTTGTTGAGATCAGTGTAGTCGATGCACATCCGCCACTTCCCATTGCTCTTGGGGACCAGGACCACGTTAGCTACCCAGTCCAGGTATTGGGTAGGCTTGAGTATTCCTGAGCGAAGCTTTTCACTTACCTATTAACTGATAATACCCTGTCGCTCGGGGTTGCAACGCCTTCGGCGCTACTGGACCGGGCGGCAAGTGGGGTCCAACCTTAGTTGGTGCATGATGACTTCCGATGGCATTCCGGATAGCTCATCTTCGGACCAAGCGAACACATCCTAGTTGGCAGTGAGAAACCTTGCATATGCTTGCTTATCGTGCTCGAATAAGTTTGCACTGATCTTTAGCGTTCTGCTTGGGTCTTCTCCCACCTGGATGAGGTGCAAGTCTTCCATCGGAGCACTCGTGCTCTGGCCGGATCTTGGGTCCTCACCCTCTTTTTAGGCAGTACTTCTTTGAGATGTCGATCACACGTGGAGATGAGGTAGCATCTCCTGGACTCTCTTTGGTCTCCTCGGACCTCCCCTACCCACCGGGGGGTGGGGAATTTAAGCTTCTAATGATAAGAGGAGGGGATGCCTCGAAGCGTGTCAAGGATCCCTCGGCCAATGATGGCATTATATCCTATCATCGTGCGAACTATGGTAAAGTCGGCGAAGAAGGTTACCTCTTTTGGTGTGGTTTCGAATGTAATCGGGAGCGAGATGCATCCTTCTAGGCGGATGGTCGTGCCAGAAAACCCATATAGCGGTGTGTGCAACGGTGTAAGTCGAGACCACAATAGTTCCTCTCTATTTAATTTGTGATAAAATAACAAATCTTGAGAATGGGAAAAACTTGTGCCCTGAATGTGGAAAAACTTGTGCCACAACATTCCATTAACATGTCAAAACTTATACCTTCGTTTGGCAACAAGATCACGTAATATTACAAAAGCAGCTTCTTTGGGGAGAGCGAGAAGCTCTGTGGATGTTCGGCTGTGTGGGTGGGTTCCTAGGGTTCGCTCAGGGCCCCCCTGGGGGGTCTAGGGTCGCCGGCCCTTAGGTGGCAGGCTAAGGGCTGACGTCCAGTCTCGAGAGGCTCAGACATGCTTCTGGTGTGGGCATCGTGGGCATCTTTAGAGGCTTTGTAGCCTTCCGACGACGGGGCGTTGTTAGCAGCCATAGGCGGAGCTTCCTAGCTTCGGCAGACTAGATCGCTCCTGGTGATCTTTCACTGAGGTCGTTCGGGGCAGTCTGGCTGGCTGTGGTCGTGGGGAGGCAACCTAGAGATGCTGGGAGGCAGTCCAAATGCCAGAGAAGATTAGTCGGATGCGACACCAGTGGCTGAGATGGTGTGCTAGGCTTTCTCTGGTCTATGGCAGAGTGGACGTGTCACAGGTCCAAGATCTGCTGAATGTGCGCCAAGAGGGGGAGGAGGGCTAGGTGGTTTCTCCGTTGGGCAGAGTTTTCCTAGCAGTGGGGAGGTCATCAGGAGTAGTGGAAGAGGTTGTTAGGGGAGGCTTCGTCATGGTGGACGAAGCCCTCTTGCGAGTCACCAAATGGGTGATGAGTGATGGTACGCATCTGGATCCTAGACTCTGTAGAGTTCGGCTGAGGCTGGCCGGAGTTCCTCTCGTTTTCTGTGATGAGGTGGGGGTGAGCCTCCTCCTTCGTAGTGTTGGGAGGGTGGAAGAGGTGTTGGCGAGGATGGTTGATGGGGGGAGACTTTTGGTGATGGAAGCAGCGGTTTGGGTGTTGCGCGAGGAGGATATCCCGGCTGTCCTCTTCGTTGTCGTCGACAGAGGTAGATGCACCGTTAGAGTTGAGGTTCGCTTGGATCATTGCCGGCTGCAGCTTGGATCATTGCCGGCTGCCGGCGCTAGAGTAGATGGATCTTATTTGAGTTTCGAATGTCCTGCCAGTGTAGCCGGCCGGGTATCCCTCCAACCCTGGTGGCGTTTTAGAGGCTGCCCGTTGTGCTGCTGTTTCCACCTTGATCCCGCTGTGCGAAGGACCCCTTACTGGCTCTGTTACTCGTGACTTACCTGATAACTGGGGTCACGAGTGACGGGTCTAATGGAGTTCGGTGGCGATCCATTTTGCTGTGCGACCCAGGTTCGCCTTTTGTCTTGACACGATGCCCTCTCTGCATCTGGGTGGTGATAGCAGCCCCGCTCGTCGGCTACCGTCGCCTCTGGACCACGCCAATGCGTATCCAGCATCTCTACCCCTGTCGCCGGCGCCGTGCAGCATCCTTTTCCTTCCATGGGGGAGTTCCGGGTCTTCGCAAGACGGAGGCTCTCCCCTGGGATCAATGGATACACCGAGGGTCCTTGTGGTCCTCCTTTCAGGCGAGTCTGTCGGCTGCTGTGGTGGTGGGGATGGGGAAGGAGCCCACAAGGCTTTGTCCGTCCTTTCTCTGCTAAGCGAGGAGAAGATCGGCCAGGCCCTTCCGGGGCTTGTGGACTTAGTTGACTTGCCTGCTTGGCCCATCTCATCAGTGGGTCCTTTTCTCCCAGTGTCCGGATGCGGTAGTAGGGCTGTGGAGGCCGAGGGTCTCCTCCATCTCCTCTTCAACAGAACCACCACTATCGTCGATGGGCCAGCTGTGCAGGAGGAGGTGGGCCTTCTGGAAGTTCAGGGCGTTGTCACCAACTGTCAGATAGCTGGGCTGACTGAGCAAGTTTGTGGCAATAGCAGCGCGGTGGGGTCTGAGGGAGTCCTTCGTCTTCCTTTCAACCCTTGCTCTGAGTAGGGTGAGGAGGAGGCTGGTGCTGTGGTAGCTTCTTTCGGTGGTGTACCGGAAGACCAGGGAGATGCCGCCTTCCGTCAGCTAGTTGGGTGATCTAGTGACTTGGTGCCTTAGGAGGTGGACTGTGCAGCTGTTACCAGCCCCCCCCCCGACCAGCCAGTGATGCAAGAGGTCGGGATGCTTGGGGAGTCCTGCTTGGTTCCTGGGGAGGAAGCCCTTCTGGAGGGGATAGATCCTGCATGGAAGGAGGAAGCAAGGCTGAGAAAGGAGTAGATCAAGGATATTATATGTGAGGTCAAGAGGTTTATGGGAGAGCAGGCGAGAGATGTGGCTAACTTGATTGGGGTTTCCAAAGAAGGGGTTGATAAGAATATCAAAGCAGTGCTCAGCAAAATTCAGAAAAGATGGTATGCGAGGCTGGCGAGGGAAGCCAAGGCAGAGAAAAATGCTATAAGAGGGGATGTGCACAGAGAAGGAGAGGGGAAAGATGAGTAAGAGGGGCAGCTGAGGACTGATAGGGTGGTGTGGACTGAATTATAGAAGAAAGCCTTTTTCCACGACAATACCCCTCGGCATCCACCTTGCCCGAAGTAGGCTCCTCGTCCTTCATTATCGAAGTCTTTTTCTGATATTTTCAGGGCTTTGATGGCCACTCATGCATTACAGCTCCCTCTGGTTGTGCCCTGCTGACCCGCGGTCAGAAATTTGCTCCAGTTCTATGAATATCATCGCCATTAGGGGCATTTGGTCGAGGACTGCCCCAAGTTTCGAGATCATGTCTATGGCCTGGAAGATAAGAAAAGGATCGATTGGTCCACCGTTTGCAAGGTTATTTCATATCTCCATGGTGAGTAGCAGTAGTAGCAAGTGTCGCCCAGGCAGCCGTCTCCGTCATTACAAGGCCAGGGGCACCCCTGTGATTCTTTGACTAGTGCGGCACCCGTTCTGTCACCCTCTTCTCCATCAACCATTCCTTCGCCCGCTCCATCACCTATCCCTTCACCACCCACTCCTTTGCCAACTCCTGCACCTACCCCATTACCTTCACCATCTCTTACCCCGTCTCCATCACCTCCACAAACCCAAGCCTCTGCTCAGGATAGTGTCTCCACTTCTTTTACTTCCATTTTCACAACCGCTTCCACTCCTAACACCACCCGACGCCTCATGTCGATATGCCGACAGTGGGCCCCGTGACCGTCCTCCTCCTCTACTCCATTGCTGTCACTTTCCTCTCCACCTTCTCTATCACCACCACCTTCCTCTTCACCCTCTCCATCTTCATCACCATTTTCGCTATCCCCATTGCCCTCGTCACCATCTCTGCCACCTTCACCATCTCCATTATCTCTGCCATCTTCACCACCTTCACCATCATCACCTCTTCTCCCAGAATCTCCTATGTCTTCTCCATCTCTACCATCTCCACCTTCTCCGCCATCATCTTCGCCGGAGCTTGAGCAAGCTTCATCTAAGCCTGTCATTTCACCTTCATTGCCATTGCCAGAACCTTTTCCTTCTTCCCTTTCACTCCCACTTACACCTGAGCCTATCATTGCCATCTCGCCGCCACTAGAAACCTCCATTGAAGCCTCCATGCCTTCCGAACCCACTACCTCCACTTCTTTGCCTACTTCCACCCCATGGAGCGGGTGTGCATTGCCTTTGGTACCCCTTGGGTCTGGTCCCCATGGAGATAATGAACCAAGTGAGGATGATTCTGTGTCGGTTATACATTTCAAGTTCTAAGAGTTTATCTGCCGCATGCCAATTTGCATCCTGGTCTCGGGCTATTTTGGGGATGATGAGCATGTACTCCCGATGACGGTTGTTAAGAAGAGTTCCCTTGCACTGATGCCAGTTTCTTCTCGAGCGAGGCCGGTGGCAATCTCTTTACTTTCCGGAGAACTTACCATTGATGTTGTTATTTCTTCCCTCTATATTTCCATTCAGATAACTGGCCAAGAAGGGTTCTCCACCCATCTCATGCTAACTTCTGAGGCTGCCAAAAGATTGATGGATTCCCTATTCAAGGGGCAAGTTGCCATACTTTCAGCATTCTCCACGGACATTCTCCACTTTCTATGCAATCTCCCTCGATTTATCGGTGAGCCGGTCACGTCAACATCGTGCATCGCTCTCCCTCAGTTCCATCCTTCCCAATTATCAAGAGAGTTATGCTTCATGGCTGACCACCGAGTGGAGTTGCCGGGTCTCCACATCTTGGTGCCGAGTGACAAAACTCCATGGTTTCATGATGCTTGTTCGTCTAAGGAGTTACTTGTTCAAGAATGTCCACATGATGTTAGCACTAGGTGTCTAGGGGCAATCACCCCGATGAAGCTGCATGTTCATGATCGGGCTAGGTCATCTGCCAGATGGGCCCATTATTTGAGAAGATATTGTAGACCAAGAAGCCTGAAAGTCCAAGCCCACGCTAGGCAGGTCCATGTTCAAGAAGTTTCAGCCAATAAGAGGTGGCGGCACAAGTTTAAGGGCCGTCAGTTGTACACTCAGGGGTCCACTATTTCTTCCCCTCCTTTTCACTCATACTTTCTTCTGTTCAGCTCCCACCCTTGGGTGTTGTACTTACCATCTCCTAGTCCCACTTCTAGGATTTTCTCCTCTATTCCTTGGTCCATGAACCCCCATTCCTCTCCTTCTCATCCGGACCCTCCGGATTGTCCTTCTCGTCACAATTCTAGCCCTCAGCCTAGGCCCTCATTCCATCCCGATTTTGGGACATCTTCTGATTCTTCCTCACCTCACCTGGGTCCTTCGGGTCTTTTCATATTCCATGCCTTTCATCTGGAGCCGCCAGACCCTTTCCATTATGCTCGTCTTCGATTTACATCCAATTCTTCTGTCCCTTCGAAATTTTTGGATTCTACTTCTGATCCTTCTCCGACCATGTCGGATGGTTACTCCCCTCTTTCCCCACTACTACCACAGTCTCCTCATCATCTTTCTATTTCTTCTGTCTCACCTTTTTGGGATCATTACCCTTTTTCATGTTATTTTTGAGGCTTTAGTCTGACTTGATCTTAGTTAATTTATGTTTATTCTATATCTTGTTCCTTGTTCCAAGACAAATTTGTCTAGGTGTGGCCTAAATATGTTGCTCATAAGCTGCATAAAAACTACAGGGGCATTTATTAGTCCAAAAGGCATAACAGTAAATTCATAATGTCTATACCTTCTTCGAAATATAGTTTTTGAATATCCTCATCCTTGTTCCTCAATTGGTGATAACCCGATCGAAGAACAATTTTTGAGAAATATTTTGCTCTAGAGATTTGGTCAAAGAGTTCATCGATCCTCGACAGTGGGTACTTATTTTTGATAGTGAGGTGGTTCAACTACCGATAATCGATGCATAGCCTCATCGATCCATCTTTCTTCTTGACGAATAGCATTGGTGCTCCCCATGGAGATGTACTTGGTTTGATGAAACCTTTCTTCAACAACTCCATGAGTTGCTCCTTCAATTCTTTCAGTTTTGTGGGGGACATTCTGTCGGGTGCTTTGGAAACAGGTCCGGTACCAGGAACAAGATCAATGGTGAATGAGACTTCCCTTTCTGGTGGTAAACTAGGTAAGTGTTTTGGGAAAACATCGAGAAACTCTCAAAGTACTTGAATGTCTTTTAATCTAGCCACCTTAGCTTCCATGGCGGTTACAAAAGCCAAGATTGCCTCGCATCCTTTGTTGATAAGTTTATGAGCTCGAAGAGCTGAAATAACTAGAGACCTCTTCCAAGGGATAATGTATGTTAACTCCGGGTAGTTGT
The DNA here is from genome assembly GCA_024336825.1 of Amorphophallus titanum. Lineage (NCBI taxonomy): Eukaryota > Viridiplantae > Streptophyta > Magnoliopsida > Alismatales > Araceae > Amorphophallus > Amorphophallus titanum. Next base: position 66,234,798 of record JANBPO010009603.1, read on the forward strand.
AGATCGGAAAAATGACTTTTCCTTTTCAAAAGTGCCGGCAATGAAATGAGACCACCTTTTACTCTTCACGACTAGGGAAGAATGAAAGAATCACTGAAACCAAGAGAGTAAGGGGAAGATAGAACCTGTGTGATCGCCACTTAAGACCCCGGACGTGATGGACGCAGCATGTCTTGAGAAAGGGGGGACACTCGCATTTGCTTAGCGCTTGAAGGATGAACAGCCGATGATGAACCGCCCAAGAGTTGTGTAGCTCCCCGCAGGCTGCCTACCAGCATTGGAATGGAACGTGGGACGAAGCACGCTAGTAGTGGTACGGTTCTGGATCAGCCGTAGGACAAGGATGGACGGCTGCTATTCAACCGCTCAACATCTTGGACGGATGACAATCAACCACTCCACTCCGCCTTCCTCCAAAGACATGGGACTTCAACCTCCACTCTCTCCGGCCAGCGAGAAAGAGTGGGCCTCATGTTGGATAGCTGCTGACCTACAAGACAACGTGCGACCAACAAGATAAAACCCAGATTAGATCTATGCGGTGTAGTATATGCTAGAAATGGCAAAACAGAAATTGACTAACATGAATGGGGGTTCACCTGGAGGTTTTTAAACCCCTAGGGGCACCAAAAACGTGGGTGGGTGTATGGAAATGACAATGAGAGTGAAAAGAAGCAAGTGACGATGATGAGAAAGCGTGCATGCAACGACGAAAAGACTGACAGGACTGACGACAGACGATGCAACGAACGGACTACTCCCTTGAACCGGAGGCCTGTAAGGACGTAGAAGGCCTCCCCCCTTGTGCTAGGATCGCTTGACAATTCGACAGAGCTTCGCCGTTGATCCTTGATCTCCCCCCTCCTTCAAGCTGAGCCTTAGGGTCTATTTATAGAGCACCCAGTGTCTTAGCTCGAAATTGAGGATAATTAGGCATTTTCAGGCTAGGATAATGAAATAAAAGTTGGAGATAATTGACTCATCTCAACTCCGGAAGAAATGGCATAAAAAATAGTGAAGATTCCGTGGAGGAATCGTCGGGAGAAGTTTAGAGTAAAACACCCGAAATGGGAGAGAAAAAGTCTTTAATTATCCCATCTTCGAAGGGATGTGCGGTCTTGCGATAGACCACACATCGCTATTATGCGGTCGACGATGGGCCGTCCAACCCCGTCGGTGATAATTAGAAAAAGCCCTCAGTTTATTCTCTCAAACCGACCGAAGAATCCGGCGTTAGACTCTGAGGGATATGCGGCTTTATTTACACCGTACAACCTATTATGCGGTCAAAAGTAGGCCACACATATGCTTGTCGGTGATAATTCAGAAAATGGTGAAAATAACAAAAGTCAATCACGAGCGGCCAGTCATGAGCCGTACAAGTGTTGGGCGCTGGAATTTGTAATAAAATGAAAAAAAAAGTAATTCCAAGGCCCATTGAGCCCTGAACTGAAATAGACCCAGCCCGGGAGGGAGGCCTTCCACAAAATAAGCCCAAGTATTGCCAGAAAATAATCCCGACACACAACAGACAACTTGAGGAATCAACCAATGAGAGTAAGAGGAATGATTCGACTTATCGAAAAAAATCGGGTGTCAACAGATGCCCCTCCTTAACGCCCTCTTTGTAGGGGAGCGAGTGGAGGTGAAGCGAAGGTGACATGGGACATGGAGACGAAGCGAAGATGAAGTGAAGCGGACTGAAAAGTGGGCATTAAGGCAAACGACACCCGTTCCCTAACCAACAAGCAGTGGGAACTGTCTGGAAAACTTTAAATCAAACACCAGAAATAATCAGACCAAAGAGCGACACTGTTAGCACCTTCATTCCTTTCTCACTCATGTGTCCAAGTCTGTAGTTGGATTCAACTTCTGAATTAGCCGCTGCCACTGTATCCTTGCTGTTTGTAGTCATATAAAGGGTTCCAGTCTTGTTGCCTCCTGCTATAACCATGACACCTTTAGTTATTTTCCAGCACCCACTAACAAAGGTAGTGATATATCCTTCATCATCAAGTTGACCAATGGAGATCAAGTTTCTTCTCAAACCTAGAACATGTCTGACATTCTTCAACTTCCACACAGTCCCATTTGCTGTCTTTAACTGAACATCACCCTCCCCCACAATGTCTAATGGCTCATCATCAGCAAGATAAACCTTCCCAAAATTTTCAGCAACATAATTTTGCATACTTTCTTTATGTGAGGTAGAGTGGAAGGATGCTCCGGAGTCTAGGATCCACGATTCAATGGGGCTGTCAACACTTAAAATAAGTGCATCATGGATATCCTCTGTTGTAGCATTTGCAGAATCTTCTTCTTGTTTCTGACTCTAATTCTTTTTCTTCAGGAGCCTGCAGTCCCTTTTCAAATGTCCTTTCTTACCACAATTCCAACAACCATCTCCACGGGACTTAGACTAACTCCTTTTCTTGGACTTGGATCTGCTCCTATTTTGATCCCGTTGTTTTGTTCTTCCCCTGCTCTCTATATTTAAAGCAGAACCTGAGACTTCACCTGATTCCTTTCTGCGAATATCTTCGCTTAGAATCAAGTCCCGAACCTCATTAAGCTTTAATTTGCTTCAATCGAAAGAGCTACTTACAGCCGTCACAGTAGCACCCCAACTTTCAGGTAAGGAGGATAAAAGAATCAAGGCCCGAATCTCATCATCAAAATTTATTTCTACAGAACTCAACTGAGTTGTAATCACGTTGAATTCATTGATGTGATCTGTAACAGAAGCACCTTCGGCCATCTTCAAATTAAACAAACGACGCATCAAACATACCTTGTTTGAGGCCGAGAGTTTTTCATACATATTTGACAGCGCCTTCATCAATCTTGCCGTGGCCTTCTCGTTCACGATGTTGAAGGTGACGTTTCTGGCCAACGTCAAGTGAACAACTTCGAGTGCTTGTTTGTCTAGTAGATCCTAATCTTCTTTCTTCATCCCTGTCGACGTCGTCCCAAGAAGCGGCTCGTGTAGCTTCTTTTGATACAAGTAGTCTTCAATTTACATCTTCCAGAAACTGAAGTGCTTGCCATCGAACTTGTCGATCCTCACTTTTCCTTCATCCGCCGTCATTGCTCCCATTGTTCTCCTCGAACAAGGCTCTGATACCAGTTGTTAAGGAAACCGGCGACCCTCTCTCTTGCTCACAACTCACTAATGGAGATCAGAACAGAGAAACAAAGAAAAGTAAAATTGACAATCACATAAAAACACAGAGATTTTATGTGGTTCAAAGGCAATGTGCCTTCCTACGTCCACGACCGCAGCAGAATTTTAGTAGAATAATCACCCCAGATCAAATACAAAGAGAGAATTTACACCCTTTTAAACAAGGAGAGTAGGGCGCCAATGGTCAGGGTACCAAAGACAATAATGCCCCTGTTATAAATCGAAACTCTCTTCCGGGGTTGACATATACTTCCCTCTGGATCTTGGTCATGCATGCTTCCCTGTCACCAAGGATGCTCCCCTAAGGCCGTAGATGCTCCCCAGAGACTACATATGCTCCCCCAAAGGGTTGAGATCAAATTGTCTTGAACCCCAACTGCATTCTCCCCTGACACCAATGATGCTGTCCTGAGGTTGTGGACGCTCCCCAGAGACAGTATGTGCTCTCGTGCAAGGGCGCACGATGGTGAGTTCAGGCTCCACACTCTAACAAACTCCCACTTGGAGTCTGAACTCCAAAAAAAAAATAAACATCTCAATGTGTTGATCCTCCTTAATGTAGAAACGGAAATACTTGCTGCGTCATCCCTCCATCAATCATCCATGGAAGTCAACTGAGGCTTTGCACAGCCTCAGTTTCTCTATGGTCACCACCTTGGTCAACATATCTTCTGGATTCTCTGCCCCACGTATCTTCTCCAGCAATAAAACATCATCTTCAAGTAAACCACGAATGAAGTGATACTTCAGTTGTATGTGTTTTGTCCATGTATGAAAGACAGGATTTTTCGCAAGATGAATTGCACTTTGACTGTCACAAAATAGCACACCATTGCTTTGTTTCTTGCCTAACTCTTTCAGAAAATTTTTCAGTCATACCATCTCTTTGCTAACTTCAGATATAGCAACATACTCTGCTTCTGTGGTCGAGAGAGCAGCAGCCTAAGTTTTGAAACCCAACTCACTGCAATGTCACCCAAGGTGTAAACATAGTCAGTGGTGCTTCTTCTGGTGTTTAGATCACCACCAAGAACTAAGTCAACAAAACCTTGTAACTAAGATAATATCATTTTTCCTGAAACAAAGTGACTTATCTGAGGTGCCTTTTAGGTGTCTCTGAGCACGTGTAGATGGTGGTGCTCCCTGTATGGGCGGGGTGGAGGGGTGGTGGGGTGGAGCTAGGGTGGAGCGGAGATGGTGTTTAAGGGGCGGTTCTTCTCGTCGAAGAAGTCCGACTCGTCGAGCCCCGACGGATCCAACAGCCCCAAGACCCCCACCTTCGGCTCCCCCAACAGATCCGAGAAGAAGAAGGTCAAATCCTCCTGGGAAGACGCCGGCGGGGTCGGGCCCGTGTGCCGACAGACCCTGATCAAGGACGCTGGGAGGCAGCACCATCAACAGCAGCAGAAGAAGCAGAAGGAGAAAGAGGAGGGTAAGGGGAAGGAGGTTGCTGCCGTCTCCTCCTCTGTGAAGCCCGCCGTCGTTGAGTCACCGGTGACTGCCCCTGCGAAGTTACGGAACTCTCCGGTGGGAAAGGATGGGGTGCCCTCGGGCTTGGATGTCGGGCCGGCGTCGTTGACGCCGATCCTGGCATCGTCGCTTGGGTTGAACAGGATAAAAACGAGCTCGGGGCTGCTACCGCTGGAGGGGGCCGGGGGCGGGCTGCGAGCGGATCACGGGGGGTCGAACCTTGGGTCCAACAACTTCGCCAGGTGACATGCGGAAGGGTGTTCGACTTCCTCGGCTTCTTCTACCATTTCTGCTGTCACTGGGGCTGTGTCGGGTAAGGGCAGTGGCAAGAAAAAGAACGTGTTTACTGCGGAGAAGATTCCCGAGCGGAACTGCGGCCACATTGCTGATCAAAACCCGAGTGGAGCGAAGGAGTGGGCTGTTGGTTCAGATGTCCGGATTGGATCCAACATTCGAATGGGTGAATCTTCTGCTGTCCAAACTGGTAAGCGATTCGTGACTACGAACTTTGTAAACATTTTATTTTGGATCTAGATTTGAATGATCCTTTTTAGCGGAGGCAATGCGTGCGAACATTTGATGGCATTTGGAGGACTGAACATTTCAGCATTTTGGGCTCTGCATGGGTTTTGATGTAAATCAGTTTTGAATTTCCTCTGGAGTTCGTTATAATGGAGATGTGCATCTCATTTAGGGTCTGTGGATGCCGCTTACATTTTCCCTGTTTTCTGTTTAAATACTTAATTGTACTATGGTTCATCCTATCATCCTTATAGTTGGTTCTGAAACTGTAAAGTGTGGAATGTCTTGGGGCTTTCAATCTTTAAGGGGATCAGAGCTGCATTTTCTGTCTGTGCCATGTTCTGGGTATTTTCAATCTTTAGGGTGATCAGAGCTGCATTTTTTCTCTGTGCCATGGTTTGAGAGTCTACAGGTTATTTGGTGTTTACATGGCGACATGCAGGTAGGTTTTCTTTTCTTTTCAAAGTATAGTTGTCAAGGCACCGCCTAGGCAGGAAGGCATCTTTCTGGGAGCTAGGCACATGCGCGCCTAGCTGGGCCTGCCAAAGTGCCACTTAGGCATGCTGGGAAGTGCAAGGCACCTGCCTTCGTACCTGGTGCCTGCTTGATCCAGCCTTGAACCAGCTCTCGCCCTTTCTTGCCTCCAGTCTGAAAATTTTTCGGCTAGGGGGCACCCTCCGTCCACACCCCAACAAGGGGGCAGCTGTCTCTGCCCTCCCTCGCAACCTGGCTGCATAGGTCGATCCGCAATGCGAGGCTGGGTCAAAGGTAGATCAGGCTTCACACACTCATTCATCACAGTCACCTTGCTGTCTTTCGTCACCCCTCCTTCATGACCATGCACTCTCTCTTCTCCCCCTCTCTGTCCTCGATCCCACAAGGGACTCTACTGCACAGCCTGCAAATAGGGGGACTTGACCTTTGTATAGAAAATTTTATATTCACTTCTTGCTTGCTGGTCCTTATGGACTTGGCGCTAGGCAATGGCTAGGCAGGCACCTAAGTGCTTAGGTGCTCGGAGACCCCAAGTGCGCCTTGGATCACCTTACCGCCTTGACAACTATACTTCAAACCAGTACACAGTTGTTCAGCCCAATATTTTGATCAAAAGGAAAAACCTAAGGCACTCATTTTGGCAAGGTATGACCAGAGTACCATGAGGATAGAAGCAGGATTGGACCAATCCCAGAATTCCTACCTTACAAAAACTCCATGAAGCACGAACCATTATCTGTCTGCTGCCAGTTAACTTGTAATGAGCAGTGAAGCCAAATGCTAAACCAGCCATGTATCTTCTCTTTGGATGGACATAAACAGGAACTCACCTACTTGTCTGTGTGGGTCTGGTGACATTCAGTGGGATCTGAGGAATGGAACCTTGGAGTTTCTATTCCGCAGACCATGCTCCTTTGTTCTTATTTGGTTCATGTTTTGGGCATTGTAAAAATATTGCTTCCCTTGCTGGTCATGGTACTGTTATATTAGTTGTTAAAAGGTCCTTCTATGATAGTATATTGTATTTTGGTGTTTATCGATTTTTCTTTTGTCTAGCTTTTAGTCTCGTTCTCTTTAAAGGCTCCTAGATTTCAGCTTTTATCTTTATTTATGCAGTTGGTCTCAAGGTTGGCAGTATCGGCCGAAACCGATACGTTTCGGCCGGTACCGATCCGAAACCACAAGTGTTACAATAGATATTCAAGCACTATCAACAAAGACTTTGAAAAATAAGAATGAAGAAGATTACATCGTGGTTAGAGCTCCCCCTTTCTCTCCTTCGAATGTATTTGAACACTTCTGCAGGATGAAGATGGTTCTTGAAGGAAGATGAACGATTCTTGCAAAAATGAAATTGTAGCTTCATCTCCCACGTAGCTTGCAGTAAAGGATTGTTTGGAGATTGAAAAGCAACCTTCTTCCTCTAGCTTTCACGCCCAGAATGTTGTGGAAGAAGCTCTGGAGCTGCAGCCACGTCCTGCATACACAAGGGTTAAGAATAGCCAAAAATCACAGATCTATCTTGATTGATTAGGGTTTACAACCCCAAAGAGATGTTTTTATACATCTAGGATGGTCAAGGGACAACCCAGGGACCAGATCCAGGAATCCTGGCATGATTCATGGCAGTGGGATTGGAGTTGGTGGAGATTAGGTTTGGTGTACGAAAGTCATCTTTTGACGGTGCCGCACAGGTGTCGACACCTGCTCCCACTAGTTTATCAAAAACCTCCAACCAGAACACCTGGGGACTAGGTGCCGACACCTATTCCCTGGCTTGCTGGAAATAAATCCAGCCAGAACAAGTTGAGGCAGGTGTCGACACCTGGTGTCGACACCTCCTTGGCTTGCTTCTGGAAATGCTCAAATAGAGTATTCTGGATGCAGGAGTCGACACCAGGTGTCGACACCTGCTCCTTCAGAAAGCCTAGTGACCTATTTTTGCTAGGAATGAAAGCAACAAGTCCACCATGGTTTTTGGCATGATGAGAAAGGGTTGTGAGGAGTTCTTCCAGCCTGCAAAACACCAAGAACACATCAGTTGGCTTCAATATTAATTCCACCAATCAAACCATTTTATTTTACCTTCTTTAATAGGACCATGATGACCTGTGAAATTATAACCATGTGGAATTTTATCCAAGATTGTTTCCATTGCCCATTCAAGAAGAAAAAAGGATGAGATATCTTACGTGTCAAACACATATTAGTATTTACCTCATCATTTTACCTGAATTCACCATTGATCCTCAATTCCTTATTTATTGGTTGAATCGTTCATACAAAGAGTTATGGAGTTCCAAAATGTCATTCACCATTGCATGATAGAATAAATTTGGAGTTTAAAGAGTAAGGAACCAAGCCACTCAAAAATAATATCGAGTCACATTGCATTTGATCGTCATCAAAACACATCAATCCACACATAATAACCTTGGGGGCAAACAATCTCTCCCTTTTTGATGATGACAAAATGCTATGTGCTACGGTTCAAACAAGGTGACTAAAGTGTGTTCCATTGTAACAATCCACAAACATCCATAACAACCATTTCATTTAGTTGACATTCATGCAATGAACCACAAGCATTTATATTAATTGATTGGAGTGACATCCACAAGTACAAGAGGAGTTCCACGGCCATAACTGAGTGCCATTTCGAATTATTTCATAGAACTAACACCACACACAACATCTCTGACCATGCAATGACTGCTACATTGACTCAAGACTACACCACGACTCACTAGACTCGACTACAGACGCATGTAACCATGCAGCATGCAAGCAACACGAACACACAAGTAGCATAGTAGTAAAAAGGAAAGTAGCAACATAGATATCTCTCCCCCTTTGGCATCAACAAAATGAGGGGGAACCGGGGTACAAGTAGCAGTAGCCAACATAAAAGATCAGGACTTAGTCAGAACCGGATGATGGCGGAGGAGGAGGTTGACGTATAAAATTAGTTATCACATTGAACTGCTGGGTTTGACCATCCATGGCGATTTTGAGAGCATCAATGGAGGTGTTAATGGACTGAAAAGCCTGAAGATATGTGGTGTGATAGAGCTTCAATTCTGCCACATCTTGAGTTAGAACATCCACCATCTCCCTAAGGTGACCCACTTCACCACTCATAGTCTCCATAGTCAGTTGTATCCCATGTAAATCCGTAGAGGCGGCTTGGGGACTGGAGGTTCCGCCTTGTTCTGGCTGAGCAGCTTCTTCTGTTGGGACTCCTCTAGTTTGATAGGCAGTAGCCTTGTGCTGTGTAGTTTTGATCATTGGCAACGCAACAATGGTCTCATGACTGGTGTGTAGTTTTGATGATTGGCAACTGCATTTTATTTCATACATGTTTAGGTATTGGTTTAAAGCTCATTGAATGCATTTTTCCAGTGTCTGAAATAGGGCCAACCCATGGGGTCGACACCTTGTTGCTGGAGTCGATCACTTGAGCTAGCACAAGTCCATGCATACATAAGCTCGTGCAGGTTTTTGGCCTTAGTAGAAAATCAAAGTCCATGCATTCTTAAGTCCGTGCATGTGTTTGTCTGTTGAATGTTCAAGTCTGTGCACATACTGTAGCAAGGTCCACCTGACTTTTAAGTCCATGCATGTTTAGGTCTAAGTCCATACAGGTTTTATAAGATGCATATCTTGGTAGTCCATGCATATCTCCCTTAGGCATCTTCAAGTCCGTGCATGAACAGTGCACATCTTGCGTCTACATGCTGTAGTATTGTCCAAGTCCGTGCACAGACATCTCCGTGCACTTTCTCACAAGTCCGTGCACATTTTGGCTTTGTGTTAAAACAAAGTCCGTGCACAAACAACTCCGTGCACTTTTCACATTTCACCATCAAGTCTGTGCATGTGTCCAAGTCCGTGCATTCGTAACCTCGTGCATATTTCTGCATAGAACAAGTCCATGCATATTCTAGTTTGCTCACTTGTTAAAGTCCGTGCACATATGAGTCCGTGCACATTTCTTCCAAACCTAGTCCGTGCACCTTTTCTGTTAAAAGGGAAAACCAAAGTCCGTGCACTTTCTGTCTAACTGAAGTCTGAGCATCTTCTAGTCCGTGCATGTTTTCAGCAAAATAGGTCTGTGCACATTAAAGTCCGTGCACCTTTTGTCTAACCTAAGTCAGTGCACATCAAACCCCGTGCACATTATGGACCTAAACTGTTTGCTATTGTGTTGCCTCCCAAGTCTGTGCAAGTTTTACCCTCCAAGTCCGTGTACGTTCACTCTAGTCCGTGCACATCTCTGTAAGTCCTTGCACTTCTTCATAGAGTCTGTGCATGTGCAACCCCGTGTAGGTTTCCTAGTGGAACTAAAGTCCTTGCACGACTACATAAACCCAGTGCATGTTTCTTATTAAAACCAAGTCCTTGCACGTTTTCACCAAGTTCCAGCATGAAGAGTCTTGTGCATCTCAAGTCTGAGCATGTGAAAGTCCATGCACATTTCCTTTTGTTTGCTCGCTTAACAAAAGTCCATGCACACTAAACCCCGTGCACATTTTTCCTTTGGTTTAAAGCCCGTGCACATTTTTCCTTTGGTCTAAAGTCTGTGCATGTTTTCCCTTGGCAGAATAACAAGTCCACGCATCTCAAACCATGTGCATATTTTGTCTTTGTCACTAAGTCTGTACATGTTTACCTATACATCGTAAGTTTATGCACCTTTTCACTTGAACTTTCCAAGCCCATGCATAAACAGTAGCCACTTGCCTAAGACAAGTCCGTACAGGGCATGATCAGCTTTCGTTCTGACAATATACTTAGTCAGTACAATTCTTTATCATTGTCTGATTGTTCCTCTTTTGATGGGATGCTTGTTCTCCAAGAATGAGGAGTGCACGTGATCCAAGGATAAAGAAAAGTCCTGATTGTGACACGTGAAAAGTAGTTAACCTCAGATACTATCACCTAGCAAAGAATCTCAGAAGAAGCTTCTAAGAAAAAGGTGTTTTACACACGCCCTCTATCCGTTAGCAGATTTATATATACAGAGAAGAGATGAAAAGAAGAGAACAACAGAACAGAAGAAAAAGAAGAGGAAGAGTGAAGAAGATCAAACGAGAGGAAGAGGAAGAAAACAAGAGTGAGGCAGAGCCAGAAAGGCATTCCATAGAAGTGTGCCAAGAAGCTTAGAGAGTTGTGTGAGTCTGTGGGAAAGATCCTCAGACCAACTGTCATCGGTCTCTTGGTTCAAAACCAAAGCCGATCCACTCTTCTATAGAGCTACATTTTGTCATGTGTTTCAAGCTTTTCTGATTTCTTTATTTTTGCCTTTGAACATCTGTTTTCGCAGGCTGTGTGTCAGCGGTTGTGGCAAGCTGTGGAGCCCAACGTCAGAGAAGGATTTCTCTGGTAGCAAGCTGTGAAGCTCAGTGGTTGTAGGGAAGGTTTTCCCAAAAGTTGTGGATCAGCAGTGTAAAGGTATGAATCAGCAGTAAGCCACACTTGGGTTGAGTGTGGGGTGGATGTAGGCTTGCGCCGAACCACTTAAAAACTTCCTGTGTCTCGTGTGATTACTTTGTGTTTCTCTATTACCTGTCTAAGTGTAATCCGCTTGTGCCTTTGCCTCAACCGAGCTCATTTGATCATATAGAATCAGTTCTTGCTCTTTTCATTCACGCTCTTCCATATACTAATCTCCTCTCTGTAGTAGATAGCTTTTCTATTCTGCACCTTCTATCTGCTGTAGTTTCATTTTTAAAGATTAAAGATTTTTGAAGGTAGATCTATTCCCCCCCCTCTAGATGTTAGTGTCCATCTAGCATTCCGTTTGTGGTGTCTTAGCATACCTCTGGGTCTTTCAAGCTGTAGACCGCAAGGCTCAGCCGATCACCAAAAGATAAGACAAAAGAGACCAAACAAGACTCTCTATCCCCTAGCGGTCTAGCAAAGGACGGCTAACTATCCCTAACGATCATTCGATAGACTGTAAGGCTAGTAGGCGAGGCAAAGAGATAAAGGCTTGATAAAATCGGGAGTAAATCCTCAATAAAACCCTTATCAGCCCTGATTTAGGCTCAATAAGCTTAAAATGATGAAAAATAGGGGAACTAGGCCCAACCAAGGTGATTAACCCATAGAATAGGCCTAAAAGCGACCAAAGAATGGCCCAATAACTGGTAAATAATTCGAGACATCATAAAAATAAATATGGAGATGACCCAACTTATGGTCATAAAATGGGTGTCAACAATATTGAGATACAAGGATATATATTCTTGTTTCCTTCACTTTGTTTGTTCCCTCATATGTAATCCTAAGCTTTTTCCATATCTATTGTGCTGTCTTGCATGCAGAAACTCTATTAAATTGAGCTCTTGATAATCCGTAGCAAAGATGCTATTGTTGAGTTCTCCATGTGATTTTGATGATAACAAAACCTCGGATGTATTTTCTGTCTCGTGCCGTGCACACTTCCCAGAGCGAAACACTAGGATGACATTGAGGCCAAATTCCATCATGACAAATGCTCACAATGTTTAAAGCTTCCAAAATACATAAAAAGAGCTCAAATGGACTTCAAATGGATGTAAACATATGGCTCGACAACTCTACCGTGGAGGCCTATCCTCGTAGACAAGGCCAACTGGGAACATGTAATCCACAGGTACAGTCACGACCTCGCTGTCATGAACCCAACTCAGTCAAGGGGTGAAACCTCGATAACCCTATCGGGCGCCCCTGACCTCAACCTCAGGAAAACACGTGGAAACAACGATTTGAAAACTCAGTGAAACCTATCTCGGGGCGGGAGTACTACCCACAAGGAACGCGGCCGATAGCATCCACTGACGTCTAAGTCTGCGCCTCAGGTGTCTCCCTCGCCCCAGGCGTAAATTGAGACACCCAACCCATAACCACACAACACAGTACAAGGACTAGCTGGGGTCGCACTCGTCAGCACAGGTCCAATGCCCCAGCCACATGTGCACACACTGACTCACTTCTCATCGTCAAGCCCTCTAGCTGGTTTTCCTCCTAGCCTGAACTCAAGCCGCATATAGAGGAGGCCCTACGGCAACCAGCCTAAAAATCTTCTCTCTCTTGGGTGTAGCTCTCCACCTACTCCCAGGTGGGTCAGCACACGCGTACCCAGTCAGCTACGGTGGCTTTCGACCTACTCTGCTCTCAGGTGGGTCAACACGCAAGTGCCCAGCTAGCCACAACCAGTGGGGGCCACAAAACAGAACGACTCTCAAAAGTCATCAATATGCTGACAGGCTACGCACAAGCCCTGTCATGCCTAGCTCGAAGAATGGGTGGCGTGATGCCACCAGACTATAGGGAGTCCACTAGACCTAATAAACCCAACGGCCCTTGAGTCACAAGACTCGGGTCAAGGCTGTTGCGTAGGACAGCCCCATTCTGTCAATCTGGCCTATCCTTAGGTCAGAAACCTTGGTAAAATAAGTTATAAGGTGGTGCACGACTGCCAAGCCTAATCACTACCAAAGGGAAGCTAGGAAACCCTCCAGCCCCAAGCTAGGTAAATGGACTCGCAGTCCATAGGCCATACACATGGCCCACATAGAAATCACTTTTCGAAAAAACTCACGACATGCGGGAAAAGCCATCCGCACTCATGTCATCACACGATGACTCCATTATGCGTAACACGAAAGCCCAGAACACACAGGGTTCACCTAGACCCTTAAAACCCACGGGCATGCCAATCGATATAAAATGGTACCTCTGGACACCCAAAAGTATGGTCATGATCCCCACGACATGTCCGGGACATCTACGGGGCCATAGTTTGGTCATAGGGTCTCAACCAGACCGAACCGAGGCCAAACGGGGCTAAACAGGGCATTTCAGTCGACCAAACCCATAGGGTCGGTCGACCAATAGGGCTAGGTCAACGCAGCACACGATCAGCATGTGGTTTTCTCAGGTCGGTCGACTGAACTGGGCAGTTCGGTCAATGGAACTGGGGCGACCTGCTCTGTTCATGGAGAACGTCGTTTGGTCGACCGAGAGCTCCCGTCGGTCAACCCAAAAAGACGAGAAACCCTCCGTACTCAACCTCCGAGTCCATTTCAATGTCCCAATCACCCCCGAGTGATAGGGAAAACATGGGGAATCCATTCCCCAGCCTTTGGACCACCAAGAGGTGCCATTCAAACCTCAAAAATGTGGTTAAAATGGAAGATCCGCTGCCCACCCTAAAATCATGCTTTTGGACCCCTGGCATGAAATAAACTCTCTCGGCTCGCCTCGGCCTACCAAATCCATGGGAAATGAAATACAAGGGTTAGGGAACCATCCCCCTACCTCCACCGAAGATTCCTCGTGCCGAGGACGCTATTTCGTTGTGAAACACCTCGCGAAACCCTCACCGGTGCCCCAAACTCATGATCGCCGCATGCCACACCACCATCCCTCGATCCTTGTCCCATCCTCGCGCTCCTCGCCCTCGCACCATTGCCGCCTCGCCCTCCTCCACCACCGTCAGCCACCCGGGGGAGAGGGGGAGAGAAAGAGATAAGAGAGAGTGAGAATGAGAGAATGAGAGAAAGAGAGGGGGTGGGGGTTTAAATAGGGAATTTTTAAGATTTAAAAATTATAAAAAATACAAAAATTGGGAAAAATACTCCCCACAATCCTTGGAAAATGCACAATGCAGTTGCAACATCCCGGAGCTCGATAACACATCGGTTCTCCCTACACAGAGTTTTGAAAGCTCGTTAGGGAAAAATCTGCTTAAACCATAAAACACACTTCGGGACTCACAGAGGCACTCTGAGACCCACAGATTCACATTCAGAAAAATTTGGGGCGTTACAATTATGGGTCACCTCCTCCAGCTATACCAGAGTTTTTGGTCGGCATGGAATAGTTTCACGCTCAACAGCATGATCAGGAGGCCGGCAAAGGTTCTTCAGGTCGAGGAGATCATGCGTAAGTATTGAGGGATTTTTTGGAATTTCATCCACCTCTGTTTGAGGGCTAGCTTGATTCTAATGCTATGAGGTTTTGATTGGATGCCATGGAAAGATTGTTTCATGCTATGGAATGTGAGGATGATGATAAAGTGCACCTGGCAAGCTATTAATTGTAGGAAGAGAGGGAGCGATGACTCCTCTCTCCTTCTGTAGCTCCATTCTACATTGGCGCTCCCTCTCTCTTTCTATCTTTCACTTACTCTCTCTTTCCATTCTCCGACTCCTTCTTCATCAGGTCCCGGAGCTTCCCAGATGCTGGACCAGCAGCTCTCGAACACTTGGGGGTTTTTCGACGGGGGTCCTCCTAACTCCCTCATAATCTCTTTTCTTTGGCGTGAGAGGATTTTTATACCCCTGGCGACGTTGACCCTCGCTTACGATGGAAGTTAGTTCGAGGTTGATCCCCAGTCTTGTCCCCGATAGAGGGATGCCTACATGTTAGAGCCATAAGCTGATAGCTCGGCAAAGTATCGACTGGCTTGGACATGATCATGCTGTGCGCCAAGGGCCACACGCAGTGACCGTCGTATTCACCGTCGGTGGCATAGGTTCAAATGATGAAATGCTTCCCTGGACGAAGAAGGGCATGCCACGTGCCGGGCTGAGGGCTTGACAACTGTGCCGGATGGTGAAGAAAAGAGACTGCACCGGGTAGGAAGGTTGCCAGCCTTACCAGATGGAGCGTGTGCCAGGGATGCACCGCTGGAGTGGCTCGCAGGTGTGCCGGTTGAAGGGGCGCTATCTAGGTGTGCCGCTGGAGGCATTTAGTGTGCCGCTGGCGGGGCTGGCACTTGGGCTAATTAAGCTCTTCTTCATTCCTCAAGCTTTTAGGCCCGGCATGCTCACATTTTGATGGATGACTTTGATGGATAACTTGATTCATTCGTCAAAACACAGATTGACAGCACGTACTCTACTATTTGCGGTAGTCACGATTTGTTGATTTTCTTCAGAGGCTTGATGACTGCGAGCCTTCCTGGGATTCTTCTTCGCTGTCGGGACTCCGGGGACGGCTTCATGGCAGTGTACGTGTTTGAGGAATTATTTTGCTTCCCTGGTGGTTTCGTGTGCCTGTGCAAACGTGATTATCTGCTGGGCGATAACATTCCCCTGAGTCTGGGCGTCCAATGTCTCCAGGGTCATCTTTATTAAGCTCTGACTTTGATGTGGGACTGGGTGGAATGTATGGACGTGTGATTTTACATGTCCATAGTCGCTGGCATGAGTGCAACGCTGCAGCTCATTTCTGTCACGTTCTGGAACTAAGACTATAAGGGAGACAACATCCTTAGTCGCCTGTGCATCAGCTGGGAAGCCCGTGCACCATTCCTCTTGTGTTCGCAGTGAAGACCCGAAGAGAAGAGGAGGAGCATCCAAGCGGCGTCTAGTTTTCTTCCAGACAGGATTCTTTTTTCTCCCACTGATTTCTATAGTCATATCCTATCTATTTACCCTCTTTCTAGTTTGTTTATCTCAAAACTCATATCCATACATTGTTCCCTACCTGTGTGTAGGAAGACGGACAGTGGGTTCACAGGTCCATGGTTTTTGGGTTGTGTACCCTCAAGCTGTTAGACAGCGGATTGGAGAGAGTCTTTCTCTCAGTGGGAATCTATAAATCTGCTGTAGTGCTTTAGCACTAGTGACGCCTCACTCGGTTGAGTGAGGGGTGGATGTAGGTCTCTAGATATAGACCGAACCACCTTAAAATCTGTGTCTTTGTGGTTTGTTCATCTTCTCATCTCGACGCTAGATGCTTGTGTAGAAGCATCATCAATAAATCTTTTGTGCATTTACCTCAATAGTTAGTGGAGACTCTTGCCTTACTATCATTTAGTCTCTTTTCTTAAATTATTTTCGAAAAGAAGGGGTTGATCTATTCACCCCTCCCCTCTAGATCCACCTATCACTACACATCACGTCGTATTAGAGCTAGTCTCTCTAAATGTGGTCTAACGACCTTGAGGGAAGTGTGGATATGGCGGCTAAGGGCCATATGTTTGAAGGGCAATCTATAAATAGACCTCCCATCTTCACCAGAATGAAATATCCTTATTGGAAAAATCGTAAGCAAGTTTTTATTAGAGCCGAGGATCATGAGATCTAGAGAGTCGTGAGCAAAGGTCCATTTGAACTGTCTGAAGACGAAGACACATGGACCAAGGAGCATATTAGAAGATCAATGTTGAACTGGGGCACCAAGCACATTATGTAGTGCTCCCTTTACCCAGTTGAATTCTCAAGTCTCAACTTGCACTACTGCAAAGGAGATGTGGGACCGTCTTGAGGTAATCTATGAAGGGACCTCACAAGTACGAGAGACTAAAGCAAATTTGCTAGTTTTTGAATATGAAAAATTCAGAATGAAACCAGATGAGTCTATTTCGAACATGTATGCTAGACTTACCATGCTTACGAATAGCTTGACAGAGCTTGGAAAAAGCTACCATGAGCAGGAGATTGTGAGAAAGATCCTCAGGTCTTTAACATCTGCTTGGCATACAAAGGCAACTGTGGTTGAAGAATCAAAGGAATTGGCAACCACCAAAGTAGAGGAGCTCATAGGGTCCCTGATGACCTATGAGATGAACCTGAAGAACAAAGAGGCTGAGGTAAGTAAGAAGAAGCCTCTGGCATCTCCTTCCCTTGCAAGACTGGATTTAAAGTCCGTGCATCTTTTTCCCTTGCAAGATTGGACTCAAAGTCCGTGCATCTTTTCCTTGGCAATAGAACTTCAAGTCCGTGCAGGTTTTATCTATGGTTTAAACCCCGTGCACATTTTCCTCTAGCTGCATACAAGTCCGTGCAGGTTTCACCTATGGTTTAAACCCCGTGCACATTTTTCTCTGGCTGCATACAACTCCGTGCATCTTTTCCATATAGGCACCTGAACCCCGTGCGTGTTTCATCCTCACACGATTTGTCTGCAATAAAGCCTGTGCATTTTTGTTGGTTGTACATCGAAGTCGGAGCATACACTGTAGCAAAGTCAGTGTATGCCCTTTTGATGTTTGAGCACATAACAACCCCGTGCATACTTTCTAGTCTGGGCAAGTCCATGTAGATCCTTTGCAGCAAAGTTTACTCATATTCCATGCATACCCCGTGCATCTTTTTCTGTTTAATATACTCTTGACTGAACTTTTGTTTGCTTCTATATTGACAGATAATGCTTCGAGGAAAATGAGGGTGGCATGTGAGCCAAGACTAGATGCAATGCCAGGATGCTGCCATGTGTAAAGATTTTATGGCGGAATTTCGTGGAAGGCACACGCCCTTTTCTGCTGCTGGTATAAAGAAGGTTTTCTCCTTTCTGGAGGAGATTGATCGAGAACAGCTTCCAGACAAGCAGAAGCCGTCCTGTGCGATCCAGAGAAGTAGAAGAGAGAAGAGAAAAGAGAGAGAAGAAATAGAGGATAAGAGAAGAGTTAGTCCGAGAGTGGATTGTGAGAGAGAAGGGTCACTCAGTCTTCTAGTTCAAAACCAAAGTTGAGATTGCTCAGTGTTGAGCTACATTTCCCATTTGGGATCTTTGTATTTTTCTTGCGTTTGTTTCTTTATTATTTTTTAATCTGTTCGTCAAGCTGTGTATCAGCAGAGGTTAAGCTGTAATTCCTCAGCGTGTAGAGAAGTATTCTCTGGTCGGGTTAAGCTGTAACTCTCCAGCGCAAGCTGTTAGTCAGCGGTGTTGGCAAGCTGTGTTGCCCAGCAGTTTAAGCTGTGAATCAGCGGTGGAAGCCACATTCCAATTGGAGTGTGGGGTGGGTGTAGATCTCTAGATTGAGATCGAACCACCTTAAAAGCCTGCGTCTACTGTGCGATTGAATGTGTTGCTTGCCTTGCGTTAATTTCTTGTTCCTCGCTCAGTAGGTGTTTGTTAATTGTAGTGCAAGATCCAGGCTATAGAACCTGTTCGGTCTATGTTCTTATTCCGCATTAGACTCTGCTTGTCTCCAAATTTTTTAATCGGGTAATAGATCCATTCAATCCCCCCTTTTTGGATCTCCTACAGACACTCCATCTGTAGGATTTGGCCTCTAGGCGTCCATACGGTTTTCATCAACCATCACTCAACGAGCTCTAACTCTCTACTCTGACCTCTTCTGGTGTTCTTTTTGCTAACATTTCGAAGAAGACTCGTCAACAGTTCCAATGACTCTGGCCACGCTCGATTCAGAGGTCAGGAGCGCTCGTGGCGGCCTCTTCTTCATGCTGTTGAGGTACCTTTGCTGTCAGAACCAGCACTCAGGGACCCTGTGTGCGGCCTGTCCCCGACCAGCACCGATGACCAGGGAATTTAGCAAAATTTGAATGTCACCCTGATCCCATTACGAGGATTCTCCAACTGGTCTCATCATCGGTAAAATTTGGGAGCGGCTACAGCAGTGCCAACTCTGACTGTCTGTCCCCTATTCCAGAGAGCAGACAGAACCAACGACGTCCACCCGTTCAATCTCACTTAGGCTTTCCCCTTCTCTGCCTGGCCGGCTTAGCATCCCTCCCTGTGTGGAGGTAGTTTTGGATGTAACTTCAATTAATCCCTGCCCCGAGATCACCCTCCTACGTGAGGGGGGCACGCAACCCTTATCACGGGAACCAACACTGAGCTTCCACCAGCTCACACCTAGCAAGCCGTACACCCTCAGCAACACGGCCAACCCTACCAGAAGATAAACTCCAAGCGAACCCTAGAACCAATCCGGAAAAAAGCACACCTTATAATCGACCACCCAAGGACCTGCTGGCATACAGCTCACGCCATTCTCGAGCCCCAACAACCAGCATCTTTTGTCTGTGAAAGACCATCTACCGGTCACTAGATACACGTCAACGGGAAACCTTCATCGGCCCAACTGGCGCGATCCAAATCGCAACAGGCCATCTGCTGCCTCTTCCACAGACCATTACCACAACCCGATCCAAATCTCACTCAGACACCGCAACCGATCTCGAGCCTCATGCCAACTCTACCCTCTTAGGGGAGCACGGCGAAGCCACATGATAGGATTCGGGTGTCTTCAGTCTTTACCTCACTCGACTCAGACTTACAGGGAAACCTTCCCCTACTGGTCGCAGACCAGGGATCACCATATCCAATGCCAATGTCTCATCAGAGACCTTAGCACACAGGCATCATCCTTCATCCAATCGAATCAGGTCTACCTCTTTTTCTTGGAGGGCTGACTTATACGACTTTTGGCCAGTCAACCCCACTTACAAATTAAAATTTCAGATTTGACTCTCACGTCCATTTGGACTGTCGAATTTGTCCATTCCTTTTCAGGAACTGACTCATACGTCTCTCGGCACGTCAGCTCCACCCTTGGATTTCCTGGGTTTGAATTCTGTGTCTCTCCGGGCTATCCAATCTACCCTTCCAGTTCCATCAGGCTCGACCGATACATGCCCCTTTCGGGCTGCCGACCCACCTCGCCTATCGACTTGCAGGTTTAACTCATACGTCCCCTTCGGGCTATTAAAACCACTAACTTTTTGTCCCACCGGGAATGGTCTATGCATGTCCCTTTCGAGCTGCCAACCCATCTTGCCTTTCAGCTTTCGAGTTTGACTCTCACGTCCCACTAGGACTGTCAAATCCGTCTTTTCCTTCTTCTGGGTACTGGCCTATGCATGTCTCTTTCGGGCTGCCAACCCATCTCTCGCCTGTTGGCTTTCGGGTTTGACTCTCATGTCCCACTAGAGCTGCCAAATCCATCCTTTCCTCCCACCGGGTCTGGCCTATGCATGTCCCTTTCGGGCTGCCAACCCATCTTGCCTTTCGACTTTCGAGTTTGACTCCCACGTCCCACTAGGGCTGTCAAATCTATCTTTTCCTTCTTCTGGGTACTAGCCTATGCATGTCTCTTTCGGACTGCCAACCCATCTCTCGCCTATTAGCTTTCGAGTTTGACACTCGCGTCTCACTAGAGCTATCAAATCCACCCTTTCCTCCCATCGGGTCTGGCATATGCATGCCCCTTTTAGGCTGCCAACCCATCTTGCCTTTCGGCTTTCGAGTTTGACTCTCACATCCCACTAGGGCTGTCAAATCCGTCTTTTCCTTCTTTTGAAACTAGCTTATGCATGTCCCTTTCGGGCTACCAACTCATCTTGCCTTTCGACTTTTGGGTTTGACTCTCACGTCTCACTAGGGCTGTCAAATCCGTCTTTTCCTTCTTTTGGGACTGGCATATGCATGTCCTTTTCGGGCTGCCAACCCATCTTGCTTTTCGACTTTCGGGTTTGACTCTCACGTCCCACTAGGGCTGTCAAATCTATCTTTTCCTTCTTTTGAGTCTGGCCTATGCATGTCCCTTTCGAGCTGCCAACCCATCTTATCTTTCGGTTTTCGGGTTTGACTCTCACGTCTCACTAGGGCTATCAAATCCGTCTTTTCCTTCTTTTGGGTCTGGCCTATGCATGTCACTTTCGGGCTGCCAACCCATCTTGCCTTTCGACTTTCGAGTTTGACTTTCACGTCCCACTAAGGTTGTCAAATCCATCTTTTCCTTCTTCCGGGTCTGGCCTATGCGTGTCCCTTTCGGACTGCCAACCCATCTTGCCTATTGACCTTCAGGTTCGACTCTCACGTTCCACTAGGACTGTCAAATCCGTCTTTTCCTTCTTCTGGGTCTGGCCTATGTATGTCCCTTTCGGGCTACCAACCCATCTTTCCTATTGGCCTTCGGGTTCGACTCTCACTTCCCACTAGGGCTGTCGAATCCGTCCTTTATTTCTGTTGGGTCTGGCCTACGTATGTCCCGTTCGAGCTACCAACCCATCTCGTCTCTTGGCTTCCGGTCTGACTCACACACTCCACTGGGATTGGCAAGACCATCCTTTTGCCCACTCGGGCTTGGCCTATACATGTCCTTCTCAGACTGCCAACCCTATTTACCTATCGGCTTGCATATTTGATTCATATGTCCCACCCGGGGCTGTCAAGTCCATTCTTTCATCATACCGGGCTTGGCCTACGTATGCCCCTTTCGGGTTGCCAACCGATCTCGCGTATCGGCTCCCAGGTTTAATCCACATGTTCATTTTGAATTCTTAAACCTACTCGTTTGCTGTCCCAACCGGGTTTGGCATATGCACGCCCTTCTCGGATTTCCAGCCCATTCAATCATTTGGCTTATCGGGATTTGGATTTGACTAAGAGTGTCCCACTAGGGCTGTCGAATCCACCCACTCGCCCCACCGGCGCGGCACACATGTCCCTCCAGGAATGCCACACTCTATCCGCCATTTTGGCACCATAGGTACTTAAAAAAAAATGGGGCTAAAAGTATTGGTGCCCCAGCGGACTTAGTCGGTTCTGTTAAGAGAGCAATCAAGGGCAAAAAGACTTTAACCCGGCTAAGGTGAAAATGGCGGGATGATCTCCGCCAGGGTCTTCGACGCCTAGCGAGGCTTCTCTCGCTTCTTAGAAGGGCGCTCCCCCTTGTTTTAGCATTCCGCATCTTCTTGGAACAGCGGAGCCAAAGATTCCTCCAGAGGTGACAAATCTTCATCCTGGTGGCCCTGATCAGAAGGACCTGCTTGGTTTGCAGGCTCGACCCCATTAGAGGGGCCAGCCCTGTCTGGCGCGTCCTCGTGCACCGGAGGATTGGCTGGCTCCTCTTCCTCATCAGAAGAAGCGATTACAAAAGGAACGCCGCCCAATTTGGCTTCGTATGTTTCTAATCTCTTATAGCCCCTTTGTTCTTGCCCTTTCATGCTTGTTCATGCATAATATTTGTTAGTTCGGGGTGTGGGGTTTTAATATCTACAACCTTGATTTTTTGGCGATCGCGATGGGACATGTTTAGATAGTGTTTCATCTCATTTATTTCTGTGTTTCTATGTTTCTGGGGTATAGTCGCGGTCACCAGGAGACCACTTCTATGAGAAAGTGGTCCCCAGGGGACCACATTCTTATTCTGGCAGACTCTGCGCATAGGCTCTCGGGCACGTCTTTCTGTGATGATTTAATATGCCTCAGGAGGTCGGATCGCTCTATTTTTTGTCCCATTTTGTAGCCCTTTGTATTGTCTTTCACTGCATATATCATTTACATTATTTGGGCCACGTTTGCATAATTTAATCCTGTCTTCATTTTTGAGTTTTCTGCATAAAGTCTACAGGCAAGCCTAGGATAGACTGACAGGTTTGACTTTTGTTGATGATTTAGTTAGATTCCTGATGTTTGATTGTGTGTTTCTTGCGCCCATCTTGTTCCCCTTTGTATTACCTTCATTTTCATATTTTATTTGCATTCATTCTGTCATGTTTGCATAGTTAAATCTTGTCTCCATTTTTAGATTTTATGCATAAAATCTGCATGCAGGCCCAGGGGCAGACTCATAGGTACATTTTGTATTGATAATTTAATTGCCTTATGGGTTCTGATTGTGTCCATTTCTGGTCCCGCATTACTGTCCTTTGTATTAGCATCATTTTCATGTATAATTTGCATTCATTTGATCATGTTTGCATGGTTTAATCTTGCCTTGATTTGCTAGTTTTAGCATAGAAAATGCATGCACTCCGGTGCACATAATCATACATTGCATGTCACAGTTGCATTCACCCTTGGTAAGTGATCCTCTCGCCTCTATATTCCCTATAGTTGACTAGGTGATCTTATTTAGAACCTCTGTAAGTCCTCGTGAGCCATGAATTCTCACACGAACACCAGGCTGATTGTACCTTTCCATCCCTTAGGCTTACATTTACATATGTGTGAGGAAGTTAAACCTAGTCAACCCAAAGTTTAGACCTTATTCCCATAGGATACCTATCTTGAGAGAATTATTCTTAATTCAAAACATTAAATGGTCCATTGGAACTCCAAAATAATTTAACGATCATATCAACTTGTTTGACTTTGGTGAGACCCCATTGCATATTATTGTTGTGTGTTCGTATTGTTGTGCATTCTTAGCATAGTCCTCACATTTTGTGTGTTATTTCCCTCATCATCCAGTTTGTCCCATCTGTTTGCATAGTTCTCTCTGTAGACACCTAATTTCAGACATCCCACAGACCATGTCTAGCCATAATGAAAGTGACTCTTTTCCTTGGTTGATTGAGTGCGTGGGGCCTTATCCTTGTTTAGGGTAGGCTCCATATGATTCTCGACATTTTCCACTGATACCTCAAGGGCCATAGTCTTGGCCGCCCATACCCCTGGGTGGCCACAAAGCTGGTCACCTAGCCCATTCCTAGAAGGCCACAGAGCTGGCCGCCCACACCGCAAGGTGGCCAGACTCCTGGCCGCCCAGTCCTCAAGAAGGCCAACCTGATGACCGCCCATCTCTCCCTGGAAGGCCACTGAGCTGGCCGCCCAGGTCCCTAGAAGGCCAAATAGCTGGCCGCCCTCACCCACCTGGAAGGCCACTAGGCTGGCTGCCCAGGCTCTCAAGAAGGCCATCGACCTGGCCGCCCCACTCCTTTGGATGACCAGAACCTTGGCCGCCTCCTAATAACTACAGTCAATCCCACGTTTCCACCCACTCCGGGCACGTCCTTCGCAACCACCCCCACTCGGGACATCGAGGGGCACGAACTGTCACATGTTCCCTCCTTCGAATGGGTCAAAATTCTACACGTAATCCATCTTCGAAGGTTCTGGGAGGAAAAAGCCCCCCACATACAAAATCCATTTTGGAACCATCTCATCGAGGGAGTTTCAGACATTTTGGAGGGGGAGAGGCTGGCAGTTCAAACCCAGAGAGAGCTGTGAGCACAAAATCACCTTCTCGACCTTCCCCTAGCAGCAGAACCCACCACCAGAGAGCTCTGTCATGGATGAGCCCCAGTTGCAGTGGGCGGCCATCGACATGGCTGCCCACCCCTTCTGAATGGCCACACATGTGGCTTCCCTCTGTTGGTGATGGGCAAACCCCATCCTTTCTTCCCTTGTTCTCCATCTAGCTACACTTTTGTTTGTTTTACTCCATTCATGCATGATCAATTTTCCTAGATCCTATTTTAAAGAGCTTTTCCAATCCAAAATATAGGGAAGGCGGATGGTCAAAAGTCTCGGCCATCCTCCTTTCTGCCCCCCTTCCCGATACGATCACCCCCATTTGCATGTTCTTCTTTTTGCCTTGAGCATATACTACACTATCACAGTGATGGGGTCATCACTTACCCCTCCACATTTTTCGAAGCTCAGATGGAACGTCGGCATGCGCCATTGTGTTCTTCATGCTGTTGCGACCTACAATGTACAGGTTAGGGAGAAAGTATACAGAGTGATCGCCAGAGGCTATTACCTGAGCCTCCTAGGAAGGGGTGATCGCTTGGAAGATGCCTCAAGTGGGGAGACGATTAGGTCCCGACTTCTCCATCCTGGGCTGGCCAAGGGTAGAGAGCTCTGCTTCATCCCGAAATGCCAAAATCCTGTAAACAATCAACGAAACTCACAAAAATAAAGGAAAAGAGGCCATTAGCACTGCGTTGTGTAGCATCAATCTTAAAAGAACATGAATGACAGATTATGGCGCCGTGATTTCCTGGGGGGTGGTGGGAAGGGGGTATGGTTGAGGCTTTCGACCACCTGCCTTCCCATTTTTTTAAAAGGGAAAACTTCTTGGTAAAGGTTTTAGTAAATCCTACTATGATATGAATGTAAATGGGGAAGGAAAGTGCAAAACCAAATAAGGGATGCAGAGATAGATGAACTAAACCCTGAGTGATGGGGACCCTTGGTCGATCGGCGGAGGGGAGAAGGGGCGGAGAGCCACCCTCCTCAAGAACTCAGCTGAGTGCCAGACTGCTCCTCCTACTGGGGATGACCTCCCGCTCCTCCTGCGAACCCGCAAGACAAGTCTGAAGAAGAGTACAGAGGAAACACATGCACCCACCTTCCTTGTTTCCGTCCAATCCCCAAGTCCCCTAATGCACTTACCAACCCCTCACCTCGTTGGCTAGGGAATAGTTTTGTATTCCAAGGCTCCATCTAGAAGCCTCGAATGGGATGTACGATCGATCGTAGAGTGATGGGAGAGGTGGCTCTGGACGTGGCGGGAAGACAACCCACGTTCTTTTGACCAGTAGTTACCAGAAGGCGGCCAGATGATGGGCCTTCTACCAGGGGATAGGCAGCCATCGATTTGGCCTTTCGCTGGTCTGGGTGGCTAGTGGGGGGGCCTTCCAGATAGGGGAGGGTGGCCAGTAACTTGGCGTTCTAGTGACTTGGGCGGCCAACCTAGTGGCCTCCTTGGAATGGAGGGCGGCCAGGGGTTGGGCCTCCTAGGGGCAAAGGGTGGCCATCACCCTTGCCTTTTAGGGGGATGGGCAGCCATGGGTCTGGCTGCCCAGCCCATGGGCTTTTGACCTCTTTCAACAAAAGGGTGGCCCAATAACAAAAGTGTGTTTGGGATAGACTTTATGGCATAAAACGTCGTTGACCCGAGAAAATGACCACGTTCACTTATATGATGGTTTAACTGGGGATCTGTGGGATGTCCAAAATTAGGCGTCTATGCATACCTCTGCTTTACGCGATCCAAAAGTTAGGGTTCATGCAGAGTAAATCTGGGTCCTATTTATAAGAATTGACCTCGGGCTGAGGGTTTAGGTCAAATTAAGAGTCCTATGGGTCATTAGTTCGATCCCCCGAAGAGTCCTAGACACATTTTCATGCCAGATGACGTCGATCCTAGGCGATTAAGAGGATAAAAATCCAGATTTCCTAGGGTTTATCACCTTCTATTTTCTGAACTAGGTGGCGGTCTGGTCTAGACCACTACCTGAAGGAGGCTATCACGCGATTGACCGTGACTTGCCCTAAGCGCTAGAATTTAAATTTTTGTCAAATTTCTCCTATAATTATCTCCTAATTATCTATTTTAAATAGGAAAAATTGCCCTATTACATTTATAGGGTTGGGCTTAGGCCAAAAGGCTTAAGTTTTAGGGTTAAAGGCCCATTTTAAGTGGACCTATTCACCTAGGCTCATAATATGTCATTAATTAAGCCCATTAGGCCTTTAAACCTATTAAAATTTTAAATTAATCCTTCTTAATTCTAGATAATTCTAGATCATGACTAGGGTTGCTACAAGGGCGGCCAGGCTCCTGGCCACCTGTAAACTTGAGCGGCCAGGCCCTTGGCTGCTGAGCTCTAGACGTGACGACCACTCTTGTGGCCGTCTCCTACCAGTTTCGCAGAAAACACCAAACTCCAAGCACATGGAGTTCGATTCACGCCCCATTCATCACGAGACGAAGGGGAAAATAGGGGGAATCACTCCCCGAGCATTCCTACATCTGGAAAATCGCATTCAAATCACAAATCAAGGCCTAGATCAGCCAGAAGCTATCTCTCATCCCCAAACATGCATATACTGTAAAACAAGAAATACTCCCACTCTCGTCCTCATCGCGGCACGGAATCACACAAAAAATGTGTGGGAAGAGCTGAGATCCATCCCCCTACTTTTTTCGAAGCTTTAACCCACCGAAACCTCGAAGAATAGTCGATCCTCCTCACATTGTCGGCTCCCATGACCACAACGCACTCCCGCCTCACCGTTCCCCATGCTCTTTGTTGTCTTCCTTGCTGCACACCACCACCGTTGCTCCGCCTCAGACCTCCCCACCACCATCACCTGCTGGAGGTGAGAATGGGGGAGAGGAAAGAGAGACGGGAGAGTGAGGGTGAGGTTGAGGATGAGATGGGAGAGAGAGATGAGAGACAAGAGGTGGAGAGAGGGGGGTAAAATGTCGGGTGGGACATCTCCCGCCTTTCTTCTTTTTGCTGAAGAGAAGCCTGTGCTAGCCCAGAAGCCATGGTGCCCATTTTATATCCTTGCAGGAGAGGTAGAGGAGGGACACATTCCCCTGCAGCTTCCAACTCACGTTCCAGCAATCGGATGGCGCCCGACGGCCATATTCGACTGTCACTCTCTCCAACAACCAACAGTCTAGCAACTATGGAGGTTGTGACATATGGTCCCATCATCATTGCCACCCATGCACATGTGGGCTACTTGGCGACATTGATTGCTTTCAGTGACTTCGCCCCTATCATCATTTTGCCCTACTTTCTAGGCGTGGTCCCTATGGCTGTCTCACAGCCAATCCCAATTCTTGTTCCTGCTCATGCGGTCCACTCACCGCGCGCTTCTCCAGCATCGATGGCCTGCTCGATTACTAGACTCGGGGCCTCCACTATTGATCCCCGCAGGGGTCCCAGATCGTCTCTTGCCTAGACAAGCATTAGCTCTCGGGTCCAACTTTGGCCGACCTCCGGCACGAGCCCCGCGCCCCAGATATTGGCTGCCACCTCAATAGTTCACTTGGGTCTCCAACCCCGAGCCCCAGCCAAGCTGACACCTGACACGGGCTTCCCGCCTCGGGTCCACGGCTTCTCAGCAGTTCACTTGGGTCTACAACCCTGAGTCCCATCCAAGCCGACACCCGACATGGGCTTCTAGCTCCGAGTCCACGGCTTCTCAGCAGTTCACTCGGGTCTCTAATGTAGAGCTCCAGCCAAGCCTACACCTGATAGGGGCTTCCTGCCCTGGGTCCGTGGCTTATCAGCACCTTACTCGGGTTTTCAACCTCGAGAACTAGTCAGGCCTGCACCCGATATGGGCTCCTTGCCTCGGGTTCAAGGCTCCTTAGCACCTTACTCGGGTTTCCCACCTCGACTCCCAGTCAAGCCAATACTCAACACGGGTTCTCAACCCAGAGTTCAAGGTTCCCTAGCATCCGGCATGGGCACATAACCCTGGGTCTCATCAAGGTCAGTCCCCGATGCAGACTCTCCACCATGGGCATCCGACCTCCCAGCTCCACAATGGGGTCTATACCGCCATTATCTAGTAATGTCGAATCCCTGCACAGGTTTTCTGCCTCGAAATATGGCAACCTCAGCTCCCAGCATGGGTCCTCGGCCCCAAATTCCAGCCACGCTGACACTGAACATAGGGTCAAAACCTCTGGTTCTCAGCACCCCAACATCTTCTACACCATGGTTCTCGGTGCAAGAGCATTATCTCAAGCATCGGCAACACTTCTATTGGCCTGAGACGAAGCCTACACTCGGGTCACTCAGCCATCGGCTCTCGGTATGAGCATTATGCCTCGGAGGCTGACCCAGCCCTTCTTGCCGATAACCTCGTGCTGTCTGCAACGGTGGACCAGGTCTTCTCCATCTACCACCTTGGAGTAAGGTCCTCTTCAGCTCCCTAGAAAAAGTGCCGCATCGGCCATAGAGGTAGGTGACCCGCTGCTGCAACCGGCAACTCCGGCAGGACTATTCTTGTCGGTGGCTCGAGGATTCATCTCAATGGAGGTGAACCTATTGTACCTCAGGATCAGACGATACCCACAATCCCCACTGCCAACAACTTCAGCCTTCTACAATGAACGTGAGAAGACAAAGTAGAGTTAAGAGAATTCAGTGCCTCAGCAACTGGCTGGGGGCATCTACACTAGTCTAGCACCCAGACTCCCTAGTCCAGTCGAAAGAATAGCGACAAGGGAGGACAACACTTAGCTTGAGAAGAATCTGAGTTACCCTAGAGGAGGCTTAAGCCATTCAGAGGGCACGTACCAAGAGCTCCCATCAAATGATAGGGTGTCACATTGGTCGAGACATCACCGAATCTTCATCGGCACAGTCTGACGGCACCCACCCATCTAGTCTCTATAGTTTGAATAGGCCAAAGCAAAGAGGGGCTCATGCCTGGCCCTACTAGCGCCCAACATTAAGCTCTTGTCAAGTCAACTCCGATCTTACAATGGAGGATTTACCTCGAAGGATTTCAGTCTTTCACAGACTGGGGGCACCAATCCGCACTGATGGTTTGGCTCATCAACGACGCGGTTCGGGTGCTCGCGTGTTACGCCATTGGTCACCAAGCCAAGACTCAGTCCTGAACTAGCCCTTAGCCTAGCTTAGGAGGCCTCTCCCTCAAAACCAACCCCCGATGTCGCCAGGTCACATCGACACTTCTGCCAGACCATAGGCGTCGAAACACGTCGAAGAGGTCCCAATCGAGGATCGTGGCACTCCTACCAACACAGATCTAATCAATAAAGTTCTGCCAGTGAATGAGGGTCAAGAGGTGACTCTCGAGACTCTCATGAGGGAGAACCAACACTTGAAGGCCCTCTTGCAAGATCTTCTTCAGGAACAAGATCTTCACTCGCAGCAACCTGCTAGGCCTCCGGCTGAAGCATCAGCACTACCAATTGGGCACAATGGTGCCAATGCCTTACCAATGGCCTCTAGAAAAATATTGGGCTAAATTAGAGCTTATTGGGTTAAACTCGGAATTTAGGGAAAACTTACCTATAACGAGCTTAATTGGACACCAATTCTTGACCTATTGGGCTCAAATCGAAGCGTAAACCCTAGCCCACTATTGGTGGTCGACCAAACCTCGAAACCCTAACCCTAGGAACCCCTAAATTTGGATGGCGGTGCTAGATAGGGTCAAGCACGAGTTTTTCGTAGATTTTTCTCCTTGATTTACCTAGATCAAATCGGGACTCTAGGGGGTCTCTTAGTCCTACAAATTGAAGGCCACGCCTCCCAACAAATTCTCTTTGCTCTGGAGGGTGGCAGCGTGCTAGATCGACGGAGGATTCAGCAGTCGAAAGTGAGGTCATCTAGGGTTCCAGGGTTCTTCATCGTCCTCTTATTAGATCGTCTAAGGTAAGTGTTCTCTCAGGCCAAACCTATGATTCTATGTATCAAAAGTTACATCTCTAAGTGCTCCTTCATTTAATAATATTTTCCCAATTTCTATTAATTGTACCGCTCAAAATCGTGGTTTGAACCGAGGTGTGTCGAGGTTCATCAGAAGGTGAGTCTCTGTCGCAGATCGCGGTGGGTTCAGTGACCGCGACTATGAACGCAGCAACACGGCAGACCATAACCAGAGCTTTTCTGTATTTAACAAATTTTTGGAATTTTCTAAAACTTGATAGAACGTGGCTCCATGTGGACCACATCCACTAAATCGCGGCCAGGGACCCTACTGCATTCTGTCCCTGGGTTTCTCAGCAGAACCCTAGTTTCTTTCGTGTTTAATCTCTACTATCCACAATAAGACAACATGTTTCTAGGTTAATAAGGTTACAGAATGCACTATTTAACTAGGGCTTATGAAGTAATTGTTCTAATTTCTAATAGATGATCATCTCTATGTCTATTCCATCTTCCTCATTATCTCCATGTCATCTCATGATGAAAAAGAGTAGATCAACCTACTATTCAACTTATTTAGAGGTTCTTAAACTTTTGTGCTTTCATGACACCCTAAGCCTACATGTTATTTCGATGTTTTCCATAAAAGTAAGATTTGTTAATGGTGTTGTTGGAAAGTCATGCCACCTCGGTGGTATTGACTCACCGTTCTACTGATTTTCGTGTGGCTGCATACCCCAATTCTTGGTGTATTTGGAACTCTCCATCAGATATTCCTTCTGTCAGACTCGAATCACTACAACAAGACCTCTGTAAGTCTCTGCGAGCCTAGAATTCTCACTAGGATGCCGAACAGGTTGTACCTTAAAAATTTTGATACATGTTGGAATCCACGTCCTACTAAGTAGGAGAGGGTTCAATCGGGTTTTGAATGGGCGGAACGAGGTTGTCGAGTTCTACCAACCCTGTCGAGAACGTGGCCTTGAGTAGACCACGTTCAACCCTCTGTCTGTGATGGCGGTGGACCGATAGACCACCTTCACCCTAACCTGATGGGATTGCGGATCTTGACCTGACCGCGTCCAAGTTGAATGCAGTGGGTCTATCGACCATGTTCCATTGGTCTTGGGTAAGCATGTCTGCTTCTGTCGATAGACTTTTTGTCTCTATCGACAGACTTTTTGTCTATGTCAACAGACCTCCTATCTCTGTCGATAGACCCAGTGCCTATGCTCAGAACGCGACTGTTTACTTATTTTGTTTATTTAGTGCGTGGGCGTGTCAGTCACAGTGTGACAGTTTATTCGGGCTCCAATCTGGGATGGTTCGGAACCGTTGGTGTGTGCCATCTGACTTGTCAGAAGATGGTGAGCTTCGTGTCGGGTCTGGAACCCGTCGTGCCACAAAGGTCATGGCGTTAATTACATCTCCCTGGAGGGGAGAAGACATTTGATTAGTTACCGAGAAAAGGGGCCCTATGGCCTAAAATTGACATTAATGAAAGAGACAATAAAAACCTAAATTACAACAAAACATTCCCCATTGAAGGGTAGGCATTCAAACTATATTGGTCATTTATTGACTGCTTCATGTTCGGACAAGAGTTCAGGTTGAAAGCACGAGAAAGATAAAAACTATGAGCGAATGTCTTCCAAAGGCCTGGCATGTTTTGATATTTGGGAATTTAGACTGAATAGGCTATTGGCCTGGGGCAGAGTCAAACCATGGCCATAATGGGGATAGTCCCCGAGGTCCAAGCCCGACTCGCGAGGGTGTCATTAGTATTCCCTTCACATCGGGTCTGGGGAAGCGAGAGCTCCGGAACGGATGTTGTTATGTTTGTCATCATTTTTTGTTATTTAATCCTATTTGGATGCATGCGTGCATTTGTTAATCTAACCATGCATATTATTATTCATTTGTTATTATTATTACAATTTTCTTTGATTATATCTTTTCTGTTATTCTTTGACCACTATTTATTTATTCATTTTTATTTTTTTTGTTTGCTTATTTATCACTTTTGTTGTTGTTATGCATTTATTTTGTTTTCTTCTTTTTTTTTATGTTGAAATGAGAGAGAGGCTGTGATCCGGCGACCCTTTTCTGATGGTGCTCTTTTGTCTGCTCAGACTCGAGGCGAGTGGCTAATGAAGAGACGTCATCGGCTGAGGTGGTGATCCTCGATGAGGAGGAGACACCTACTCCCGGCAGACCTCAAGCGTCCAGGAGTTCTTCCCGTGCCCGGGACAAGGGGAAGCAGCTCACTCAGGATGGATCTTCTGAGCGTCGTGGGGCCAAGCGCAAGGACCCCATGGAAAAGATGTTGCGGTCCTAGATGAAGGCCGTGACTGTTAGGAGGAAAAGGGTGAGAAGGGCAGAGGCCACTCGCCCAGTCAAAGAGGGCACGCAGCTGGCTCTCTCGATCATCGAATCAGAGGGGGCCGTCACCATCGAAGGAGTCGCGGCTAAGGTGACTGCGCTCCAGGCAGCGGCAGCTGATGCTGGGGCACCCATTGGGGCTGACGGGGCGCAGGGCAACAAATCCCGATCAGAGCCGGTCGAGGCCGAGGGGTTTCAAGGTGAGGTGACCCAGACCCAGCCGACCGAGGCTACGGAGGTGCGGGAAGAGGCAGCCTGACCCGAGCCAGCCAGTGGGACCCCAGGAGGGGGAGTACCCAAGGGGGATACCCCAATTCTGGTGATTCCAGAAGGGACCTTCCCTCCCGCAGTAGGTGCCTTTGCCGTCCTAGCCACCTTGTATCGCAGGTGCCGCTCTGTGACCTCGGGGGCAATTCGGGGAGGTCTCGGGTGTAGCTCCCCTTTCGTGCTTCTCGAACGAGTCGTGGAAGGTGGCTTGATCGTGGCCCAGCTGGGGGCCGAAATGACTGATCTGCTCACTCGGGTCAACTCAGAGAGGGAGTCCCTAGCTTGGGCGCGTGGTGCATCTCACCGAAAGATTGAGCACCTGACCCGCGACCTTGAAGACCTTCGACGGGAGGCGGCCTCGCTTAGGGCGCAAGCGGGGTCGAGCTAGAAAGAGGCTCGAGAGTCAGCTGAGCAGCTGAGTCAGGTCCATTATATGGTTGAGCTAAAAGATAAGGTCCTAGACGCGGAGCGCAAAGTGCAGGCCGAACTTGTCGAGCGATGGAAGACCAAGCATGAAGAGCTCGAGGGTCAGGTCCGAGAGCCCGAGTGGCAGCGGGCGGAGGCTGAGGTCGCACGAGCTGAAGCCGAGCGGAGGCAGTTCGCGACAGAATGAGAGGTGACCAAGCTCGAGGCGAAGGCAGATCTGGCTGGGTTGGAACCACTCAAGCGATACAAATACTCGGAGGGTTACCAGGTAGTGCTCCAGTAGGCTGCCTTTGCTTACTACGAGCCGGGTTATCGTCGGGGCTAGTGAAAGGGGTTTTCCCAAGGCTACCGTCGAGCGACCAATGTGGCCTATGAACAGGTGCACCGAGAGCTTGATTTTCCTTCTGGGCAACGCTATGACTCGGACGAGGATACCACGGACTCTTCTGTTCAGTCACCGAGCGAAGGCAGAAGTCGGGGTGCCTCTGCTTCGTCTGTGCGATCGTCAACTCCGGCAGTCTCAGGAGGGCACACGATCTAGACAATTCCCAAACCGGTGGGGTCAGTGTCTGGACTGGCCATCACCGGGGGTGCGGGGGGTGAATCACTCGCTGCTGTGGATCCTTCATCTACTGAGCTTTGTAGTGGGCCCGAGGCCTAATGTACATTTTTACCTTTTCCTTTTATCTTCTTTAGCATGACCATGTAAAACTTTCCTTGCGTGTACAAGTTTTGATAATAGTAAATGCTGAATTGACTATTCCTTACCGCCTTTGGTGCAATTTGACCATTGTACTTGTAGTTGTTGGAAAGGTGGTGATTCTTTCTGTGGATATCTGCGTGTCGATTGGTTGGCGTGGTGCTGGCGCCTGTCCACCTTCCCATGCTTTAAATGACTTGCCACCTTGCATGTTTCCATTGAAGGGGTGTTGGTGGAAAATGAGGTAACCGTCTTAGGGAAGAGGGTTTCTGCCTTTCGCGATTCTTCGAGGGAAAAATCTTTTAAGGTAACAACTCCCCTTCGGCCTATAAAAGGCTTTGAAGGTCGTTTCCTCCTCTCTTCACCACTTAAGGCCATCCCTGTAGTTTCTCCTCTCCATGAAGTGTTGTGCTGTTAGTCTTGGTGAAGCATGGAATGCGTTTCAGAGGACGAAGATGCAAACGGCAAGAGAGAGGAGGGTCCAGTTACTCCGGCTTGAAAGAGGGTCTGATAGTCGACAGACAGCTTGTAAGAGGGTCTGACATGCCAGAGCATGTCACCTTCATACTTCTAGACGGCTGACATTACCTTCGGAGGAAGATAGAAGTGCCCGAGGATGGATGGGGGCATCCGACAACGTCCCCTTGTCCCGTTCTCTCCCTTCCTCCTCCCCTTCCCTCTCCGCCCCCCATCTCACTGCCAGTGGGGGGGCGGTTCTTCAAGCTTCCTCCTCACCTCCCCTGCTCTTCAACTAGCCTCTTTCTTTTTCTTTCTTTTCTTTGCCCTGGATCGACCTCCCCTCCTCTTTCTTTCACTCTTTGGAGGATGCCCCCTACCATCCTCTTTATTTTATTATATATATATTTTTTGGAGGAGTGGGCCGAAAAGGAGCTAAAAGGGTGTGCCGGGTGAGCTGGGGCTAGGCCTGCCGACGAGGGATATTGGGAGTGTACCGGAGAAGGTCGGGGGTTAGTGTGCCGGCGAAGGTTGTTGGGAGTGTGCCGGCGAAGGTTGTTGGGAGTGTACCGCTGAGGGCTGGGGGCTGGGCGTGCCGGCGAAGGGCTGTACCGGTGAAGGGTGAGCTGAGGGGGGCTAAAGGTGTACCGCTGAAGGAGGGGTCAAAGGTACACCGGGGAAGATACCCACGGGTGTGTCGGATAAGTTCAGAGAGGTGTTCTGGCGAAGGGAGGGTTAGAGTGTGCCGTGGAAGGCGAGGCTGGGATGTGTCGGTGGGGGAGGCACAGGCGTGCCGAGCAAGGGTCTATGTTAGTCCGAGCAAGGTCTGTGCTGGTTTGGACAAGGGTCTATGTTAGCTGGATGAGGTCTAGGCTAATGTAGGGTCAAGGCCTGAGCTAGTGTAGGGTGGAGTCTGAGCTAGTCCGGGTGGGGTCTCTACTAGCCGGATGAGGTCTGTGCTGGTCTACGTAGATGGGGCAAGGTCTATGCAGGTTAAGGTGAAGTCCGTGTAGGTTGTGCATGCGAGGTCCGTGCATGTGGGGGTAAAGTCCATGCATGTTATACATGCAAGGTCCGTGCATGTGGGGGAAAAGTCCATGCACGTTGTGCATGCAAGGTCTGTGCATGTGGGGGTAAAGTTCGTGCACGTTGTGCATGCGAGGTCCGTGCATGTGGGTCAAGTCCGTGAAGGTTGTGCATGCAAAGCCCGTGTAGCATGTATGGGGTTAAGTCCATGCAGGGGGGGTGAAGTCCGTGCAACGTGTATGGGGTTAAGTCCATGGGTTCTTGGCAAAGTCTGTGCAGCATGTATGGGGTTAAGTCCATGCAGGGGGGGTGAAGTCCGTGTAGGATGTATAGGGTTCGTGCAAAGGATGAAGGCAAGGTTGGACGAAGTCCATGCAACGTGTATAGGGTTAAGTCCGTGCGGGGGATGAAGTCCGTGCAGCATGTTCACGCAAAGTCTGTGCATGTGGGACGAAGTCCGTGCAGGGTGTTCATGCAAAGCTCGTGTAGCATGTATAGGGTTAAGTCCATGCAGGGGGGTGAAGTCCGTGTAGCATGTATGGGGTTAAGTCCGTGCATGTTCACGCAGAGTCCATGCAAACCTAGGCAAAGTCCATGCAAACCTGGGCTGAGTCTATGCAAACTTGGGCTAAGTCCTTGCAAGTCTGGGAGTAAGTCCATGCACATGCAGGTAAAGTCCATGCAGATGAACAGGGTTCATGCAAAGGATGAAGGCAAAGTCCATGCAAGTGGAGATAGAGTCAGTGCGTATGTGCAGGCAAAGCCCATGCGTATGTAGGCAAAGGTCCATGCAGTACAGGCAAAGTCCATGCAAGTTTTGGGGTTAAGCCCATGCGAAGTGGGATAAAGTCCGTGCAGCTTAGGACCAACAGGCAACTAAGGTCGACGCTAGTTGGGCTGAGGTCAATGCACATCGAGGGCAAGGTCGGTGTGTGCCGGGCGAGGCATGGGGTTGGGTGTGCCGGCCAAGGCACGGCTGGGTGTGCTGGCCTGGGCGCTGGAGGGGTGTACCGGGTAAGCCTTAGGTAAGGTGTACCGGCTAAGGGGTGTGGAGGTGCACCGGGGAAGGCCAAGTTGGAGGGTGTACCGGCCGAGGAGATGTGCTGGTCAGGGTGAGGCTAGAAGTGTACCGGGGAAGGCCAGGGCGGGGTGCACCGATGGAGACCGAGGACATGCTGAAGAGTGTACCGGCGAAGGGTAAGGGGGAGAAGAAGGGTGTGCCAGCCAAGGGACTTAGCTAGGGGTGTGCCGGGGAAGACCTCGTTGACAGGTGTACCGACGAAGGGCAGTTTGGGGGGTGTGCCGGCAGAGGCCCATGGGAGAAGGGTGTACCGGCCAGGGAGCGCACCGGTGAAGGGCCCAGAGGTAGGTGTGCTGGGCAAGGGCTGTGAGGGGCCCACTCCTCTTCTATTTTCTTAAGGTCTTTCTTTTCTTCTTTTTTTTTTAATTTTGTGCAGCCCGCATGAGTTTTCTCTTCCCTTCTCTTAAGTGACTTCCCCTCTTTCTTCTTTGCAGGACGGGTGTTTGAGTTGCTTAGTCGTCATTCGGTCTCGTTCTCTTCATGTTAAATGCAGTCCCTTCACTCTAATTAAGGCACTTTTACCATCGTTTATTCCATTTGTTTGTTGCTCTCTTTTGCCCTTTAATTTGTTATTGCCGCATCTATTTGTTGCTCCCTTTGGCCATTATCATGTTATTATTTTCTAACAAAATTTCGGCAGCATCTCTCCTTGAACTGAGCGTAAGGGAGATACAGGGAACGCACCCACATGGAGTGGCGCAACCCGACAGTTGGAGGTAGGCACCCAAGAGCGGCAACACCTTCGGTAAAACCTCGGAGAACCCAGAGAAACGGCGAGTAGAAGATGACTATGGGACTGGCTGCAGGTGCTAAGGGATGAGGCACAGGGGTTGGTGTGCCGGCCAAAGGGGCTTAAGGGTGTACCGGGCTAGCAAGCTTAGGGGGTTAGGCTGTACCGGTGAGGGGTCGTGCCGGTGAAAGGGTGGCCAAAAGGGCTGGAGTATACAGAATAGGAAGATGTGTACCGGTGAAGAGAGTGTGCCGGTGAAGGATGGGTTAAGGGTGCCATGCTGGGGAGAGCACAAGGCATGCCGATGAAGAGGAGGCTAAAGGTGGGGCTGCACCGGGCTGGGAGAGCATCAGAGAGGCGACTGGGGTGTGCCGGGGAAAGGCACATGGGGCTGTGCCAGGGAGCAGGTGCTGGGATGTGCCACTGAATGGCACCAGGGGGTGTGCCGGGGAAGGCACTTGGTAATGTGCCGGGGAAGGTTTGAAGAGATGGGGTTAAGAGGGTTAAGGGTGCATCGACCAGGGCCGTACTGCGGAGGGGTGTTCTGGGCTTGGCCTGGCTAACAGGGAAGCTCCAGCCTGGGAAGGACAGATGGGGACTGGGTGCTTGAGGAGGTTGGGGAGGCACTATCGTGCCCATGAAGAGGATGAGGCTGGGAGGGCCGTCACCTGTGAACGAGGGGCCACTGGCAGGGAGAGAAGGAAACACCAGAGGAAGAGGGGGAGAGGGATGAAGGAGGAGACAAACGAGCATGCGCCGAGGTTCGAACCAGCGTGAGGCAACCGTGAACGCATTAAAAAAAAGACTTTCATTCATGGTAAAAATAGAGGCCGAATATATTACAAACGTGAAAGGGGAAAGAAGAGGAAGGAGAAGCAAAGAAAAAGGGGGGTGAGTGCGGTTTGAGCAGGGACGACGGCTCCCTGCTCCTCCCCCACTCCCCACTACATCTCTCTCTCTTGCTCTCTCTTACTCTCTCTTCCTTGGTGGTCATCCGGGGAAAGGGGCTTCACGGCGGAGCTCCCTTCTGCTTCTTCTTCTCTTCCTTTGCTCTCTCTCAGTCTATGTCTGCGTCTTTGTGCGTCTCTCTCCCTCTGCCTATGTCTCTCTCTATGTGTTTGTCGGAGAAGACGGCCCTTTATACTCCCGGTGGTGGGAGCCTTCGAACACGAACGACGGACGCGGGAAAGTGAGGCATTGAACGGGATTTGACTTGGGCGTCCTTGGTGGCAGAGGAGTAGCCCGTGTGTCTCCCCCTCCGGTCGACACCTCAGCTAGACCCGTTGCGCGCCAAGAATCCGTAGGGGGATGGCGTGAGATCTCTTATGTCAGACGCGCCGGATGGCATGGTCCAGGGCATGCCATCGAAGGCCATTCGCAGGCGTGCCACTGGAGCGATTGCAAGCATGCCGCTGAAGATGCCTCAGGGTTTGCATGCCGGGGAAGGCTACCAGTGGTGCGCCGGTGAAGGGCAGTCAGGGTGTGCCATGGAAGAAGCGTGCCGTTGAAGGCACTAGGGAGTGTGCCGTTGAAGGCTGTAGGGGCTTCCTTTTCTTCGTCTCATCTTCTCTTCTCTTTTTTCTCTTCTTTGCTCCCCTACAGGTAAACATGGGGTGAGAAATTTTTATTGTCCACATAGGGTCTGTGCTAGCTGGACAAGGTTTGTGCTAGTGTCGGGCCAAGGTCTAAGCTAGTTTGGGGTGAAGTCTGTGCTAGTCTGGGCAGAGTCTATGCTGGCAGGACAATGTCTGTGCTAGTGTCGGGCCAAAGTCTAAGCTAGTTTGGGGTGAAGTTTGTGCTAGTCTGGGGTAGAGTTTGTGCTAGATGGACAAGGTCTCGGCTGAAGGGTGTACCGGGGAAAGCCAGGGCAGGGTGCACCGGTGAAGGCCCAGAGGCAGGCGTGCCGGATGGAACTGATGAGGGGCCCACTCCTATTCCATTCTCTTAAGGCCTTTCTTTTCTTCTCTTTCTTACTTTCATGTAATGCCTTGGGGGTCTTCTCTTCCTATCTCTTAACTATTTGCTCTTCTCTCTTCTCTGCAGGACGAGTGTTCAAGTTACTTAGTCATTGTTCGGCCCGATTCTCTTCGTGTTGCACACAGTTCTCTTACCTCGATTGGAGCAGTTTGCCATTATTCGTTTCATTTATTCGTTACTTCCTTTGGTCTTTTAACTTGTTATTATTCCATTTGTTTGTTGCTAATTTTTGTCTTCGTCATGTTATTATTTCCAACAAAAATTCAGCAGCATCTCCCCTTGACCCAAGCGTAAGGGAGATACAGGGAACGCACCCACATGGAGTGGCAGAACCTGACAATCGGAGGTGGGCGCCCGAGAGTGGCAACACCTTTGGTAAAACTTCAGAAAACCCGGAAGAAACAACGAGTGGGAGACGCCTCTAAGACTAGACAAGGTGCAGGGGGTGAAGGACAAGGTCTGGTGTGCCGGCCAAGGGGCTCAGGGGCGCACCGGGCTGGTTTCTTGAGAGGGGATTGTGCCGGGGAAGGCCAGAGGGGTTGAAGGCACACCGGGCAGGGGACTATGCCGACAAAATGGTGCACCGGGCGAGGTCAGGCTGGGGTTAAGCGTGTATCGGCCAAGGGGCGCACCGGTGACAGGCTGGCCAAAGCGTGCGCCGTTGAAGGCGTATGTAGTGTGTACCAGACAAGAAGTCGAGGGGGCAGTGCCGGTGAACGGGTGAGCCAAGGACTGTGCCGGGGAAGGCCCTGAGGTATTGAGGGTGAACCGGCCAAGGACTGTACCGGTGAAGGCACTGTGTCAGGCTAGAAGTGTGCCGCTGAAGGAAAGGCTGGGTGTGCCGCTGAAAGAAGGGCTAGGTGGTTTAAGACCAGTGGGAGGAAGAAGGTCGTGGGGCCTCTAGATTTGGTCTAGCTGGAAGAGAAACCTCGATTAGGGGAAGGAGAGATGGGGGTTGGATGCTTGAACGCAGTAACACGCTAAACAACAGCTAAACAGTAGCAAAGCAGGAAGAACAAGGAAGACAACAGTGCTAAGCTACAAAAATAATACTGTAAAAGAAAGTTGTAAAAGGAGTAGAAAAAGCTAAAAGTATAGGGAAAAGCCGTAAAGGATAGAAACACGACTGCCAGACAACACACGGCTCCTTGAGCTACTCCAAACAGCAACAGAAGTGTGAACCCTGATCTCACAAAGTCAGGAGTTACAGATCCATCGACAAAGCACCAGGTCTAAAGCTAAGGCCTACGAATACAGGCAAAAGCCCTACAAATAACCTGCACAGTCAAGAAACACTAGCGCATACACCACTAGAGGGTCGTGCACGCTATACGAAGCTGACCTCGAATCAAGCCATGAAAAGACTAACCCGGGAAGGACACAACTCTGAGAAACACTAGAGTCATGCGTCAAGTGACGGAAGCACCTCCTCAGTAGAAGAACAGCCAGATGGGTCCACTGATGTCTTACACTGCGCCACAAGTATCTCCCATGCGTCTAGAATGGCGGTAACTGAGATACTCAACCAAGTACAAGGAACAATAGTAACGATTGACTAGTCAGGGTCACGCCCGTCGGTGCCTATCCGAACGCCCCTAACCACATGTGCACACACAAGCTCATTACCTTAAGCCAGGCCTCTAGCTAGTTTTCTCCCCCAGTAGGATGCTATTGCCAAGCAATGGAGCCCAGGGAAACTAGCCTACAAACCATCAGAGTCGGGAACTCTGCCCCGCCACCACTCCTAGGTGGGCCGACACACAGAAAAGGGTCGTCATGCTACGACTAGTGGAGGCTCACTAGATAGAGAGACTCCAAAAATAAGAGTGCTGAAGTACAGACAGGGTAAGAACACACTATTGCATGTACTACAAAGCACCAAGGATAAGGCAGCACGCAAGAATGCCACCAAACTCAGGACAAACAACTAGACCTACTGACACAACGATCCTTGAGTCACAAGACTCGGGTCAAGATCATCGTACAAAGCAGTAATAAATCGCCAATTAGCCTAAACACTGAGAAAGGAAATGGCACAAGACAGTCGAATCCAAACATCCGCATAAAATGAATCACAGAGACCTAAGGGATCACAAGGACACTCAAAGCACATGGACACGTAAATCAAGTTAAGACAACACCTCAAGGCATCCAAAACCATGTCTTAATCTAGACAAGATAGATGAGACACTCACGAGGTCACGTGTGAACCACTGGATCATACCGGGTTGACAGGAAACCAATAATGACTCTAAAGCAGCACGGGACACAAATCGACACAAAGGCACTCCTGGCTACCTTATAACATGGTCTCAGCCCTCATAGGACGTCAATAGACATCCACGGGATAATGGGCAAACCAAAAGGTTAAGCCAAGACAATTAGAAGCCAAAATAATAAAAAATAACACTCTGGGGTATAAGCAGTCTATCTCTTGGCCGCTAGACAACATAAGCGGTCAATTGATGGGCCGCTACACTACCGAGAGAACCCAGACAAGTGGCGGTCAAAGAGTGGGCCACGAGGAGACTTAAGTGGTCATAGAATGCACCACGAGATGACTGTAGTGGTCACATAATAGGCTGTAGACACAGTCAACCCACAACCGACTAACTGGTCAAACCACCTAAATGGTCTAATAGTGGACCGTTAAACGAACCTACGCGGTCTACATATGGACCGCTAAGGGGGACGCCTGAACCGACATAAAACATTGACTTTGGCCAAAAAGATATTAGCAGTCTAGAGATGGGCCGCTAAAGACTATAGACGGTCGAGAATTGGGCCGCTAACCGAAACTGACTTAGAATTGTTGACTAGGGTCAATGATGCTTAGCGGTCTAACATAGGGCCGTCAAAGCAACCGTCACGGTCTATCGTAAGACCGCTTAGCCAATCTGTTCTATCACAAACATCAAGCGGTCGACTAATGGGCCGCTGGACAGAGCTTAGCGGTCCAATAATGGGCCGCTAGCCGAGAGAAATGGTCTATCGCGAGACCGCTAAGACTTGAACTGACTTAAGACTTAACCGACAACCTCAATGCTTAGCGGTTGACTAATGGACCGAGAGAGGTAAGAAACGGTCTCTAAAACGACCGTGAGCATGATACGGAGGGAAAATAGGGGATCAACCAGATCTTGACCTTTTCACGCCCCATTCACTATAAAACGAAGGGGAAACAACCCTAATGGCCAAATCATCCTTCCACACTCTGGAAGGTCTCAAGCAGATGCTCAAATGCTGAGAAACGGGCGATTCCACTGAATCGACCCTAATTGAGTCACATGGGTTCCCGGGCTTGTACCGGTCCCAAATGATGACCAATCGTGATGAAACTAGCGGGAATGGAATGCTGACATGTTGGGGGTTCCAATGAAACTAATCTAGTTGAAAAGCATCGTTGTTTTCCAGTGAACCCGTCGCACACCCCCGAAGCATGCTTTGCCCAAACTAAAGTAAAACCTGCTCAAACTCGCACCGCTCGCCACTCTTTTTGAATTTATAATTCCGTGTTCAATAGCATTTTATCACCTACAAATGAAAAGAAAGCTAACTTCATGTCTTCCTCCATAAAGGGACGGAAAAGCCCTCCTCTCCTCTACAGAGGAGAAGATCCACTACAACAGATGCTTTAACCGGTTCATCCTCAGTGAAGAACCGTGAGTAGAACTATCTGGCATGCCTGGCTATGTCCTCCAATGCAATAATTAGTTGGCCGCCATCTCTGATGCATTTGATGCGATTCAGCCGCCTCCTTTCTAAAGCAATCTTCTGAAAGTAAGAAGTGTTTACTCTCTGCTTCCAATAAATCTCCTCTTTCAAGAGAATGTCTTTGAACTCAGCCTTATGATTGTCCCGATGGCCCCTCCAATAGAATCAAAATGTTGCCCTTGGCCATCTTACCCGAGAGAGTCTTTAAGGCTCCCCACTTAGCCAACTCATGTGCTGAGTCTTCAATTTCCCTATCAACCTGGCCATAGGATACATCTCCTATCTTTGGACACTCCACACTTGGTGACAGTGGGCAAGAAGTCCTCATCTGTGAGCCAACCTCTCTCCAGTCTGAAGAGAGTTCTCCTCACCCTCATGTAGTTGGTCTTGAGCAAGATGGGTTTGTGATCACAAGTAGGTCTAGCCAAAGCGAGTGCCTCCAAGTGTGGGAAGTGATCTTCCCAGTCAACTAAAACAAGAAATCTATCAAGTCTAAACTAAGAAGGCTTTACTCGCAAGTAAGACCAAGTAAAATGGGCATTGAATGTGTGGACATCAATCAAGGCCACCTGAGAGATACACTCCTTGAAATCTTCCATCTCTCCCGAAGGGCTATAGCCACATGCCCTCTCCTCAAGTTCCACCACAACATTGAAGTCCCTACACACCAT
This sequence comes from Amorphophallus titanum, assembly GCA_024336825.1. Lineage (NCBI taxonomy): Eukaryota > Viridiplantae > Streptophyta > Magnoliopsida > Alismatales > Araceae > Amorphophallus > Amorphophallus titanum. Next base: position 66,278,531 of record JANBPO010009603.1, read on the forward strand.
AGGCGGCCAGAGCTGATATGGCACATAAGGAGATCCTCCCATAGTGCTTTTTTCTTCTCCCTGCTCTGTACTCCATAAACCTAATTAAGTCACACATGAAGCCATCATTAATGCTACAAAAAGAGAGACAACTCCCCTTCCAATGCGCCCGAACAACTCCACCTCCTCCGTCTCAAATTCATCCACATAACCATGATGCCCCATGTTCTTCCTTCTGCTAGAGAAGCTACATCCCTAGTAAATCTAACACCTTCTATCTCCCTTATGATACTCTCCCCATCCCCCTAATATTATGACTCTTGCAAGCACAAGATGTCGATTTTACATCTTCTAACCACCTCTCTCACCACCTTCTCTTCTCCCTCCCCCTAATCTCTCTTATGTTCATGTGGGACATTTATTTATTAATATTATTATTTATGTGCGCAGACATGAAAGTCACATGGTGACAGTTTATCCAAACTCCAAAAACCCAAAGACTAGAAGTCGCATGTATGTGCGTCGTCTGACTGACCAGACGATAGTGGATACTGAGTCGGGACCCAAGACCCACCGCACCATGAAAGTTGTGCCGTTAATTACATCTCCCCAAAGGGAGAAAACCCTTGATTAACCGCTAGGAAGAAAGGCCTACGACCTGAAATCTAAAATAGAATTGGAGAAAATTAATTGCAGAAAGGCAATCCATGCCAACAGAAAGGGACATCTAGCCCGTTACATTCATTGTCTTTCGTTCTCTTCCCCTTTTTTATATTTATTTCACGATGATATCATTTGTTTTCTTTTATTTGCTCACTTTTTTATTGCTTCATGAATGAGATTATTTCATTTATCCTTCATCTATTGTTACTCTTCTACCCGCGCGGTAGCGCACGTGAGAGAAAATCCATCAACGATTGCTCAAATCGAAAACTAATGAAATTTTGGCAACATCTCCTCCTATCCCGGTGCATGTCCGAGGGATGTAGCGGGTGCTCGTCTACAGAGAACTGAGACGGTCCCTTAATCATTCAGGTGTGCATGAAGCAGCAGCACCCGAGTCCATGTCAAACGTGGTACTCCCGAGGGCTAACCTACCAGGGGGTCCAGATCATCCGGACACTTCTGAAGCCGCATCGGCACAAGCTATTCGACCCATTATTCCTGCCATAGCTCATGCATGGGGGTTCAGAGATGAACCGACGTGGCTTCGAGCAATCAGGTCTAGGATTGAGGAATGCCATAAACCTGGGCGGTCGATGAAGAAAACTCATTCGGACATTTATTTGGAGACCAATTTATGCTGAGAGTGCAACAATGACACGGATAATCCGCTGGACATATGTTCGCCCATGATCTGACGTAATTTGATATTTTAAAATGGCAAGAAATGGGATAGAATTCAGAAAATGCAGCTCGAATCTAGGTGGTTATTGGCCCCAAAGCGAGGTCAAGCCCTGGCCACAATGGGGTAAACCCGAGGATCCAAACCTGACTCGCGATAGGCATCATTTCTATTCCCCTCACTCATAGTTTAGGGGCGTCGGATCGGGCTAGATGTTCGCGAGGGGGCGATCCCAGGGGTTCCAGCGGGGATATCACGGTGCAGATCGAAGTTCAGCAGCCAGCAGTAAAATAAACAGCGAAATCGAAACTGAAACCGATACTGCCATCCTTGCATTGTATCATCCTAGATAGAGGTAAAAATAAGATTGTTAGGAAAGGTTTTGACTTTCATAACTGCCAGAAACCAGTTATAACAACTTTCTACTTTATATTTTTCAGGTTGAGAAAAAGGCAGTGAGCGCAAACATGAGATCACTTTCAGACAGTGTGGGAGATTGTGACGATGAAAGTGAGGGAGCGAGAATGATGGGGATCACAACACACAAGGCAAAGGCCAATTGGTAAAGGATGGTAGCGGGAAGGGGGGGTTGGCATCTTTTGCCAATCTTCACAGGTCAACAAAAGGGCTGTCTCTTCTAACAAATGGAGGCTGGATCCTTGTTCAAACCTGTGTTTTTAACGTCAGCGTAAGGGCCATCATGCTTCCATGTATAGGAATGCTACTGTTTACTGGCGACGTAAACGAACAAGCACAGAAGTTTTCTATGTAGTTTTGGCAATCATTAACTGTGTCAATCTCAAGATGTGAGACAACAGTTGCAGTGGATGAGCCAAAGCAGTTTGTCACAGTACAAGTTCTAGGGTCACCTTCTACAATTCTGAATGCTTTGCAAGATTCTCTAGGTGGACTCGTACAGGATGGTACATAATGATGTTCTTGGAGCGTGAGGCAGTGATGGCCAAATTTGTCATGGATGGTAAGTATGTAGTCTTCTAAAACTTATTAATTTTTTCAATAATGCCTGAACAAAGCTGCATATTCGCAAGTCCAAAAAGATTTATATTAACAACTCATACATATTGTAGACAGAGTGAGAGCAGAAGGGTGGTACAAGGGTTCTTCTCGAGGTCCATTGCAATGGTGTCATTTGTCTGGGACTCTTGAGTGTGTAGAGGTCCTCAAAAGCCTTGTATCATCTTTCATATTGTTACTAGGTGTGGATGACAACACAACAACATTGAAATATTGGGAACTTGCAAGAGTCCTGGTCGAGGTCAAGCCCTTGGCAGATATCCCAAATCTTTGAAGCTATGATGGAATAATAATTATTATCAGATAGATGCCCATTGTGAGCAACATCCTCCTGCTATGTTGGCGGTAAGCAAAGCAGATTGGTCATAGAAATATGTTATTGAGGTGTATAACGCATACAGGATCAGTACTGACAAAACAGGAGATGGACAGATGTTCAAGGAGGCTGAGTGGAGTAAGTCACCTCCAGTGGGTGGGTCTCCATTTGTGGACAATTGCAGGAATTGGTCTCGTGCAAACATAGATGGCAGGCTGTTCATTCCGCAAAACAATATCCAGGATCCTTGCAATAGCAGGAAAGGACAAGTAATTTTCATGACAGCTGAATGTTCTCAACTGTCACAAGTACAGGCTTCACAAGGTAAGAATCATAGTGTGGTACAACCTTCAACTAAGGAAAAATAAGGGCAAAACGGTCCAGTCAGACGAATTAATGTGGAGGCAAGCAATATCTCAAACTTGTATCTCAAATTGTGAACGGGCTTTGCAAAGAGGAAGTACAGCGCAAAAAAATGTAGGACTTTTTAAATTTATTGACGAAGGCATCAAATACGGGCCATGATCTGATCAAGCATTTAGATTGTGAAGAACACAGCTCGGTAGCTGGCAATCCAGAAGGCAGTACAAGGCAGGTGGAAGTATGCTGATCCCATCGGGGTGTGCGCCACCATCCCCTCCATGAGATCACGGCGAGTTTCCTCCTGCAAACATGCTGCCATCAGTGTCTTGCCCACTCACACAGATCTGCCAAGGATACATGATTCTGTTTCAGCCATTGATATGCAGCAGGTGACTTTGGAGTCCAAGCAGGAACGGCTGAGATCTGCAGAGGATGGAGATTAGTATGTAGTCCAAAAATGGTTTATCCTTGATGCAGCCAGAACTCGAGAAACTTTCTGAGGATAGTTTATCAACATGGAGTGATGAGGAGTTAATTCAAACGGCAAGTTCGCCAGGGATTCCCAACACAAACAATTCTGTGAGCTTTGCAAAACTCTAAGAAACGAGAATACTACTTCCCCCAAACCATGCAGGGGCAAACGCGAACTCTTATCCTTGCTGGAAGACAATCAGAGCGAGGAAGAACTTTCAATGCAGATGGTCACTGGGTCATCTCAGAGGTGTGATAGTTTGATTTTTTTTTTCTTCATTTGTCGACAGTAGTTGTTTTTTGCAGAAGAGGTGTCTTCATTTTTACTTTCTTTTATGTATTTTTTTTTGGGCTGCTGTCTTGCAGTGGGTTGTGGAGGAGAATCTCCTTTACTTTTGATTGTACTATCTCTATTTATCTTTGCATAAAATTGGTGGCATTTTCCACTTTTTAAAGCCATTTTTTGGGGGAAAATGTGGAAGCCAAAAGTAGCTTAAGTAAAAGTTTCACCACACACGACCTGCAAGATTTTCTAGGATTTTTAATGATTTTTAGGATTTTTTATTTTCAATAAGTCTAGATAATTATTTTAATGTGATTCTAGAAAATTGGAGCTTTTAGGTGCCATTTTGGCAAAACCGCATGGCCACAACACAGCCACCACGCAACCTCATCTAAGGAGCACTATCAGACCAATACAACCGGAAAAACCCTCTCATTCTAGCCCACCAATTCACATAGATCCTCAGACCGACCGGGATACACACATAGACTAGCGAGCCTGGCATCACCTCAGCTTCCTGAAACTCTCCAGGGCACGAACAATCGGCGCACACCACGCAAAGAGAAAAACATACGAGTCGAGACCCAACTCCACTCCATGACTGGGAACTCCACACCCAGTAGTCCATTCTGGACATTGACTTCCTTAGTCACTGAACACCGAGTACTCCTCACAAGGAGCACGATTACACCTCAACACCAAACAATACTCACATTGCCATCGCGGCTGACCGAGACCCTTCTGCCGACTCCACATAGTCCACACCACTCACATTCAGGGTCAACACACCTCAAGGCTCACCGGTTAACACCAATCTCGAGGCCAATGTCTCCTCTGTCACCACCCACAATCACGAAATTCACAACAATCGACCGTCAGAGACTTCACAGGCCACAACTCACATCACACAATGGCCAACCCGAGAGGCAAGACATTGGCCATAGAAACTCATCTACTAGCCGCCGGTCCCACATCCACCGAAGGTCCTTTGACCACATCCTCTCCTACTCTCTAGCAGGGCCACTAGTCAGTTCATCCGAACACTGGCCATGCACCACTTGTCACCCTCTACGTCCTCCATGGCCCTCTGGCCATCACCAAGTTCTCGAGGGCGAAAGAACGATGAGGTCACTCGCGCGAACCTCGAATTCCTCAAACACACTAATCTGGGGCCCACCGCCTCCAACACATTCCCAATGATGGGGCTCCCATCACACATACACACTTCAGGGGATTCTTTCATCGAGGAGACAGCTGTTCTACCCTACGGTCGTCCAATCTACACTTGGCAACTCCGCAGTTCCCATGAACTGCCAACTGACGGCAATCAATTCTCATCGCCCACCTGAACATCACACTGTTCACATTAAACAATCGCTCTCTTCACACATAATCCTCCCTTGCATCGCTCCTCCCGAGCCAAGGGAAACCTCTGACCTTAGCACCACAATCTGGTCAATGGCACTTTAAAATTACCAAGTTCCAAACTCTCTCGAGTCTTGCTACAACCGAGCATTCCATTCTTAGCCAACACACCACTTAACTGGCCTCGGACACCACGCCTGCCGACCACCAATATGCTAAACCATCACTTACCTGGGTGCTTAGACAACTCGAATAACTCCCTCAACCACTCATGGCATCCCCACAGGGTCACACCCTTGGCGCCAACCGACTCCATTCCTCGAACCCATTTCGTGCACAACCACATCGACCGAGGTTGGTCAAATCATTGCCTCGATTTTGGGCAATGCGCACCTGCACCTCATAACCAGTCCAACTTGCCACGATCTGCCTTTAAAACCAATCATGAACCAACTCCTCCTCGGGCCATGTGACATGATTCATGAAAAAGATTGGTGCACAATTACTCACATTTGATGACTCCTACCTCCGTGCTACCCAGTTCTCAACACTAGCATGACACAACTGCCAACACACGGCAAACAAGGCCATGCTCATGGCCAACATTGCCTCATATCCCAAGGCAACTATCTACAATTGACCAAAAAGCCCCCAAGACTCACTCACACTAGAACATTTACCACTCTTAACTACCATTCCAATCCTGGGGCCTATGGGTTATGGGCCCACCACGCTTCTGCTACACAACTCTGCACTAACCAATCGTAGAATGAGGGAAAACCCAACATCTGCCATGACACGGCCCCAACATAAATTGGCTTAACCCAAAAGTACGGGTGGAGAAGCACACACCCCTCGATTTTGGAACACGGCCTTCCTTCTGACCCAACAACCCACCCACAACTCTGCAAGACTCCACGCCAAAACATCTCGGGGGGCCCAACGCCGGTCTCACAACACAACGTATTGGCCCGATAGGTAACTCTACCCAGCCAGCTCCACACCGACTTAACAGCACTTACACACCACAACACTGGGGAAAAAGGGCACACCACACTCGACAGGCAGCTCCACTGCCAACACAAGCAGCACACTAACAAACCCGAGACATTGAGGAAGGGATACAACGCAATTGAAATGAGAAAACCATAGAATTAATCAAAATACACAGTAAGGAATTAACTCAAACATAAACAATGCATACCTTCCAAGAGGTGGGATGCCTCCACAACCACCAGGGCCACGCATCACGTGCCCTAGGAAACCACACCTCACTGCAACAAAATCGCTACCTCAGCTGGGATAGCCCCTTGGGGTAATCACGTGCTTTGTGTCCTGCCTGACCACACCTGAAGCACCTCCTAGCACTTGGGCATGATCTGCCCGGATGCAAACCACCACAACCTATGCACTAACTCTGCTGACCTCCAGCCACACCCTGTCGCTAGATCTGAACCGAAGACTACAGCACACTCTCCTTAGACGCCTGCCTCTGACTGTTAAGCCACTGCCTGTATCTCCATCCCAGTCTTCGAGGATGCCTACCGAAAGGTGAAGACGTCACCACCAGTGGCTAGCTCGAAGGTTGCTAAACTCCAATCTGCTGATCCCCTACTTGTTAAACCTGACCCGGTGAAAACTACCTTGCCTGAGACTCCCAGGTTCTCAACATGTCTGCCTCCAAAGCAACCGCTGCCTGGAACACCACGTCCAGACCTCTAAATCGAGTCGCAATCAGAACATGCCGCAACTTAACTCTCAAACCTTGGAGAAATTGACTCAAAGCTTCATCTGCCATCACATGCGGAACATAGTGGCCCAATTCCATGAAACGGGCCCGATACTGCGATACTGGCATCTCACCCTGCTGTAAATTCAGGAACTGGAACATCCTCTCTATTTGAAAATCCTCATGACTATAGGTCTGCTCAAAAGCTTCAACAAACTCCTGCCAAGAAATCTACCGAAGTGGTCAAGACTGGAAGGTCTTCTCCTACTCCGTGATCCACCATGAGGAAGTAGGACCATACAATCGGTAACTTGCTAGCAGGACTCTCTCATCATCTACACATTCCATCGATCGAAACACTCATTCCACCACATCGATCTATGATCTCACTGCATCAGGATCCAGCTGGCCCTTGAATGGTGGCTGAAACTGCAGAAACTCCCTCAAAACACATCCTCGGCCCTCGTGCGATGAACCACCCTCACCAACCTCTTGATCACGGTGCTACTGACCCCACTGCTGCACGAAAAAGTGGTACATGCCGGTGAAAAACTCATCTTGACTCGACACACCTCGGGTCGCTACCTCTGGAGGAGTTGACTCACGACCCAGTTCCTCTCTACTCGGCTCCTCCCGAGCCCTTGCCGGCACCCCCGACAATGATCAAACTAGCCTCCTCGACACCATCAGACTCTTAACACAACATGAAAAATAAGGGTGAAGTGAATAAAACAAAACACCTAAGCCAGTTGCTGACTGTACTGGACTCTCTAGACTCTGAGTCTCTACAACTATTTTGAATTCCTATTCATTTCCACGACCACACTCATATACCATCTGTAACGACCCAAGATCCGGGTATTAGGTGAAACTCGATATGACTTGGATCCTACGCCACCACCTACGAGCTGGGAAGCTTAGAAGGGTTAAAAGGGATGGTGTGGTTATGCATTGAATTTTTAAATAGGCAAAAACTAAACTACAGAATTAATAATTAACTAATAGAAATAAAATTAGTATTTTATAACAATTAAATATAACTACACAGTCTAGTCCACACGTACAGTCTAAAAGAAAAGAAATGTACAGTGCCTCGGGGCATACCCCAGCACTGGCGAGCGGTTTGCTAAAAGGCCTCCAACCGAGATGCACCACCTCGAGGAGAAGTGTTGTACCTGAAAAAGTAGGGAGTAAACCTCATCTCATTGACTCAGTAAGGGTCCCGCAGGTCCCAGCCACAATGAAAGTAGTACATGAGTAACAACAGCAAAAATAACAACAGTAAAGGAAAGCAGTAAGAACAATAATAACACGATCAACAGTAGTGGCAAAGTCACAGAAGCGACAACAATAACATAGCGGTGGCTAATAGAATATCACAGTAAAATGGCAGAACTGCGGAGTCTCTACGCTACTCCTACCCTTACCAGGGGACCTCTATCTCGAGTCCGAACCACCGATCTAAGGAAGGTTGCGGTAGCACCGCCGAAAGAACCTATGAAGCCTCTAACATAGGAAAAGTCCTTACAGATGGGACCCACTACGAGAATCACATCGTCGACACACCCTAATCTAGCTATCGGGGGAACCCTGACTACGTTGTTGAGAAAACTCAGCCTAGCAGGCAAGAAATCACGCTAAGGTCACCGGGTCAAAACACACTACCCCTACTCCGCAGAACCACAGCTCACGGTCGGGAACTAAACCCATGGGTGACTGAAGTACTCCGTCACTAGCACTGGCTGTATGCTTCCTTTGATGACTTACACCACGCCAACCCTCCCTAACCTGGCTACCTCTCTCAGAGAGTGAGGTAAGGGACTGGATGGGATGCGTCTCGGATGCCTTACACTGCCCACTATGCTCACGCCTGGCTACCTCTCCAGGAGAGTGAGGCAGAGTCACAACGATACAAGGACTCGCTAGGGTCACACCCGTCAGTGTAGGTCCACTGCCCCCAACTATGTGTACACACACAGACCATGCCCTCAGGTCGGGTCCTCTAAATGATTTTTTCCTCAGCTGCACTCTGGCTACTAAGGCGAGGGCCCCTACGGTAATCAGTCTAAAAATCATCAAATCAGGTACAGCTCTCGACCACGCGGTCGAAACGTGTCGACACTCAGTAAGCAACCACTCTCAACCCAGCAGGTACGCGCACGATACCCCGTAAGCTGAGCCTAGTGGAGAACTACTTAGAAGAAGGTCCAACTCACGCACACCTGAAACCACGAAGTGGCACAGCCCGGTACATGTAAACCTCCTAAGGCCGGTAACGAGAACCAGCAGACGTCGGCCTACTAACTCCAACGGAAATGGACCTCGGCTAATTGTAACCCCGAACGAGGGAGAACACTCCCTACAGACACAATTCTCACAGGGATGGCCCATGATGACATGTACATAAATCCCGGATCACGAAGAATCATGTGGGCACCTCTTCCAAGAAATTGTATCACATATGGTTGCCTCGGGGCAAGAAAAGGCGAAGCACAGCACCCTAGGGGCCAAAAAATCTGGGTGGCCAAGCTCTTGGCCGCCCAGTGGCCTGGGTGGCCACATCCCTGGCCGCCCAGCACAGGGCCACCCTGATGGGAATCGACGCCGAGCATGTATAGTTTATTTTACATTTATGTCCTTTTAGTTTAAATAATCTAACTATAGAGTCCAGTCCAAAAGAAGTATAGTCTACAGGGAAAGAGAATGTACTCTCATGCCGAGTGAATATGCGGCCCGAGGAGTTGGCAACTTTAAAACTTCCACGTTGCACCCTCGAACCACAAGGAAGAACTGCCACACTTCAAAAGTAGGGGGTGAGCCTCCTATCACTGGCACAGTAGGGGTCCTACAGAACCGCAACCGTAAAATAATAGCAGTAACAAGCAGTGCTAACAACAAATAACAACAAGAGCAACAGCCATAGGAGGAACATTAAATGCAACCCCGATAGCCGATAGAACCATGGCTCTAAAATCTACTCCTACTGGAAAGTAAAGAAAACCCTGATCTCACAATCGGGGGACCACTGGACTAATGAGAAAAACCCTGCCTACCCTGCCAGAAGAAACAACACGACACCTCTATCGTGGAGGCCTATCCTCACAGACGAAGGGCCAGCCTAAGACCACACGATCTTGGAGCACGGTCGTGACCTAGCTGTCGTGAACCCTACACCGTCTAGGGAAAACTCACGATAATCCCTATTGGAAACCCTAGACCTCTATATCGAGGTAAGCACATAAAACCACGTCTCACAGACGAAAACCCAAATCACGAGTCACTATTGTCTCATCACGTGATGGGAGTACTATCCACTAGAAGCAAGGTTGGATGTATCCCTTGACGACTTAGTCCACTCCTCAGGTGTCTTCCCACTCGCCCAAGGTGGACACTGAGACACCATACCAGAAACCACAGAACAAGGGTCAAGTCGGGGCCGTGCTCATCAGCACACATCCGTAGACCCCGACCATATGTGCACACACTGACTGACTGCACCATGTCAGGCCATCTAGCTAGTTTTCCTCCCGGCCTAGACTCAAACCGCTACAGTGGGAGGCCCTATAGCAAACCAACGTAAAAATCATCTCTCCCCGGTGTAGCACTCCACCTACTCCCCGGTGGGTTGGCACGCGCGTGCCCAGTTACCTACAACTAGTGGGGGCAATAAGCAGATGACTCCCAATAGAAACAACCAAAATACGGATAGGCTTCGTACAAGCCCACCATAATTAGCTAAGAAAATGGGTGGCATGATGCCACCAGACTCTGGGTAGTCCACTAGACATACTAAATCCAACGGCCCTTGAGTCACAGGACTCAGGGTCAAGACCATTGCACAGGATAGCTCCATGCCATCAATCTGGCCTATCCCTAGGTCAAAAACCATAGTAACACAATTATTAGGGTGGCTCACGACTGCCAACCCTAATCCCTTCCAAAGGCAAGCTAAGAAACCCTCCAGCCCTAGGCTGGGTGACTAAACTCACAGTTCATAGACCATCTGCATGACCCACACAAAAACTACTTTCCAGGAAAGCTATCGGCGTGAGGGAATGACCCTCCACACTCAAACCGATGCACGGGAACTCAATTAAGCATAACATGAAAGCTCAAAACACAAGAGGGTCACCCAGACCCTTAAAACCCATGGGCACACTAATCGAGATAATATGGTATCTCCAGACACACTAAAACACTATCACGGTCCCCACGGGGTGTCCGAGACAACCACAGGGCCAAAGGTCAACCATTGGATATCAATCAGGTCGATCGGGGGCCTAAACGAGCAAGCCCACTGCATTTCGGTCGACCAACTCACATGGGTTGGTCGACCAACAGGGGTTGGTTGATGAACTCAACAGGGGCGGTCGACCGGCCCACAGGCAGAGGAGGCTCTACCTTGATCAATCGACTAGCCCAGGCTGGGCAGTTGATCGAACTGGGGAAGACCGCCAGTTCCATGGTGAATGCCTAATCAGTAGACCAAACTGCTGGAGTCGGTCGACCGAAAATGGCAGAGAACCCTCGGAGCCCCACCAAGGGGTCCAATTCCATGCCCCAATCGATCCCAAACGATGGGGATCACAACGGGGACCGTTTCTCGGGTCCCAAACCACAAAATGGAAGGAAAATAAGTGGGAAATAGCTCGATCTAACAAATCTGTCGCATGCCCTAAAACATGCATTTTAACCCCCGACGTGAAATAAACCTTGCTCGGCTCACCTCGGTAGACAAAAATCACGGGAAAGGAAGTACACGGGTTAGGGAGCTATCCCCCTACCTCCACTAAAGATTACATGTATCGTGGATGCCATTTCCATGTGAAATGTCTCACAAAACCCACGCTAGCACACGAACTCACCAATAAGCTTCGTCGTGCCTCCACGTGTCGATCCTCACCCCGTCCTCAAGCTCCTCACCCTCACGCAGTGTCAACCTCACCCACCTCTGCCTCCATCAGCTACTCGGAGTAGAGGGGGAGAGAAAGGGGAGAAATGAGAGATGGGGAGAGAGAGTAGGTGAGGGTTGTTATTTATAGGAAAATATTTTGGGATTTTAAAATCAAAAAAATACCAAAAAAGGAAAAATTACATACAATGATCCATGAAAAATGCACCTGCAATGTGTAATGTCCCAGATCCCGACAACACATTTGTTAACCTTGCCCCGGGTCGGTCGACCACACTATAAAAAGACTCGAGAGATTTCGTTACTGGAAAGTTCGGTTGCCCGCCCCTGGGTTGGCGGTCGACCGCCAAGTTTGGTCGACCGATCCTATGCTGGCGGTCGATCGAAATCTGGGCCATTTCCAGATTTTGCTCTCTAAGCTCCGTAACCCATTTAGCTCCATTCCTTAACTCTTTTAGCAGCCCGTTCTCATCTGTGGCATCAACCTTGACAGTCTTAAAGGTGTCAACTGGATCTTGGCCTTTATGTTCTCTTGACTGTGCTAAGTGTTGAATTCTTCATGAAACTAATTTTTGTTCCGGGGGCGCTGCCCCCAGAAACCCCCACAAGGGGCGCTGCCCCCTTGACCCCCACGACCTGACCGGGCAGGTCGATCCCCGCGACCTGACCACGTAGGTCGATCCGCGTTACGAGGGTGCATATTGGTGAGCTTGGGCTACACACTTAATAATTCACTCCCCCGGACTAGGTGCAAAGAAAAAATCAATGATGCCTTGTGGCATCGGATGTGGACCTTGGAACCCCCGATATGGTCATGATCCGAACACATCTCGTGCCAATAGTTCATTAACTCGACCCGCTTCTCTCGGGATTCAATCCCGCACCCGCATTAAACTTGCCGTGTCTACGGTAGACATTTGCACAATTTTATCATCATCTTCGATGCTTCAAATGGTGACTATCATCCGAACAATGAATGGTCCGTTAGTGATAAACATACATCGGGATCTAATCCCACAATTGCATTAAACTTGCCATACTCACGGTAGACATTCGTACGATTTTGTCACCGTCTTTCACGCTATAAATATGGAGTTTCGCCCGAATAAGGAATGGTTCGTGAGTGACCGATGTGTATATCTATGAATGTTTACACCCCAATGCGGGGTTTGTTTAAATGCAATCTAAGATTCTTCTCTCGCTTTCATTATCATGAACTTTAGGCCATCGGGCCCCTTTTCCTGGCAATCAATCAAGGGTTTTTCCCTCTCCGAGGGGATGTAATTAATGTTGTAGCCTTTATGGTACGACGGGTTCTCAGTCCCGACACGATACACACAATCGTTTGATTAGTCAAAACGAGCGCACCACGAGCTTCTTTAAGCCCGCATAAATCGTCACCTTGGTGACTGACATGCCCTCGCACTCATAAATCGAATAAACGAATGAAAAGATGAATAAACAAAAGAAATGAAGAAGTGCCCGAAAAAGTGCATCCACAGATGTGACCAACAAAATAAAAACAAAGCAGGACAAGGGAGATGATAAGGCTTATTAAGAGGCCGTTGACGGACTTTGGGCAAGCTTCTTCAGCGTGAGGATGGCGCGAGCGCATGGTGGGACGTAACAGCTTCTCTCGTATGTGCTCGGACATCCAGAAACTCGGCAAGATCCTCCCAGTGTCGATGCCGCCGTGAGAGAGAGAGAGAGAGAGGGAGCTCTCTACTCTTTTTTATGATTTTTTTAAGAGCTCTTTTTAGAAAAAGATGTTATATGTGAAGATAGAAGATAGAGGGGGATAAAAAGGACTTAAAATAAATAATAAGGTCAGAGCAGGTTAAGGATAAAAATGGAGAGAAGAGTGAGGGTTTAATAATAATAAGAAGAATATATTAAAAATTGAATGTGTACATGTGTTGGGTAGAGAGAGATAGAGAGAAGAGAGATAGAGAGATAGAGAGAGGATGAGAGAGAGAGAGAGACCACGAGAGGAGGAAGGAGAGAGAGAGAAAGAGAGATCTCAGTGGTGGCGGTTAGAGAGAGAGGGTGAGAGGGAGATGAGTGGTGAGAGAGGTAGAGAGAGAGCACGGGTGAGAGGGGAGAGAGAGAGAGAGAGAGAGGTCTGGCATGGGTCTGCGTAGCAGGCAGGGGGAGGTGCTCGGCGAGAGATGTTGACAGTGGTGGGAGTGTGGGGGTGAGGCACTGTCGACAGGGGAGAGAGGCTTGTGGTGTGGGAGATGGAGATCCATCGATGATGGGTGTGTGAGAGGACAAGAGATGGGAGAGGGGGGTGGTCGCTGCCGACGGTGTGAAGAGGGGAGAGGAGATCTGCCACCGGGATGAGGAGTGTGAGAGGGAGAGCAAAGATGGGAGAGATCGGGAGAGGAGAGTGGGAGGGAATGGAGAGGGTGGTTACGTGAGTATAAATGGGGAGAAGAGTGGGAGTGTCGTGGGTGAGGAGCCGAGAATGAGGAATGAGAGAGAGAGCTTTTTATGAGTGAGTGTGTGTGTTAAATGAGAGAGGGGAACTAGATCCGAGGGAAGTGGGAGGGAGTTAAGGCATGGGTGTGGGTATTTTATTTTTTATTATTATATTTTTATGAGAATTGAAGGATGGACCAAGCCCATTAAATACACAATGATGATGATTTTTTTTATGTAGGAAAGAGATGGGCCAAGGCCATTAACACAAATTAATTTATTTTATTATATTTTTTTTATTTTTTTTATGTTGAACAAGAATGGGCCAAGCCCATTAGCATACAATGGCCTCCTATCAACTTAAACTCAATTCAACATTTGACATGTGCTTGTGGTAAAGACAATGAGATATAGATTGTCATCATCAAAACAAGGGATGCACAACATGACCATCCCCTTAATTATGACCAGGGGCATACCATATGAATGAAAGACTATAGCTATGTGATAACTGCTGACGGAAAGGACCCAGAGTGATTATATAGAATCCCTTTGTCTTCTGGGGTCACGGAGTATTGCTTGGTGCTTACTGTGACTTGAAAGCTCATTAGAGGAATAATCATGAAATGATTATCCATTATGAGATGATTAATTAATTGTTTAAGTCATGAGAAGATTAAATAATAAATGTCATATTAATTATTAATATGAAAAAGTGAATAAGTTCTTAAACTTATTGGGCCTAAAACCATACTGACACTGGGCCTAGAGGGTCACACACATTAGGGTTATAGATGGTGGAAGTATATGTGCAATTTTGGACTTGTAAGGGTTTTTATGAAAAATTAAGAAGTGTATAAATAGTTGCGATGGGAGAATCATAGGCCAAGCATCTCAAGTTTCCTAATAGGAGGCCATCCTTTCTCTCTCTCCTCCTTGGAGTGGGACACCCATCTTCTCTCTCTCTTCCATAGGGAGGGGTGCCCCCTTCTCTCTCCTCTCTCTCTTCTCCCTCTTGTCTCTAATGTAGAGACCATGCTGAGGCACTACAGAGGAGGCTGTTTGTGGGGCACTGTGAAGAGAGGACTCCAACGTCCGTGCCCATATAGATACTGTTAGAGGCCACACACTTGTGTGGTTTATTATCGCCACGAGAGATCATTTTTGCTTCACTATAATTTGAGCATCGTAGAGGTAAAGATCGAACCCCCTAGTTACAGATCATCGTCAGGAATGACACTAGAGTGATTGACTCGAGTGGGTTAAAATTTTAATTTCTTGTTTACACTGCATTCTTCCTAGTCCCAATCTGGATTTTACAGTGGTATCGAAGCCAGGTTGATCACTCGTCATTCCCGCATGTTTTTGGAAGTTTAGTGTATTTTCACAGTAGATTTTTAGGATTTTTCATAGCTATGAACAACCCTATGAAATGGGGTCGATCTCCATGGAGATGGTGGTTGGATCACCATGGAAGGATTCTATGATGACTGTTGGTGATGTCTTGGGAACTGTTGCTCTTAATTGGCCAAAGACGCCGCTCACGAAGTTGTTAGACTACCGTTAAAACCCCCTGCACGAGGGAAATCTATCTCAGCATCGAAGGCTACTAAACAACACCTGGCGACTATAAAAACTGCTACTACAACTAACCCTACTGGAACAGCTCCACTCTAGCCTACTCTAGGGTCCTTGATACATCTGCATCCAAAGTTGTCGCTATTTGATAAGCCGCATCCAAATCTGTAACACGGGCCACTATCATTGCCTGATGAAGATCTGGCCTCAAGCCCTTGATAAACTGCTGAGTCCTCATCTACTCATCTACCATAATATGTGGTGCATACTAACCTAGCTAGAGAAATCATGTCCGATACTAAAGCACTGACATATCTTCCAATCGCAACTCCAAAAATTGGTGAGATCTCTCTATCTTGATGTACTCGGGAATGAACGCATGTCCAAAAGCTGTTGTAAATTCCTGCCACGTAATTTGTCAAACTGTATGAGACTGAAAGGTCATCTCCCACTCTGAAACCCACCATATCGAACCCTACAATTGATAGCTCGGTAGGCGTACTCTATCATCATCCTCACATTCCATAGCCTGGAACACTCTCTCCACAACATCTAATCAAAATCTCGCAACGTCGAGATCAGGCTGGCCCTCAAACTGAGGTAGAAGGAACTGTAGAAACTCCTTCAAAACTTGCACATGATCTTGTCGAACTGAAGAACCCTCTCCAGCCTCTTAGTCCCATTATTGGGCATAGAACTGGTGCAAGCCTGCGAAAAGCTCTGCCTGACCCCAACACCCTTGGGGTCACTAAAATTGGAGGAGGTGGCAGTGGCACATGACACTGCTCTATCGATAACTCTGATAAGGGTCGGGTCTGCATTCTCATTGCCATCTCTGCCTCCCTGGCACATGCACACAGAAAAACATGTGATAATTAAGACACAATACCCTATGCCAACTACCGACTATACTAGACACTCTGGACTTTTGGATTCTATATTCATCTCAAATTCCTATGCACATCCACAACTTGCTATGATATCATCTATCATGACCCTGTTGTAAACCTTATTTTAATGTTTTAATGATGGCCAACCATATTGGCTTGATGATGGCCTGCCTTGTTCAGTGCTCCTGTGCCTTAGCTTTGTAGAGTTAGAGCTTCCCTTCAGAAAGTCTGTGCATGATCAGTGCACATCTTGCATGACCTTGTGACTTAGAGTCCGTGCACATCTATCTAAGGCACGAACTAAGGTCTGTGCATGTTTCATGCATGTTTTAAGTCCGTGCAGAGTCTTCAAGGTGCTTCATATTAGGTCAAGGGATAAAATCATAAAGTCCGTGCATGTCTAACATCCCTTCCGAGTCTTCGGGCTCGTGGGAGGCGGGCCGATGTTCGAGTTGCGCCGATTTCTTTTCGGTACTCAGATCCCGGGTCGCCACATTTCGTGTGTGAGCACAGGCCTCCACGACAGAGGTGTCGTGGCATTTTCTAGTAGCGTGACTAGGGCGGTTCGTAGTCTGGTGGTCCCCTAACTGTGGGATCGAGGTATCGATTTCCTTTCCAGTAGGAATAGATGTAGAGCCGTGATTTCACTGGCTGCCGTGTTTCGGGGATTCGTGTACAGCCGTGTTTCAATCGTTGTTGTTGTAGCTACTCCTGCTGTTGTTATTGTTCTTGTTGTTGCTGCTTTCTGTGCCGCCGTTGTTCTCGGTTGGGATTCCGCGGGACTCCTACTGAGTCAGTGATAGGAGACTCACCTCTGATTTTTAGGTGTTGCAGTTCTTCCTCGAGGTTCGAGGATGCTGCGTGGAGGTTCTTAGCTGCCAGCTCGACGGGCCGAGTGTTCACTCAATATTGGGTACGTTCTCTGCCTTAGACTGTACTTTCTGTTGGATAAGGCTTTGTTGTAGTTAGTTATTTATTTCTGTTAATTGATGAATTGTCATGCTTTATTTCCTATTTCCATGTATACCGCACCTATCCTTTTAGCCCTTCCGAGCCCTCTGACTCGTGGGCGGCGGGCCAAAATTCGAATGGTATCGGGTCATTCCTGGTATCCGGATCTTAGGTCATTACAATGCCAGAGGAGGAGACGCCTCCGGTGTCTCTCCCCTGCACTATCTCTCCCTCATCCCACGCTCTCCCTCTCTCACAGTCGGAGGGGCACGTCAGAGGGGGAGACGCCTCTGATGTCCCCTCCCTGCACGGTCTCTCTCTCTCGCGGTCAGAGGGGGGGATGCCAGAGGGGGAGATGCTTCCGGCATCCCCCTTCTACACTATCTCTATCTCTCACCCCGTCCCCTTCCTCCTCTCTCTCTCTCTCTCTGTTTGCCATGGTCAAAGAGGGGACGTCGGAGGGCCCCTCCCTGCACTATCTCTCTCTCTCTCACCTCATCCCCTCCCTCCCTTTCTCTCTCCCTCTCTTTATATCTCTACTATCACCGCGTCTCTCTCTAGCCACCGGTTGAGGTGTAGGGATATGGGGAGGTTTGTCAATGGGATGGAGGGGAGAAGAAAGCCACATGAAATCTCTCTCTCTCTCTCTCTCTCTCACACACACAAACACAACTAACCAAGGGTAAAACAGTCTTTTGCTCATCTTGAGTTTAGGTTAATCATAGTTTGATTAACTTTTGTCTGATGTAATGAACGACATGGACTCATATATATATAACGACGAAGATGGTAGAGGCTTCTAAGGTAATAGTTGAAATTCAAGAACTAATCAACAATTCGTTAAATTTTTAGGAATTTATATGTAAAAATTCTATGTATTTAAAATAATATTTGACAAACCGGTACAGTATGTTCCGTACTGTAAATACTGGATCGTATCAGTCGGTGATCGGTACAACTACTACGTGGTATGCAATCGGTACACTACTTATATCCCTTTAAAATATTTTGTGTTATCTTATATCAAATTTGTCTTAATAGGTGAGTTGATTGAAGGTGGCCCGTTTTAACCTGATGTCTTTCAATCCTTGCAGAACCCAAGTCTTGACCAACTGAGTTAATAAAAATGATATATAGGTAACAATATCATATCGTACAATACTATACTGGCAAATGATCGATACGAATGGCACGGCTATTCCGCCGATCCCTACAATAAAGAACGTCAAGTGTTTAACGCATCAAAAATTAAAGCACCAACCAGTGGAGACGATGTCTTATTAGGCATGTGGGCCTCCAACCTGATTTTGCATGGGTGGGTGGTTGAAACTCTTGTTGTTTTAAGAACTACATAACCGCCACTAATTTTTTCACCATGTAATAAAAACAAAGGGCGCATAATTGGTTATCAGGTAATTGTCATATGTGCAGACATTGTTAATCGACTTCGTTTTAAACTGGCTGCTGATGACGTTGACAACAGAATACCTGTTGCTGTTTTGTTTCTCATCATATGATGGCCTTTTTGCCACAATGCATGTGGTCAAGCAACCGATATTCCAGGAAGTTAGACTTCTATTGTAAAAGACCAGCAGAAAATGGAACCTCAGACGTTCATGGTATCTATCTAAAATTTCCTCGTTGCCTAGCTAATTAATTTCTAACAACAGAAGAAAAGAACATAAAGAAAGTGTAGCAACCCATCGAACCCACTCCGGCTGGTGAAGAAAAAATCTCTTAGATAGATAGGCATGCTAGGAAATGATCACCACATATACCCTCTAAAAAGATCACTATACCCTCTAGAGTCTCCTCGCACACCTGAGTCAATTATGCACGCAAAATGTGGACCACGTAAATATTTTTTTTGAAATTTTTTTGTGACAAGAGACCAATGTCCCCCTAATAAATTATCGCACAAGACACCTTCATCTGACATTTTAAAAAAATTCAAAATAAAAAGGACGTATTCAAAGGGGTGATCATCAACAGCTAGTTGGAGAAGTGTTACATTTAATCCTCGAGTGATGTGAGCCCGAAATTTTATGACGACGGTACAAAAAAATGTGATTTGATGCTTAGGATAAGACTCGAACTTGAGTGGCCCAATAATCGTTCAGCTCTCCGTACCAATCTGTTAGATTCCCCATTACCAAAAAAAAAGGGGGCTAGAGAGAGGAGGGCCAGGGGGAGATCTTCCTTAAACAAATGGTCAACCCTTGTTTTTATTTTGAGAAAACTTTTCAAAGAATGATATTCCGTCCTAAAATTAGGGGAGAGGTTACCCAATGCATCTAAGTGGGTTCCCTATTCTTATTTTTAAGTTTGAGATAAAAGAGAGGGAAAAAAGAGAAGGATCGAAGATACCCCTAAAATTGTTTTCTGTCCTTGCAAAATGGTAAGATAGGCTTCATCTAGGGAAGTCCAAAAGGATGAAATATCAGCATTAGATACGTACAACTTAAAAGATAGCAAACTCAGAGCAAGACAAGCTGAAATGTCTGAAACAAAACACAAAGGCCCGCATGATAGGAGTAGTCTGTCTACTTCAGAAGGTTGCCTCAACTAAAGGCCGAGCCACTTTGTTCAGTAGTGCGGGCGGCTTTTCCTCCTTATTCTCAGCACCTGAGTCTGGCTTATTTGGGACTCCTCCCTTCTCCCTCATCTTGTCAAGTTTCTCCCTGATTTTCCGTCTTGTCTCTGGCTTGATTCTGCCTGCTTGGACAGGCTCAGTCACAAAGAAGTTGCCCACAAGAGAAGCAACCATACAACATGACATGGCATCCCTACGGGAAATGGCATTCTTGAGGTGGGGTTGGTGATTTCTGCTTTGTTCCTGCCAAGAAAACAGACTGTCACTGGCTCAATGGCATTGAAAAGGATGTTGTGAACCGTGTTGTCATTTGTCAGATAAAGAATGTATCACACTCATGAACAAGTTGTAAAAAATATGAAAGTTTCATACAATGAACTTAAGTATCAACCAAAACACCAAAATGGATAGAAGTTTTTGATGTGGGAACTGAAAACCAAAGTGGATTCCGGATAGAAGTTCTGCCAAAGATGTCCTATGTCTTAAAATTGTGTGCCCCATAACCCTATCATGCTAATTTTGCGGAATCCTGACCACTGGCTTTAACAGAGTTCACAAGCTTTCTGATTTTCCCCATTAGTTCAGCTGCTTGGAAGACATTCCATTGCACTTCCCTGATTTTGCAGCTGCACTGTTACAACAATTTGTATTAAAAAAAACTAAATAACCTACTTGAATATGCCAGAATCATGTGAGGGTGTAATCTGCTCAAGGTAAGCCTCATTGATGCACTTAAGCTGTCCACATGGTTTTAGCTGAGCCTGTCTAGCGCGCAATGTGTTCTTTCATGGACACATTATTTGTTATTTGAATTTGGACAAGGCAAGCAGCCTCCTCCATGTGTCCTGTCCTAACGTTATTATCCCAATTAATGAGATCGTAGACTCAAAGCAGGTGATGAAAATGGTCGGAAAGTAAGGGCGCAAGTTAAAACCAAGAAAAAAGCACCATTTAGGACTACAATAAAAAACGCAGATCTTAGAAAGCCGGCTTTGGGAAAAGGATTTTCAAGATCCACTTTTCATACTGGTTTTACTGGCAAATGAAATCAATGTTTTGCAAACAAAACCAGTTTGCAAACTTCCCTTTCAGATGATTAAAGAAAAACAAACATCATGTTCATGCTCGATGCCAAGTACTACTAACAGAATTTGAAGAAACAATACAATGAGCTATGCAGCTTCTTACCAACAAAGCAGTAGAGAAAACCCATACTCCCAAAAACAAAGTGACAATGCCCAGCAATCAAGGAAGCATATGATTTTTTCCCGTCAATAATTGCATTTCAATATGATAAATATATGTGAATATGCAACAATGACCAGAAAAGAAACAAAGCGACGGCATCAGTGGGTTTTCTCATTTCCCCCATCTCTCTCCCTTCCCCTGTTGCTCTCTTTGTAATATTTTTCGTCTTCACCATTTCCAATATTCTTCTGTTCAAAACCTCCAGATACAGGCATAGCATTAAATACCAGAGAGATCTAATAAGAAAGCACAGCCCATCAGAATTAGAATAAACTCAAGTGTTACAAAAAGAGTACTGCATTAAGGATGGAATCCTTTCAGTAGAGAAACATATCCAGAATGATCAGTCTAGGTATCAGAACCCTAAACAATCTTTTAGTGGCAGAAGAAGAGAAAAGCCTCAAGACAACCTAATCAAAGGATCCTTTCTGTGGCCATCACACATGCCCCTACTTCCACTGACTCTCTACCATACTTCACCTTAACTGATTCCACATTAAATATTTATTCGAAAGCAACCAACTATCATGACAATGATCACTTACCATTAATAAGCTGAATAATCACACATACTAAACTCAGATATGAAATTAATAGTACAAACATTTAAACATGATATAAAGTCAGCCTATGAAGAGGCTAAAATGGTTAAAGGTCAGAAAGTAGTGAATTATGGAATAGATTGTTGGATTGCCCCCAAGATCACACCCGAGTTCCAACCCAAACTAGGTGCATTCTCCAATTCCTACAAAAATACCAGATTTCCAATCTTGAATTCGTCAAGAGTTCTATGACAACAGGCCTCTAAAACCAACACCAAGCTCTCATCTTTTTGAATACCCAGAATAGAGGAACCCCACAGGGACACATCCCCACTTTACATAGAGAGAGAGATGGGGTGCGGGAGTCACCGGATGAGGGTGTTGGTGTGAAATGGTGGGAAGGGGTGTAGAAGGTGTTGATCCAGTGATAGGGTCATCCAGTGGGAGGTGTGATCGGACGGAGGCTTGTGGGTGCCATCCGGTGGCAGGTGAGGGTGTGATCCAATGGGAAGAGAGGGATGTTAACCGCTGGGAGTTTGGGATGGGTGTGATCCGGTGACACGGAGTGTGGTGATCCGGTGATGGGCATGTGGGGGTGCTATCCAGTGAGAGGGTCATCCGGTGGGAGGTGGATGGTCATCTGGTGGAGAGAGGGCATGTGCCATCCGGTGGGGCTCCTCACCAGATAAGGAGAAAGAGGGAGAGAGAGGTGGTGGTCCAGTTCATTCTCTTCTTCCTTTCTCTCTTCTTTTTTCTTCTTCTTCTTCTCCCTCTCTCTTCTATTTTTTTCTATCTATTTTCCTCTTTTCTTCTTTTCTCTTCTTTTTACATCAGAGCCTCCACACTCCGGACTACATCTTCGAGGACGTCGATAGCTCACTCAATTTTATATTCAATTCGTTCCTTAGAATGTAAATTCATGATGGCACGGTGCCGTGTGTAGGATGCGGCCCTACCATCACCAGGTCAAAATTTAGCCGTCGGGGCCTCTTGCTTTGTTTCTTCTTATTCTTCTTCTACCGAAGGCTTACTGTAAACGTGAAAATTTGACTGTCCACAAATGCCCCCCACCCGCAGGCAGCGCGAGTGAGGGACGAGAGAGCGGGGCCTGCGGGTGCAATCCACTTTGAGAGATTGGTCATTCCGGTCAAGAGAGTGAGCTCGTAGATCAGAATCGGGAGAGCGGGCTAAGCAAGCCAAAATTGAGAAGTAGGCTATGAGGGCTGACCTTTGAGAGAGTGGGTGTTACAGACCAAAGGATATTGGGCATCAAGCCATAGAGGTGAGAGAATATTGTGATAGCAAGCTTTTAAGGGTCGAGGTTGAACAAGCAGGCCATAAAGGCCGAAGTTGAGAATATGCTACATGAGCCAAAAGTGAGGGAGTCAGCTATAAAAGTCAAGACTGAGGAAGTAGGCTGTAAAAGCCAGCAATTGAGAGAGCAAGTTATGAAAGCCAGAGTCGAGAGAACAAGCTATAAAAGCCAAAATTTGGCAAATCAGGTTGCGGGAGCTAAGGGATATCAGGGAGCAGGCTATGGGAGCCAAAGTGATAAGGGACGGGTACGTGCATGGGAATGTCGACGGCGGCATCCGGTGTGAACCTGTGAGTACAGTCTTATGGCACTACGCTCCACGCAGGGAGGGGATCATGTGGATGGGAATAATTAATACAAAACTACCCTCACGCAGGAGGGGGGGCACGGGGTAGGGAACAGGGGCCCACTGCCCAACACACAGTCTTGTCAGATAGAATCGAGATGAATCTCCAAGTACGCTGTGTACGGGACTCCGAACGAGGTCCTTCTTGTGCTAAATGGTTTCTGTAGAAGTGTAGTTGCTCTTCGTGAAGTTTCACGTCGATCCGAGGTCACGGGAGGGCGGGGCAGGCCAGAGAAGTCAAACTGCGCAGTTTTGCCTTGCAGGGCAGGTTGGCGTAGTCGTAGGGCCAGCAGTGGAACTCTCGTTGTAGACCTCCAAATGGGGCAGGACCAGTGTGGTTGGATAGAGGACTGGTAGTTCTACTCTCAGAGCACGTCGCTGGTCTCAATCGCTTCTGTGGTGAGACTCTATTTTCTGGGCGAGCAAATAGATAGGGGCAGGATGCTCAGGGTGGTACGCCCAGCACGGAGATCGAAATGTGATGAAACCACTTGGGTTGGTTTCAGGATGTCGAGAGGTACACCTCCAAAGAAGGGCTCGACCAGAAGATCGATAGAGAGGGCGTGGAGCACTCTGCTACTCCGCTGCTAGTCCTGGGTGAACTGGTTCGCATGGACTCTGCACAGTTGCACGAGAATGGGCGCCGCGATATGTGCTGATGTCGAAATGATGCGAAACTATCTCTGGAGTGAAGAGGACTCGGAGAAGAACAAACTCACAGAATGGGGTTTGTGCTGATTCTCGCCGTGGGAGTCAGTGTATCCTTTGCAAAACGAGCCTCAGGTTCTGTCTCAGATCTGCAGGCAACTGAGCAGAGATTTCTTCGAAGCCGAGGGTGTGGACGATGATGGGGGCTCACGGTGGGTCCGTGGATGAGCCTGGAGGGTGGGGGTGCATGGATGATAGTGGGGAAGAGGGCTAGAAGGGGGGGCAGGGGCGTGGGTGGCTGGGTGGGGCGGCTAGGGTTAGGGTGCTGAGTTGAGATTATCTACCAAATCCATTGAATTATTGATGCAAAACAAAAATGAGTACTTGATTATTTTTTTCTTTTTTCTTCTTTTTTCCTTTCTTTTCTTTAAAAAAACATTTTTCTCTGTCAGGAGGAGGATAGAGGGAAGAAGAATGAGAGAGCGAAGAGGAGGGATGGAGTTCACTTTACAGAAGAGAGAGAGAGAGAGAGAGAGGGAAGGGACAGAAGGGGGGCTGCTCAGAGAGAGAGAGAGAGACGGGAGAGGGGGCATTGGTGTGATGTTCCGGTGGTGTGTGCAGATTGCACGATCGGCGGGAAGGTGGCCGGGCGGCGGCGGCGGCGGTGGCCAGCAAGCACGACAGCGGAGGTGGTGGAGGTGGCCCGACTTGCAGGGGTTCGTGAGGGCGACTGCTGCGGCTGCTGCACCATGATAGGAAGAGGACCGATGGCTGCCACCGGCGGAGACGCTGGGCAGCGGAAGCAATGTTGCTGCGGCTGGGGGCATTGGACAGCGCGGGCGGCGTGTCTGCGAGCTGCAGGCAGCAGTGGCCGAGGACGTCGACGGACTGGGGGAGCTGGAGCAAAGTCGGATGGCCGACAGGGTGGCTAGAAAGGAGCCGGTGTTGCTGACTGAAGACAATGGCGGCGGGGTGGACGCAGGCGGCGGCAGCCTTTTGCGGCAGGGGCCTCTGGTGGTGGGAGCAGCGGTGGGTAAGGAGGAGAAAGTTGGAGGAAGGGGGACTAGGGTTCCGAGAAAGAACGGGTTCGCGATGGCGAGGTAGTTGAGAAGGGGAAGGAGGAGCTCCGCTGGGCGGAGTCTGCTCGGTCAGGGTGGTTTCTGCAGGAAGTTGAAACATGGGTGACAGTGGAAGGCGGTGCAAAGGGCTGTTCACGGGGCTGGGCTCACAAGCAGCGTGGCAAGGTGGAGGGAGGAGGACGGAGGGGCGACGGGCTTCCTCTGAAGCTGCAGAGGTAGGAGGATCTCGGACGAGAGAAGAGAGGGGGACGGCGTGTTCTCTGGTGATGGTGGTAGGGTGGAGGGAGGGCAGAAAAAGATCTTGTGGTTGCAGAGAAAGAGTGGGAAGGGAGGAGTGTGAGCAAGTTCTATTAGGGGATAGAAGAGAAGGCAGGAAGGGACAGTGGAGGTCTCGATGAGGGAAGGAAAGGCAGAGGGATGGCGGTAAGAAGAAGGATAAGGGGCCCTCTCACTCCACCTCCATCAGCAAGGAACAAGCTCTCACAGCTTAACAAAGGGCTCTTTCCATTCATTCAACATTGCTTCAAAATGGAGGGATACAACTCCTTTTAAGGAGAAACCCCTAATCTAAGACTTCCTTTGGAAGGAGAAACCCATCTAGGAAATACAAGAGATCCACTATTCCTAGGAAATACAAGAAATCACCATCCATCCTCCTAGGAAATGTAGGAAATCCTAAATCCTCTAGAACGTCCTACAAGTACCTAAAAAGATTTTAACATAGAAAATGCAAACTATCCTAATGATATATGCACTAACATAGGAAAAATAGAAGACTACAAAATACTACAAACATTAAATAATGAAGATCTTCTGTGGCCGGATCTTAGATCTTGACACTGCCGGTTCACTTGCGCCTGGTCGAACTTTTGGATCAGACCGGTGTCCTCATCAATTATTCGGCCAAAGGATGATAGAGGAAAAACCATCGTCCGTCTCCCGACGATCGCTGGCCAGCTTAATCGTTGGCAGACAGGTATCCGGAGCACATTGTTATGGTCCTCCCATGGGCAAATCACTGTTTTGAGATACTGTTAGAGCAAACTAGTGGGGAAATGGGTAAGGAGGAAGGTCATCTTCAGGGACCACGGGATTACCCGAGAACATACTTGAGGTATCGTACCCGGAAGACTTTCCCGAACCTCTTTGACCCGGATCCGCCTCAAAACAGGCCTTATCGGATGTTGTTCGGTTCACGGTTGCCCAGTACTGTGTCTCTTCCCCACCCAATGCAAGGATGGCAGTTTCAGTTTCGATTTCGGTTTCGACCGGTTGGTTTCGGATCATCCAGGGCTAAAACCAATACGTTTCGGCTGAACGTATCGGTGTCGGCCGAAACTGCCATCCATGGCCCAATAGCCCTGACGGCTCCCTGGAACATGAACCACCGATCTCCTCGGCCCTCGCTCCCTGTCTGCTGAAAGAACATGCCTCGAAACCCTACTCTAGATCTTTGTGCACCCCACTCTCGGTTTTCTCCAAGCTGCTGCCTGCCAAAGCTCCTAACTGAGGGTCTTGCATGTACGTCAAACTTGCATCTGCCGCTGGTGTCATGATGACCCCTCTTGGAAGCCAACCAGACCCTCCCCCTGTCTGCTCCCCCTTGGAATTCTGGTTCTGACGCAGACTCGGTGTTTTTCAAGTTTTACAACTCAAGTCACCATCTCCTGTCTTCTTCTGCATCACCTGTATCTCTGGCTCCCCTGTTTTGGCTGAGCTGTTGCAATGGAGCTTCCTGAAGCATGAAGCAACCTCTTCTCATTCCTAGTCCATGGACTGACTCTGTGCACTTGGACTTTGCTCTCCCAACTCCACAATAATTAAAATACAGTAGTTCTTCCCCCCAACTCTGACCAAGACCCCCTTTGGTACCTGCAGCAAAGACTCCACTTCCGCAAGTAACTTTTTTGCAAACGTCAGATCATTCCCATAAAGTGTCTTCTTATATACCCTACTCATCTCCCCAAATGGTGAAACTATACTATGGAAGGTCTCCAGGTTCCACAGATTAGAGGAATACCAGACAGGCAGCACCACAGGAGTTTGCCAGGTGGAAGAACCTCAGTTGCAGTGTCCGTGGACCACGGTTTCCAGATAAGGCAGTAGTTTTCCCTGTGAATCGTTTTCTTACTGAGGCACCACTTCAACCATTCAGACTTTGGAAACCAGACTAAGAGGTCCTCACTCTTCAATGCCCTGATCCACCATTTCAGAAATTCTGTTATTGTTGCTACCTTGTCCTCTACCTTCCCCTTGTCCATCATGACCTGTCTTTCCTTTCCCTGCAGCTGGTACTCCTTTGGTGTGCTGGCCTGCTGTTCCTTGCTCTGGCTAAGCTCAGTCAGTGTTCTGCCCTTCTCTGCTGTGTGGTACTCCTTACAACCCCACCTTCTGTGCCCAATGCCTCTACACTGCAAGCACTTCATTGCATTCCTACAAACTCTAGCCCAGTGACCTTTCTCTAAGTATCTGATACACACTTCTTGTTGCACTGGCATCACCTTCCCTCTCTTCTCTCCACCAACCCCTCTATAACCAGAAGAGCTGGCTATCTGGTCTCCACTTCTCTGGCCTGTAGTGTGATTCCTGCTCTTCCTGACCAGCTTCCATTTGTCTTCACAATTCTTGTCCCTGCTTCCCACTCTCGCTACTTTTGATTCTCCCATTTCATCCCTCTCCCTCCCACTCTCTCTTCGTTTGGCTCTCCCCATTCTCCCATCTAATCCAAGTGACTACTCCAATTTGGGCTTTGTATGTGTGTGTGATAGAACAGCTTTGTCTTTGTTTGTGATCGAATCAAGGATTATGCCAAGATTTTTGGAGAGTGGATCATTAGGGTTCTTTAAGTTTGAACTAGAGGCGAGCACCTAGGCGAGGAGGCGAGGAGGCGCAGCCACAAGTCGCCTCGCTTTAGCCCCAATCACCTTGTCCCGGCCCAGTACACGACTGACCTGCTTCCGCCTGCCTCGGCCAGGCCCATGTGCTCAGCCCGCTCCGCATCCTCTCTCTCTCTCTCTCTCTCTCTCTCTCTCTCTCCCTCTCTCTCCCTCTCTCTCTCTCTCCCTCTCTCTCCCTCTCTCTCCCTAGTCTCACACAGACAAATGATCATATATTTATTGACGGATCAGACGGTAGAGATGTGTGTGTTGGGTTTGTGACGCGTTATAACATAATTAAGACATGCTCTCACCCATGCTAATTATATAGTGTTGTCCTGCCAAGCTGAGCTGAAACCAGAACAGAGGCCACGGAAAGAGTTGTTGGGACGTCCCTGGGGAGGGAGACACGGATCGGATGGCTCGGCGTCCCAAATCTTTTAACTAACTCATTGGATCTGATCCTGGCAGAGGGTAAGGATAGGACCGAATAATACGTTACGTACTGTGAAGCTATATATAAACACGTCACGCGACGCATGCATCACCCCAGCACTCGAATTGGTAAGCACAAATTTAAGTTATCCATCATTAAACCAAGCACCAGCAGAGCCTGCTCTGTGAGTTGGCCTGTTAATTTGCGACAGCACGTACACAGGGTGCTGTGGGCGACGTCCTCTTTTATTATTTATCGACGTCCAAGCTTTTGTGTGGCTTCCAACAGCTCATGTCTCATTGATCGTATGTATGTGATATAATGATATATACAGAATAGTAATGGAAGGGGAGGGCGTACGTGGCCGGGAAGGAAGGGTCAACGAAGGTGACTTGGGTGGTGTGTGCAAGGAGGTACCTAGCTGTCGATGGAGATGCTAAATGAGGCCAACAGCTGTTTTGCGCAGCCCCACTTGGTTTTTGTAGTAGAAATCTTTCAATGAGATGTGCTCCGTGGGGGGTTCTCATAGCCATAGGTGGATGATCTCATGGCTACCTACGTAGAAGTAAGGTTTACCGATTCGGTGATCTATATGTTGGATTGAGATCTCTATGATCTGATATAATACACTCGAGTAATAGTCAGACTCGCACTGACTCGCTAGCGCCATTCTCCATCTCTTATCTCCTCTCTCGTCCTCTTCCTTCCAAAATTCTCGAATGATGTCCTACAATAAAGTCGGATCTCCGTCGCAAACACCGTCAAGTTATGGTGTCACCTCACGTCACGTATATTGCCTCCCTTCAAGGGGGGAAGGGGGGCTCTAGATCGAGAAAAAGGTGGATGGCAACGAGAGGAGATCCGGCGACAGTGTAAAGGGGGAAGAATTATGCTGGCCTTGGAGAGGATGAGCGAGAGGAGGATAAAGAGGAGGCTCGACCTCGATCTGATACGACTGATCATATCTCAATTTTTCATAGATCTGAGTAGATCTGCCTGAATCAATCCGACTCGAACCGAGTCAACGTAAGAATTAATGCAGGTGCAGCCTCCCTTGCCTTGTGAAGGCGGGGACTTCTTGGCACCATTTAAGACGTGGTCTCTCCGGATCAACAAAATAATATGTGTGGGACGTATTGTTCGTGAATCATTAATGCATCAAAAACTAGCTTCAGTGGAACGTAATATCCCATCAACCAAGAAGACAATGTGCCCTTCTTGAGAATCAAGTAACTTTATGACATGCCCTAAAATATAAGGCACTCCTCATGAAATCTTCCGTACAATGATCCCATGAGCGTGCTTTTTATTTACTTGAAAATTGATCACCATGTAACCAAAACTTCCAAGATTGATGGGAGCATTGAAAAATCACATGTTCTTTGGTATCTATGCAATGTGAGAACACATATCAACCATATCCTATCAAGATTTACATGGGGAGGTCATTAACACTTTGCTAGCTCATAAAGCCTTAGATAAAATATGCATGAAATACATTCATCAACCTTAAGAGCTAATGAAGAGATGTGCATGAAAATCTTGAACATTCCTTTGTATTGCCAAGACCAAATGATTATGAATCCATATAATGAATATGCATCATTAAAGTCACATTCATCAAATTTCAAGTTAATAGGTTGAGTACTTTTCAAGCCTAAAAATCTTATGAAGAAAATACATGGAAATACCCAACCAAGACATTGAAAATCTATTTGATGAATGCATGAATTATGGAAGGAGTTGATGCAATGCAATGTGTGAGTCAACTTCCCTTTAGAAGATGAACTTCATTGATGCACTCCATTGAGTTCCAAGCATGAACATAGATTTGATCCTGCAAATCAAGATATTCAAAGCATGAGTTCCTTAATCACCAAGGATTCATGACTTTCAAGTGAGAACCTTGAAGTCATCTTTTCACTCATCAATCAAAATTATAAACATATTGCTCAATGAACCATATATAAACACAAGCACAATCATTTTGATATCATTAAAATCAAACACTAAATACCAACTAGGGGATACAACATCTTTAACTCACGGAAGATCTTTCTCCTCTAGCCCTTCGTAGTTCTTCTCTCTATTTGCCTCCTCTTCTGTTCTTCAGAGAAGAAGGTTTATATATGTAGCAGAGAATCACCCTTCACTTAAAATCTGATCCACACCCAACATAATTCATTGGTCCAAGTGGCAAGGAAAATATTCTGACAATTTGGTTCTTCTAGAACTCAGCAACGTGGATTGAAATTTGTGAACTAAAGATTTATCTGGCACGTGATTCTTTTAAGTTGTTCACGAGCTTGGTCATTCCATTTATCACTCAACTGATGTATTTTTACCATTTTGGAACTATTTTTCACCTTTAACATCTATTATTCACCCTTAGTTTCCTCAGGCCGTCGCCACATCTCATGATGTTGAAGATTGAGTGAAGCTGCGTCGATGCAACTGGTTGATGCGTCAATGCCGTGTGAATGTAGAGCTAAAGGATTCAAATTTAGGCATTTGACTAGGTGCATCGATGCAGTTCCTTGATACTTCGATGTGGTGGAGTTTGAGTTCTGGTTCTTGGCTTGGTGCGTCAATGCACTATACCGTTATGTCGATGCTCCGATGAAGATTGAATGCTGGAATACTTCTGGGAACATGACTGCGTCGATGCAGTACTCTGTTGCGTCGATGCTCCAATGAAGACTAAACTCTGGAAGTTGCTTCTTTGAGCATGATTGCATCGATGCAGTGGTGATCCTGCTTCGACGCTTTAATAGTAAACAAAACACTTGTTCTTTTGACTTCTCTTCTGGAAATTCCACTTTGTTTCTAAGCAAATTGATCTGTCATTCCTACAATTGGTTAGAGAATCTTTTAGTCAATGAGCACATGCATTTAAGACTTATTGACTTAACTAAAGAACCATATTGTACTATCATCATGAAAACATACAAAATGTAACATTCTCCCCATTTTTGATGATGGCAACAATATGGGTTATTGAGTTTTATTGGTGCTCCAAAAAAATTCATCTTCCTTGAGGAATAGTTGGACAATCAAAGATCTGAAGGAAGAACATGATACCAATCAGACAAAACAGACAAGAAGACTCCAATTACTCCAACTTTCTAACAGACAACTATCTCCCCCTCTCACCAACTTCTCCAACAGTCTTGATTCTACAAGGCAAGGCAAAAGGGACATCTTTCTATCCCGCTTTGACATCATCAAAAAAAATGGTGGCAAAGAGGAACAATTGTTATTAAGAGAAATCAGATACAGTAGGTTCACAGATATAAGAAGTGACATACCCATCTCTTAAGGGATTAAGTGTGGTAACTAAAATTAGCTTAGATATTTCAGACTGATAATCTAGAGAGACAAAGAAGAGAGAACTTGAAAATTATCTCCATACAGGAATAAGGAGAGTGAGTAAAGTGTCATATAAATGCCGTGAAGGTTCTGCCTAAAAGCTATACTAGTTAAATTTTCAGAGACTCTACAAGTGAAAATTTTCTAGCAATATTGAGGACAAACAAACCACACCATACTTTGCATTGGGGCTTTGAACACTTTCAAAACTTTTTTCTTAATAAGCTTCTTTTTCCCATTGAGCAATGTGGTTGAACCTACACCTTTTTGCATGAGGAGATACATTGGTTAGCTGCAGGAATCCCCAGTTACTTAGGGTGGTAACCTTATTGCCTCTCTAAGGAGAACAGAGTTAATAGTAGAAATGTCCTTTTACATGAGGCACAACACGTCTTAGGTGAAGTGACCCAGTTACTTAACATTCTATGCCATTGCTCTACCATGGTTTCATTAGCCCTGTCTTTTAATTAGAGTGAGCCTGTGCACCGGCAGGTAACCCCCACCCTGGCGGCTTCGCCGCCTGTCCCTCCCCACAAGGGGAGGGCTAACAGCCCCCCGCCACCCTCGGCGCCGACATCGCCCCACCGCTGGCCAGCATCTCCGCCAGCGCCTTCAGCGTCGGATCCTTCTTGCGCCGCAACAGCTCCGCCGCCGTGCGCCCTTCGGCATCCGGGATGTCCCCCCGCGCACCGTACCGCGCCAGCATCTGGAAGTGGGCAGCGTCGCTGCTCTTCTTCAGCATGTAGTGCAACGCGGTCATGCCCTTGGAATCGCGCACGTTCGGGTCGGCGCCCAGCTTGAGCAGTTCCTCGGCGGCGTCGAAGTGGCTCCATTGCACGGCGCCCAGCAACGGGCTCTCGTCCACCGAGCTGTCCTCCAGGTTCGCGCCGTGCGCCACCAGCAGGCGGATCGCCTCAAGGTCGCGGTTGAAGGCGGCCGCCCACAGGCAATAGTTCGGGTTGGCGCCGCGCTCCAGCAGCCAGGCCGCCAGCGTCAGGTTGCGTCCGCGCGCGACGCAGAACCACACCGGTGTCGCCTGCCAGGCCCCCTCGGTGAAGGCCACGCCGTCCAGCGGCAGGCCCGCCGCCAGCAAGGCCTCGGCCGTGCGCACCGAGTCGTCCGCGTCCCGGCCGGCGCCCGCCAGCGGCGTCGCACAGGCCAGGTGCAGCCAGTTGCGCCCCCGCTCGTCGCGCCAGTCCAGCAGTTCCGGGCTCTCGGTGAGCGCCGCGGCCACGGCCTCGGCGTCGAAGGCCTTCACCAGCGCCTGCATCCGCGTCTTCGACACCACGGCCTGCCCCTCCGCTCACATCGCCGCGTGATACTGGAAATCCACCAGGAACACCCGCTGGCCCGAGCCGTGCTTGGCCGTCTTCAGCAGGTCCACCACCCCGGCGAAGCCCGACCGGCGGGCCAGGTCCGGGGTGATGTCGGCCAGGGTGATCTCGCGGATCGCGGTCACCTCGATCGCGCCGTTGCCCAGCGGATAGCGGCCGCCGACCTTGACCCGCGGCGACTGCCAGATGCGCACGCTGCACGTCACCTCGCCGCGCATCACCGGCTCGCGCAGTCGCTTGGTGAAGGTCATGGGCGTCCCTCCGATCGGTGGCGAAACTTACCCGGCCAGCACGGCCCGTCCAGAGAACCGTGCCAGAGAACCCTGTTTGCCAAACCGCAATTCCGGCGTATGAAGACCGTCCGTTTGGAGGACTGTTCCGTGATTGTGATCATCGACGGCTGATGACTGTGCCGTGGCCCTGACGGGCTGCGCCATCCGCCCACTGACGATCAATTCTGCCGCCTGGCGCCGATCCGCGCCGGCGCGCGACCATCGGAACACATCATGCCCCATTCCCATTCCGCCGCCCCCGCGGGGGCGAACGCGCCTGCGTCCGCAACCCCCTACCCAGAGCTCAACGACGTCCTCGCCCGTCTGGTCGACGGCGCCCAGCAGGTCCTCGGCGACACCTTCGTCGGCGCATACCTGCAGGGCTCGTTCGCGCTCGGCGACTTCGACGAGGCCAGCGACGTCGACGCCCTGATCGCGGTCGCCGAGGACGTCGCCCCCGACCGGCTGCCGGTGCTGCAGGCCCTGCACGGGCGGCTGTTCGCCCTGCCCTCGCCCTGGGCGCAGCGGCTGGAGCTGTCCTACGTCCCCGTCGCCATCCTGCGCCACAAGGACGGCCAGCCGCGCGACCCGCCTGGCGAGCCGCGCGCCGGCGACTGGGCCGACCCGGCCACCAGCGGCCTGCCGCCGGCCGCCTATCCGTTCTGGTTCCTGGGCAACGGCGCGCGGGAGCTGGTGCGCTCCGAGCACGACAACAGCCAAGTCGTGCGCTGGGTCACCCGTGAGGCCGGCATCGCCCTGGCCGGCCCGCCGGCGGCCGACCTGATCGACCCGGTCGCGCCCGAGGCGCTGAAGACCGAGGTGCGCGAGGTGCTGGCCAAGGTGCTGCATCGGGTGCTCGACGACGGCCTGGCGCTGGACCAGGCGTGGCTGGCGGCCTTCTTCGTCACCTTCGCCTGTCGCGCGCTGCACAGCCTGGAGACCGGCCGCGTCACCTCGAAGAAGGCCGCCTCGGCCTGGGCGGCGCGCGCGCTGGGCGAGCGCTGGGGCGGGCTGATCCAGCGGGCGCTGGAGACACGGCCGGAACCGCTGGACGCGCGAACGGCGCCGCCGCATCCGGCGGAGGTCGAGACCACCCTCGGCTTCCTGCGGGCGGTGCGGCAACGCGCGGTGATCGAACGCCAACTGGCGCTGAAGCGGGCCGCGCATGGGGTCGGCGGAAACGGGCGCGCGAGCGGACCGAGGCCTGGCGGCGCCATCGGCGGCAAACCCGCGCGCGGCCCTGCGCCGATCCGGCCGGGCGGGCGATCCCCGAATTCGCGTTGAAGGGTCTGGCGGAAGACGGCAGGACCCGCGCCCTGCCGGTGATCTTAGGATTGCTGGGCCGGCCGCACAAGCTGCCGGCCCTGCTCGGGCTGGCCCGGGACAACCTTAGAGACTACGATAGCATCAAGAATTTCTTTACTCGGTATGAGATGTTCGTTGGCCACAATATTCGACGGTGGGATTTACCTAACCTTCAGCGGGTGGTCGGAATTAAATTGCTCGACGAGCATCGAATTGTTGATACGTTGGCAATCGCTTGGTATCTCGAACCTGAAAGAGGCAAGTACGGCCTCGAATCTTACGGAGAAGATTTC
Source organism: Amorphophallus titanum (assembly GCA_024336825.1). NCBI lineage: Eukaryota > Viridiplantae > Streptophyta > Magnoliopsida > Alismatales > Araceae > Amorphophallus > Amorphophallus titanum. Next base: position 66,313,825 of record JANBPO010009603.1, read on the forward strand.
GGAGTTCCTAAGCCAAAGATCGAAGACTGGGACAACCAAACCCAAGAAGACTACGAACACCGATGTGAACAAGATGTCGAGATCAACTGGCTACTCTGGAAGTCCCAATATCGACGTCTGCTAAACCTCTATGACTCCTCGAAGGACCTTTTGAGATTTCTGTCTTATCTGGACTTCAAGATGTACTCTGCTCATCTGGCGGAGGAGTCTAGATGGAAGCTGGATATCAAGGCGGTCAAGAAGAGCATCGAACGTATCGAGAAGGAGCGCGATGACAAAGTATCAGAACTCACGGCTGCCATGCCCAGAGTCCCGATTAGGCGCACTTACAACCCACCTAAAAGACTCTACAACGCAGATGGCGAACTTAGCGTACTTGGCCAGCGTTGGAAGGAGCGCCTTGTCGAAGGAGGTTTTCCTGAAGGACATGACGGACCTGTGGAGCTCGTCGTCGGATATGATGGTCCAAATCCTCAATCACCTGAACAGATTAAAGGATGGCTCTATTCCCTCGGATGGCGACCGCGTACTATAAAATATGACCGAAACAAAAAGACCGGAGAAATCCGAGAGATACCTCAGGTTAACCTCCCGAATGGAGCAGGGCTTTGCGAATCAGTCCTTGAACTCGCAGAGAAGGACGAAGGTGTCCATGCCCTTGACGGACTTGGGGTTGCAAAGCATCGTCTGGGTCTGCTTAATGGTTTCCTTCGCGATGCTGTCAGGATTGGCGATGAATATTATCTACAAGCTTGTGTCGCTGGCCTTACGAATACACTGAGATTCAAACATGCAGAGATCGTCAACCTACCTAAGGTAGAGAAGAAGTATGGAATCGATATTCGAGGTCCTCTTGTATCTCGTGATGGGATGGAATTGTGTGGCTCTGATATGTCCTCACTCGAAGACAGAATCAAGCAGCACTTTATTTTTCCACATGACCCGGATTACGTTGCCGAGCTTAATCGTTCTGATTATGATCCTCATCTCGATCTGGCATTTCTCGCCGGTGCGATAACGAAGGAAGACATGGATGGATATAAGTCTGATATCAAAGAGTGTGTCCTACGAGTTAAACCGATTAGATCGATCTATAAAAATGGCAATTACGCTTGCCAGTACGGAGCAGGAGTTTCGAGACTTGCGATCACTTGTGCGTGCGACACAGAGACAGCTAGACGAGTCCATGAAACGTATTGGAAACGAAATTGGGCAATCAAGGCCGTAGCAGATGAACAAAGAACTAAAGAGCTTGATGGCCAGTTGTGGTTGTTCAATCCGATCAGTCGATTCTGGTATTCGCTCAGAACGAAGAAGGACATTTTTTCGACGCTCGTCCAAGGTTCTGCTGCTTATTGCTTTGACACTTGGCTGCGCTTCGTTGTCTCTAAACGTCCTCAAGTCACTGGTCAGTTTCATGACGAGTTCATTCTAGAAGTTCGTGAAGGACACAGAGATGAAATCAAGAAATTCCTCGAATGGGCAATAGGGAAGACTAATGAATTCCTCAAGCTTAACAGAGAACTCGGAATCTCAATCCAGTTCGGGAAGAGTTACGCAGAGATCCACTGATTATAACTATTACTGCCCGATATGTGATCGGTATCCATGGCAAGAAGAATGTGATTGTGAAAGGAAAATAAATGGTAAGTTGGGGTCGTAAGAGCAAGTCGAATACTAAGTATGTGAAGTTTCGTGGTAAGGCGGTCTACGTCAAGCCATATGTCCCGGACGAGTATAACGGGAAGGAAACTTGGAAGTGTGGTATGACTGTCACGAAGGAAGAGTGGCAGAAGCTCCGTGAGTCTGGTTGTCAGCTCAAGAAGCGATTGGCAGAAGACATTCCTAACATCGACGAGAACACACCTTATGTAGTCTTCTCTCGTGATGCAGAGAAGGAATTCTCGGACGGCAAGGCTTACTTCTGTCCTCCTGTGATCTATTCGGAAGACGGTGAGAAACTCGTCTGGTATGAGCATGACGGTAAGGAAGTCCGACAGTTCAAGGATGAGTCTGATCAGCCTGAACGGATGGGTGATCCTATCATCATTGGCAACGGCTCTGACATCGAAATCACCGCAGCAATCTATCCGGCTGGTTCTTTCGGTCATGGTACTCGACTAGAGAGTATTCGAGTCATCGATCTGATCGAATGGATTCCACCTGAAGATGAAGACGGAAAGAAGACAGACACCCAGTCGTCTGCCCTGAAGAAAGAGAAGAAGGTCGAATCTAAGAAGTCCGAAAAGGAGGCTGATCTTGATGACGAAATCCCTTTTGATTCAGACAAAGAGATCGGATGGTAATCATCTCCCACAGCCCTTAGCCCCTCACCCCTTTACAATCCCATCACCCCTATCCACCCCTACTACACCTATCACCTTCCTACACACCCAGTTCGCTGGCAGCAGTAGAAGCCCAGCTTGTTGAGTCTGCCCTAGGGCCATCCGGCATCCACTGGAGGTGTACCATACATCGACGGAAAGATCTTTAAGTCAGCTTCGACAGCGAGGTGATCCCACCTTCATCCGAGTTCGGGGCTGTTCGGGAGATCCATTTTGATCAAAGTGCGCATCTGGCATCTGTGGGAAGACCAGAGCACCGGTGTAGAAGCTGCTACACCCACACCTCAGCTCCTCTTGGTGGGCTGTTTGGCTGGGGCATTCTCCTACCAGTCCTCCTTCCAACCCAGTCAGCAGAGCCTCATTCGGAGTTTGGAGCTGTCCGTTCCGAATTTTCTCCCCCAGGTGCGCAGGTCAGTCTGCTCAGAACCAGCTCTGACACCCCACCACTGTCCACCCTCTACATTCCTACTCCGACCTCCCCTAGTGCCCTTCCTAGATGGAGATCGAAGAAGACTCGCAAACGGATGCATTCACTTTGGTCCCGTACCTTTTCAACTCCGGGAGTGTTCATGACGGCATCATCTTCCTACTGCTGCGACCTAAGAGTAGTCCCATCCAGAACAGAACACCCCAGTTCCAGTGCCATCCACGGCCAGCCACGACAACGGACTGTTCCCCAAAAATTCTAGAGCCTTCCTAGACCTGTCAGCGGAAGATTAGCATTGGTTTTGGCATCATCTGAGTTTGTTACCGTGTGTGGCGGCGTCAACAGCACCTATCGGTCAATTGTTCTAGAAGCTAGCAGAATCGGTCGAGTGACTTTTTCGATAACCTAGTGTTCTTCTCCCTCACCCTGCCTGGCCGGCTTAGCGCCCCTCCCTATGTGGAGGTAGTATTTTGATATAATACTAAGCCCCCTCCCCTAGTCCAACGCCCCTGTGCGGGGAGTAATGCATGTATTCTTGAACAAGGGGAAGCTTCTACGACACAGTGTACGGGAAACTCACACTTCCCCGTTCGCCCTCGTCTTCGAGCAGAGTTGGTTTCTTCAAACCAACTGGGTAAGCTCTAAACCTTGCTCCATATCTAGTGCTTGTTTATTTAATATCTGCGAAAATTGCTCCCTTGAGTGAGGGAGGGAGCGCCCGACCCTGGAGTGTTCCACTTCGAGCGGTCACCGTGGGGTTGTGTGAGAGAGGGACCTAGTGCCCCAATTGGCACCCAGCCAGCCCCTGAATTGTGGGCATCGTACCTTTGGGAGGGCCACCTTAGCCCTGCTGGCACTCTACCAGCAAGGGACTTGATCCACCACCTCCACTCGGCATCGCCGAGTCACCCCGGGTTCGTGTGTGTGCAACGGTGGTTCGGCCACTTTCGCGGACCTCACTCTTTGGTTGAAAGTGTTTGCGTGATAGGTCCAAGGGCCCTTGTCTCATTGCTGCATAGCCCCCCCTAGCAGTGTCACGTCACAAGGGATGCACAGGGCCTCTGCTTTAAAGCGGTTGATGTAGGCCCGCAACTTTTCCCCCAGAGCCTGCTTGAGTGCCCCTAGCCCTACAATCGACCTTGGAGGTCCGTTCCCGGTGAAGCTTTCCTTGAACAGCCACCCAAACTGTCGGAAGCCGGTGATGCTCCCGGGGGTGAGTGCTCAAAATCAGGCTTAAGCTCCTTAGACCAAGGTGGTCACAAACACTCGCCACTTAATGGCGTCTGTTGCCCCGTGCAAAGTCATCAAGGCGTCAAAGCTGTCGAAGTGATCGGAAGGGTCGCCCAGACCATCGTAGGATTTGAAGGTTGGGAGAGAAACTCTGGGGGAGATCTCGGCCTCTAGGATCTCAGGGGAGAATGGGGGCTGCTTCTCGTCCTCCTTATTCATGGAGCTCTATTGTAGAGCGAGGAGAGAGCGCTCTTGCTTGGCAAATCAGCGTTCAAAGTCCTAGAGTTGGAGGGAGAGCTTCAAATGGGCGTGAGACGGTGCCGGTGGGTTTTGGGTATGCCCATGGTCTTTTCCCTATTGCTCCAGGGTAGAGGTGGCCACCTCCACTAACTGACGAGGCAGCCCAGCCTCGCTCCTTCTTCCATGCAGATGGGAGGAGGCCTCCTGTTCCACAGGCGAGGGCGGAGGTTAAGAAGGACCACTCGCCCCGCTCCAGATAATACAACCTCCTTTAAGAATAAAGCGGCCTCTTGCCATTAGCTGGGAGACTTCTGCCTAGGGGGGGCAACTTGCCCACGAACGATGTGATCGTTCCTCCCTAGCTACCTCGGTCCTTATCAAATCGACGAGGGTGTCCAGCTTAGCATTGAGTGAATGGAAGGCATCCAGCTCCACTGAGGCAGGATGTGTTGGGTGCGAAGCGATGGATTCAGAGGGGGGTGAATGAATCCCCTTAAAAATTATGCCCAATTAAAACTATTCACTCAAATCACTTGAAGGCACTAGAAAATAAATAAGTCGATCAGACACACCCAGTGGCAACGAGCTTATGAGAGGAGTATTACAAATATGGAGCGTTAGTATTATAAAATTATCTTTTGTATATCAACAATTTCTTAAAAATTTGGAACTTTCAAGCTGAGATTTATGTGAATAATAGAAGTTAGTCAATTATGCCTAGTTATTTATTTCTAGTCTTGAATGATTGTGGGGTTTTCCCCTTATTGTGACCCTATTTTCCCGCATTGGGGCATGAGGATCAGCAAATGGAGATTCAGCAGCCTTCGAGCCAACCGTCCTTGGTCACTTCTTCGCCCTCCGGTAGACGTCCTCGGAGATTGGGATGGAGGTATAGACGATGGCTTGAAGAGCAGAGGCAGGCAATAGTAGAGAGCGAGCAATAGTCATCAGCTCGATCATTGTGACAGAGTATAGCCGGAAGCCAGCAGAGTTAGTGTCCGATGTGTGGCATGCTGCATCCAGGTAGATCGTGTTCAATGGTTGGGAGGTGCTATTGGTGTGGTCAGGTGGGACATACGGCACGTAATTGCCTTAAGGGGCCATCCCAGAAGCAACAGCAATCTTTTGATGCAGCGAGACGTGGCTCCCGAGGCGCGTGAGGTGCATGGCCCAAGGTAGGAGTGGAGGCGTCCCACCTCGTGGAAGGTATGCATGTATTTTTGTTTAATTATGTGTTGTGTGTTTTGATTAAATTCTACCATTTTTCCATTTTATTTGTGATTGTGAACACCCTTGAGTGTGAACACCCTTGATTGGGGGCCATGTCATGACGGATGCTAGATTCCCTTGTTTCGACGATGTAGGCAATGTAGAGTTGTGTAGCGAGAGCGTGGTGGAATCATAAATCACAGGCTCCAGGATCAGATTGACGGTGAAAAAATGGAGGATCTTCTGATAGTCAACGAGACCTGGAGGTTCTGTTGCCAATTGTAGAGAGTTGTCTCATGGTACGATGATGTGATGTCCATCCGAGTGGCATTGATTCTCGTGTCATGAGTTGAGACATTGTGAAAAGCTGTTAGGTAAGGATCGTGATCTACGCCAGTCTCTTCCGTGAAATGTGTCGCTTGGCTCATAGTGGAGTTGGTTGGCGATTAAAATTCTGGGCGGATCGTGGCCGATTGGACTAGTTACGAGGCAAGTAGGTGTATGATGCCTGAGTTGAGGAATCTATTACCGAGCCTTGGTCAAGACGGATGGGCTGAGAGTAGATTTGAGACATAAAGAAGTGCTTATAGCAAGGAAGAAGCCCTGGATTCCGATAGAGAGGACGTGATTGACAGGAGAAGCTAATTGAGTTGACTAGCACCTTGATGATTCAGGGATTCATGCGCCTGGTGTTCGACAATCATGGCGTTCGAGACTAGAGAAAAAGTGTTGCAGTGATGAAGAAAAGGAGGAGTTGGATTGGTAGGAATCAGAAATGTTAGGGGTTCGATGCATGTGGTGGCGCCATTGATCGGATTATAGTGTTTGAGGAAAGTGCACTCCTGCTCGAAGGGAAATGTGCTAGGTGATTGTGAGTGGAATTAGAGGTTGTTCGACATGAGCGGATCTGTGACGCATGTGGGCACCAAGAGTTAATCGATATGGTTAGTCGGTAAGAATGGCACTGGGGAGTTGGTAAGCGTTGGATAGTTGGTTCCTTGGTGTGAGAACCCCTAAGAGTAATGACATGAGACAGAGGCCCATGTCATCTCAGCACTGAAAAAGGAGGCTTTCAAGCGTTGCGTTAGTGTGGTTGAGGACCTTGAGAGTTACGCGGGTGACCTCATCATTTCTCCTCCCCCGAGAAGTTGACATTGACTGGATGGTCAGGTTGGAACCTGAGGGAGTGTCCAGATGATGTGCGGCTCACGTGAACAGATAGAGGATGTCCAGGCCGATAGATGTGTCGCTAATGTTTAGAGGGAATGATCATTGGCCCTGTAGAGAAGTAGGAGAGGAGAGTTGGTTAATGAGGCTTGGAGGTGTTCCAGCCTGTGTGATAACTAGCGCTAGTGGCGTAGAGCAAGTGGAAGAATTGTGACCAGCTAAGATGGTTGTATGAGCTTTGCCAATGATGGAATCGTGCATGGTGCTCCTTGTAAGGAGTACTCAACGTCCAGTGGTTGTGGAACCTGGAGTCCTGATTGGACTGTCGTCGAGAATGATTGCTCCATTCGTGATTGGAGTCAGTAATGTGGATCATGCATCTCCTCCGATGTGTGAGGAGGTTAGATGCGGTTGTGCCCTAAAGGTTTTGACATAGCTGAGTTGATGCTAGACTCGTCTGTTTCATTGTGCCTCGCTAGGTCAGAGGATTGGCATGAGTTGATGGAGCGATAGGGTCACGTTGAATGTGGCGGTCTGGTAGTGTCCTTTAAAGGATGCCTATGGATAGTAAGGATGGTTGTGCTAGATCCGTGGAGATCTTACCAGCTGTGAGCTTCTCCCCCTGTGAGTTAATGCATATTGTCCCAAATTTCGAGGATAAAATTTTTATAAAGGGGGAGGGCTATAACAGCTTTTGGTCTCGGATCCTATTTCTGTGAGTCACGGATTGTCTAAAAATATCTCTGGTTTTCACTCTTGAACCTCTACAACTTTTCTGAAGAATCTAAGTTTAGATTCAGAGGTCTACTATCTGGTCAACACTGATTTACAGGAAAATCAGTTTCTACACCTGCAGATCTGACCCTGTTAACATCAAGCTTCAAAATTCGCCCAATAGAGTCACTGCATCGGCAAATTTTTTTGATGTCCACAAGGTTGAAGTACTTCGGATCAGCTTTCCAACGGCACTGGTTTCGTCACAATCTGACATCAGTGCTGGTCACAGCCAGCGATCCTTGTCGGGTCGCGCGCCTGAAAACAGAAGTGAAGGTCTGTGGGCAGCCACTCCCAAGTTGGGAGATCGGAGCCGATCGGCCTCTGACCGGTGTCTCCGGCTGACCACCCTCCAGGGAAGCACGCCACCAGGGGTCCCCATCACAGCGGGCCCCACCCCACCAGGTCAGGAGGTTGGAGCAGGTCGTGGGCCCCACGGACCCGTAGAACGCGCCATCCGGACAGTACAAACGCGGCTTTCTGCACCGACGGAGGCGACATCAAGATGCTGCCCGTCAACCCAATTAGCGTGATTCTCGGGCCCCACATGTGACCTTTTACCTCCCTGTGTGGAGTGGGTCGACTCATTGTAATTGCTGTAATAATTGTTAATCGGGAGTCCGCGATTGGCCAGGGTCGTCCTCCCCACGTCGAGAGCGTGGTGGTATCGTACTCGCCCCTTGCTCGGCACTTTACTTATTCGTATATACTTGTTTATGCCACTGCTAGAGAGCATGCTAGGATCGTAGCCCATTTAAATTGTTATATCACCGCTGTTGCGAGAGAGAGCGAGACCGTCCCGTGACCCGATCCGGGCACGAGAGTGACTAGATTACCCAACTCACTGCCGGTTTCTCAACCGTGCACGTCTGTACGCTTCCCTCGATAAGGGATGATCGCGAGTTTGCATAGAGTCCAGGGTCGCATTCCAATTGGAGTCGTGTCCATGGTCTGTCCCGCATCACAAGGACTGGAGAAGGTAAAAGAAGGAAAGGCGCCCGTCATTCCGGCCGCCATACCAAGAAACATGCCGACTCACAAGCCGGCGAAACTGAAACAGGTTTGGGTTCCCAGGGAAGCCCAACCCGTGGTGCTTGTGCAGGAAGGGCCCAGTCGCTCCCGCTGTGCAAGGGGTTGAAGAGACGAAATGGTCGAAGAAGCGGCCAGGATCCGCCAAACGGTAGCTGTTGCACCAGAATTGCTCGAAAATGCCCGTCACCGACGTCATGGGCACCGTCATCATGCTGACTGCCCGATGTACGCGGATTACACCCATCATGGTGTCACCACCGACACTCAACTACCGGCTGCTCTCCCTGACCAGGAGTGGGAGGGGATCGAGCAGGCCATGAGAAACTACCTTCGGGGCCCGGGCAGTACTCCCTTGGGTCGCCAGAGATTGCTGGGGGCAGTGGCCTCCGCCTTCCAAGAAGAAGAAGAAGCTCGGTCCCTACCTAGCGCGGAGTCGAGGAACCAGTCAGAAGAGCGACGCCAGTCCCTTGTGTGGGAGGAAGCGTCGTCCCGACGGTCGGTTTTCGACAGGCTGGTGTTCCCGAGCAGGCCGTCCGGGAGAGCAGGAAGAAGAAGCAAAGGCTGGAGAGTCTTCACCTGTAACATGGCAGGATTCTCTAGTCGATACGGGGCTTTACCTATTGACCCTGAGAAAGTGGCCAGGCTCGCTACCAAGCCCGGTCCTCTCACCAGAAGAAGAAGAGTGGCAAGCAAAGTGGCGCGGGCAGGTGTCGAGGCAACCTCCCCCAAAGATCCCCCCGCAGCCTTGACGGCCAATGTTGTCACCACCGGGGGCACGAGTAGCGGACCCTCTACATCATCCAAGGACGTCCCGACCGAAGAGACAGGCGTTATGCCCACTCGCTCTGCAACTGACCCCGCCATGCTAGGCATGATCCAGTAGTACCAGTGGGAGATCAAATTGTTAAAGAGACAACTCAGCGAAAGGAATGCCTTGCCCTCGACGTCGGGGCAGACCTAGGTTTTACCAGAGGCACCTGGGGCAACAGGTAGTCTTCTGAGGTAACTTTACAAGCTATGGCATTCGCACCAACCCCCAGCTTCCCTGTAGGCATTCCCCTACAACAGGCGCAGTACCCAGCCCCGTCGCAGAGCCCGCCTCTCCAGGGGTTTCCTACGACCCCTCGGGCGACGGTGCTGACCACTCTGGCGGCACAGCCCGCCCATTTCTATCTGAGCCCGGCCGACCCGGTAGCTATCAGCCAGCTGATGTTGGAGCAAATGATAGATATGAAGCTGGCAGAAAGGAGCGACGAGGATCAAACGCCGTTTGACGTCTACCGAGTCCCTTATCCGGCTCACTATGTCGCCAGGAAGCTACTGGCTGGCATCACCAAGCCGCCGAAGTTTGAGAAGTTCAATAGGTAGGGGTCTCCTAGGGAGCACATTGCCTATTATGTGAATGTTATGGGAGATCTAGCTGCTGATGAAGCCTATCTCCTGAATAGCCAAGGGTTGCCTCCACACCCATCCACCCCATTTTTCCTCCCATTTATCTCATTTCCTACCTCCCATCTTCAACCTGCAATTCCCAGTTCACTGGCAACAGAGCACCGACAAATTGCAGAGCCAACCATGAGATCATACCAATGTCTCTAAAGGCTCATGTGGTACCGTCGGAAGCGTCTCTGCGTCTTCTTCCCAACGGTGGTGGTTTCCTCCCAACCTGAGCTCGTGGCTGCCCGGGGGAGCCGATCTCCCCAGACTGCGTGTCTCCCTCAAGACTACCAACCTGAGACTGCTTGCAGAGGCTCCCACGACTAGCCACCTAAAGATTTGGAGGCAAGGGTTGGCCGAGACATACTATGATGAGTCTCTTCCAGTACCAAGAAGTGGCTTCCAGATTGGACCTCAGACAAGTGAGTTCCTAATTTTCTCCCCAGAGTGTGCACTTCTGTCCCCTCTGGGACTGAACCGACCCCTGTCCACTGTTTGGAATCTCACAATCTGCTCCGACATCCTATGGCATCCCTGTGGGTCTCGTTTCGAAGAGGACTCGACAACGGTTTCAAAGACTCTAGCCATGCTCAATTCAGAGGTCGGGAACGCTCGTGGCAGCCTCATCTTTCTATTGCTGAGGTCCCGTAGTAGTCAAAACCAGAACTCAGGGACCCTGTTCGCGGCCCTTCCCCGACCAGCACCGCCGACCAGGGAATTCCACAAAAATCGGACATCATCCTGATCCAACCCCGAATATTTTCCCACTGGTATCATCAACAAAAAAATTTGGGAGTGACCGCAGCAGTGTCAACTTCAACTGCCTATCCCCTGTTTCAGAGAGCGGACAGAACAGGCATCTTCCATCCGTTCGGTTTCTATGTCAGCTTTTCCCTTCCCCGCCTGACCGACTTACCGCCCCTCCCTGTGGGAGGTAGTGTTGAATGTAATTTTGGCTTCCCTTCCCCAAGATCAACCCCCTTGCAAGGGGCGTAGTGATGTAAAATCTTGAATAGTTCGAAGCTACACCGGCGCAGCATGTGGAGAACACACGCTTCCCCGCTCGCCCTCGTCTCCAAACGGGACCGGCTTCTTCAAACCGATCGAGTAAGTGCCCTACCCTTGCTCTCATTGGATGCCATGCTCCTTCAATATTAGTTCATACGCTCCGCTGGTCCGTGAGAGTGAGCGCTCGGCCCACAAGCTCCTTTGCTTCAAGTGGCCGCCGTGGGAGAGAGTGTGACCCGTGCCCATTGGCACCCAGTCGGCCCCTTTGAATTGGGCCTCCATACCCTTGGGAAGTCCCTTTGCCCTGCTGGCCCTCTACCAGCAAGGGTTCAACCCCACACAATCTCGACTTGGTATCGCCGAGTTACCCCCGGGTTTGGGTGAGTGCCGGGTGAGTAGGCCGCTGATATCGGCCCGTTCGACTTGCGAATTATGCTTGCTTATTTAGGTCCAAGGGTATGTCACATCAGTTTCACTCTTAGTGACGATCTTGCCTTCGACTCATCTGACTCAAGGATCGTTACATGAGTAAGTCTAGTTGCCTTGTCCTGAGTTTGTCGGTAGTTTCCTATACTGTCATTGGTGCTTCAAAGTACGTGTGACAGTGCTCTCTTACCTATCTATACTTTCACACTCATGCTTTGAGTCTCTGTGTCTTGTGAGCCTTCACTAGTCATAGCCTTACGTCACGTTACGGCATGATGGCTCTTGTAGTGGGGCACTTTCTCGATTTACGATTCTTAAGCTAGTTCCGTGGGCCCTCGATCCAACTGTAGCGTCCTTCGGAGGTGGAATACTTGCTAGAGGCCTGGCTTCGGTAGTGGGTCAGTGTGTGCACACGTGGTCAGGGGCTTTGGACTTACGTCATCAGACGTGACCCTGACTAGTCAATCGTGACAGTACTTTGGTTCTTGTTCTGACAATGTCTTGGCCTCGGCCTAGTCCTTGCGGTAGGGTACTTGGACAAGACACTAGTAGGCGTATCATAAGATGTCAGTGGATGCAGCTAGCAATTCTTTTGGTGAGAGGTACCCCAGTCAGGTGGCACGTGACTCTTCATGGTTCTCTTCGCGTTTCTTATGCGTCGTGACCTTCCGAGTTAGCCCTCTCGTGGTTGTACTCGAGGTTAGTGTCCTGTCATATGCATGACGTTCTCGTCATGTGTGGGATAGTGAGCACGACACACTTGTCGTATCGTCTGGGTTTACGTCTGTCTAGGTTTTTCTTAGGTTTCTTTGTCTGTTTTGTATGTCCCTTACAGTGTTGACAGATCGGCAACTCCAGACTTCGTCAGCTCAGAGTTGCCTTCCTGTTGTTGCTTGGAGTAGTTTGAGGTGCCAAGGTTAGTTCGGTAGTCACTTGTCTGGTACGGGTTCTCTTCCTCTTCCAAGATTGTTCCCTACTCCTACTCCCTATCTTTTCTTTTCCTGGTTTACTACTACCTGCTGTTTTACTTGTTCCATGTTACTACGTGTTTTCCAGTGGGGATCCGCGTGACCCCTACTGAGCCAGTGACAAAGAGGGCTGCATTGCGAAAAGAGGGGCAGATCTATTCACCCCTCCCCTCTAGATCCGCCATCCACTACTCAACACACTCTGCTCCTCCCGTGCTCATCTCCTCTCTGCCTCCTCGTTCCTCCGTTGGATGGAAGAACTGGTAGGGAAGTCTCCTACCGATCAGCTACGAGCAACACTCTGGGTACCACTCTGTGATCCACCTACTGCACGACTTGGAGCAACACTCTGGCTCCTGTTGCTTCCTGCCCCCTTTCCCATAAGTCGGAAGGCATCTTTTAAGCTGGCAATAGTACCCTTCATCTCAAGAGTCTGGGATCGGAGCTGGTCCCGCTCACCCCTTAGCCTCGTCACGTCAGCCCGAAGTCGTGCCACCTCCCCCTCATCCGCACTCAGCCAGGTCCTCTCCCCTCGAAGTCGCTCCTCCTCTCGAAGGTGAAGTACCTCCGCCACCTCTGCCTGAAGGTGCCCTGCCTCTGCTCGTGAGCACTCCAGCTCTGCTCGGGTCCACTCAGTTTTCGCTCTAGCCTGATCCGGCTCGACTATCGCTGTGGTTAGCTCTCTCACCTGCAGTTTGCATTTTGCATCATAGTCAGTCTAGGCAGTCTAGGCATGTGCATGAATCATAAAGCATTAAAATTTTTTTTTTACCTGCTCCGTGAGGGTAGCCTCAGCCTCCTCGACTCGAGCTACGGCCCGAGAAAACACTGCATCTCGCTCAGCCCATTCCCCAGCAGGCTGTGAAGAGGAGGATGGTGCATCTGGTCCGGTCCTCTGGGCTCCCTCGACCCGCTGCACATAGAAGTCAGTTAGTCGTCATAATATAAATGTTCATTTAAGTCCAAGTGTTTTAGGAGAGCTCACCAGAAGTTCCAGAGCTGTCCAGTACTCGTCTCGCTGATGAATGGTAGCATGAAGTAGTCCCTCAAGCTCAGCGATGCGTCCTTCTTAGTCTAGCTACATTTAGAAGTTAAATGTCAATGCATATAGAGGTAAATCATTCAGTTAAATAGAATAAGATTGAGTTTAGAGTTCATATCGGTCGTCGGGTGCCGCGGAAGACCTGGTCACTGTACCGCTGGGCGTAGGCCTTCAAGTATGTCACGTCGCTATCAGCCTACTCGGTCACTGATTTGCCCTTCTACTTCCAGTCCTGGATGTATTTCCTCGCTCGGCTGCTCCAATCTATGTTGCCACTGATACCTTTTGAAGATTTCCCGGGGCGCTGGTCACCCCGGCGAGGAAACACTACCTCAGGTTGGCGTATGCCTCGTGTCCTCATGATCAAGCAGTAGTGCAGTGGCTCGATCACGTTGATGTAGTGTAGCCAGATATCTCGCCCTCCATAGGCCAGGGAAGCCTCCACCTATGGCTGTCCCTCATGTCTCTCATCCCGGTACGGTGTCCAGCGCACCTGAAAAGGGTCACTTCTAAGTCAGCATATAGAAGCATATAGAAGGGTTTTAGTTCAGGAGTTTATCAATGCATGCGGGAATGAGTCAATATCATCCTGGATCGCTCGGGTCAACCTCTTGATCGACCCTATATCTTAAGCTACGTTCCACCGCCTCGCGATGGGAATCCTCTCTGGATATAGCTCGGTCCCTCGCCCAATCCCGGGAAGGTAGAGGAAAACCCAAATCTGCATTTTAAGAACATGTGTCAGCATATGGCGGTCATAAGGCATTTAGAAGCATTTAGAAGCTTTTTGGGCGTTTACCTATAGAAAAGGCGAGAAGTTGCCTAGCATAGTCACTCAGTCTGTCGTGCTGAGCGAGTTGAATAAGAAGGCCAAGACAGCCACTCCCCACGCATATCTGCCCACTCTGCTCAGATCCTCTAGCAAGGGTAGGAGCCTGCAGCTGATCACGTCAGCGTAGGTCAGAGATAGGAGCTTCCCAAACAACAGCATCAGGAAGCGCCTCTGCACTTTATCTCCCTCTGGCCCCGCCTCTGTCGCCATGCTCGGGCGCACCAGCTCGACCACCCAATCGATGTGCTGCTCCGGTAGCTCCCCAACTATGATCGTCGCTCCTCGAAGTCCTAGGCTCTCCTGTAGCACCGACCGTGATAACTGGGATGATGGATGCCATGGCCTCATTAAATCTAGCCCTAGCAGCTCCTGGGCTAGTTCTCTGTAGTCGCCATAAGACCATCCTGTCACTGCCTTCCCGTGCACCCTCAAGCCACTAATCCTCGCCATGTCTTCTAATGTCAGGATCATGTGCCCCCATGGGAAGATGAAGGCTCGGCTGATCGGATCCCACCTCTCATGTAGCGCGTACAGGAGAGCTGTGTCCACCCTAGTAACCTCGATGCTAAGGACCTCCCCGAAGCCCATAGCAGCTAATCTCTCTCGCTGGTACTCCGGTAATGCCAAGTAGACCGCCCGCACTTGAAGCCAAGTGATCCTTGTTCTCCTCTTCCCCTGCACACATTTGGAGTCATAAAGTCAGTCATTAGTCACATTGCATTACATTTATCATAAACAAAACCAACAAAAAAATTCAAATAGCAAAAAGAGACCCTTTCCCGTTGAACTTTTCAAACTTTGACAGTTTGGTGATGCTGACCGGTAGCTTCTTGGCGACGTAATGAGCCATGTAAGGTACCCAATACACATCAAACGGCACGTGATCATCATCACCCCACTCCGCCAGCTTCATATCTATCATCTGTTCGAGCATCAACCGGCTCACTACTGACGGGTCGACCGGGCTTGGATAGAAGTGGGCCAGTTGTGCCAGCGACATTGTCAACACTGTCACTTGTGGTGCAATAGGACCCTTGAAATGGCAGAGTCGGTGGTGGGGCTGGTGCCATATGCTGTGTATGCCGTAGGGGCATGCCTCCAGTGTAGTTGGGCATTAGCGGAGACACCGCTGCTTGCAGGGAAGCTTCCGAGGCCTGACCGTTGCCCGCAGGGGTTTCGAGAAAGGCTTTAGTCTACCCGGATGTTGAGGGTTGAGCATTCCTTTCAGTCAGCTACTTCCTCAGTAATTCAATCATTCTCTGGTATTGTTGCATCATATGCAATACCGCGGGGTTGCTCATAGAGAGACTAGGAGTACCTCCCGCTTCTTCAACTGGCGCCTCCTCAGATGACGTGGATGGCCCGCTACCAGTGCCCCGATAGTGACAACATTGGCGGCCAAAGCCATGGAGGGCTTTTCATGGACAAGCTCTTCAGTGCGAACTTGCACCATCTCGCTCACCGATCTTCCCCTTCTGGTGAGAGGTCCTTGTTTCGTGGCAAGTCTGGGCACCTCTTCGGGTTCGGTGGGTAAGGCCCCATACCGACCAAACACTCCTGCCATGTTGCAAGCGTAAACTCTGAGGTCTCTGCCTCTTCTTGCCATCATCCTCGATGGCCTACCTGGAAAGACTAGTCTGTTGAAGACCGACCTCCGGGGCTTCGTTCCTTCTCGCAAAGGGGATTGATGCCGCTCCCTCAAGTGGTTCCTCGACTCTGCACTGGGTACAGGTCGCGCTTCTTCTTCTTCATATGTGGAGGCTACTGCCCCTAGTAATCTATGGGGACCCAAAGGGGTGTTCCCTGGGCCCCGTAGGTAATTTTGCATGGCTTGCTCCACCCCTTCCCAGTCTTGATCAGGAGGAGAAGCCGGTGATAGCGCTCCAACAGCAACAGCAGGGGTGTGAGCCGAAGGCCTTGTGTGGATGGCTCGGTGACAGCATCTATGGTGTTGGCGGCGGGTGACTTTCGGCGATGCCGGTGTTGTGAATACTGGCTAGTACACGGTGGTCACTATCTTGACCCTCTGTTCTTGTCGTGCCCTTGTAGGATGAGAGGTACTGGGCCCTGCCTGGACAGGTGAAGAAATCTGGGCTCCCATGGGGAGCCAGATTTGTCTAGACTTGGCCGGCCTATGGGCCTCTCAAAGAGCTGATTCCCCCATAGTTTTTGATAAGCAATTCCCTGATGCTATTCACAGGTTGCAGGGCATCGGTGACTTCTTGATCATGCAACAATGACGGATCTCGATATGACCGGTTGTCACTCCAGTTTAGTTCCAACACATCCAGATGCACTTTATCTTCTAGTCTCGCTTGAAGGGCCTCTTCCTTGCTCGTGACCTCCTCCAGATGCCGGATTCGAAGCTGTTGGAGCATGCCCATATGCACTAACTCCTTCAACTTACCTCCAGTAATCGTTAATTTCTGGAGAGCCATTAATTTCCCAAGATGTTGGATGGTGGATGCCAGTTCTGATGGGGTGCTACGCCTGGATTCAGAGGGGGGTGAATGAATCCCTTTATAAAATATTTGCCCAATTTAAACCTTAAAGCCCACTTAACACTGAACTTATAAAACCTTGCAGAATTAAACACAATGGTTCAGTAATGCTGGTATTCTAATAGATTTCACACTCAAACACTTAACCAGTTAATCTTATGTGAATCTCACTGGAACACTTAACATGCATCTAGCACTATATGAACTCTGAATGTAGTAGAAGACGAGTATTAACATATACTGCTATGAAAGCCGTTGCCTCTATATTAGGTACACGGTTCAGAAACACCTTCGCAATGAATGCAGATTGATCAAAGGCACAATGTGCTAGACAACAAAATCGATCACCCTGTGAAGGAGGTAGAAGATAGGGAATTACACACACTCACAAATCACAGGACACAAGGAATTTTAGATGGTTCAGTTTGCTGCCCGCAGACCTATGTCCATCCCCCACTCAAACCAGAGTGAGGCTTCCCGCTAAAACATAGCTTAACCAGCTGGGCCTTATAGCTTGCCTACAAACGCTGAGCAACACAACTTGCTATCCAAAGGAACCAATCCTCTGCAACGCTGAGCAACACAGCTTGCTGTCCAAAGGAACCAATCCTCTGCAACGCTGAGCAACACAGCTTGCTTACGGAATGAAGTATTAGAAAATTGAAACAAAGAAAATGCGAAACAAAAGCTTGAAAAATATAGCTCACACAGGAGCAGATTGGCTTGGATCTGATCCAGAGGCCAATAATAAATCTGATCTTCAAGATGGAACAAGCTGCTTCAACTTACAATCTATATTGCACTCCAAATAAAATCAAACAAGCACACATGGCATGCAAATAAAACCCCAATAAATATGATAATTACGAAGACTCAAGGGGGAGTCTCCAGACTATCTCCGAGCCAAAGGGACACTATCGTGGCTCGCGTGGTGCTCCGTGTGTGGTACCGGCGGCTCCATGAACCGGGCCGCTCATGTGCTCGGGTGTCCGCACCAGCCCGGCCCCGGAGCACTCCACTCCCGAGTGGTCACCGTGGTTGTGTGAGAGAGGGACCAAGTGCCCAATTGGCACCGGCCAGCCCCGTCAATCATGGGCTACGTACCTTGGGAGGGCCACCATTATCCTGCTGGCCCTCTACCAGCCAGGGATCTGATCCATCACCTCTCCTGGGCATCGCCAAGTCACCCGGGTTCCGTGTGTGTGCAACGGTGGTTTGGCTACTTTCGAGGTCCACGATCAACTGTTGATTGTGTTTGCGGAGTAGGTCCGAGGGCCTTTGGCTATTTGCTGCATACCCCGTAGCGGTGTCACATCATCTCCCTTCCTCTAAGTGAACTTAGAGGGTAACATATCAGAATAAAAGGAGTGAACGAAAAACTCGAAGGTGAAAGAACAAAAGAAAACAAGCACACAAAAATAATGATAATGTAGCTTTCGTAGAAGTAGAATTTTAAGACTCAAACACTCGGTACGATTAATCAATCAGGCTCTCCTCTTCCTGGACATTTCTCTCTTTCTCAAATTGGAAGTTCTAGCACTGGCGAAGGACTCAGATCTTCTCTCTCTCTCCCAATCAGCTCAGTTCTTCTCTTCTGCCCTCTCACTTCTTCTAAGCTTTTCGATCCCCTTTTATATGCAAATGTTGGGCGTGTGGATACCATGATTCTTGCCAAAACTTTCACGCAAATCTGATCCTTTAAGATTCCACGTGTAAGAGTTATGATGCTGTAGCAATCCATGTGGCTGAATCTCTAGGATGTGTACACCTGGGATCGCGTGCCCTTCATTAGTTCGAAATCACGTGCTTCTTTAGATCTACCCTTAAGGTGTTTGATCATGGGCCTTACCTATCTTGGCAAAGAACAAAAATAACAGTCATGTGTTATGGACTTGGAAGAATAGACTGTGCACAGACATTAAATCATAGATGAAGCCACGTGCACTGACCTCCATCTGTCTAAAGCAAGTGAGTAAAGACTTTGAATAGCATATGACAAATGTGCACAGACCATATAACAAGACATGCATAGACGTTGGGTATGCACAAGAGGATATATGCACTAACTTTGCATCGCACAATAATGAAGTGTGCACGGACATTGTATTGCACAAGAGAGATGTGCACAGACCTTGTGTTAATAGCACGGACCTAAGTGGTGAATGTGCACAGACTCTAAATGGTGAGGTGCACGGACCATGTATGCATAGCTCAACAATATCCACTGACCCATGCACGCATATGCCAGAAATGCACGGACCTAGTTTTACCTGAAAAAAAATGTGTACCGACCTTGTATGCCAAAGGGAAAAATCTGCACGGACTTCATGCGCAAGGTGCAACTAGCACCGACCTTCTTTGGCACACGGCAATAATGCATCGACCAAGTTTTTCCTAAGGCAAAAACTTGCACGGACCTAAATGCAGTTAAGTGGGAAATTACACCGAGATAATATGCACAAAGCAAATAATGCACTGACCTTCTGTATGCTGAATGGCCTATATGCATGGACCTTAGACCCTAGTAAGCATAAGAGCTGAAATGTGCACCGAGTTGAACAGTGAGTGCACGGACATTGAAATGCATATTAACTAAAATGTGCACCAAATTTCATTGCATGAGGGCATTTTCCAGACCGCCAAGAGTCATCTTTAGAAGTTGACATTTTTCAGAGTAAAACTAGAGAAAGCAATGAGAAAGTAATATATGAAGAATGTGTGAAGATAGACTAATCACGTTTGACTTATAGTGTGTAACATCATCAAAACCTTAGGGATGCAACAACAGGGCCCTCCTGGCTCCCTACAGTTGCATCACAGCATCACCATCCGGTTGTCCTATGAAGCTGAACAGCAAAGGGGCCACCGGGTTTGCCACTTTCATCTGCGTTACCAGTCCAGGAAATAGTAAACCGGCCCACACGCTGAAGTAGTGGGTCGATAGAAGTAAACTCTACTCGCATGGCGCAGGATGTGCTGACAATACTCCCAGCCCATGGTAGATGTTGGCTAGCACTGCAGGAGCCAATGCCAACCTCTGCCCCTCTTCCAGTAAACACGCAGGCCATGGTAGCTCGACCCTCAGAAGACTGTCCTCCCCATGGGGGACCACAAATGTCGCCAGCCAATATGCGAGATACACAGCTAAATGAGTCACATCTGGAAGTCTATGGGGGTTCTACCCCTCTTGCGGCGCATCGCCTTGATGTCAATAACAATATGGAAGTCGAACGATCACTTCCATTAACACTCGATAGGATTGGCCAACGCACTAAGAGAAGGGATCACTACGATATGACCACCCCGGAAAAGAAAAGGAGAGAACCAAAATCACTCGGCCGGTCTGTCTCCCGGGCCGTCGCTATCCCCGGTACCCTCATGCCTCTTCTCTGGCAGGCCCATGGCTGTGCTACCCTCCTCCCGTCCTCACCTCCTCTCCACCTCCTCATTCCTCTGCTGGCCAGAAGAACTAGTAAGGAAGTCTGCCACCAAACCACTCTGTGCACCGATCCACGGCCCACTCTGGGATGCGCTCCGCTCAGGTCCCCGGCCTACCATCCGCATGGCCCTCTCCATCGTCCGCAGCTCGATCTTCAGCTCGAAGATCTGATGTCGCGCCTCCCTCCCCTCGATATGGTAGCACTCTAGGTCTACTGTCCCGGTATGGAGTCGCCCCGTCTCGGCCCGCGCCTGCTCCAGCTCCACCCAGAGACGCTCTGCCTCTGATCGGGATCGCCCTGCCTGCCTGGAAGTGCTCTGCCTCCGCTCGGGATCGCTTGAGCACTGCCTGGGAATGCTCCACCTCTGCTTGAGCATGCTCCGCCTCGGTCAATGCTGTCGACAGCTCCCTCGCCTGCATTTGCGTTCAACATTGTCAGTTACAGCCTTTGCATAATCATAAAGCATTTAAGTCCAAGGGAACTCGATTAGTTGCTTACCCTCTTCGCAAGAGTGGCCTCGGCCTCCTCAGCACAGTCAACTGCCTGAGCAAAGTTTGCGTCTCGCTCTGCATGGCCTCTGGTAGGCTGGGATGATGAGGATGGAGCATCAAGTCCCGCCCGCTGCACTCCCTCAGCTCGCTGCATTTAGAAGTCAAAGTCAGTCAAAGTAAGCATAAGCATGGAGCAAATTAAGTCCAAGGTTCAGTTAGGCTTACCAGAAGCTCTAGCACTACCTTGTACTCGTCTCTCTACTGGATCATGGCGTGGAGAAGCCCCTGGAGTTCTGCTATGCGTCCCTGTGGGTCTAGCTACATATAGTAACTCACAGTGTTAGTGCATATAGGAATAATTTCAAATAAATGAAAAAGCATGAGTTTAGAAGTTCATATCGATCGTCAGACGCCGCGGAAGACCTGGTCACTGTATCACTGAGAGGAGGCTTTCAAGTAGGCCTCATCGCTATCTGCTCGGGTCTTCACTACTCGCCCCTTCTATGTCTAATCCTACACATGCTTTGCTACCCGGGTGCTCCAGTCAACGTTGCCACTAATGCCCTTCGAGGATTTCCCAGGGTGCTCATCGTCTCTACCAGGGAACTCCACCACGGGCTGATGCACTCCTCGCGTCCTCATGATCTGGCAGTAGTGGAGGGGCTCGATGACATTGATGTAGTGCAACCAAATGTCTCGCCCGCCGTACGCTAGGGAAGCCACCACCCATGGCTGTCCCTCGTGTCCCTCATCCCGATATGGTGTCCAGCGCACCTAAAAAGGGAAATTGAGTCCATGTTAGCTTTTAGAATGCATTTAGAAGCATTTTATAGAAGCATATATGAAGAGTTTTGAGTTTTGGAGTCTACCAATGCATACGGGAGTGAGTCGATGTTGTCTTGAATAGCCCGGGTCAGTCTCTTGATCGACCCCATGTCTCAAGCTACGACCCACCACCTAGTGATGGGGATCCTCTCTGGATGTAGCTCTATCCCTCGTCTGATCTCGGGGAGATAAAGGAAGCTCCAGATCTGCATTTTCGAGGGCAAAGTGTCAACATATAGCAGTCATAAGCATAAGACATATAGAAGCATTTAAAAGTTTAGAGTTTACCTGTAGGAAAGGTGAGAAGCCACCCAGCATTGTCTCCCAGTCAGTCATGCTGAGTGACTCGAACAGGAAGGCTAGCACTACTGTGCCCCACGCATATCTGCCAACTCTATCTAGATCTTGCAGTAAGGGTAGGATCCTGCAGCTGATGACATCGGCTCTCGTCGGGAGCAACAGCTTCCCGAACAGTAGGATCAGGAAGTGCCTCAAGATCCTATCTCTCTCTGGTCCCGCCTCCGCTGCTACTCTAGGCCAGACCTGCTCAATCACTCTGTCAATGTGCTCCTCCGGTAACTCTCCTACCGCAATCGCTGCTCCTCGAAGCCCCAGGTTCTCCTAGAGCGTCGACCTTGCCAACAGGGACGAGTGGTGTCCTGGCCTCACCAAATCTAGCCCCAGCAGCTCCTGTGCCAAATCGCGATAGTCTGTATAGGTGTCGCATGTCATTGTTGCTCCGTGAACTCTCAGCCATGTGATCCTTGTGATATCCTCCAACGTTGAGATCATATGACCCCACGGGAAGATGAAGGCCCGGCTAACTGGATCCCATCTCTCGTGCAGCGAGTACAACAAGGCTGGGTCAATCGCGTAACCTCTATGCTGAGCACCTCTCCAAACCCCATAGCAGCTAATCTCTCCATCTGATAGTCAGGCAGTGCCTGGTACACCGCCCTGACTTGAAGCCATGAGATCCAGATTCTTCTTTTCCCCTACATACACATAGAGCATAGGTCAGTCATTGGATCACATTGCATGCCATTTAACATAAATGAAAACAACAAAGGTGGAGGGTTTGCGGTGCTTTTGGCCCTTTCCTTCTATTTCTCAAAAGTTTGAAAGTCCAATGTGTGGACTTCTGGTGGGGTGGGCTTCTTTTTGGCTTGCCTAGCCCTCTGGCTCGATGCGGCCGGGGTGGAAGAGTACCGGGCAAGGAATATCTAGATCTCAGCCACCATGTTGTTCAGACGGTCAAAGGTCTTAACCTCCGTGCCGATCATCCTTTCGAGGATTTCCATCTTTACATTTTGCTTGCAAATTTGCACTGCGTCCTCCTGATGCGGGGGGCGCCTGCACCTCATGCTGAGATTCCTCCATCTTTTGATGAAGTCAAGTGTCGACTCATCATGTCTCTACCTCGTGGCGTAGAGCTCTGCCACTGTGACCTCTCGTTCAGCAATGTAAAATCTTTCCTTAAATTTCTTTTGCATGTCGGGCCAATCGGCAATAGACCCGAGCGACAGGCTCGAATACCACTCAAAGGCAAGCCCAGTGAGTGTCGAGCCGAAGAACTTCAAGAGGTAGGCTTCATCAGCAGCCAGTTCTCCCATAACATTCACATAATAGGCGATGTGTTCCCTAGGAGATCCTTGCCCATTCAACTTTTCAAACTTTGGCGACTTGGTGATGCCAGTCGGCAGCTTCCTTGTGGCTTAATGAGCCGGATAGGGGACTCGGTAAACGTCAAATGGCGTCTGATCCCCGTCGCCCCTTTTCGCTAACTTCACATCTATCGTTTGTTCCAGCATCAGCCGGCTGATTGCTGCTGGGTCGACCGGGCTTGGATAGAAGTGGACGGGCTGCGCAGCTGAGGTGGTCAACACAGTTGCCTGAGGGGCCACGGGGGACCCCTGGGGAGGTGAGATCTGCGGCGGGGTCGGGTACTGAGCTTACTATATAGGCACGCCCGCAAGGAAGTTGGGGGTGATTGGGGAAGCTACAGCTTGCAAAGTTGCTTCAGAAGACTGCCCGTTTCCCCCGGGCGCTTCCAGTAAGACCTCGGTCTGCCCAGACGTCGAGGGCTGGGCATTCCTCTCGTTGAGTTATTTTTTCAGCAATTCAATCTCCCGCTGATATTGTTGTATCATGTATAGCATGGCGGAGTCGGTTGTAGAGAGAGTGGGCATATCGCATGTCTCTTCAGCTGGGGCATGCTCGGATGATGTGGAGGGTCCGCCACTCGTGCCCCCGATAGTGATAACACTGGCTGCCAAGGCCGTGGGAGGGTCTTCGGAGGAGGTCACCTCGACACCTACCTGCGTCGCCTCACTCACCACTCTTCTTCTCCTGGTGAGGGGGCCGGGCCTGGCGGCGAGCCTGGCCACTTCTTCAGGGTCAGAAGGTAAAGTCCCGTACCGACTAGAGACTCCTGCCATATGGTAGGTGAAGACTCTCTAGTCTCTGTTTCTTCTCGTTATCCTCCCTGATGGCCTGCTCGGGAACACTAGCCAATCGAAGACCGACCGTCGGGGTGGTGCTTCCTCCCGCGTGGGGGACCGGCGTCGCTCTTCCGATTGGTTTCTCGACTCTACGCTAGGCACGGGTCGAGCCTCTTCTTCTTCTCAGAAGGCAGAAGTCACTGCCCCCAGCAATCTCTGGCGACCCAAGGGAGTATTGCCTGGGCCCCAGAGGTAGTTCCTCATGGCCTGCTCGATCCCTTCCCACTCCTGGTCGAGGAGAGCAGCCGGTGGTTGGGTGTCGATGGTGACATCATGATGAGTGTAATTTGCGTACGCTGGGCGGTCGACATGGTGACGACGCCTGTGACGTCGGCGGTGGGCATTTTCAGACAGTGCTAGCACAACGACTATCGGCAGGTGGGTCGTGGCCGTCACATCGACCCTTTCATCTCTTCGCCCCCTTATGCGGCGGGCATGGCTAGGCCCCGCCTAGGCTGGTGCTATGGGTTGGGCTTCCTTGGGAACCCAAGCCTGTTTCAGCTTTGTCAGCCTGTGAGCCAGTGTATCTCTTAGCGCCGCGGCCAGAATGGCGGGCGCCATCCTTTCTTTCATCTTCTCCAGTCCTTGAAAGGAGTTGCGGACTGGAATGGTAAGTATTATTCGGTCTGGGATAGCCTCAAACCTTTGCCCATTAAGATGGATTCTGATGCCTCCAACGACAACAGACTTGCTGGAGCTAGAGAGTCGGCTTCTTGGTGTGGCGGTTGCATGGCTCCTTCGGAACCTCCTCCGGTGGGATGTCGATCCCCGGTGAGGCGAGCCAGCAGTCGGGTGCACATGGTGCACATTGCAACTGAGCGTCTCTGCCGGGCTGCAGTTGTTATTCTTGGCTGGGGTTCGGCTAGCAGCAGCTTCGACGGCGCCCTGGATGGGAGCATTGATCTCGGGCCTGTTGGACGCTTCCACATCTAGTATGTTGACAAAAGCTACCCCAAGGAAGTTAGGGAAGCCCACCACAGGAGGAAAACTCCCGAAGCAGAGGGGGATGGGCAGGTAGCCATCTCTGATGTGGCTTTTAATGACCTGGGGACCAAAAGTGACCGCCATCTGTTGTGTCAAGGTGTGGACTATTCACTGTGCCTAGAAGGTTTGGCACCGAGAAGGTACAGGGCTATTCGGTACTCTATTTTTGGGGTTTTTTTGGAGTTTTCAGGGAATTAAATGGAAGGAATCTATAGTTTCAAGAATTCTGGGATCAAAACGTATGTTGTGATGGGGTGTCTGTAAAGTAGTGAGAGGGATTATTGGGAGGTGTAATGGACTATGGAATGGATCAGGGGATCGGTGCTAGGGGGAACCAGAGCCATCACAATTTTCATAAGTTCCTAGATATTGGTTTAATTTCATCATCGGTCACTATGAGAACTAAGAGATTAATGTCTCTGGCCCCATGGGTGACTCTGATGGCGCCTGAAATCAAGTGTTGTTGTAACGAGGGAACCTGGAACACTGTAACTGATATCAGTAATTACATTGTTAGTCACTAGTCGTTCCAGAAGCCAAGAGATGGTCTGTCTCCGGCTCTGGAAACGACCTTCTGATCCCCGATCAGACTGAGTAAAGGTGAAAACGCGGTGAAGAACAATTCATACACGCACAATGTACAAACAGTAAAGGGGAATGACCATCCTTATTTTCATCCTCTTCAAAATAACACTAACAACATCATTGCATTCATCAGCTTACTGCTGGCATAGTTACAGGAGAAGAACAGTAAAAGGGAAACATAGATGGGGGTCGAGAGAGCTAGTATTATTCCTCATAAATAGAGAAACCAAAAAAATACATCGATGAATAAACATCAGAAAGGAGAAAGGAAGGATAGGGGGGGAGGGCGGAGCATTGACTCCACTCAGTCCCCGGTGCCCACCTTTTGCTCTTTTGCCTCTTCGATCTCTCTCTTTGCCTCGGTCTCTTCTCTCAGGTGGTGTCTGGGGTCTGTTGTTTCTTCGATGTGTGGTCTCTTCTGTTCTATGGTCTCATGTATATCCCCTGTTGACGGAGGAAAGGGATTTTATATCCCCTTGCCTTTCTTCTTCTCGGAGGGAAGCAGTCGGCGCGCTTCCTGGTCTTCCCGGTGCGCTTCAAGGAATGGAAGGCCTCCCGGTGCACGAAGCAAGATGGCATTGGGCCTATTCTACTCATCTCGGCGCCAGGCCACTCTTTGGCCCACTTAAGACTTTCTAATGACATTTATGTTAAATAACACATATTGCCTCATTGTGTTTGACTAACCCATTGTTTCATTATGTTGACTAACTCATTGTCTCATGGTGTTGACTGTCACGTTGTCTCATAGTGTTGACTGTCACATATGCTTCGGCTTCTTACGTCCGTCAGAGTCTTCGGAAGGCCGGTCTCATCAGTCAGTTGACTGGACAGTAGTTGGTATGGTTTAATCAACAATGTCGTCAGCACGATGACAATGTCGGACAGCAGCCTGGCCACAGAAGGGCTTTAGCTGGATACAGTGTTGGTAACAATGGCTCTTCGTCAGTTCTGACTTTGTAAGAGTCTGCTGAATCTTCATTTCTGTCTTGATCTTCTCTTTGATCTCATCTGACTTTGTTCATATTTTTCATGTCAACAGTCTGCTGGCTTCATCGCTCCTTATATGGCCTTCGTCAAGCACCTCGGGCGTGGTTCACTCGGCTCAGCTCTCATCTCCTTGCCCTCAACTTCACTAGCTCAAAGACGGACACATCCCTTTTTTACCACTGCAGTGAAGGCTCCATGTTGTTTGTTCTCATCTATGTTGATGATATCCTCGTAACGGGCAACGACTCTGGGGGCGTCACCCAACTCATTGCTTCCCTCAGCAATGAGTTTGTTATTCGTGACCTTAGACTGGCTCACTTCTTTCTCAGCATCGAGCTGCGTCCCCATCCCGATGGTTGCATTTTAACTCAGTCAAAATACATCACCGGCATACTCCAATGGTCTGACATGGACTCTGCTCGTCCTCTCTCCATTCCAATGGCTGCGGGCACTCTTGAGCATCATAGTTCCTCGCCACTCCTCAGTGATCCATCATAGTATCAGAGTATAGTAGGGGCTTTACAATATGTCACTCTCACTAGGCTCGACATCTCTTTTGTTGTCAATCGCGCCTACCAACATATGCACTCACCGACTAAACAACATTGGTCTCTTGTTAAGCACATCCTTTGATACCTTCAAGGAACTTCCACACATGGTCTGCTATTCTATAGGGACTCTCCACACCGACTTCATGCCTTCAATGATGCTGATTGGGCTGGCAGTTCGTTCGATCGTTGGCCCACAAGTGCATACACCATCTTTCTTAGGCACAATCTCATCTCTTGGAGCTCCAAGAAGTAGAATACTATCGCACGCTCAAGCACAGAAGTGGAATACAAAGCCATTGGCAATGCTACAGCTGAGCTCCTCTGGATTCAGTCCCTACTTCGAGAACTACGGTTGACAACACCAACCTCTGTTCTTTGGCACCTCCACCCACTTAATGTCCAAATGCATAAACAAAGCCAAATCAAATCCAAAATGCATGGAATGAATGAGGACATGAAGCTCTTGTCATATGGATATAATTTACTGGGCTAACACGTTATAGGGAGGTTCAGTGCCTAGCCATCCTTTGCGCAGCAAATTAGGTGAGGCCGAGGTGTAGGGGATCAAGACCTACTATGAACTGTCATGGCAGTATTTCGTTTCTCCGGCCAAACCATATGAGTCCAGCCTAGACACTCATTCGGGCCTCTTCTGCATCTTCCTTTTGGCTTGGAAGTGCGGCTTTCGCCTCCCTCTTCACCCGTTCGTTGTGCAACCATTGCAATTCTACCAGTTGGCTCCTATCCAGCTGGTTTCCAATTCGTATTACTTCATCTTCTATTTCATTTTTCTGTTTCGCTCGAGCGGTTTCAACCCATCTTTTGACCTTTTTCACCCCTTCTTCGAGCTGAATGAGCAAACCCACGTCGGGAAGGGCTTCTTCGATCTTCAGGCGAGGAGGAAGAAGAGCTTTGTGACTCTCTCTCCTTGGGATTCCTCGCATAAAGGGTGGAAGACTCAATTTTTCTAGGTCAGGACTAGTAAGGGAAATCCCGACTAAGGTTTCACTATTCAGCCAAACTTTTATCCTATATTCCCCCCGAAGTAGCCAGTGATCCCCTCGGAGCTAGAGGAGAAGATTAGGATCCTTCAGGAGAATCGTCGATCCACCGTGGAATTGATGACCTTGGCCAATATTGAGGATTATTCTCATCGAGCGCTGCCACATGATGGTAAGGACCTCAAGCTTTAGCCTTTATACTTTCTTATTTCGGTCGGTCCAGCCCTTTGCTGAAGACTTGCCTCTCGCTAGGTAGACGCAAGACGTGGTGGTGGCGAGGGGTGACCAGCCGATCGGGAGATCACCGAGCGGGAGGGGGCGGCTACTCTGAGCGGGCCTCAAGCATTAGAAGGTCCTTCTGTCGCCCGAGATAAGGGCAAGCAAGTTGTCCAGGGTGATGCCTCCGAGCGTTAGGGGTCCAAGCGGAAAGATGTCAGGGAGTGGCTGTTGTTGGCTTCGATGAAGGCGTTGACCGTCAAGAAGGTGCAGTCGAAGAAAATAAAGACTTCCCGCCCAACCAAGGAGGTCGTAGCTGAGGGTGCCCATCACCTGAGCCTTCCACCGTCCGAGTTAGAGGTGCCCACATTAATTGAGGGGACTTCCTCTAAGCCGGCGGGAGGGAGGAGGTCGACTCTGAGATCCTAGTTAGAGCTGACGGGGCATGTGGCTAGGAGGAGGGTGTCAGGGCGCAGATCTGGGTTGAGCTGAGCATCGTCGTTCCTAGGTTGGGGACAATTGGAGGGGATGCTTTGGCCCTGACACTCCTAGAGGATTCTCCTCCTCTTCAACAAGGGTGGTTCGCCATCTAGGCCTCCTTGTACAATCCGTGTCGAGATTTGGCTCCTCCGTTTGTTTGGGAGGAGTTTCGGTGTTTCTCCCCTCCCTTGCTCCTCGAAAGGTTCATGGAGGGAGGTATCTTCATGGCTCAGTTAGGAGCCGAGATTACTGACTTCATGGCATGGATGATGAACGAGGGGATGGCCCAGTCCCAGGTTCACATGTCTAATAGTAGGATTGGTCAATTGACATCCGAGCTCGAGGCACTTCGGTAGGAGGTGACTTCACACCGAGCGCATGACCGAGGGAGCCGGGAGGAGGTTCGGTCACATGCCTAGCAATTGTCCCAAGCTCAGTATATGGTCGAGCTTAAGAGTATGCTCTTGGAGGAAGAGCATCGGGCTCATGCGGAGCGCTCAGGTCAGTGGGTAGCCAACCAAGTGGAGCTCGAGGACTAGGTCCAAGAGACCGAGCAGGCCAAAGAGGCGGCCGAGGTGGCACGGGCTGAAGTTGAGGCAAGGCTGACCTAGGCCAAAGCGACGTTGGCTGAGGTTGAAGCAAAACTAGTCATGGCTGACGTGAGGGTGGCTGAGCTTGAGGGGAAGGTAGCAGGAGCTGGGGTGGAGGCAATTGAGCCCTATCAGAGCTCAAAGGATTACCACGAAGCCCTGAAGCAGGCCACCTTCACGTGTTATGAGCCGAGCTATTGGAGAGGGATGCAAAAGGGTTTTGCCGAAGGCTTCTGACGGGAAGCCATTATGACCCAGAAATAGGTCCTCGACGAGCTCGTCTTCCCCTCCAGACACCGCTAAGATTCATATCAGGATGGCTCGAATTCCCCCTCGTCAAGGTTGAGTGATGAAAAGCAGAGAGAGGGAGCTTCTGCCTCGATGGGGTAGAGATCACCAACTCTGGGTGCCTTGGGAGGGCGCACGGATGGGGGAGTTCCCATACAAATGGTGTCAGTGCCAGGGCCAGCCGTCACTAAGGGTACCGGGGGCAGATCTTTGAGCACCGAGGGTCATCCGCCTATTGAGCTTCGGGAGGGGCCATAAAGTTCCCCGAGTTCTGCTATCTCCATAGATTAGAAAATTTGTACCTGCCTTGTTAGTTAATTTTCTCTTCCTTTTTTGTAATTTCTCTCTAGACTTAGCAATGTAATGATTTTCTTTCCATATGGTGGGGGCAGTATTCAAAATGCGATTGACTGCACGTTACCGCCTTTGACCGAGTAGGTTTTCATTTTGATCAGAGAAGGGAAACATTTCACCTGGGTCGACCCATCAAGTATGGTGGGTCGACCAGGCTTTGGAGTAAGTCGACTTGCTCAGGGAGCAAGTCAACCTGCTCCCCTCTCCTTTTTGTGTAATTTGTCTCTCTCTTTTTTTGCTATGTGCCTCCCTATTATCATTTTTATTACTTCATTCACCATTTGCCTTTTATTACCCCTTTTCTTTGGGATTATGATCAGTCCATTATTCATTTAAGTGTTGGTTGAACTTTTGAAGGTATTTCTACAGCATCTCCACCAGACCAGGACATTTTTAAGGGAGTTATAAAGCGAGTGTTCCTCCACAGAGAATCCAAGACAGTCCCTTAATCAGACGGATGGGCACAAAAGTGGCAACATCCACAGCATCGCTTCATGCCCCAAAGAAACAGATGGCTTAAAACACGAGACGGATCATCAAACTCGTGATGATCAGAACGATGCATGGGTTCGGCCATGAATGTTGTCGGATGAGTCATGGGTGAGGGCTGCCAGATCAGGTTGGTTGAAGGCTACCAAATCAACTGATTGGGCTGCTGGACCAGCTTCATTGAAAGTTGTTGGATCAGCTGATTGGGCTACCAGATTAGCTACGTGAGTGTCCCTAGACAGTCTATGACAGCAGGGAATAGAGAGGGAGATTACGTCCTTCAACTTAGAACCATTGATGTGACACACCCTGGGGTTGTAATGGGACAGACTGGATGCTCCTCAGACCTAGACTTGCAAGCACATAATCAAGAGAACGAACTCGATGTTGGCAGACTGATTTCACAGTGTAACCCTTTCCTGTGATGACTATGTGATGGTAGGGTGCGTCCGAGGACCTGAACCCTGCTAGTAAGGGGCAATGGCTCAGCCTAACGTGTCCCTCCCTTGGATGGGGGCACCCACGATAGTGGGGTAGACTTCGTGCCTTGAGGGCATGGGGCTCTCTCCTCACTCTATCTACAGTGGCCACTCATGAGCGAAACGCTACAGAGCCAAGCGCTCTCTTTCTCACTGGCTAAGCTTAGACATGATACTAAAGAAACAAACTAGACCAGAGAGGGTTCAGTGAATACCTGGTTGGTGTGAAGACACCGATCTCGAGCCGGAGATGAGGGCGAGCGGGGAAGCGTAGGACTCCCCGCACACTGTGCCGATGAAGCTTCTCCTATGGTGAACTCAATTACAGCACCACACCTCATGCAGGAGGGTTGACTCACGGGTGGGGAGAAGGGTTACAACAAAATTATACCTCCACGTAGGGAGGGCGTTTAGTCGGGCAGGCGGGGAGGGGAATCGGCGGCGTAGTAAATAGTCAACCTGCATAGTCACTCGTGTTGTGTAATCAGCTCGACACTAGTAGGTTATCAGTGGCGATGCTCTCTGCTCGGGTGCCTAAATAGGATGTAGTTGGTGCTGCTGGAGAGAGACTCGCCTTGAGAAAGACCAGGAAGAAGAGGCAGCTCATTCGGAGGTCGGTGGCACCGGGAACAGTAGTTCCTGTGAGACTGAGCCGACGCCGTCACCTGCTGGCCAAAGATGCCTTGCTCGGGACTGTACTCCCAACTGGGATGTCAAAACAAACCCGGATCAGTTTCGCTTGAAAGAGGGGCAGCCCTAATATGACTCCTCCAAATATCACCTCGAAACTTGCTCGAACGGTGAGATGGCGGTCTCCGTACGCTAGTGGGGATGAACAGGATGCAGTAGCAAAATCAAAGGCTAGACTTACCGATGCTGTAGCTTGCCAGTCCAGAGTCAGAACGGAGTGGGACCAGTCTTGTAGCAAAGAGGGACGCATTGGGGACGCATCAGCACTAGAATGGCCCAGTATGATGGATGTGGAGCCAACACTGCCCATTCTCGTGAGGATGTGTAGTCTGGGCTGCCAGTGAGATAGAGGCATCTTGTCGAGGACAATACTCTCATCCGAGAGAATGGAATGGGGCGAGACCAGCCTTGAATGGAAGCTGGACATCCTCAGTTGTACTCCACTGAAAGGCAGGGCCAGGAGACACTGGATTGAGCCGGGGCACATTCTGTGGCCGGCCGTCTTGCAGGGGGGCAGTCAGGTCTGCCTGCTGACCATAGGCAACTTATCAGGGGTGATGCTCTCAACTAGGTGATCGA
This sequence comes from Amorphophallus titanum, assembly GCA_024336825.1. Classification (NCBI taxonomy): domain Eukaryota; kingdom Viridiplantae; phylum Streptophyta; class Magnoliopsida; order Alismatales; family Araceae; genus Amorphophallus; species Amorphophallus titanum. Next base: position 66,345,996 of record JANBPO010009603.1, read on the forward strand.
AATGGAGCGAGACCCACCTTGACTGGAAGCTGGACATTCCTAGTTTCTCTCCATCAAAGGGCAGAGCCATGAGATGCTGGATGGAGCCGTGGCACCTTCTGCAACCCATCTTTGTCACTGTCAGAGTCAGTTTGTGCAGACTGATGGAAATAGGCCTCTCGCACGGCTCCAACCTCGGATGAGGGTGCAGGACCACTTGTTACGAAGCTTGCTTGGGTTAGAATCCACTAGCCCTAGGCTAGATGTCAGGGGCTTTGCAGGGGAGGTGAGGGCTATGCTGCAACACGACTGGTGGTTCTGCTACTGCTGGTGGTCTAGGTAGCAGTGGGAGATAGTGGTGAGAAGGGAAAGATGAAGGGGGGAAGGGGAATAGGAAATATTTAATAAGACCCTTTGCACCTTACTAGCAAAGACAATCAATGCTAGCCAGAAGGATTGGGAGGAAAGAATGTACGAGGTACTATGGGCCTGCTGTACAGTCTATAAAACCCCGACTGGTTGTTCACCATATTCCCTGGTATATGGGTCAAAAGTAGTGGTGCCAATGGAGCTGGAGGTGCCATCTCTGCGAGTTGCCATTCAGCAAGGCCTGGGTGGCGAAAATCAAGCAAACATAGAAGGAATATTAGAGGAGCTTTCCGAACTCGAGGGAAAATGACTTTGGGCTCAACAAAATATACAATTGTACTAGGCTCGCATAGCTCATGCTTTTGACAAGCTAGTTAAAGAACGAGAATTCAAGAAAGGCGACTTGGTTACAGCCAATCCCAAAGGAAAATTGGTAGAAAACTAGGTGGGTCCTTACGTTGTCCACCGAGTATATGAAGGGGGTGCATATGTCCTCGTGGACCACAAGGGAGTAGTCCAATTCTCCCCTCTTAATGGAAAGCACCAGTAGCTATACTACCTGGTTTTGCCCACCCTCGAGAGGTCAGCTGGTACATTATAAAAAAAGAAAATAAAAAAAAGAAAGAAAAGAAGGGGGGAGGAACAAGCATTGAGTTGTTCCTCCCTGACCTGTGCCCCTGACTAGGCCAACCACTCACCTTGCTTTGCCGATGGCACTCTGCCTCGGCTGAGCTCTCTAAAATTCCATACTTAGCCTAGTTCCCCCTGGGACACTTTACCCAAGTCAAGCCGAGCATGTTGGCCCAAGTGACAAATGACTCCCCAACGTGCACAAAGTTATAAGAGCTTCAATAGCTCTAGCTTTGTCCCACTGGGCCACCACATCATCACCAATTGGGACCTTACGTCTAGATTGATGCTTAAACCATTTTCTTTGTGTTGGCGTTATCCCCGTGTCAACGAATATACACTCTTATTGGCAAAAGGCTCTGTGCCCTAGTCGACTCATATACACCATCGTCGGTGTGGACCTTATGTCCGACTGGTGCTTAAATCTTTTCTTTGTGTTGGCATTATCTCCGCGTCAACGAATATACACTCTCATTGGCGAAAGGCTTCCTGCCCTAGCCGACTCATAAACACCATCGCTGGTGTGGACCTTACGTCTGGACTGGTGCTCAAACTTGTTTCTTTGTGTTGATGTTACCCCCACGTCGACAAATGCACATTATTTATTGGCAAAAGGCTTCGTGCCCTAGCTGACTCATATACACCATCATCGGTGTGGACCTTACGTTTGGACTGGTGCTTAAACCTATTTCTTTGCGTTGACATTACCCCCACATCAACGAATGCACATTTTTTATCGGTGAAAGACTTCGTGCCCTAGCCGACTCATATACACCATCACTGGTGTGGACCTTACATCTGGACTAGTGCTTAAACCTGTTTCTTTGCATTGACATTACCCCCACGTCGACGAATGCACATTTTTTATCGATGAAAGACTTCGTGCCCTAGCCGACTCATATACACCATCACTGGTGTGGACCTTACATCTGGACTGGTGCTTAAACCATTTTCTTTGCATTGACATTACCCCGACGTCAACGAATGCACATTTTTATCGACGAAAGGCTTCGTGCCCTAGCCGACTCATATACACCATCATCGGTGTGGACCTTACGTCTGGACTGGTGCTTAAACCTCTTCCTTCGCATTGACATTATCCCTGTGTCAACGAATATGCACTTTTATCAGCAAAAGGCTTCGTGCCCCAGTCGACTTATATACATCATCGCCAGTTTGGACCTTACGTCCAAATTGATGCATAAACCTCTTCCTTTGCATTGACATTATCCCCGCATCAACGAATACACACTTTTATCGGTAAAAGGCTTTGTGGCCCAGCCGACTTATATACATCATCGCCAGTTTGGACCTTATGTCCAAGTTGATGCATAAACCTCTTCCTTTGCATTGATGTTATCCCTGCGTCAATGACTACGCACTTTTATCAGCAAAAGGCTTCGTGCCCTAGCTGACTTACATACATCACCGCCAGTTTAGACCTCACATCCAAATTGACGCATAAACCTCTTCCTTTGCGTTGATGTTATCCTCACGCCAACGAATATGAATGTTATTGGTGAAAAGCTTTGCGCCCTAGCGGACCCCTTTACACCATCATCGATTTGGACCCTACGTCTGAATTGATGCATAAACCTTTTTTTTTTGTGTTGATGCTATCCCTACGTCAACAAATACACACTCGTCGGCAAAAGGCTTCATGCCCTTGCCAACCTATACACGCTATCGCTACTTTGGATCCTACATCTGAATTGGCACACAAACCCTTTCATTTGCATTAGCATCCATCCCACGTTGATGAACACATTGTCAAACGCACATCCGTGCACTAACTCATAAGCTGCTTGGACTCGAAAGTCATATTTCAGTCCATGAACAAAACCCATATCAACTATTTTTGCTTCAAAAAAAATGGGGCTTAAAATAGAGATGCCCCACTAGACTTGTGGTCTATCTTGATTGGGAGGCCAACATGAGTCGTTACGTTGATTGGGTGGGGATGTCCTACTTTAGGTGAGCTTGTTTTGCCAAGATGAAGTTGACGGGGCGAGCTCAAACCTATTGGACGAATGTTGAGACCTCTCTCAAGAGCAGAGGTATGAGGAGCCCATTGAGTCCTGGGAGGAGATGAAAGCGAGACTTAGTGAGAAGTACGTTCCCACGACGTACCACCATCTCTTGATTGATCGTTGGTAGAGCATCACGCAGGGTACTCGATCTGTTTTTAAGTACATCGATGAGTTTGATGAGTACCTGTTGAGATGTGAAGCTCGAGAGGAGAGTGCTTTGACGCTTTTTCGATTTCGAATTGGATTTCGCCGGATTTACCAACAAGAGTTGTTCTGTCAACAGGTGACCACCCTTTCGCATGCATATCAGGTGGTGCGTGAGATGGAGCGGGATTGCCCCTAGCTTGTGAGGCCTGCACATCCGCACCCCTTTGACCCACTAGCCGCTCCAGGCCCGCCACAAAGGGCTCCTGTAGCCCGACTTCCTGAGGCTGCCCATCCGGATCCCCTTTCCCGACCACAGCTACCCCTCCCCGGAGGGATCCTACGTACCCTGCCTGCTCCCTTTACTTGCCCCCTGATGGGTGCTTCATCTGCCAAGCAAGAGGATGGGGGGAAGCCCCCTGTTGTAGGAGATTCATCTCAGAAGAGCGGTTCCCACATCTGTTGCTTTTGGTGGCAGGGATTTGGCCACATAGCTTCATCTTGCCCATCAAGGACCCTGCCTATTGAGGGCACTGACCAGGTGGATCCCTCGCCAGTGTAGAGGATGTGAGTTATGAGGCTAGTGTTAGTATTGCCGAGCAATTTCGGTTGGAGTGTGATGATTTAGGTTAAATACGGGTAGAGGACATGGAGGGCATGCTAGGTGATGGTCGGCTTGGGGTTGTTTGTTGCATCTTAACCCAGCCTAAGGAGAGTGATAACTGGCGCCGCACTACGATCTTCTACACTTACTATCACTTGGGTGGTAAGGTGTGTAAGGCGATTATTAACTGTGGGAGTTGCATTAATACAATCTCTGTCAGTGTTGTCTCACGCTATGGGTTGACCCTTGTTGATCACCCTCACCCTTACCATGTGTCTTGGGTGGATTTGACTTCTCTTCCAGTTTGGACGAGGTGCCTCGTTCCGATACAGTTCCACTCATATGAGGGTCATATCTGGTGTGATGTCTTGCCTATGGAGGTTGAGAGTATTATTTTGGGCACGCCTTAGATCTAATGTGGACACGACGTGCTATGGTTGGTCCAACACCTGTGCATTCCAGCATGGCGATCAGCGCATTACCTTACAGCCCTTCCGACCTTTGGTGTCCCCTCCTCGGGGTAGCACCCCACCACATGCCCCAGCCACTTCTTGTGCTTCTCAACCCCACATACCGGCTACACTCATCACTTCATAGCAGAATACTCCTACTGCTTCCATTACCCCTCAGCCAAGCAGCACTCCTGCGCAGAGGGTCTTTATCTTGGGTACACCACCCTGTAGGACCTTACGATTGATCACAACGCGTGAGTTTGAGCATGAGCTTCTTGAGTATGATGCAATTTTTACCCTAGTGGAGAGGAAGGCTCTTGATGAGGCCCCATGTAAGCACCTCCCTGAGGTCGCCTCTCTCCTTTAGGAGTTCCAAGATATCTTCCCGAAGGATCTCTCGGATGGCTTACCTCCAATGCGTGACATCCAGCATGCTATTGATCTGATTCCGGGGTCCACGTTGCTTAACCTACCTCATTATCGCATGAACCCTACTGAGCATGCCGAGTTGCAGAGGTAGGTAGAGGAGCACCTGAGAAGAGGATATGTGAGAGACAGTATGAGCCCCTACGTTGTTCTTGCACTCTTAGCTCCAAAGAAAGATGGTATTTAGAGGATGTGTGTGGATAGTCACATCATAAACTGCATTACGGTGAAGTACCATTTTCCTATTCCCCGACCTTGATGACATACTTGATGTGATGACGGGAGCCACTATTTTTTTAAAGATTGATCTGAAGAGTGGCTATCATCAGGTCACTATCCAGTCTGGAGACAAATGGAAGATCACCTTCAAAACGAAGGAAGGTCTTTATGAGTGGTTGGCCATGCACTTCGGGGTGTCTAATGCCCCTAGCACCTTTATGCGGTTGATGGCTCAGGTGCTATGACCCTTCATTGGGGTGTTCCTGGTCGTGTACTTCGATGATATTCTTATCTACAACTGTTCGAGGGAGGATCATGTGGACCACTTGCGCCAGGTGTGTCTCATCTTGCGCCGTGAGAGCTTGCATGGCAACCTCAAGAAGTGTGCCTTCATTATTGATCATGTTACATTCTTGGGCTTCATTGTTTTTAGTGAGGGAGTCTCCGTTGATCCGGAGAAGGTTAGAGCGATTGTTGAGTGGCCCGAGCCACAGTCCATCCATGATGTGTGTAGCCTGCATGGCTTGGTCACTTTCTATCGTCGTTTCATCCGTGGGTTCAGCTCTATCATGGCTCCGATCACAGATTGCATTCGGAAGGGAGCCTTTGTCTAGACGGAGGCTGTTGGCTCAGCCTTTCGAGTCATCAAGGAGCACATGACCCAATTACCTGTTCTTCGGCTACCAGATTTCTTGAAGGTGTTTGAGGTCTCTTGTAATGCTTCAGGTGTCGGTATTGGTGTTGCGTCAGGAGAGTCACCCTATAGCATACTCCAGCGAGAAATTGAATGATGTCAATTTCCACCTATGATAAAGAGTTCCATGTGGTAGTACATACATTGAGGCATTGGAGGCATTATCTGCTACCACAGGAGTTCGTTTTGTATTCGGATCATGAGGCTCTCAAGTTTTTCCATGCTTAGAAGAAGCTTAACGCAAGGCACAGTCAGTGGGTAGAGTTTCTTTAGGCATACACATTTGTTCTTAGGCATCGAGCGAGCGTGGAGAATCGTATGGTTGACTCGATGAGCCGTCGATCTTCTTTGTTATCGGTTATCAGTGCGGAGGTCACTAGTTTTGAGAGACTCCGGGAGGTGTATGCTGATTGTCTTAATTTTAGTCTGATCCACACTACTCTTCAGTCCGGATCCCCCAGGGAGTTTAGTGACTACATTACGTAGGATGGTTATCTTTTCCGTGAGGATAGGTTGTGTGTGCCGTGGACTTTGATCCGTGATTTTCTGGTGTGGGAGGTTCACGTTGGAGGTCTAACCAGCCACTTCGGTTGAAACAAGACCATTAAGTTGGTAGAGCATCAGTTCTTCTGACCTACCTTGAAGCGCAACGTTGCACGCATCGTGGCCCAGTGTCGCACATGGGCTACGACCAAGCAGAAGAAGCAAAATATCAATTTGTATACTCCTCTACTCGTGCCTTATTGTCCATGGTAGGATGTTAACATGGATTTTGTTCTTGATCTGCCACGTATAGTCCAACGACACGATTCTATCTTGGTTGTCATCGACAGGTTTTCGAAAATGGCTCATTTTATCCCCTGTTCCAAGACCTCAGATGTGTCGTGGGTAGCCCGTCTATTTCTTGCTGAGATTCTCCGTTTGCATGGGTTACCTAAGACCATTGTTTTAGACGAGGATGTCCATTTTGTGAACTATTTTTGGAAGACCTCATGGCATCTCTTGGGCACGAAGCTCAAGTTCTTCGCAGCTTATCACCCCCTGACATATGGGCAGACAGAGGTAGTCAATAGGAGTTTGGGAGACTTGTTGCGTTGTCTAGTGGGAGGGCATGAGCGCGGTTGGGACTTGATCTCATCACTTGCAGAGTTTGCATATAAGAACTCGATCAATAGATCTACTGGCATGAGTCCATTTGAGATAGTCATAGGCTATAGACCTAAGAGACCTATAGATCTAGTGCCTTTACCCATTCATGCATGTGTGTCTAAGTTAGTTGCATCTTTAGCTGAGCATATTATGAGTTTGCATGATAGCATCCGTCACCACATTGAGATCGGCAATGATCGTTATAAGAAATTGACATATTCACATCGCCGGTCGCAAGAATTTTAGGAGGGAGATTACGTGATGATCAGGGGCAGACCTGAACGATTAAGAGAGGCAGACGAGACGAAGAGCTGGTGTTATAATAGGTCAGATGTCGGTGAAAGGAAGGGAATTGCACAAATGCTTTCGATCTCTCCATCACAGAATAGGCTGCGACGAAGCCAATCACACATAAAGTTCTGAGGCGAGTTGGGTCCAACGTGTATGTTGTTGATTTATAACTGGATTATGGTATCAATCCCACATTTAATGTCTCAGATTCGACCCGACAGTGATACCCAGTGATCCTTTTGAGCCTTCTTCCCTCCTTGTGAGCGACCCCACCCATGAGTGTCCACCTCTAGCCCCTGTTCTAACACGGCGTGAGCAAATTGACCATATACTAGATGAGCAGGTTGTTACTTCCACGAACGGAGCCTATTAGCGCTACCTTGTTCGCTGGAGAGGTCGGCCGCCTACCGAAGACGCGTGGATCACACGTGAGGGGCTACAACAGATCAATCCAGATCTTCTGGCGCGATACTAGAGCGGTCACGACCCTTACTTGACAGGTTCGAGTTCCTCTTGGGCGGGGAGGATTGGTGAGGACACGTGAGCTTGGACTTGGTTTGAATCGACCTTCTTTACCACTGCAGGAGGACGTCAGCAGCGACACAAGCTTCTATTTGCCTCGACGATGGGCTACTTGAGGATTGATTTGCATTTCTATTATTTTTGAGTCATTTTGGTTGATGTACGGCCCATTTGAGGCCCATTTATAGTCTTTTGTATTTTGTTAGTTTTTTTGTACGATTTTCTCTTTATTTTTCTTTCAGTAGGGTAGTTTGGTCTTTATCTTTTGAGGGGAGCCATTAGGATTTGAACCCCTATAAAACTCTTATAATCCTTCTTTGTTGACTAATGAAGATGGAGATTTGCAAGAGAAGTGGACCCACCTCTTGCATTCCCTTACGGGAAAAGTCCCCTCTTGTCTTCTTCCTCTCTCTCTCTTCCCTACACTCTTGTCGGTTTCGCCCCCCTCCCGTTCGTCTGCATCTTCTTCTTCGTTTCTTCTCCTTCCTTGTACTCCCCTTCTTCCTCCGTCCACCCTCGGCCATAGCTAGAGGAGACTCTGGCGCCCCTGCAACCACGCCCTACAACCTTCGCCGCCCTCAGCCTCCACTTCCATGCCGGCCACCTTCGCAAGGCCGTGACAGCCCGCCATCGAGCCAACTGACGCCGCTCAGCCTCCACTTCCATGCCGGCCACCATTCACCACGTCCCAACTACGCGGCGACCACGCCGCCTCCAAGGATGGCAGTATCGGTTTCGGTACCAGTTTCGGCCGGTACCGAAACCGATTAAGACCCTTGTATTTTCATTTTGGTTACAATTAATGCATGAAAAATTGTGAGAATTCTTGGAGCCAAGCTTGGTGCACCCCTCTCTCTCCCTCCTCTCTCCTCTTCTGCAACTGGGAAGGCTGTATTTCTGAGGTGGGAAGCCTCATCTATCATGTGTGAAGATTGTCGCTGCCGTCGCCGCCGCCATCGTGCCGCCGTTGCACCGCCACCACCTCTGCCAGTTTTCTGTCAATCGCGAGACAACAAGCCATCTCCCGAATTTCCTCTCTCAGCCCCGTGCTCCAATAGATCTGAAAATTTTACGGTAGATTCCTCACGTATTCCCCATACTCCATAAAAAAAATTAGCTCCAAAATCCTTCAATGTCCATTTTTCCATTTTCGTGCTCATCCCCCTTCCAGATCTGCCTGCAATCTATCACCTGTCACAGCAACCTGCTATTCCACTAATGAACCCACCTTCCCCATGTCTACATGAGCTGAAATTTTTACTAGGGGTTCTGTCCACATAATCCATCGTCCACAAATTTTCTTGGGAATTTAGAAGTTCATTTATATTTTCTAAAAATTCCTCTTAGATCCCAAATTAGCTCTATCTGACACCGTCTAGATCCGACCACCCATCAGTAGAAAATACTTTTACCTAACTAAATCTCCACCAAACCTTTCATAAAAAATATTCTCATCTTCCTCTCTCTCCCTCTACAACTTCTATGAAGAGCTCAACACCTGGATCAGAGGTCTACATCACGGTCAATGCCAACTCTCAGGAAATTTCACTTCTACCTAGCCAGATCTGAAATCGGGGTTAGTTCGGTTCTAAAATTCCACATCAGAAGTACGGTCGCAACAAATCTTCTAGATCACAAAGGTCAAAGGATTTCAAGAGAGCTTTCCAACGGCACTGGTTTCATGTCGATCCGACATCATGGCAGATTGCAGCGACGGATCTTGCCGGACCGCGCGTTGAAAAATAGAAGTTTCAGGTCTGGGGCAGCAAGCTCCAACGCTTAGCGATCGGAGCCGCCTGGCCTCGGACCGGTGTTCCAGCCCGGTAGCCATCCATGGAAGTGAGCCACCAGGTGCCACCATCACAGCAGGACCCACCCTGTTAGGTCCGGAGGACTGATCAGCACGTGGGTCCCATGGACCCGCAGAACGCGCCATCCGGACAGCATCAAAACGTGGGTTTCGACACCGTTGGAGCGACATCAAGATGCTGCCCATCAACCCACTTCCCATTACTCTCAGGCGCCACATGTGACCTGTTACCTCCCTGCATGGAGTGGGTCGAATCATTTGTACCGCTGTAAAATTTGTTAATCGGGAGTACAGATTTGGCCGGGGTCGTCTTCCCCACGCCGGAAGCGTGGAGGTAATGGTCTAACTTCTTGGCGTTATTTTACTTAGCTAGTATATGGTCATATGTCACTTTTAGTGTGATAGAATCCTATCTCGTGAGTCCATGTCACCGCTGTGACTGAGAGAGTGACCCATCTCGTGACTCGATCTGAGCACGGAAGTGAGTCGACCACCCTTGACTCTGTGGGTTTCTCAACTGCGCGGATCCACGCTATCCCTCGCTTGGGACGACGAGTGAGCTTGCATTTCTGTTAGTGACGTATAGCCCATAGGAACTCTTAGTGTCGGAGCAAGGCATCTCTAGTGTTCACGTGTTGCTGGTTGTGTCTCCATCTAGAGTCTGAGGTTCGTATCACTTAGAGTCAGTCCCTCAGTCCATCCCGCATCAGTTTGATATCAGAGCGAGTTAGAGTCTAGGGTTGTGTCTCATTGCTAGGTTCATCATTGTTTTAGCCAGTGTACCCTAGTCAATGTGTCTTTTGCCTACCCACCCGTCAAGGCACCCAATACTCGCCACCGCCACCTATGGCGGACTCCCGAGCCCGTAGCTCCGATGAGCCCTCGATGGCCGAGATGTTCTGAGCCCTCATGGATCGTCTCGATACGCGTATGGATGACCTCAGTACGCATGTAGATGGCATAGGTACGTGTCTAGAAGGGAGAATGAAAGCCTTGGAGGATCGGGCCGAAGCCTCAGATCAGTCTGTCCAGGGTCTTGTGGGGAGAATAGCTGTCCTCGAGAGGGCCCTAGTGGCATCGCAACCCGCGCCGACAAATGGCCAATAAGAGTCAGCTCAGCACCATGCTACGTCAAGGGCTCAAGAGGTAGATGATAGGAGGCAGCAAGCACCCAAGGTGGATGACTATGCATCCGAGATTGAGCATGGGGGATATGGTTGTGACTGTCATGCTCCACGATGGAACCATGACTATGAGGAGGATGAGTGGACCCTTAGGACCATTCGTGCGGACCTGCCCACATTTGACGGTTCCATGGCTATGGAACCAAAAGACTATTTAGATTGGGAGGCCAGCATGGATCGGTACTTCGAGTGGTTTGACATGTCGGACCACCGAAAGGTTCGCTATGCCAAGATGAAATTGCATGGGCAGGCACAAACTTATTGGATAAATGTGGAGAGCCTGCTAGTGCAACGTTAAAAATCAAAAAAATATTTATAAATTTTAACCTCACTCTCTCTACCCCCATCGAACTCTCTCTCTCCCTCTCACGTTTCTCTCTCTCCCTCACCCCCTCTCTCTCTCACTTACGATCGCTCTCTCTCCCTCTCTCTCGGTTTCGGTCGATTCGACCGCAGACGGAGGTGCGGGAGGTACCGTTGGAGAGGTCGTGACGCGAGGATCACGTGGGTGCTGACCTCGTCTCGATCCGCAGTGTGTGGAGGTGCGTGGGAATTTGAGATCGTCGTGGCTTCCGTCGTCCATTCGGTGTCGGAACATCGACCTCATCGCGCAATAGGTAGGGGGATGGACTCCTTGTCTCGCTAGGAACCCATTGGTACCACATGCACGTCGGTCCATCGCCATTGTCATCATTTTCTATGTAAAACCCCATGTTAGTATATTTTAGCCTAATTTTTTGAAATTGATTCCATGGGCATTGTATTTATGTTTTGATGGCATGTATAGCTGTAGAATGGATGGTATGGCATGGCAAGTTTGTTAAACATTTGATTCCCCTCGTTTTGGACCGACTGGGAGGGGTTTTGGCCTTAGCCAACCCATTCCCGTCACTGCGGTAATGGCGCGGCCATCCCGCGACTGTTCCGTGGTGAGCGGTCAACTCCAGACCACTTAATCCCTTTGAGAGGTTCAACTCGGACCGCTTAAGACCCAATGCGGCACACTCCTAACCGTGTAGTCCCATGAACTATAGGGTGGTGTACACTAGAATGGCGCCAGTGAGTCTGTTCAATTCTGTTGAGCAACCTGTCGACCGACCACCTAGGGGACTCTTCGTCCCTCTGAGCGGCTAAGGCTTAACCACCTAACACCTGGAGCGGCCCCCTTTCCAGCCGTGGAACTCCTGTAGGCCTAGATTAGAGCGGCTGAGACTCAACCGCTTAGTCCAATTAAGCGGCCAGGCGTTCGACCGCCCAGCCATTGAGCGGCCTAGTCTAAACCGCCTAATTCCTACAGATTCTATTTATTATGCATTTAATTGCTACATTATCACCATGTTTAAAGTATTTTATAAACTGTGACATTATTTTAGATCCCGATAGAGTAGCTTTCTCTTTCCTTGTGATGGAACTACTAGTCGTAGCCCAGCGACCTCGAGTGTCAGCCCACCTGGGAAAGGTGGAGGGGTAGTCCCGTCACATGATTTTTAAGCTAGTTCTGTGGGCCCCCGGCCAGCAGTCGTGTCCTACTGAGGGGGAAAACTAGCTAGAGAGCCTGGCTCAGGCACAAGCCAGTGTGTGCACACATGGTTAAAGGCCTGGACTGACACTGACGAGTGTTACTCTAACTAGTTACTTGATTTTGGTACTGATATGCCTCTCGCTTGTCGCGATCCAGACTTGCGAGTTGCTGAGACGCAGTGTAAGCCATCAGTGGATGCATCTGGTTTCTTCTTTCTGGTGGTCTTCCTTCTTCCTGTCACTTGGTAAGTTGAGGTCTATTCTATTGGTAGATTTAGCTCCTGACGCTATTATTTAATTAAATTGGCATATTTAACTATTTAGACAGGCCTTACAACTTTACTATAACTGTTGTTAATCATGCCATTTCCTATTTAATTATTAAATGCATACTCTAATTACTTTTGCATCTACATCTTTAGTTGCGAGGTAGGGATCCGTGTGACCCCTATTGAGTTAAGCTGTGACTCACCCTTCTTATTTCAGGTGAGCCGCGACCACCGTCTCCCGGAGCTTCTCGAGTTTTTGGCGACCGTCCTTAGCTGCCAATAGTTGTCGGTCCATCTGTTAGTCTTTCCTTGTACTTTTGGCCGGCGTATGTCCTGTGTAGTTGTATAGCTAGACTTTTGTTCAGTGTTGGACTTGTGGATATTGTAACTCTGGACTATTATATACGTTTATCACTCTGATATTTTGATTTGCTTCCGCACTAAACATTAAATTGTTGCTTTAATTAATACTGCGTGCGTGCAATTACAATTTGTTATGCATCCCCTCAACAACACTTCCTAACCCTTACGGGGCCTCATCAGCCTCTTGGGTGGCTTTCCCGAGTTCTTGGTATCCGTAAATCGATGATATCGGTTTATCGGCATCCAGACCTCCTGGGTCGTCACACATGGCCCGTGAGCTGTTAGAATCCTTTGAAGGCTAGTCCTCGGGCTTCTTCACTCACCCCTGGGTCTTCGGATAGCCGTCTCTAGCTGCTCCAAATTTTGAGGGTCGTCCCGGAGCACTCCATTTGACGATCCCCCATTTCCTCTGGCAAGCCTCAGTCCGGGGGAGGTGTTGCGCAATTTTTGCCAGGAAGGTAAGCAATAAGAACAAGGAATAAACACACATGCAAGGGTGAATGAACAAGCCAGACTCTCTGAGAACAAGAACTATGTGTGCTTAAACCCCTCTGAGCTATACATGAACTGAACCTTTGAGTCCCTGCATGATGAACCTTCAAATAAAATTGTTAATTCCTTTTGACAAATGATTAAGATGGTTAAACCCTCTTACTGAACCAGACCCCTCCAGGTCTTCAGAAGATACCGATAGCTATATAGAACTTGATATTGGCCTTGTCTGTCAGTGTGGCTGCGGTGGAGATCATCCAGTACAACCTCCTCATATCCTTCGCCCCTGATCGACAACCCAGAGATCCAGAATAGAGACCACAATTGAAGTGAGGTCTCTCCCTTAGCTGTCGCCACCGTGTTCCATCGGCGGTTGAAGCGCTCCAGTAGTGCCTGCAATAGCCCCATGTAGCAAGGGTATGCATATAGCGCCGTAGTGACAGCATACCTAATCCCAGCTCTGTCTAGTAGCACCCGGTAGTGGTGCACTATCCCCATCAGCCACTCGGTGGCCCCCTGGCAGTATCGGTGTGAGGAGATCACTGCCCACCAGCCGTACCAATTGACGACGGTCTGCCACATGACCCCATCCAGGATATTGTGGTCATTATAGCCCTCTCCGACATACTACAGGCCGGCAGGCTCCAGCACCAGTCTGACTATCCCCTCTGTCTCAGTCCGGTGATGGCCATCTAGGTCCCAAGAAGTGGGACACATTAGCCCGACCCTGACTCGGAACTGCTCTGCTCTACTGAAAAACCCCAGGCACTCAGCGCTGGGGAACTGACACTATCTCCAGTAATCCCCGAAAAAGCTCGGATAGTTGTAGAAGGCAACTCCGTGTAGGCTGTCCCTACCTATCAGGATCGGCCGCTCAAGCCGGCGACGTGCTCCTGCAACCTGTGAATCATTCGCCTCCATGTCGGGAGGGACATAGCTCCCGATGAACTCAAACAGGTGGCAGTCTAGAGGAAACTCCACGGGGTAACCTCCACTACGGTCATAAGTGTATAAGCTGCCTACCTCAAAGATCCAAGCCACCTCTACGGTCCCAACTCCGGTCACCCTCTCGCCAATCGGACCCTCAGCCACTGTCGTGCGACCCAGGTCCAGCTGATCTGCACTAGCTATAGTGATCACCGGTGGACCCAAAGAAGGCATGGGTCGCTCCGTCCTCCATACCCAGTGATCCTCATCCTGGGCCACATGCCTTGAGACCCGCTCGTCTCGGCCAAATCATGCCATAGCTGCAAGACAAAGCACAGAAAAATGATCAGCACACCAGAAAGTAACATATACAATGCAACAAACAAAAGGCACAAGAAGTGTCAAAATACAACTACAATAACTCGAAAAAAGGGGTTCATGGGCCGTACACCCTCATCTCCGCCTCCGACGCACGCCCCGTGAGGGGCATTTGTTGCATCCAGTTAATTTCCTGGCAAAATGCCAAGGAACAAGGGTTCGTGAATTTTCCTGAACACCCTTAAGGCATGGGCCACCTAACCCTTTCTATAACTCTGTGGGGCCGACCAAGGTCCATAACCAGGTAGCCGTGATGCACAGTTACGCCAGCAACTAACTAGGACTATTCCCAACCACTTAGTCGTGGGCTTTGCCCGTGCTTCACACGGCCGCCCGAGCCAACCTGGGCGCACCCCGACTCCAAGCCACGGCATGTGGCACTCAGTGAAAAGCCCAGGGGCTTGCCCCAGGACCCCTTCTTTCGACCCTCCAAGGTCAAAGGGAGACCCAACTAAGTCAACCATAAGCTTTGGAGGCCTGCAATACCAATATACAGCTCACACACTCGTGCGGGCATTTTCCCAAACACCTTGTGGGCAGGTATATTTCGGCCCTTCTACAGCAAACCGTGGGCCAACCCACAGTTCCAGCATATCAACTGGGTTCTACAACGACCCCCCAACAAGCCGAGGCCACCCCCGACCCTCAAACACATGGCAACGAGCCACTCACCTTTAGCTCTCGGGCCAACCCGAGGCTACCCTGCCAAACCCATCGTGCAACACGACACATAGCACGAGGCCCTACCCACGTGCCCAAGGCACCTCTCTTCTATCCCCACGGGCTCTTATCCTTAGCCCAAGGCTCGTCCCAGGGCCGCTAAGCCAGCTAGCCTGACCGTTCAATAACTCAGGGTATGTCGGGTATTTACCCAAACACCTTACGAGCGACAACTATGGCTCGACAAATAACGGCCCCCACGGGCCGATCCTAGTACCCTAAAACCTCGTGTCCCTTAACGGACACCCCCAGACGACAAAGGAAGACCCCCGGGGGCCATCCCTCAGGGTTGTGACTTGCCCGGGGCCAGTTCCCCCCAAGGTGTGGCTGCGCCCCCCTAGGAGGGCGAACTCCTTGGGGGCCGCACCCTCCCCCCAGCCTGGAGGCCCGACGGTCCTCTCCAATCCCAGTTTGATCCCGTGGTGCAAGGTTTGCTTAGGGATTTGACCAATGTACCAGTATGTGAAAGAAATCACAAAGAATGTGCATGACAAGGCACTAGAGGTCAACACTCAGTCAACGCGCACAAGCAAGCTCCACGTATCCTTTCTATCCTTTTCTTCTTAAACAAATTTAGAAGATAAAAAACCTAAAATAGGGATTTTATAAAGGTGGGGACCGCCCCTCTCTCTCCTTCTAATCTAGCCCGCCTAAACCCCCCATCCGTTTCCTCCCGAATCGAAAGATATTTCTGTTTCTCCTGCGCCTTCGCCCAAGCCGTTTTGGAAGCGATGGTTTGGTATTCGATAAACGGATGCATCGCATTGTTCCATAACTCCCGGCTCCAACCTCCGGCATCCCCTCTTGTCCGCCTTCGCTCCCATAGCGTCTCCGCGCCCCCGAACCCGTCGCCCCGCCCGCATCGGAAGTTTCCCCCGTAAATCCGCCGCCGCGTTCGGCCGGGATTCCTCGACGACCCGTTCGGGAATCGCCGCCGGCACGGTGCGTATCCGCGACGAGGATACGCAGGTCGCGAAAACCGGGCTGACCGTTTCCGAAACGCTCGCCGGGCTCAATCGCGACACGACGGATACCGGGGCGTTGAAAAACAACTTCGACAAGACGAAGGTGGATGCGGCGATGACGATCGTCGGCAACCTCGCCCGGGAAACGGGAGTGTTTGTCGAGAATCAGGCGAAAATCGCGGACAACAAACGCGCGGAGGCGAAAACGAAACCGGAAGGATCGCCGGAACGCCTCGCGCTCGAAGCCGAGGCCGAGGAAATCACGTCGAACTGGGGCCCGGGCGGCACGGGCCGTCGGCTGCTCACGGCCCTTTCCGCCGGTGCCGGCGGTAACGCCACCGGTGGCCTCGACGCGTTGGCGCAGGGTGTCGTCGCCAACTACGTGACCCAACTCGGCCCATTTCTTCTCCCTTATGTCATTTTTCCTATTTGATAAGGCTTAACCCCTTGACCAAACTTCAAGGATTGGCCTCACATCAGGTAAGGGGTTGAGCCTAGAACATATCTAACATGTTTTCTTTGTTTAGAGTGTGCAGAGGCAGGTCCGCAAGGCTCGAACTACAAAGCCCATGAAGTCTTCTAATATCTACTTGTTTGGGGTCTGGGAGGACCGTTTATGCTATTCAACGATCACTTGCTGACCGTCGCATCCTTCAGTGGTCCTTGGGTAGGCCGCCGTTTACCTGGAGTTCAAATGCACAAGCTCTTTCTGACTTCTATTGCTTTGCAGTCTAAGAAAGATCATCTCTTATAATCCCAGTGGTCGAATATTGACCATCTTGCTTTATGGCGGTCCCTCGATAGATCGCTTTCCACTCCCAAGAATCGCTAACCATGAGCTCACAGGCCCGCCCAAACGTCCATCTATTGGTGACCTATTAAAGACCATTTATATTATCTAAGCGGTCATGTTTTGACCGTCTTATTTCTGTAGCGGTCCTATCATGGGCCGTTTCTATTTCCAAGAGCCATGTCAAAACACACATATGAGAAGAAAGAGGGGCAAATAGATAAGCTAGTGCAATCAAATTCTTTTATTCATTTATTCAAAAACACCAAATTCAAGCCATCAATCCCTATACATCATGCTAAAATCACTCAATCCTCAATCGGGCATCCCCGTGAGGATGAATCTCGCATAGCTCTCTCAAGTAGGCTTGGTACTCCTCCTGAGGCTCGGTCACCTCTGCTGGCAAAATCTGGGTCCTGCTGATCTCCCACATGATCAGCGCGCTCCTCAAAGACTGCTTGCCTACCTCTGTCCCAAATCTCCGCACCTGTAGTGCAGACAGATGGGGTAGTGCCGAAACCATAGTGTGTGGGAGTCTGACCTGTAGAAAGCACCTGTGGGGCGGTCAATCGCCAAGGTGGAGTTCCCTACGAGCCTCAAGTCCAACCCAAGCCTCCTAGGGACCCTGAGGGTAGTTCCAATAAGGAAAGCTGGGCGCATCACAAACCGGTCAAGAGGTAGAGTATTGAGGTAGATCCGCCATCCATCCCTAGTCTTCTTGTTTGCAGTCCTGCACTCAACCTACTGAGGAAACCTGAAGGCGCCGCCGATAAAGAAGAGTGGGTGGCTCCCAAAGATCCAGTTGAGAGAAGAGATATCCTCTTTAGGTGTGAACTTTAATGTAACCCCCATCCAACACTCAAGTAAGATCATGGACTCAAAGAGAGGCCCACCAAGCGAAGCTAAACTAAGGCCCTCGTGCAGGTAAGAGAGGATAGCCTGTGAAATGGACAACCCTCGCCACAACCCACTAATGATACTCAGATTTGGTATATCTAAGAGGTGGTCAGTGGTAGGGAAAAGTATGGCCCCGCACAAGCAAATGGAAGCTACTTTGGCTATAGCCTCATTCCATCCACATTTATTCTTGCAATGGACAACAACCCACTGGGACATGGGAAGCAAATGGATGTGTTGAGAACTAATCATGGTCCTAATGTCTTTCGAGTTGGGTAGGAATTCCCCTAGGATAAGTGAAGGGTCCATAGAGGCAACTGTGTGGCACACTAGGTCCTCGTCCCCCACCTTAGTCCTAGGGAAAGCCAATAATGTCTCGACCTCCTTCAGAAGGATAGTAGCTTCAAATGTGGGAAAGACAGATGTATGGGTTTGAGGATGCCATATCTCTACTAGAGTCGAAATACTATGCCAGTCAAGTGAGAGTTTATGGTAGTTTTTGGCCAAAACAAGCAAGGGATGGAGGTGGCCGAGTCACCCCGGGTCTTGGGTGAGCGTCGGGTGAGTCGGCCGCCAAATACGGCCCGCTTCGGTTCGCTATTGTGTTTGCTAGTAGGTCCTAGCTTGTGTTACATCATAATCATTCTAGAAGACTGGGACAGAGATGGCTGGATGGAATGTGGGCGTGCCAGTCAATTTCTCAACGATTACCAGCGAAACCAAGTGTTTGACTAGGGATGTGCCGCTAGGGCACGACACATGACCACGAAATGTTATGCGTCACGTGGAGAGGAGGAGTTTCCGTTGGTATGAGTGCAGATGATTATGGGGGCTCGTGTATTGGAGGTATTCCCCACTGACCGCAAGCGATCGGTGTCTATTTTACATCGAGCAGAGCCCGAACACCTTTGTTTCTATTGCTGAAGAGAGAGTCAGGGACCCTGGGAGTCACAAAGTAGGGAGGGCTTGGTCTGTGCAACAGCGACAAGGCAACAGCAACACAATAGGGATAACTGGGGGCAGAGAGACAGGTTCCGGCGAAGTGGGGGATCCGCTCCTGGATTGGATCACATGACTTACATGCCATGAAAGGCATTTATATGGGGACATGAAAGCCCGATTACAAGTAATTGCAAGTCGCGGGACAATTTCATCATTCGGGATGGTCCCCCGGTCATTGCATTATTGTGTGGGTAGTTTCGCATTCATACATCGTGTCTGTGAAAGGGCCCATGACTGAGCAGGCTGTCGCCCGAGGGGCATCACAGTGTATTCTGAACATGAAACAGCATCGAGGTCAGGGCAATAGGGGTGATGTAGGCACCATTGTGTTGGAGCAGTTGGGCATCACCAAGACCAAGATGACCGAATGGCGTAGGCACCACTTGTGACTAGAGCAGCCGAGTGCTATTGAGGCTGAGGCGGCCGAGTGTTGTTGCGACTAGAGCAATCGAGAGGCGTGAGCATCACCATGATTAGAGCGACCAAGAGCTAGTGAGGTTGGAGTTGTCGGGTGGTGTTGGCACTGGTGGGACCAGAGCCGTTGAGGCCGTAGGCCTCACTTTGACTGGAGTAGTTTGGTGCCATTGGCACAGCGGTGACTGGAGTAGGTGGGCGGTTGGGTGCCACAAGACATCGTTGTGATTGAGGTTGTTGAGTGGTCAGAGGATGAGGGCCCCAATGTGACTAGAGGAGCTGGCAGTCGGGTGCCGAACGTACCATTGTGACTGAGGTCATTAAGTGGTCGGGCATCGCGGGCCCCGATGTGACTAGAGAAGCTAGCAGTCAGGTGCCGAGGGCACTGTTGTGATTGAAGGAGCTGAGCGATCCGATGTCACGGGCCCCGACGTGACTGGAGTGGCTAGCAGTCGGGTGCCGGAGGCACCATTGTGACTGAGGGAGCTGAGCGATCGGGTGCAGCGGGCCCCGATGTGACTGGAAGGGCTGGCAGTTGGGTGCCGAAGGCACCGTTCTGACTGAAGGAGGGGAGGGATCGGATGTCACGGGCTCCGACGTGACTGGAGTAGCTGGCAGTCGGGTGTCAGAGGCACCATTGTGACTGAGGTTGTTGAGTGGTCAGGCACCGTAGTCCTTGATGTGACTGGAGGAGCTGGCAGTTGAGTGCCAAAGGCACCGTTGTGATTGAGGTTGTTGAGTGGTCAGGCGCTGCGGGCTCCACGTGACTGGAGTAGCTGGCAGTCAGGTGCCGGAGGCACTGTTGTGACTGAAGGAGCTGAACGATCGGGTGCCACGGGCCCCGATGTGACTGGAGGAGCTGGTAGTCAGGTGCCAGAGGCACCATTGTGACTGAAGGAGATGGGCGCCGTGAGACCTCGATGGTCATGCTCGGGGCCCGTTGATAGAGGTGAGGTATGCCCATCATCTGGGTAACAGTCCTGAGGGCACGCTTATCGGGGTGACACCAAGGTGGAGTACGGTCATCGAAACGTGGAGCTAGATAGGGCACTTCGATTAAGCCACGTCTAACGGTGCACAATCATTGAAACAGAGACTGGGCAGGGTGCTCTCATCAAGCAATGTCTGTGTCTTGCACAGACAAAGAGTCAAAGACCAGGCAGGGCAAATCGATCGAGCAACGTTTGATGGTGCATGATCATTGAGGCAGGGACTCGGCAGGGTGCTCTCATAAAGCGGCATCTGGGTCGTGCACGAGCACCAAGGCAGGGTCGAGTAGGGTGCTTTCGCCAAGCAACATCTGGGGCCATGCATGGATATCGAGATAGGGCTCAAGCAGAGCACTTTCACCAAGCGTCATCAAGATCATGCACGAATATCGAGATAAGACCCAGACAGAGTGCTTTTATAAAGTGACATCAAGGGTCATACACGATTATTGAGATGACATACGTTCATCAAAATAGGGGGCCACCTTTTAGGAGGTTGGTGTTTGGGCTAGACGCCATCTGAGGGATGATCATGCGGCATGCCCTCGGCGTGAGCCTAGGAAATACACATAAAACTCCTTTGCATGCCTTTGTAGTCCGGGGGATTGTGAACGTGTCATATAGATATTTAAAAAAAAGAATTTCATATAATCATGTAGTAATTGCATAATCATTTTAAGGATCTGAGTCGTACTTGAAGCAGTGGAGAGAACCCGCCGAGCATCATGCGTCGGCTCGTTGAGCTCAGGGAGTCGAAAAGGAAGGCCAGGACTGTTGCTCCCCACGCGTACTCACCAACTCGCTCCACGTCCTCTAGTAGTCGTAGCAGTCGACAGCTGACCACGTCTGCTCGGGTGGTGAATAGGAGCCTCCCAAAGAACAGCATCAGGAATCACCTCAGGACCACATCGGCCTCGGGTCCCGACGTGGCAGCTACCTTCCCCCACGCTCGCTCTGTCAGTCTCTCGAGGTGCTACTCCGACAGCTCTCCGGTGGCGATCCTGGCTCCTCGTAAGCTGAGACTTTCCTACAACCTCGCTCTCGACAGCATCATTGACTACCGCTCTGGCCGTAGCAGCTCCATGCCCAATAGTCTTTGGGCCAGCTCTCGGTAGTCCACCACCATCCTCCCACTGACCGACAACCCGTGCACCCGCAGGCCAGTGATGCGCGCCACGTCCTCGAGCATCGAGACCATATGGCCCCATGGGAAGAGGAACGTGCAGCTCACTAGGTCCCACTAGTTGTGTAGGGCGTAGAGAAGGTCGGTGTCGAGCCGAGTCACCTCCATGCCCAGGAACTCGCCAAACCCCATGGCTGCCAGTCACTCTCGCTGGAAGTCCGATAGTGTGAGGTACACTGCACGGACCTGGAGCCATGAGATCCGGGTCCTGCGCTTTCCCTACATGCATTTAAATAATTTACATTAGTCATTCATGTCATAATAAATCATGCATTGCATTAAGATTAAAAAAAAGAAAGAAAGTGTGTGTGCAGTCTGTCAGGTTAATGGTCACCACAGGGCCGTATATATTGCAATAACGGTTGGCCCCCTCTCTAACCTCAATCTACACGGTCATCCATTGACCATTTTCCTATAATGGGTGGTTTGTTGAGGACCATTCATTTTTCTAGATGGCCCAGGATGGACCGTTTGCCCTCATTTGTCCATCCCAATAACGGCAACCCTCTAACCGTTTGAGCTACCAACGGTCCCCATCAGACCGTTTGACATCCCGATTAAGCACCCGTGGATCTGAGTGTACACGGTCATTCCTTTGACCGTTTGCCTACTGGATGGTTTGATGGAGACCATTTCGTTCTCAACGGTTTGATTTTTGGACGGTCCTAAGTGGACTGTTTAACCTCCCAACGGTCTTCCTTAGACCGTTTTCACTTCTACAGCACCCCGTTTGTTCAACTCCATTTGAATGGTCCTCCATGGACCGTTCTATTCTCTTGGGTGGTTTGGTTATGACCGTTCTATACTTGCACGATTCTAGGAGAACCATTCAGTTTCTCCAAGCGGTCACTGTTGGATCGTGTTCAACTCGTCGTGCCCGACGGCATTCAACCCCCCATCCCCACCAGTTGGTGATGGTCCTAGGGCCCTACAATGACTTCTAAGGGGTGGTATGCCCCTTCCAACCCACCTAGGCTAGCATGCAAAGGGAAGTAGAAGGTTCTTGGGGGGCCTACCTTGGAGGTTCGTGCCGGCCTCTCCACTGTCACCGTGGGCGCCTTCAACGGTGCTCCCGCATCCTCCTCCCCTCTGGCGATGATCGTCATGGTGTCTCCCTCGGCCACTGACGGTGGCAATGCCACCGCCTCGACCATGGACGGCGGTGCATTTGCCTCCTCTGGCGGATTTGAAGACGACAGCGCTGGAGCTTCCTTCGGGCGGTTCACCGGCGGTGACGGCGATACGGCTTCCTCTCCGGCCATCCGACGGCTCAACGCTTGATGCTTGAAGTGCGTAGACCAGGGAAGACTGGGGAGTGGAGAATGAGGAATGATGAGGAGGAGGGGAGGGGTGCTTTGTTCGGTCTCCGGTGGATGGAATGGGAAGGGGAGAGGAATGAGGAAGAAGATGGAGGGGCCAGTTTCATTTTTTTTTGAAACCAATGGTGGAAAAATGGTCTATCGTTGGACCGTGAGCATTCTAGGGGGTCCAAATTGGACCATTTGGTTTAGTAATGTCCGTATGATGTGAACGGTCTCCATACGGCCGTGTTTATGTCAAGATGGTCTATTATTTGGCCGTGTTACGATTATGATAAGATTCCAAGTTTCATTATCTTTGCGGTTCTATTTAGACCGTTTATATCATTTGGCGGTATGGAGTTGACCATGTACATACTGAAATGATAAATTTTTTACTGCGTTATGTGCTTAATTGCTGATCTCTTGGCTTGAGTAATATTATCTCATGATATATATAAAAATGCAAACTCTTGTCCATGATTCTCTTGCAGTATCACTTTGCCTCCACTTCCATTTCTGTCAGGTAAGTCAGGCAAGTATCTCAATCCCTAGTCCCTTAATGCATTACTATATGGTATCTATGCTATATTATCTCAAGAACCGGTTGGTCATTCACGTGTTTCAGGATCTGATGTTCCCCTATAATAAAAATGATGATGGTCTAGGTGCACGCGTTTAAACACTGAGGGGAGCAAGGGCTGGAGCTTACCTGGTTGGTTTGAGGAAACCAACCCCGTTCGGAGATGAGGGCGGGTGGGGAAGTGTGGGTTCCCCACACACTGTGTTGATCAGAGCTTCACCCTGCTAGATGATGTACAAGCACTACGTCCCTCACAAGCGGGGGACATCGGGGTGGGGAGAAGTGGAGTACAAACAAACACTACCTCCACACAGGGAGGGGCAGTAAGCCGGCCAGGCGGGTAGGGGAGTGAAGCTAAAACGACGCCGGGTGGGCGCTTCTTCTGTTCTGTCCAGGTCTGGAATAGCAGGACAGGAAGTCACTATTGATGCCGCCACGGGCTGTACTGGACTCGAAAGATGCCAAAACCAGTGCCAATCCTTTGCTGACTGACCTAGGAAAGCTCCTGAATTTTCATGGGATCGTCTGGCGTCGTCACTGGTCATGGCAGACTCTGGACCTGGACCTCTATGCTATGGCTCGAGCTGGACCCAGGGTACTGTAGCAGATGGAAGAAGTCACCACAGCCACTCCCGAAGTCCAAACAAGATCGGATCAAGTCAAGGATGACCGTGGACGAGTCCTCTTCGAGCAACAACTAGGAAGAACACTAGAGGAGGTCGGGGCAGAGAGATATGTCTAGAAGAGTGGGAGGGGGTCTAGACGGATCCTAACTGACCTGATCTACGACCTTGGGGTAGAAAAATCAGAACGGGCTGCTCTAAGCTTCAATCGGCGCCCCGCTTGATGCATTGGACAGGTGACTGGTGGTACTCCACTCCAGCTAAGTGGCGCACCAAGGGGAGCCCCAGTGTGGTCACTGTAGCCTCTGAACTGCGGCTCTGGTCCCTGTTCAGGCCTTAGTTGCGCAGTCGGACGAAAATGAGCCTCCCGGGTGGCTCCGAACGCGGATAGGGATGAGATCACCTCGCCTGCGAAGCAGCTTCAAAGATATTTCCAGAAATATTGGATAGGCCACCAGAAAATACGTGATGCAGTCATGGAAGCCTCTACAACCTAATGGTACTCTACTGCTACAGATTCCAGACTAGTAGTAGAGGGAGATGGGGATCAAATGGAGGTGAATTGATGTGACACGACCTCGGACCTAAGCAAGCAAGCACATTCGCAACTTGAATGGATCGATATTGTCGGCCAACCCACTCGGCACTCACCCAAAACCCGGGGTAACTCGGTGATGCCGAGTGGAGGATGTGAGGGCTTGTCCCTTGCTGGTAGAGGGCCAGCAAGGCCAGAGGGTCACCCAAGGGGTAGGGCTAATCCAATTCAAGTGGCCGACCCGGTGGCGAGGGCACGGGTAAACTCTCGCTCCCACGGTAGTCACTCGAAGTCTAGGACTTGCGAGGACGGGCACTCTCTCTCACCGGCCAGCACAGCAACGACCTAATATTGAAAGAAAAGCACTGTAAGTAGAGGAAGGCAAGAGTGCTTACTCGACCGGTTTGAAGAAACTGGTCCCGGTCGGAGACATGGGCGCGCGGGGAAGCGTGGGGCTTACCCATGTCGCGGCGAGGATGCTTCAATCTTTTCAAGCGATTACAACACTACGCCTCACACAGGAGGGGGATCTTGGGGTGGGGTTAATTGGTTACAACCAAAACTACCTCCGCGCAGGGAGGGGCCTTCAGCCAACCAAGCGGGGAGGGGGAAGATGACGACACGAACTTCACACAACGTCGGAGTTGAATCTGTCCCTTCTCAAGATAGAGTACAAACTATCGATGCCAGAATTCTTGCGGAAGCTCCCGAACTCCGTTATCAGCAAGACCAGCACCAAAACTTCTTGGATTGACCCAGGAGGATGCTGGAATTTTGGCAGGAGCTGGGGGAGTCGTTGCCGGTCGCGGTGGAGCTGGAAGCAGGGACTCTGTTCTCTGACTCGGACCTTCTCAGCACTGCAGTGTCTGGAAGATGAATCCGCCATGAATAGTCCCGAACTCCGAATTGTGCACGATTGGTGGCGTTGGAACCGTTGACGAGCTGCCTTCGAGAAGAGACCCACGGGGGTGCCAGCCGATGTCGGAGCAGGCCGCAGAAATCTGAACACTGACAGGGTGTCAGTTCAGTCCCAGGGTGGAAAGAATTGTGCACTCTGGGGAGAAAAGGGAGAAGAAATCACTCCGGTGGCCAAATGGAGCTCCGCTTCTTGGAGGGGGAGGGAGACACGCAGTAGAATGTCCTGGTTGAGCACCACCTCCAGATCTTCAGATGGTTGGTCGTGGCAGCTTCTTCAAACAGCCTCAGGTTGCTGGCCGGACGTCTTCTGCGTAGTCAGAGTAGATTGCCTCTCGCGGACAGTCACGAGCTTAAAACGGGGCGAGACGACTTCCGTTGTGAGGAAGACTCGGAGATGCTTCCAACGGTACCACTTGGGCCTCCTGAAATGCCGGGATGAAGTTGCAGTCACCTCTGCAAGCTACTGGTTCTCTGTTGCCTGTGACCCAGAACTGTCGGTTGAAGAGCAGAGGTGGGGAATGGGGTAAATGGGATGGGAATAAATCTAGCTAAATTAAAAATATAGAAATTAGGTGAAGGAATAGCCCAGAGAAATGTAAAAATGTCGTTGCCCACTCCTTTGAGCCTTGGATAGCCGCCCAACCCCGTGTGGATGCCGACGTGAGAGAGAGAGAGAAAATTTTAGAGAGAGATAATAATAATAAATAATAGGAGAGGGATAGAGATAGAGAGAGATGGTGATGGGTGTGGGATTTTAATAATAAAAATAAAAAATAACGTGTGTGTGGATGTGAGAGGAAAGAGAGAATAAGATAGAGATGGAGAGGAGAGAGAGAAAGAGACGTAGGGAGAGAGAGAGAGATCACGTGGGTGATAGAGAGAGAAAGAGAGGGTGGCCACGCGTGGTGTGTGCGGAGAGAAGGGTGCTCGCGGCATCTACGGCGGGTGATGAAGGGAGGCTACGATGGGCACGGTGAGGCTACGTGAATTGGGATAGGGGGAGATGAGGGAGAGAGGTCGACGTCGGTGTGCAGGCAGAGACGGGAGAGGTCACGAATGGGAGAGATAGAAAGAACGATAGCAGGAGAGAAGCTCACATAGGGCAGCAGTGGTTCAGGGAACAGCACAGAGGGAGAGGGAGCAGGGGAGGTGCCGCCGTGTGGATGGTAGCAAGGTGCCTACAAAGGTGCTGTGGGAGAGAGAAGGTGAGAGAGGTTGGAGGGCCACGGCGAGGTTAGCAGACGAGAGGGGGACTGTGAGAGAGTTGAGGATGGGAGGTGGTTGCCGGTGTTGTGTGGTTGTGCCTGGGCTGGTGCGTGAGAGAGAGGGATGGTGGAGACAGTGGGAAGAGGGTGGTGCTGTCGGTGGGAAGGAGGACAGTAGAGAGGGGTCGCGAATGAGGTGGGGAAAGAGAGACAAAGAGAGATCTGGCCAAGGTGTGAGTGTGTGTGAGTGTTGTGGTGTGTGGCGAGAGAGAGAGGGTTCACAGCTGGACTGTGAAGGTGTGTGGGTGACTATGTGTGCAGATGAAGTGGTGAGAGATAATGTGGGCAGAGGAGAAGGACAGTTAAGGGAGGCTGGTCGAGGTGGGTGTTCGCGTGAATGTTAGAGAGAGAAGGAGAGAGAGAGGGAGAGGACGACTGTGGCGGGGGCGGAGGCGACACTGATGGAGGGAGAGCAAGGAGAGGGCCATGATGGCTGGTAGGTGTGGGATGTGTATGGTGTGAGAAGTGGGAGAGGGAGAGATATGGGAGAGGTTAGGAGAGCGGGCTCCGTGAGAGGAGAGGTCCGTGGGAGGCCACCATGTGCGTGGGTACTAGAGAGAGGGAGAGAGAGGTGGAGGCATATGGTAGCAAGGTGCCTATGGAGGTGTTGTAGGAGAGAGAGGGGAGAAGAGAGAAGTGTCACGGCAGGAGAAGAGAGAGAGAGATGATGGGGGAGAGCAGGGAGAAGAGATGCAGTGGCTGAGGGCTAGCGGTGTGCAAGTGTGAAAGAGGGAGAGATGCGGCTGATGGTGTGTGGATTAGAGAGAGGAAGAGAGAGGGAGAGAAAGGAAGGCCGGTGAGAGGAGGATGGAGCAGTGGGTGGTGGTGTGGTAGTGTAGTGGGATGCTGGTGAGAAGGAGTGAGATGGTGGCTATGGAGACAGTAGGAAGAGGTGGCGAGTGGCGAGGTGGGAGCAGGTTTCCACGATGGTGTGGTAGGGAAGGTGGTTCTGTGGTGGTTGGAAGAGAGAGGGAGTAGGGTGTGAACGAGGAGTTAGAAAGGGAGAGGGAGAGGGGGAAAGATAGACCAGCAGCCCCCAAAGGGGGGACGTGTGCTTGTGTGTGTGTAGGCATGTGTGGTGGGAAGGAAGAGAGTGTGAGAGGGAAACAACAGGGCCGTCGGTTGCCACTGTGGAGGTGCAGGTGGGTGTACAGCTGCGGTTGTAAGTGGGCGGTCAACTCGGCACGGTCGCGCGTCCCGCAACGAGAAGAACAGAGGGAACGAGAAATGAGGGAGAAAGTAGAATGGGAGAAATAAAAAGGAGGAGAGAAGAAAAAGCTAAACTCAAAATCACAAACCATACACGATTAAACTCACCGGGATGCACAACCGGTGATTTGACCAAATTAATCAAAATGCAGAAACGATGCACTAGATGCACAATGACCACAAGAGGAGAAATACCGCCTCCCTCCCGGGATACACGTACCCATCAATGACACGACATCACGAACCTAAAAATCACACAACAACAGAAAATCCATCGACAATCACGGAAAACAACCTAAGCCAGCAACAGACGACTCAAGTGGACTTGCTCGGGACAATGCGACGCAATTTCAATTCCTTATACAAATCCCCAACACAGCTCTAATACCATCTGTAACGACCCAGAGTTCAGGGTACCGATAACCCGATATAAATATCGGACTACCGCTACCAATAACTGGGGACGCCACCCAAGAGGCTGATGAGGCCCCTTAAGGGTTAGTGAGGTTTGTCGAGGAGTTGTATAATGAATTGGAATTACAAACTAACAATATTAATTAATGTAGTAAAAATAATATATATATGGTTCCTGACCTTAGATGATGTCCACCCCTTCAGAGACTTTGTTCTTCTACATGTCCCCTATGCTTCTTGAAAATCTCGTGCCCCAATTCATCCTGTACAAAAAGTTATCTTCAGAGGCCTTTTCACTGAGTGGGCTATCTCTATGAAGTTCTGGCCAGATCAGGCCCCTGAAGATCAGGCTGGTAGTCCATATTCCCATCCTCAAATCCCATCACCCTCTTCACGACGTTTCTTCCCCTCCCTATTCCCCAACCTCTCCTAAAAACCTTGCCTCAAAATTCAATCTGGGCGAAAACTTCTCTTTGGAGTCCATTTGGTCATGCAGACTGCATCTGTGTAGCCCTACCGGGACAGTGTTCAAGCCCCTCCAAAGAGACAATCCACAAATCATCTCAGAACGACCTGAGACTTTGAGCGTTGCTAATACACATCCTAAACCCCTCTCTAGAATTTTCTTACAATTTTTAGAAGCCTTTTCCCCTACCTACCAAGACCTCCTTCAACCCCTCAGTTCTGACTGCACTGAACTGCAGAACTAAGCCCAGTCTGTCTTCCCCTCCCTACGCCAAAAACCTCCACTGCACACCACCCCGCCTCTGGTACCTAATCATCCCATTCCTACCAGCTATCCACCACTGAAAACTTCGCCCCATTTTCCCCCCGGAAGCCCCAGTTCCAGCCCCATCTTTGGTCCCCTATCCTACTGCAAGCAGAAAGTCCAGATTGCGCAGGGTGTGCTTCAAAATTCGGCACGACTTCCACAGTACCCCGTTGTAGTCGCCACTTCACTGGGTTCCCTAGGACATCCCTGCAGCATCCCCGCCATGTTTTGTGACCAGAGGATGTGCAGAAGGTGGCATACCGCACTCGCCTTCCTGCTACTTCCCAGCACGCACGCAGGCTGGCTTGTAGCTTGCCCACCGCACGAGGCTACTCCAGAGGTTCCAGCCGGCACCGATGACTTCCTCTTCTTCTGAGACACTCTCCATCCCAGATAGCGTGCTACCAGGGACATGGACGTCTTCCTCTGCCCCCCGTGACGTGTCATCCTAATGGTGGCTCTAGCCCATACTTGTTCGCACATGTGGAGTTGCCGCACGTCATCCACTCGCGGCCCGTCACCCCACGTTGCATGACCCTCGGATCTCGCTTCTAGCCTTTTACCTCCCTGCGAGGAGTGGGCTTTTGTTTGCGTTCTACCTGTTTAGCTCTTGTACCGAGTGGTTGTGTGACTTGGCCGGGCATCTTCCCCATGCCCCGAGCGTGGAGGTATGCGTACACATCTTTGTTTGGTCTCTTCTTGCTAGTTTAGTATATTCTCTAGCGCCGCTGCTTGTGGGATTGTTAGGATTCTAGCTCGTATACATTTGTATCATTGCCACGGTAAGAGAGCGTGACCGTCCCATGCTCGATCCGAGCACGAGTGTGTGAATTACCTACCCTAGACCCTACCGATTCCTTAACCGTGAGGATCGACACGCTTCCCTCTCTTGGGGATGATTGCGAGCTTGAGTTGCTTGTTCGTTGGCGTAGTTACCTTCTTGGAGTCTTAGGTGTTGAGTTATGCTACTCAGTCTATTGCCTTGTTGCTGGCCCTTTAATCGCATCTTCACGTAGCATCCCAGCTCGCATAGCATCCTGCATCAAATTTGGTATCAGAGCCGTAGGTTTGTCTAGGGTGTATTTAAATCCCTTAGGTCATCCTAGGTGCACTTGAGTCCATATTCTACCATTTGCTTCATCATTTTAGGTTCGGTCTAGTTATAGTTTTAGCCTCCTGTGTCCCTTGGAGTCTTGCATGCCCACTCGGCGTGGTACCGACTACCAACACCCTGTCCCAATGGCTGACCCTTGGAACCCTACCCCTCATGATTTTTCCCTCCAGGATATGTTGCAAGCTCTCATGGAGCGGATGGATCGGTCTGATAAGAGCTTGAGAGATCACATAGTGCTCATGGAGGGCCGGATGAAGGCCATGGAGGATCGGATGGAGGCTTCTGACCGGACCATCCAAGGTATGGTTGGGCAGCCCAATCCGGGTAGAGCGCAGCAGAAGGATGCCCCTGGGCAGGCCCAAGGCCCACTTGGCCCTACCCCTCGGCCCGCACCCCTTAGGGCCGATGACTGGAGGCAGCATGTCCAGAAGTTTGAGGATTTTGGGTCCGATAATGAGTTAGACGGGTATGGTCGTGCCAGGTGTGGGTACAGGCCCAATAGAGATGAGGAGGATGAGCATGTTCTTAGGTCTGTGCCAGCGGATCCCCCCACCTTTGATGGGTCCAGAACTCAAGGTTTATCTTGATTGGGAGGCTACTAAGGACCATTATTTTGAGTGGTTCGAGATGACGGACCATCGGAGAGTTCGATATGCCAAGATGAAGCTGCTTGGCTAGGCACAAACCTATTGGATCAATGTGGAGAGCCTACTGATGCAGTGACATAAGCCCCAGATTGAGACTTGGGATGATATGAAGGCCAAGCTCAGGCAGAAATATCTCCCTACCACCTACCGACAACGGAGTCAATCTGTGCACCTTAGAACACCTGGGATTAGAGGAAGTCCTAAGTAAGAGATGGAGAAAGCTCCAATTTGACAACCCATAATATGCGCAGCCCTCAAAAGCGCCAAGTCCTCCATGTTAACCCCAACAAGCAAACTCTTGTTGAAGTTAACCCTCAAACCAATGGTCTCCTCTAGCAGTTCCAGCAAAACTCTAGCCACATATAGATGTCGCTCTTCCTCTACCAGAAACAGAATGGTAATTGGCATACTGTAAGTGGGTCACAGAAAGACCACCTCTCCCCACTTGAAATCCCTTGATAAGATCAACATCCTCTACTCTCTACCACACCTTACTAAGAACATGAGCCATGAGTACGAAGAGTAGAGGAGACATAGGATCTCCCTACCAGAGCCCTCTACCACTGTGGAAAAAAGAAGTCAACTTCTCATTAACAAGAATAGCAAATGAAGCAGATGATATACAAGCCTAGATCCATCCAATCCACGTATCCCCAAAACCCATCTTCTCTAGCACATCAAATAGCAAAGTCAGTTGACCTCATCATAAAGTCTTCTCAAAATCCAGTTTTAGAACTACACTTTATGCCAAGGGTCTTCATGGCATATAAACATTCTTGGGCCACTAGGAAATTATTCTAAATATGTCTCTCCCTTATGAAGGCTCCTTGGAAGAAACTCACTAACATGTCCACAAGTCTCTCCAAAGTCCAAATTCCATGCCATCAACTTGCTGATGATCTTATAGGTGCCATTCAGTAAAGTGATGGGCTTGAAATCCTGAAACTCTTGCACTCCTTGTTTCTTAGGGATGAAGATAAGAAATGTTTTATTAATACCCCCAAGTGAGCCCTCCTCTCCTAAAACTCTACTGTAGGTAGAAGGTCAAGTCTGATGATATCCTAACACTACTAGAAGAAGGCCAAATGGAATCCATCCAGACCTAAAGCTCTGTCCCCTGCAAGAGAGAAGACTATCCAGCGAATCTTCTCCTCTAAGAAGCTCTAAGAGATAGCCCCTCTCTCCTCTAGAAAGAGCCGGGGAAAGAGATTATCTACAATCCTCAGCCTGAAGTGCCCCTTCTTCCTGATGACCATGGTGAGGGGCACTCCCGGGATGCTCTTACCATCTCCAGCGATGTCCTCCGTGGCGGCACTGTTGGCGTCCATGAAGACGACCTCGGCGGTGGGCACCACCTTGTCACTGTACTCCTGCTACAACTGAGGCTCGAACATGGCAATGGAGGGGTCGCCATGTAGTCGCATGGTGAGGGGGACACGGGTGCAGGTGCTCTACTAGCCGACGAGGAGGACTTGAGCTGCTGTTCACAGGGGTGGCGTTGGCGAGTTCGCGGGGACTATGCATCGTGCCCGTGGATCACTTGAGAAAGTAGCAGATCGGTGCGTAGGACATGGGGTTGGAGAAATGGGGTACGGCCATGGGAGGGGGGGCAGGGAGATTGGTGCAAGGGTCGTGTGTGGGCGACGTGGAGCGCGAGGCCGGAGGCTCTGTTTGCGGCAGAGAGGGTGGGGGCTGGGGGCCGTAGCAACAGCGGGGAGGGAGAGGGGATGTGCAGTCTTCACGGGAGAGGAGGGGGGGAAGTTTTGTTTATGTGCATGGGCCGAGGGTGGGTGGCGCTGGGTTCTCAGAAGGGAGTGGCGTGGGAGATGGGTGATGCAGGACGCAGGCTAGAGGCCCTGTTTCGCGTTAGCGGGTGTGGTTAGGTGAGAGGGGGTGGCGGCCCTCAAGCATGAATGGGCGTGGTGGGCGACCGGTGAGCTTCGCGTAGGGGTGCTGGGGCATGGGTTGTAGGGGCATGCAGGGGAGAGGGATCTGCAGCAGGGTGTGTTCGCACTGGGGAATGGAGAACAGGGAAGAGGGCGGCGACTGGTGGGCTTCAAAGAGGGGCCGGTGCTGGGATCTTGGCAGCAGATGGGAAGAGCGAGGGGTGTGCGGCCTCTGTGGGAGAAAAAGGGGGACCGTTCACGTTCATGGGATGGGGGTGGACGGCGCAGAAGGCGGGGCCGGAGGCTCTGTTCGTGTTGCAGGTGAAGGCGTCTGGCTCTGCGTGGTGGCCGCTCGGAGTTTGGGCGGTGGTCGCGGTGGGCTTGCGGCCGACTCCGTGGATGCTCTGCAGGTGATGGCAGACCGGTGGCTCTATTACTGGGGTCGCAGCGGCAGACGGGAGAATGGGGCGGTAGGGAAGGTGGTCAGTGAGGCTGTGCCTGGTGGAGAGGAGGGTGGGGTGCATGGGCAGTCTTAGCAGAGTGGAGAACGAAGAAGTGGGACATGCTGCGGCGGCCGGTGGTGAGCAGAGGTTTTCAGATGGGGCCGGTGCATGGTGGAGGGGAGGTTGGGTTCTCAAACGGTTGCATGGGTGCGTGGAGGTCGAGTGTGGCCAACCTGGACGGGTTGCGCCGGTGGGAGATAGGTGCAGTGCGTGGCGAGGGAGGTGGGGTTGGATCCGCAGATGAGGTTGGTTGAAGGAGGGAGTGGCTGTGCCGACCTGTTGTGTGGGGTTGCTGGAGTCGGCGATGGTGGGCACGGGCTGCAGACAGTGGGTGGAGTGGGGCTCGGTTCACAGACGGGGAAGGGTGGATGGGGACGGGGAGGGATTGGTTTCTCAGGCGGGAATGGAGGTGCAAGGGTATGTGCAAGAGGGGTTTGAGCTAGCAGTGGCAGGTGGTGAACGGGAGGACGGAGGAAAGGTGGTGGGCGGTGGGAGTAAAGGTGGTGGGCGGTGGATAGAAGGTTGGGGGCTTCTCACCCCGGGACATCAAATCCCATCTCCTTCTCGGAGAAGAGAACACAAGCAAGGCTTCACACCTTAGAGAGATTGTTTCCAAAAATTTTGATTCAACTTCATCATTTTAAAAAGAGACTACATGACACTTTTTATAGACTCTACAAAAAAATTCAAAAGACAACTCACCTAACACCTACTCATCATAACTCTCTTTGGAAGACTAAAAGACACTCTCTTGGGAAGACTAAAAGACACACAATAAAAAGACTCTTACATGATTTTTTTGTGGACATTATTTCTACAAACATAAAACATGACCCATTAAGCCCATACATGTGGCCCAAAATACAATGAGACAAATAAAAATATCTATTTGATCGTGTTGTTGAAGCCGCTTGCCGATCTGGTCAAATTAAACCTCAAACTTTGAATCTCGAACTGGCGATTCCATCAAATACAAGGCTAGATAATGTTGACAAAATATGATTCTTATTAATAATCAAATGTCAAGTTACATCTCTCAACTCAACTCATAAAATAAAAAGACTCAATATTACACTTTAATAAAAAGATAAAGACTCAAAGACAGGACAAGACTCAAGAAAATAAAAGACACCGACTTGATTCTCCAGAGCACTCATCACTCTTGCCCTTCCCCGTCTGATTGATCGTCTTCATCATTATAACCTGAAAAATGTTAAAATAGGCTGGACACAAGAGGTTTATGAAACACCAAGTGTATTAGATGGGCAGCAAACCAGTATACAACTCATCATCATCGGAGCCTTCTTCCATTTATTTGACGTTGGCCACATGAATCTTGCTTTGCCACTTGGATCATATACAAAGCCATGTTTGCAATAAAACCTAACCAAGTAATATCTTTAGTATGTCAGGCCATCGTATTTTCGGTCTTCCCCAAGTCCCTTTGCTTCCTTCCACTTGAATTTGATCACACCTTCTAACCGACACTGAAGTTGGATAATGGCACACACGTTCAAGTTGCCTAACATCTATTTCCCTTAACAACTAAGTCTCTATGCAAAAATGGATTCCACAACTTATCCCTTCCCTGCATGTCCATCTCAGAATCCTTATCTCTGCTACATTCATTTTCCCCAAGTGTTCTATTCTTGCCAGTCACCACATGACATTCAGTCCCATACTACAAACAATCCACCATTATATCTTAATTCTATTCCTGTTGAACTATATTGCTCTATTCTACAGATGAAGGGCACTACCAGGTTGATCGACAGCGACTGTTTCTAGTGACATCTTTTGAAATCTCTGCGACCCTAGCAACTTTAGACTGCTGGGATAAAGCTTATGTCTTATTATTCAATGCATTAGAAAATGGAAAACAGGTTTTCAAAGTCTAAAGCAAATCCTTATTTACAAATTTTAAAAGTCAAAAGGCATTATGGGACTAGGAATACCTCTTCTTTGACACAAAAAGACTGTAACCGTGTACGCAAAGCTGCCTTTACTGCGGCTGGCAATCCATGATACAAAGTGTGCCTTGTATTTGGAGGAACAGATAACGGTCGAGAAACCTTTGTGCACATTAACTGAGTTAGATAGCAGTTAATTCTGAATATACAATATCTATTGTTAACAATCAAGAAGACTATATGCACAACTATCATTCCTAAGCACTGCATCTAATGGTGGTCATGATAACAGTTTTGTTAAGAACAATAGAAGGAACATAAAAACATCAACTGCTATTGAATAAATAAAAAAGATAAAGGTTTCACTTTTGTGGATCAGAAAGAGTTCTGATATAGAGAGGTTATAGATCAAGCCTTCTATAATGTTGGACTTGACACTGACTATCTTCATAATGCCAGCTTAACTATCTGTTGGCATCACGGAAATATTTTCCCATCCCTTTTTTTATTTTGGAAGAGAGAAGGAAAAGAGGGATGCACATACAGGGGCTGTATGAGTAGCCTGTGCAGATTTTACTCCGTGAGTGCGCATCGTATCAGACGATTTGGGTTCGGGTGCTGGACCTTTCCTTACTGACCGCAGTCAGTGTTGATTTACATCGGCCTAACGTCCGAACACCTTGTTTAACTGTCAAAGAAATTTTGATCTCCTACAAGGGTCCTGACACTGAGGGCATACTTGCTTGCAGAGCTCAAATTTAATTTTCGCTCACCACCGAAGAGTTAACAGAATTAAGGTTTCGTCAAGGTACACTAGATTGGGCGAGAAAGCCTACGATTTGGGGACATAGTTACAACTTTGCGAGAGCAATGGGCACTTTTGAAGTGCCAGGAGGTTTTCTAGACTCCGTTGATATTTTGGTAATTTAAAATTTTTAAGGGTATTTTGATAATTTTACCATACTAGGGACATTTATGAAATTTCTGGATTAGAGAGAAGGTGGGATAGAATCCTAAGACACTGAGGCCATTTTTGGAGAGTTTTAGAGACTACTAGGTCATTTCTAAGTCACAAGGATATTTTGGGGAGCAGTCTGACGCATGACTCGTTCCTTGTAGTCACGTGATCAGTTACTGATGTGCCTTGTTGTGACCCTGCTTGCAGATGTGTTCCATGGTTCTGTGTGCCGTTCAGAGCTGGAATCCTGCAGGTGTTGTCGTGTTGTTTCTAGATGGCTTTGTGTTTCTAGCGACGTGCGCCGGACAAGGATCGCGATGGTGGAGGCAATTTGTGGGATCGCGAGCCGGCGATAGTTTAAACGGTATTTTCTTAGCGGATCAACATCCTCGGTGCGCGGGATCTTCGATGGAGGTAGGGGATGATTCCCTAGCTCGAGTACTTCATTTTTCGCGAGTTTGGTAGCCTGAGGCAAGTCTAGAGGGTTTATTTTTTCATCGGGATGAAAATGTGTGATTTTTGGGTGTGAGTCAGATTTCACATTTTGATCATATTTTGGGGATTTGATTGGGTCCTCTCAGTGCTAGAGAGGCTGGGGAAGGGATTCCCCTTGTTTTCCCCACCACCTGGGGGTGATTGGGGCATGGAATGGCATTTTTCGCTTGGTTCGCCATTTTCGGGGTCGGTTTCATATCACAGTTGTAGCAGGAGCCGCGTTCTTGGAGAACATGACGTATCGTAAGGTCGGGTTCATCGGAGAAGATGAATAGTAGGGTGGTTGAGATCGCGCCTTATCGATCGGTCACATTTTAGGAGTCACGGTTGTGGTGGAAACCACGCTAATGTGGCGGTGGGAGCAACAGTTGCGTTAGTCTTTGGCCTGTGTCGCAGATCGCGGTCAAGGAATAGACCGTGGCTATTGCCGCGGTCATATGGGAGACCGCATTCTGACTGTTGACGCGATAGCAGTGATGGTCGTGTTCCTGTTAGATCGCGACCATCGTACAGGTCACGTTTATGATCACGACGTCAGGAGTGGGCGCATTCTCAGTCCCCATTTTTTGTATTTATTTCGAGCTATTTTTGGCCCCCAGTCGACCCGGTTGTGACCCAATGGTCGACCCTTGGCCTCGTGGATGTCCTGGGCACCCTGTGGGTTCCGTGTCCGTATTTTGGGGGTGTTCAGAGGTGCAAAGTTATCTCGATTATCGTGCCCATGGGTCTTGGGGGTTCGGGTGACCCCATGTGTTCTGGACTTCTGTGCTTTCGCTAGAATCGCCATGAGTCAGCGTGAGTGCGGAGGGCTATTCCCACACGTCATTGGCATTTTGGGAAGTGTTTTCCGTGTAGGCCATGTGGACGGCCTTGGACTATAAATCCAGTCACCCAGCCTAGGGCTGGAGGTTTCTCATTTTTCCTTGGATAGGGGAGTAACTCAGCAGCTTGTGAGCTGCCTTGGAGAATCGTGCTACTGTGGTTTCAGACCTAGAGATTAGGACAGATTGGCAGTGCCGTGCCGTCACGTGCAACGGTCTTGACCCGAGTCTCGTGACTCAAGGACCGTTGGGTTATTAGGCCTAGTGGGCTGTCTAGAGTCTGGTGGCCTCGAGCCACCTGTTACTCTGCATTACTTGCGATGGGTGCGTGCGTGATTTTCGATGTTCACGTTTAGTGAGCCTCCATCAGTCATAGCTTTCCTACGCATGCATGTGCGGACCCATTGGGGAGTGGTGGAGAGCATTACCCGAGAGAGATGATTTGTAGGCTGGTTATCGTAGGGCCCCTCCGTGCAGCCTGAGTCCGGGCTTTGGGAAAGAACCAACTAAAAGATCTAACCTAGGGTGTATAGTCTGTGTATGCACACATGGCTGGGGGCGTCAGACCCGCACTGACGAGCACGACCCCAGTTAGTCCTTGTTCTGTGTTCCCGGTTACTATATGGTGTCTCAGTTTTCGCTTGAGGCTAGTAGGGAGACACCTGAGGCGCGGACTAAGTCGTCAGAGGATGCATCTGGCCTTACTTCTAGTGGGCAGGTACTCCCCTCACGTGACGTGAGATTATCGTGACTCGAGTTTCCATTTTCCATCCACGAGATGTGATTTTGCATGTAATTTTTGGGTGTTTTCCCGAGGTAGAGGTCTAGGGTTCTGGTGGGCTTGACCGAGGGTTTCTCCTAGATAGTGTAGAGTTCGTGACCAGGGTTCCAAACCACGTGGTCTCGGAGTGGGTCTTCATGTGTGAGCACAGGCCTCCACGATAGAGGTGTCATAACATTTTCCTAGTAGCGTGACTAGGGTGGTTAGTAGTCCAATAGTCCCCCTGACTGTAAGATCGGGGTGTTAGTTTTCATTCCGGTAGGAGTAGTTGTAGAGCCATGGTTTCTTTGGTTGCCATGTTTCAGGAATTCGTGTGCGGCCGTGCTTTCTGTCGTTATTGTTGTAGCTACTCCTATTGTTGCTGTTGTTCTTACTGTAGTTGCTGCTCTCCGCTACCGCCATTATTTTATGGTTGGGGTTCCGCGGGACCCCTACTGAGCTAGTGATAGGAGGCTCACCCCTAATTTTCAGGTGTTGCAGATCTTCCTCGAGGTTCGAGGGTCCTACGTGGAGATTCTTAGCTGTCAGCTCACCGAGCTGAGTATTCACTCGGCGTTAGGTACGCTTTCCTGCCTTAGACTATACTTCTGTTGGACTGGACTCTATTATAGTTAGATTATTTATTTTAGTTAATTGTTAAATTATCCTACTTTATTTCCTATTTCTGTGTACACCACACCTATCCTTTTAGCCCTTCCGAGCCCCCCGACTAACGAGCACTTAATAACATAAAAGAGTGGAACACATATAAGTCAAATTGACTATTTTCTTATTAGGAAGGTCGATAGAGTTTTATGCATGGTTTGCCGGATCGGCCGATCTGATTGGTTTCCCAACCTCTTCCAACTGCCGACAGACGAGTTGTAATGGGGTGAAATGCTTTTCGCCGCCAAGATTGGCGGGGTAAATGCCCAAGCTGCCTATATTAAGCAACTGCAGTTGGAGATTGTGACTTCCCGGTGCAAATCCCTCTTGATGCTCAGCTATGAAGAGGTAATCCCTCTGAAGGGAGCTTGACTCGCCAGCAGAGGATGGCAAGCCTATAGTATTGACGAGATGATAGACTTTGAAGTCCACCTTCGCGTCATGATCCAGCCCTCTTCTGTCATTTTTGGAGAAAGGGGGTTGTCCCCTGACCTGCAAATGGTACCACAGTTGTTGAAAGTAATCGCATCGAGAAGCTTCCTGCATTTGCGGGATATTTTGCTTACGACACATCTCTTTAATGTATTTGGGCATGTCGTCCATTTCGGAGATATGGCCAGGTCATGCTCCGCTATGGAGGGATCTAACCCCAGCATCCTTTTGTATGTCCACGCGAAGCAGTCTTTGTATTCGAGTAGGAGTTGCTTGCAGTCCTGCCTCTCTGCTTCGGTAAGGAGAGCATTGAGGAATGTTGGCTGAGGGGCTTCCTCTTCACCCAGATTAATTTCGACAAGCTTTTCGACGGTTGCCTGGCCACCGTCCTCCAGCTCGGGAGGTGCTGGCTGGAAGTCGACGAAGTCTTCATTGTCGGTGTCGGCTTCGTACACCCGCGGGTCCTCGG
Organism: Amorphophallus titanum; assembly: GCA_024336825.1. Lineage (NCBI taxonomy): Eukaryota > Viridiplantae > Streptophyta > Magnoliopsida > Alismatales > Araceae > Amorphophallus > Amorphophallus titanum. The sequence continues at coordinate 66,385,687 of JANBPO010009603.1, forward strand.
AGCCGATAGTTGAAGTGGATGGGACTGGAAGGCTGTCACTACTGGGTCCAGACAGAGGTTGTCCCGGGCCATCCATGTCAGATTGGCAATTGTCGGTTGGCATCCCAGAGGCTTGGTCGGAGCTATCTGCCAACGCCACTGATGCCTCGCGATCTTCGTTTCGGGGACCCTCCTCATGGGGGGAGTGCGGCGAGCTAGGTTCTAGAATTAGTTGGGAAGCCGCGGGGGTCTCGTCCATCTCAACATCCTTGTGGACAGACGAGGAAGCCTTGTCAGGTGCTGGGACTGAAGTACTGGTCCTGGCTGGGAGTGGGACTAAAATTTCCTCTCCCTCGTCTCCCGAGCTATCGAACTTAGTGTTGGCGACAATTGGGTCAGCGGCCGGTTGCATCGGTCCCATGACGTGGACCGCATGGTAGACACAAAAGTCTGGGTCTTGATCATAGCTAAGACCTCTGGTGTCCTTCTGGGAGAATGGGGGTTGCCCCTGGACTTGTAAGGGTGTCCAGAGATTCTGGAAATACCTCTGCTGTGCAGAGCTCTGCCACAGGGGAATGTGCTGCTTGAGGCACATCTCCTGGATGCGAGGTGACAAGTCTCCCAGAATCTGGACGGCTTCAGGGGCATTATCGACTCACCTGGGCCAGTCGAAATCATCTTCTGGTGGGGCTGGAGGGACCAAGTCTCCTTTGTGGAAGATGATGGACTTGTCCCTTCTAGCCCTTTTCCTAGACCGGTGTTGCAGTTTGTAAGTGACGATAAATGTCGTGAGCTACTCGACCCTGTGCTCGTTTGTGGCACACACGAGCTGGATGCAGTTCGATGGCAGGCATATGCTCTTGTTGATCGCTCAGCTAATGAGGTTAACCTCAAAATTGACTTTGTGCCTCTCAGGGTGGTCTACGGTTGACTTGGTGCTAAGGCGTAGCCGGTGAAGCTTTGCCTTTTTTCTCGTCAATGGAGAAGAGGTCATCCTCTTATTCTTCTGAGAGCCAGTCGTTGCTCTTGCTCATAATTACAGGGAAAGGGCTGCTTCCCTTGAAATAGAGAGCCACATCGGCCAGGTTGCATTCTACTGGAGTGAATGGAGACAGATCTGCGAAGACTGCGCGTTGCTCTCCATCCTTAATATACTTGATGCACTGATGGAGGGTTGAGGAGACAACCCAGTTTTCATGGAGCTAGGGCCTGCCCAGCAACACTTTGTAGGACGTGCTGGAATTGATGATGTAGATGGTCATCTTAGAGGTGAAACCATCAAGTACCAAGTCAACATCCACCCGACCGAGGACCTCCTCGGTATTCTGATTGAAGCTGGATATCTTGAACGCCTGGACCTTCTAGAGGTAGGGAGTCAGATATAAAGTCTTGAATGTTTTGAGGGGCATGATGTTGACAGCGGTGTCAGCATCCACCAAAATCTGGTTTACGTCATGCCCATTGATTTTTCCCTTCATGTAGAGGGGTCGATTATGGCACGGAGGAGAGAGCGGAAAGTCTTTCTTCGTGAAGGTGACAGTGGCCGTGAAAGCCTCGTATGTGGCGATTTTCATTTCTGCCACATGTGCTTCATAGACATCCGGCTCTTGAAGTATCTTGATGAGAGTTTCCCTCAAATATTTACTCCAAGCTGCGGCATCCCAGATTGTGATGCTGGCAGGGAAGCGCTTCATCTGGTGGAGGACAGTCCCTTTAAGCACCAAAAAACATGACTAACAAACAAGATTGATAAGCCATGCGTTTAACTTCCATTTGAGCATCAACCAACCAATCTTTTATCAGTCTTTTGCCATGATCAACAAAAGCTACCAAGTCATTTTGAATCCTCAAAAACCTCATGAAGAGAATGCTTAAAACACAAATGGATCACATCATCTTACCCAAAAGTCACAAAATGAAGGATTTGCGAGACTAAAACCTTACCAATATTTCTTGATGATTGAAGACATTGTTTACCATCTATTTTGAGCCATGTACAGTAAAACACTCATGCTAGCATTGATTTTATTTGTTAATGATGTCCACCATGATTTAATTCCTGCAATGCAAGGTTATCAAAATATAAGCTCCTTACGCATCAATAGACATTTTTCACAATGCATGCACACACGATTTGTCGTCATTAAAACTTAGACTCCAAAATATAGTCGGGGATCCAACATTTTGGCATCATGGTGGACCGGATACGGCACCTTGTATATATCAAATGAGGCATAATCATCACAGCCTCGGTCTGCAAGCTTCATATCTATTATCTATTCAATCATCAACTTGCTCACCATTGTCGGATCCACCGAATCTAGATAGAAGTGTGCTTGATGCATTTGAGGCATTACCAATACCGTGGCTTGAGGCATAGTAGCACTAGTGCCCTGATATTGAGGTGCTGGTGGTGGTATCGGGGCCATGCCCCCAGCATTGTTACGTAGTGGCTGAGAAGCTGCCATCTAAGGTGAACCCTCGAGCTCATCAATGCCATGTCGTGATGTTTCTAGAGGGGCATCCACTTGCTTTGAGGCTGACGCTTGCATGCTCAGCTCGCCCAATTGTTTCTTCAACATCTCAATCTCCTGTTGATATTTCAGGAGCAACATCATCATTGTTGGATCGAGGGTGGAAGGACTCTGTGCTTGCCCTCCTCCCTCCAATGGAGAATCTAAAGTAAGTGCTGGCCTCTCACCCTCATCTTTTGTGGTGATTATGTTTGCAGCCATGGTGACTACATCCACGCTTGTTTCTTCGACAAGGGCTTGCACTGCATCAGCTGTAGCCTTCTTCCTTTTGGTGATAGGACCGGGCCTCTTGGCGAGCCTAGTCACCTCTTTGAGTTCCTTCGGTAAAGACCCATAGTAGTAAGTCACTCCGGCCATGTTGCAGCTAAATATTTGGAGGTGCTTCTTCCTCCGTATCACCCCCCTGGCTGGCTATCTAGGGAAGGTTAACCTATCAAACACTGAAGTCCTCAGTGTTGTTTCTTCATGGAGGGATGGTCCATAGCATCTATACCCTTCATCTACAACTTCTTACGGGCTGACTTGTCCTCCCCGGTCTTTATTTTTTGCAGTCCTCATAGCCTCTAAGAGCCGCTGCATCCCTTGATTCGTATTCTTGAGGCCCCAAAAATATCCTCGAATAGCCTGGGTAATGCCATCTTGCCCATCTATGGGGTAGATGATTGTGACGTCCTGTGTTGAGCCGGTGGCCTATAGGCGAGCCACAGTTGTTTGGCTATCTTGTTCTGCTGTAAGCATGAACATTTATGTACCAGCCATAGGGCTGGAACGTTGGTCTGCGAGGTGCCAAAGCTGGCACCTCAATTCATTCTTTTTCTTCTTCTTCTTCTCCGTCGAACCTGTCAGCTTGTACGGGCTCTGGTTGGGTAGCAGCTGCGGCCTGCATCCGCTTAGGCACCCACAATTGTTTACACTTGGTTGGCTTCGAGGCCAAACGTCCCCTTGATCCAGACTTCACATGGTCTGCTCTATCTTTAGCCAGTGCTTGAAAGGAGTTCCTCACTGGTATATTTGTAGTCACTCTATCTGGTGCAATCCTGGCTTATTGGCCATTTAGAAACACGCGGACACCTCCGATTAGAATTGATTTGCTCGACGTTGACAGTCGGCCTTGCAGTACACTGGTATTCTTTTGGGCCGCCCTTCTGGCAGCCATTGAGTACTTCTTGTTGTGGAAAGCGTAGGAATGGATATGATGGATGTAACAACCCACCCAGAAACATTGGTCGAGGTCGCCTTCGCAGTAGTGACAGGCTCCATCTCCTGAATGTCCAAGAGCTCGACGAAGGCTACCCCCAAAAAGTTGGGGAAGCTGACCACTGGTGGGAAGTCACCGAACTTCGTAGGCACGGCCAGGTAGCCATACCTGGCGTAATCAGAAACCACCAATGGACCGAAGGAACAGCCATTATGCTTTTCAGGGTGCAACCTGTAATTTTAGATTAAGAGAGTTAGTATTTTAGGAGGAGGCCATTGGGCCCTTAATCCTGGCGACAAGATGAAAGGTGGTAAAGCTCACTGGGGGTGCCAAACCTATTGGATGCACTCTCACTGGCTCACATTCATCTTTTTTCTCATTTTAATTTTTTGTTCTTGGTTTATTTGGTTTATTAAGTGTGTGGGCGTGCCAGTCACTAAAGTGATAGTTTATTCGGGTTCCGAAGACCAAGGTGGTCTAGAACCACTAGTGCCTAGCTCTTTGAGGTGTATGGGCTTCTCTATGGGAGAGAAGGGGCCATGGGGTGGAAAGTGGTGGAGCTCGTTGGGTAGAGGTAAGAGCAACACGTGCTCACTAGCTTATGGGCCCACGGTGCAGATAGAAGTAATGGAACCCAAGGATGGGTAGATGAAGCTAATGCACCTAGGTGGGTTAGGCCTAAGAGCCAACATGCGGGTCAGCTCCATTTGCCAACCCAATCCCTTAGGCAAATCGTCCATAGTGTCCACGAAGTAAGAGGATTGGAAGGTGTTGCAAAAAGAGGTGGTGGACACTACCTGTAAGGCTGGCTCTACGGAAGGGTAGCAAGAAATTTTGACCTCTGGAAGTAAGCCCTTCCTTAACCATCTCACTAGGGGTTCCCCGATGATTAGCTCCGACTGGGGATCTGGGGATGATGGTGACACCTAATTGGCAGGCAAAGTAGGGTCGACTGGCTGAACATGGGTGATAGGCGACACCGGGATGACTGACTGAATGTCATCTATGGGTGCGACTATCAAAATGTCGTGGAATGTGAACTTGCTAGACAAATGTGGAGGATGTAAAGTGTAGGTCCTCCGCTCCGGGTCAAAGGTCGCACTTCTCTCTTCGAGCCATGGTTGCCTTAATATAATGCATGGTCCTTCTAGCGTACCGATTTTGCACCATGCACCATCGAAGTAAAGATCAGAGCCAAACTTATTTTGGAACTCGACAAAGGCTAAATCACCATTGCGGACAATCTCGCTAGTCTTGGAGAGGGACTCAACGATATCCAGAGAAACCCAATTATCCGACTCCATATAATTGAAATCGAGTTCCGTTGTGGAGCCATTGGGTAAAGTGGCAGTAGAAATGATAGGGTGCGGGATCGAACCACTTGTTGACATGTGGGTCGGGTCAGCCAGAGGGGAATCTGTAGGGGCATAGTCTAGGGAATCAACCGCGGGTATCGGCTTCACCATAGGTGCAAGCAGAACACTGGCCTCTCTCCAGGTGGGCCTATACGAGCGACCCTTAAGATGGCCTTGCCGTTCATCCATGCAGTCTATAAAGGCCTGGAACACGTCAGCCAGAGATGACACGGTAGAAGTGTAACCCCAGCATTCAGCCATAGGTGCAGGCTGAAGATCGGACCTCTCCGGGTGGGTACTCATGGTGATATGGAAACAGTGGCAGACCGACCTCGGACTAGACTAGGACCGATCATGACTTGAACTCGGACTGAACTTGACCCTACACAGTAGTGCAAATACAAAAAGCAGACTCAAATAGGACCCTAGACTCCAACCAATATCTCATACGTGGCGGAGGTATTGATCCGAAGACCCAACTCACACAAGGCGGCTGCCTTCCAAATAGGCTTAACCTATCTTTCCAGTAACGCCTTTTGATATACTGGATACAAGAATAAAATGTAACACCTTAGACAAGACTTCCCTAGACTCGACTTTACTCTGATGACTACCCTAGACTCGACTTTGCTCTGATACCAATTTGATGCGGGATGAGATGTGACTCGAGACCAATTTGGAAGCGAACCTCAGACTCTAGGGAAGCTTGCTACTCATCCCTAACAAGAGAAGCGTGTGGATCTGCACAGTTAAGAAATCGATAATGTGTCAGGGTGGTCAACACGCCTTCGTGCCCGGATCGGGTCATGGGATGGGTCACGCTCTCACTCTCACAGCGATGATAAATATTTATCGAGCTAGATATCCTATCACTCACTAGCAATGGCAAATAAACACCTACGAAGTAAGCAAATGTCGAGGGAGATAGAGGCGATACCCCTATGCTCAGGGTGTGGGGAAGACATCCAGGCCAAGATCCGTAACTCCCGATACAGTGGTAAAATTTAATTACAGTAATGATTTTATGGCCCACTCCACGCAGGGAGGTAAAAGGATACACGTGAGACCCAGGAGTACTGATCTCGTGTTGACGAGCAACAAGCTGGAAGGGCTTTTGGGGGGGAGGTGGGCTATTGGTCTGACTCAGCACAATTCAAACTCACTAGGCAGCAAGTGAGTTCGGCACGTGGGATGGTGGATTTAGGTTGACTTCTAGTCGAGGCGGTTGGCTGGGACGTCGGAGGAAGGCTCCTCTTCGGTGACTGAAGTCGATGGCGGCTGAATCACAGCTAGCATATTTTTGGAGGAATTACTTGGTAGACTGCTCTTGCTGGCCTGCAATGGGACAGATCTGCGCGCTTCCACAAAAATGGTCACCATGCCCAGATCTGGTGTCAGATCGGGACGAAACTAGCACCGTTCCGAAGGGCACTTAGAGAGCTTCGACATTTGTGAATTTCAAATATATCCAATGGTCTGGATCGAAATGAAAAACTCTATTCTCTATAGTTATTTCTGGCTCAGAATCCAGATCAAGCAGGATAGAGCGAGATCTACCTAAAAATGAATTTTGACCGAAGGGAAGTTGGAAGATCTGAACTTTGGGAATTTTATAAGTGAGAGTGGCCTTTTTTTTTTGCATCTTGGCAAAGTGCGATTGAATTCATATCTACAGTAGTCTTTCTCTAATTCCGCATCTTGTTAGTTTGCTATGTTGGAACCTTGGTTTTGATAATGACACACTATGAATCATGTTGAGTCAGAAATGCATAAATTTCTCAATCCTAAATTCAATTGGTTTGTGTTTGCCTAAGTATGTGTGTAATACATAGTCGGTGCAAGCTTTATCTCTGACAGATTAGGGTTTGTGCAGAGTGTGGAGTTAACAGGTTTTGCATATAGTCGGTTCATATTGTCAGTTGCATAGACTGATGTCAGTGCACGCTTCTGTAGTTTACATATAGAAGCCAGTGTAGACCTTTGTCTCACACACTTAATGTCGGTGCAAGTGTTGTCTTGTGGCTAGAAAAGTCTGTGCACATCATTCATGATGCGTTGTCTCACGCATGTTAAGGTCTATGCATGTTAAGCTTATGGCATATAAGGTCCGTGTATTTTTAGCATCATGCACATTCAAAGTCAATGCACCTTTCTGCTTCTGTATACACAGGTCGGTGAACATTTTCCTTATGCACTTGTGTCTGTGCACATTTGCATGAGTCTCACATAAGATTGGTACAATGCTGCATTCGCTGCATATAACACCACTGCATGTTCTTGTTCATTTAGTAGAAGGGCCAGTGCATGTTCACGTACATGCATGTTTGAAGTCGATGCACATTATGGTTGACTGCCATCTAGGTCGGTGCAAGTTTTTGTATCATGCATCTGAAGGTCAGTGCATGTTCACGTACGAGTATTTGTGTGCAAGTCGGTGCACGTTATGTTTGACTACCATTTAGGTCGATGCAAGTTCATTTGTACCATGCATCTGAAGGTCAGTGCACATTCTTTTTAGGCATAGCAAGGTCAGTGCATACAAGGTTGCAAGTCGGTGCATATTTGCCTTGCGCTCCCATAAAGGTCGGTGCATATCCCCACTTACTCATGTCAGGTCTGTGCACATTTTATATCGAGCATACCTAAGGCCAGTGCATATTCATTCTTATTCATATAGAAGGTCGGTGCATCGTTTGTTGTCTGCATACTCAGGTTTGTGAGTGTTGTGTCTCATGCATACAAGAGTCTATGCACACTTAGCCATGTGCATATCCATAGTCAGTGCATATGTTAAAATCATGCATTCTCTGTGCATAGAAACGCCAGTGCACATCTCAGTGGTCTGCATAGAGAGTATGTGCTAGCATGCATAGAGTCTATAAACTCTGTGCAAGTTCAGTGTGCTTCATGAATAAAGTCTGAGCTATTTGCTCTGATCTATATATGAAGTCAACGTCGGTATGTATATCATTCTTGTTTTTATATATAGTCAATGGATATTGATTTTGGCTATAAAGACAAAATGTTTGATGAAATGCCTCATGACTTATTGGCAGGAACTTAAAGTCTCATGATGTCAATACAAAAGCTCACGATCCAAAGATGTTGTTTTAACTAGAGACTCTGCCACGTGGCTAGCCACCATCATGTGATATCTGACATGTGGGCTCTGATAAGCATGCTCTTGTCGAAATTTCTGGGTGGGAAACGTGCTTTCCACGCGTCCCTCTCCCCTAGGCCTGAAGCCATATAAAAAGCTTTTCTGCGACTGGAGAGAACAGGGTGAATGAATGAGAAAAGGTGAGTGGAGAAAAGAATATTGCCAGAACCTAGAAGTACAGAAAGAAAAGAAGAGCTACGTGCAATCAAAGCTGAGAAGAAGAAGACGAGAGTGAGGAGTTCATGAGTGTGAAGTTGGAAGAAGGTTTAAGATATCTGAAGATCTATTTTTCACTGTGTCCTTTGGATCAGATCCAAGGCACAACGCTCCAGCGTGAGCAATATTACTTTACGCTTATTTCCAGCTTTAAGTTGCTGAGTCTACAGTTCTTCATTTTCCTTTAAACCCTTGTTTTAAGCTGTGTATCAGCGGAGGCTAAGCTGTAAGGCCCAACGAATCAAGCTGTTAGGCAGCGATGGCATGCTGTGATGCTTAGTAGTTGAAGCTGTGAATCAGCGGAAGCAAGCTGTGATGCTTAGCTGTAGGCAAGCTGTGAGGCCCAACCGTTCAACCTGTTAGGCAGCAGAAGCCACACTCTGGTTTGAGTGTGGGGTGGATGTAGGTCTGGAGGACCGAACCACCTAAAAATTTCTAATCTACTGTGGTTTGATTGTCTACTTTGATTTTGCTAGATGCATACTTAGGATCACGTTCTAATTGCATTTCTGTTGACTCCACTCATAGTAGATGAATGCTTAGGCACGGTTCTATTGCTTAGATTTACTATGTCTACTGGGCGTGCAGGTTGAGAAGTCTTTTGTGTGCCTCGTTAGAACATTTTTTTAGATCAGTCAATCAGATTGAATTGAGTTCTACAAGGTTTTATAAGCACAGTTTTAATTGGGCTTCATGTTTTAAATTGAGCAAAAATTTTAGAAGGGGATTCATTCACCCCCCCCCTCTGAATCTGGGTTGCACCATCTCATAGACCCATCATTCTTGAACAGTTAGGTATCGTGAATGGTGGATCTTCTAATCAGCTCCAAAATAGAGATTCGAGTCGGAGTTCTATCTAGATGCTTTAACAAATCATACTGCGTGCCTGGTATAGATTCTTGTTCTTGCTCTTCTTGCTCTTGTACCGGCTCCTACTCCCGCTGGGGAAATATGCGGTAGAACATGCATCCACTATGGAGCACCATTATCTGTGAAGTGGGTGCCTCTATCGGGCTCGGGGTAGGTGAAGGGTTAGAGGACGTGGAGCCTGTGGAAGGAACGGTAGAAGGTATGTTGGTCACTGGGGAAGTAGAAGGAGGAATTCTTATGAGGGGCCTTACCGGTTGGGGGTTAGTGGAAGGTGGAGGTTGGACGACTGGTGTAATGGCTGGATGAATAAGGAGAGTCCTGGGAAGCATGTTGGAGGTAGACAGTGTAGGTTGTGATGGAACGGGCACCGACGAGGGGTGAATGAGGAGGGGTTTGCTTAGTGATGGATTTGGGGGAGAAGGATTTTGTGGTGAAGAAGAATTCATGGGGTTGCATATAAGAAGAGGCCATGGCGGAGTGGGGTTGGGGGTAAGCATCCCTGGAATGGTGGAGCATATGAGGGGACGTAATGGTTGGGCAGAAGGTACAGGTTGGAGGTTTCTTAATAACAGGGGTGGTTGAGTGGAGGTTTGATTTACGGCCCCGACAGAGGCACTTTCTTCATGCCATCCCTGCCCTCTCCACACTTCCGGGATGGAGGTAACAGGGTTCACTTGTTGATTTTGAACCGGGTGCTCCGATAGCGGATTATTAACAATCCCCATATTTGGTTGGGGTGCAGGAGCTTGCTGTGGCTGTTGTCCTTGCTGTTGTTGTTGCGGACCTTATTGCTGACGTGGAGGCCTTCTTGCTTTCATTGAGGCCATGATCTTTCTCATTTCATGCCAGTCTATACCTCCTTGGTCATTCAGATCATATATATAATCCTTGAAATGGAAACGGTGGGTTATATTGTGACCTGACTGCCTATAGAAAACACAATAACGGGAGGTATCAACATTTTGCGGCCAGGCCGTTCTTTCTCTTGGTAGGACAAGCAGATTGGCGGCCATGAGGGCGTTAAAAATATCTGGAAGACTTTCTGGCAGTGGAGGGTATTCGGCTCTTTTAGGGCCTAGAGGCCTCCTGGGTTGTTGAGGATAATAGTTAACCGGTGGGGGTACATTGTGGTATTGTTGAGGAGCAGGGGGACTATGGGGGACGTTTTGGTTTAGTGGAGGACGCGGTGGCCGAAAAGCTTGGGCGAGATTGTGTTGTTGAGGTGGAGGTTGGGGAAGAAAAGGAGGTTGTTGCTGCAAGGGTCTAGGGTTGGCTGGGTGGCGAAAAGGTGCGGGATTGCCAACTGCTCCTACTTGCTCGTTAGTGACGGTCCCCTCGGTTGTGGCACCATTGGGATTAGCATTGTTGCTCTTTCTTATGATCCTCGGCCTAGGTTCAAACATGCCTATGATAGGTGAATCTTTCATCTGTGTCTGGATATACCTGGCCCTTTCATACAGTTCCTCCATTGTGCTGAGCTTATTCATGGTCAAAATGTGTCAAAATTGCGGAGTTGCATTGGAAATGATCATCTTTACTTGCTCGGGTTCCGACAATGTGTCTTTTAATTTCTCAGCCATGGCCCTCCACCTATCGGCAAACTGTACGAAATCCTCATCGGACTTCATTTTTTCGGCAACAAGGTCTGTAACTGACAAAGACAGACTGACACGGTCCCGGTACTTTTGCAGAAACTTTCTTTTTACCACATCAAAATCTCTGGCCTTGGTGGGCTCTAATGAATAAAACCATTCAAGTGTCGGTCCATCCAAGGACCTTCTGCATAGGTAAGCCAGCGACGCTTTGTTATTTTGCCAAAATGAGGTCTCATATAAAAGTCTTTCAAGTGGATGAACGGGTTACCCATTCCATTGTAATGGCAGAAGTTAGGCATCTCTGAGGGCGGCAAATGAAATGGCGGCATGACGGGGACGGCAACTTCTAGTGCATCCTTGGAAACAGACATTTTTCTAATTTGTTCTTCCATGCTAGCAATCTTTTGAAGCAGCATCGTACTAGCATTTGACTCGACTGGGGACGGTTGCTCGGGAAGAGAATTTGGCATAGGCCACTTGAAGAACTGAAGAGGTGGGGTTTGTTGCGGCCTAGCCACAGAATGACTCGCTAGGTGAGCTGGCGTGACCATGATAGGGGTCCTCGGACGAGATGGGACCCTGTGTGAGACTGCCTGGTCATTGGGGGAGTTGATTTGAAGGCCACCTGTGGCCTGGGGAGGATTAGAAGAAGACGATGGGATAGACTTCCCTTTAAGGGCGGCTTGCACTGCCTGACATTGAGAATCGTCTAATTAAGTTAGTGCATTGATGAGGTCATTGACATTGAAGGGCTGGGAAGTGTTCCCGAAAGTAAGTGGTTGAGTTTGGGAAGGGGGATCGGTCCCTTGGGTGGTGGTGTCCACCATGTAGATTTGAGGATGGGAAGTGGGGTATTAATTGAGCAAAAAATATAACTATAAAGAAATGACATGGTAATAAGAAAACTCAACCTTATTAATCCACTATGTTAATAAGGTTATGGAATCCCGTGGTCGCCATGCTGCTACCCCTACTCGTGAGGAGGAGCTGAGGAGAGATGCTGGTGAAGGTCAACAAGGATTGCCGGTGCCGCCACCGCCGCCATTGGTGGATTATGGTACATTCATGTAAGGATTGGTGCGGGTGATGCAAACCCATGCCGATGTGCAAGCTGCATTGGAAGCTTAAGTTAAGGCTCAAGCCCAGGTATGGTCGATTAGTTGGAGTGTGCAGCTTTGTTTGAGTGGGCCGGGTAAGTAACCTATGGTGTTCTTGACTTAGGCTCCACCGCAATCAGAGTTAGTTCAAAGGGTCATTGACGGGCCATCGGTCATGGAGCAGTTCTGAAGGATGAACCCGCCATCTTTTAAGCGGGAGAGCCAACCACTAGTTGCGGAGCATTAGTTGCGGGCTATAGAGAAAGTGTTCCGAACCATTCGATGTGATGAGAATGAGAAGGTCAATCTGGCAACTTTCATGTTGGAGGTAAGGAGTTATTCTCCTACCTTGTGTGAAATGGGTGTTAGTGTTGTGCTCACTCGAATTGGATCCTTTGACTTCAGTAGTGTGCAAATGTGTGGTGGTCCTCTGTTCTAAGGAACCAATTTGAGGGTGGAGTAGTGGAAGCGACTTGGGAGGAATTTGTTCTTTTGTTCAAGGCAAAGTACATCCCCGAGCATGTCCAAGACAAATGGAGTAGGAGCTCCTTACCCTGACTCAAGGGTCCATGACAGTGTTAGAGTATGACGCATGTTTCGTGGAGCTGGCCAGGTATGCACCTCATATTATGATCGATGAACGGCGGAAGGTGAAGAAGTTCATGATGGGCCTTCGACCATCCCTGAGAACTAGATTGGTGGCATTCAATCGTCGTACGATGGATGAAGCTCTTAGTGCGACATGTCGACAAGAAAGTGAAATGGAGCAATATCAAGAAGAGAAGAAAGCATTGATGAAGAGGCCATCATCTTCCTTCCAGCTACAAGACCGCACGAAGAAGAAAACTTTCCCTCGACCATCGGAGTCTGCATCAGCAAAGTCAGCTTTACCTCAATCCGGTGGACCGGGTGGATCGTCAGGAGGCAAGGTAGAATGCAAACATTGTGGAAAATGGCATGGAGGTAAAGAGTGTTGGATGGTGACTGGCAGGTGTCTGAGATGTGGAAGCCCTGATCACAAGATTAAAGATTGTCCAAAGGTGCAGTCGTCTACGCCCACTAAAGCCCCGACGACAGCAGCCGCAGTGCCTACAGTAGTGAAACGAGTCGGGAAGTCCAGAGCACCAGCACGAGTATTTGCACTAGCTAAAGAAGATGCAGAGCAAGCGGACCAGGTGACTGAAGGTACACTTTTGATACCAGGCTTCTATGCTAGAGTCCTATTCGACACTGGTGCTACACATTCGTTCTTCTCCAATCGATTTTCAAAGATATTACATGATGAGTTGAGTTTGGTAGCCAAGGACTTAGATGTGCCCCTTCTAGTGCACACGCCAGCAGGAGCATTGTCCACTACCAAGAGTTATCCTTCCTTGCCTGTAAATGTTGAAGGGCGAGAATTGCTAAGTCACTTCTATCTTTTAAAGATGAAGGACTATGATGCTATTCTTGGTCTGGATTGGCTGGAGTGACATTATGCTCTCATTGATTACCGTAAGAAGCGGATTGTTTTTTGCTTTCCTGGAGAGAAGGAGTTCTTCCACCCTTTACCCAGGTTCGGGTCAGGAAAGTTTGTGGTCTCGGCCATGAAGGCAGCCAGATCATTGTGCAAGGGCTGTAGTGCGTTCTTAGCCTGTGTGGTGACCACTGCTGAAGTCAAGGAAGTGTCATCACTGGAGAGGATTGAAGTAGTTCAAGATTTCTCCAATGTCTTTCCAGAGGATTTTCCAGGGTTGCCGCCTATCCGGGAGATCGAATTCTCTATTGATCTTCTACCCGGTACAACACCGATTTTGAAAGCACCTTATCGAATGGCACCGACAGAGTTGGCTGAGTTGAGGAAGTAGTTGCAAGAGCTTTTGGACAAAGACTTCATTCGACCAAGTGTCTCACCTTGGGGAGCCCCAGTCCTATTTGTGAGGAAGAAGGATGGATCACTTTGACTCTGTATTGATTATCGGAAGCTCAACCAGGTGACAGTAAAGAACCACTATCCTCTGCCTCGCATTGATGATCTCTTTGATCAATTGCAAGGTGCCACTGTATTTTTGAAGATTGATTTACGCTCAGGTTATCATCAACTTTGAATTAAGGAAGAGGATACTTCGAAGATAGCTTTCCAAACCAGATATGGGCACTATGAATTCTTGGTTCTACCCTTTGGTCTAACGAATGCCCCGGCAGTATTTATGGACCTAATGAACTGAGTGTTTAAGCCCTATTTGGATAAATTTATGGTGGTATTTATTGATGACATGTTAATTTATTCCCTAGATCACTCTAGAACACAAGAAAATCACACAATATATTGGAATCATCAAAACCATTGTCAAAGACAAAGAGGGGACACACAGAACCCAACAACGGAGATGTCTTACATTACTGGCAACAAGACGCCCTCACAGTCAGCCTACCTTGCTGGGAGTTATACTTCGATGACGCTTCTTGAGGTACTACCCAGAGCAACCTCAGCTCAGGCATTACGGTAGGTGCTGGGATTGTCTTCCTGACTCCTCAAGGTGGAGTTTTGTACAACTCCTGTGCCCTCATGAAGGCTCTGACCAATAATGAAGTCGAAGATGAGGCTCTGAGCATTAGACTCTAGATGGCGCTCGACATGGGCGTCAAATACCTCAAGGCCTACGGGGACTCTCAACTGATCATCTGGCAAGTCCTCGGTATCTATGACGTGCAGAAGTCAGAATTGGTTCCATACCACGCCGCCGTCACCCGATTAACCCAGAAGTTCTATTTCTTCGAAATAGACTACGTTCCTAGAAGTAGCAACCCCCAAGCTGACGCACTAGCAAAATTGGCTGCGGCCATTAAGCTACCGCCTGAGGGTGAATTCGACATCACAGTCAACCACAGAAGATAGATGCCGAGCTCACTCAAAGGCAACTCTGGTCTCACTGTCTGCGAGGTCCAAGACCTCGACCGGGACACTCTTCCAGAAGAAGAAGATAGGCATGAGCCCATCATGAAATTCAAGAAGGGATGGTTCCTGCCTGATCGGGCTCAAAGGGTCCAATTACTTCGACAAGCAACATCATATGAGTTGATCGATGACTCCCTGTACTGACTCATCCACAAGAAGGACAAGTCCGTTCTCTCGAGATGTGTCTCCTCAGTCGAGGATCGAGCCATTATGCGTGAGGTCCACTCTGGGCTGTGTGGCGCACATCAAGCCGGAGACAGAATGAAGCACAACATCAAGCTCAAAGGCTTCTACTGGCCTACCATGTATGCAGACTATATTCAGTATGTTCGTACATGCCATCAATGCCAAGCCTTTGGCTCGGTCCCCAGAAGGCCTCCTAATCCACTGCGCCCCACAGCCCCCACCAGGCCATTCGCAGAGTGGGGTATGGACATCGCGGGGCCTTTCCCGCCATCATCCAAGGGGCACAAGTACATCTTGGCTGCCACTGATTACTTCTCCCACTGGGCGAAGGCCCTTCCCCTACAAGAAGTCACTAGCGAGGTAGTGGCCAGATTTGTCTGACACAACATCATTTACCATTTCGGTACTCCTAGTCGCATAATGTCCGACAACGAAACACCCTTCAAGAACAAGGCCGTATACCAGCTGGCGGACAAGTTTCACATCGACTGGAGAACCTCCTCAGTCTACAACCTGCAGGCCAATGGCTTGGCCGAAGCTTTCAACAAGACCCTCTGCAAGCTCCTGGCTAAGATCGTTAGCCATCGAAAATGTGACCGGGGTGAAAAGGTCTTCGATGCATTATGGGCCTACCAAAAGATCTACAAAACCCCCACGGGGTGTTCGCCATTCTCCCTTGTTTACGGAGCTGAAGCTATCATCCCCATTGAGATCCAGTTGGCATCATACCGCGTGGCGGTACATACTGACCTGGCCGGCTCTGATGAAAATGAGTACCACAGAAGGCTGGAAGAGCTCGCCGATTTGGAAGGCAAATGGCTCAAATCCTACAAACACCTGTAGGTATATCAGGCACGCATGGCGCGAGCCTATGATAAGCTCGTCAAGTAGCAAGCCTTCAAGCAAGGTGACCTCGTCATGATTAAGGAAAGGGAGGTCATGGCATGTCACTCCAGTGGCAAGTTTTAGCCGAATTGGCGAGGCTCCTATGTCATTCGCGACGCCTATGAGGGCGGGGCTCACATGGTCATAGATCACAAAGGATATAAGCCCTTTCCTCTTCTCAATGGCAAGCACATCAAGCTATATTACGCACCAGAACATGAGTTTGTGTGCCACCCCGACTAAGGCACACTCCCAACCACACCTGGCGGGACTGGTCTTCTCTGGCAAGGGACAAAACCAATCACCGCTTCTAGCTCCTCTCTCCAGTCAAGCAATAGGGCCCTCCAAGCCCCCCCCAGAATCATTATCACATATTTTTGGGATCCAGTCTCCCACCTTCGGCCTTGCAACAACAGGAGTAAGGATGCCTCTGTTAGTTTAGGTGCGCCGAATTTAGAGGGGGTGTGAATGAATCCTTCTTTAAAAGTCTTGACCAATTAAAAATTTATCTAACTATTAAGGATGTAGAACTAAAATGAACTAATCAAACCCAATGAAAGCATGTTAAGAAATAGTGACTCAGTAGTTATCTGGGTAAAATGACTAGAACAACATGGGAACTCCCAACGTTGAATAGGTGGAGAGTTGACAATCTAAAACGCACTAAACACCCAAAATAACTATAGAGCTGACTTCTAATCACTCACAGAAATCAAATAGCTGATGTGCACATGACCCACTGGCTAAATAGGAAGAACAAGTTGATCAGCCTAAACATTCATCTAGCATGTTTGTGAACAAGCTGGAACCCTCATGAGGGACATGAGACTGACACAAGCTGAGCATTATGTAAAGTCTACACAAATGCTGGTCCATACGTTTAATATCAAAAGTGAACAGGAAATCATTAGCAACCAACTGAATTTAATAAGAGAAGACTAGTAGGTTATATCTCAAAGGATAAACTCAATTTCAGATGATGTTCAGTGTAGTATTATACGGCTTGGAAACATCTATGGAAAACTGGATTTTGTCCAAGCTCAAGTTTAGGACCTTGCTAACTATTTCAGAGAGGTAGTTTCATCTCAAGCCACAAGTACCTCCACCTCTTTGGCTGAAATTTACCATCAGCAGACTTCTCAAGTAGAGAACATGTGCACCATGCTCCAACAGTGGTTTGTGGACTTGACTACTAGTGTCAAGGAATTACAAGCACAAGTTCACCAGAATGTTCAAAATGTGATGACCAAGTTTGCTGCACTCAGCACTAAAGTAGACAGAATTCCTCATACCTTTCCAATGGTAGTACCTTTAAGGGGAAGCTCCAGCAGAGCTCCTGTCAGAAGAGCCAGAACTAGAGGTGCCAGTTCCAACAGAACATGTCCTGTAGATGTCTAAGGTCCTCACCCCTACATCTTTTTGATAATGACAAAGGGGGAGAGAGTGGTGTGGTCATGTTGGTCTTTGTATGGTCATGTTGGTCTTAGCTTCTATATGGAGTTTTTGTGTTGTCTATATGGGGGAGAGAAAATAGAAAACAGATGTTTATTTTGGAAAAGAGAACTGATGACTATATTTTTGCCTGATCTGAATGAGAAAGATAAATTTCTGAATTTCTGTATCCACATCACTTGTGTGCTGTGATTTTCAGTCAAACACTAGTCTATTTTTCTTAGTGTACACAGAAATGTCAGTATTGCATCTAGCATTGTATTTTTGTTTTGAATGTTCTTGCCATACATGTAAGTCATACATGAATAAAATGAAAAACATGTCTATCATTGAAAATTTGTGCTAAGACTTGATTGAGTGTTTAAAGGAATAAATGTGTGTAATTTTATCTTTGTGCAAACATATATGACTCATTGTTGTCATCATCAAAAAGAGGGAGATTGTTGGAACCCTGATTTTGATAATGACAAGCAATGAATCATGTTGAAACTAAAATGCATAAGTACCTTCACATTGAACAAGTTAGATTTTTATCTAAGTGTCAAAACAAAGGTCGACGCACATGTAGGCACTTAGTCACTAAGGTCGATGCATATTCAAGATGGCTTCAACTCAAGTCGGTGCACATTTTCATGGCTTTCTCATAAAGTCAATACATCATTTTGCATTAAGTCTCATTGAGTCAATGCATCACTCTGCATCAAGCATCATAGGTCAAAGCATATGTTAGGCTTAAGTCTCATAAATCAATGCATGGCAAGTTGGAGCACATGCTCTTTAAGTCAGAGCACATTCACTCATGTCCGAGCATACATGTTTAAGTTGGAGCACCTCCATTCCATGTCAGAGCACATGTTCATTTGCAAAGCATGAAAGTCTGAGCACCTTCACATAAGGTCGGTGCACATGCACATTTTCATAGCATGAAGGTCTGAGCACCTTCAAACACGTCAGTGCACATGCACTACTTTACTCTGACAGGTCGGTGCATCTACTGTTGTCTTACTAAGACAAGTCGAAGCACCCTTACTGGAGAAAGTGCATATGCATGCATCAAGTCGGAGCACATGGTTCATACAAGTCTAAGCACATGTATTCCAAGTCGGAGCACATGGTTCATACAAGTTTGAGCACATGTATTCCAAGTCAGAGCACATGCATATCAAGTCAGTGCACATGTGCACTCTCACTGGTATAAGATCAGAGCACCTTCTCTAGTCAGAGCACTTGCACACTCAAGGTCTGCACATACTAGTGGAAGGTCGATGCTAGTCTATTCTGGTCTGAAGCCAAGTCTACGCACATTCATGCATCTACACTTCAAGGTCAGAGCACATGCTCATTACATGTTCCTTAAGGTCGAAGCATTGTTTCAGTAGCCAGTGCATATGAAGGCATTAGGTCAGAGCACATTAGGCAAGTCTAAACACATCCATAGATTTCTATCTACCCAGGTCGGTGCACATGCATGAAATTGCATGGTTAGGTCAATGCTTGTGTTCATCTAGTTCACTATAAGGTCTATGCATTGTCTCATGGTCAAGCACAATAAGCCTTCATGTGTGCTTCATAAGTCTGAGCATATTCATACTTTCCTTTCTCTAAGGTCTACCTGTGTTCTACACAGGTCAGTGGAACTGCAATAAAATGACTGCATTCAGTATTTTGTATACATTCTCTTAAATGCTATGACTATAAGGTGTTTGATAAAATGCCTTGCATTCTTACTGACAGGATTAAGTTACTGCGGGACCTAGAATCAAACACATAAAAGGCTGGAAGGCTTATTCTCGGGATGATCACGTGGCTCGAAGTTCTTAACTTATAGGCACGTGATCCAAGAGCTCTCTTGGGCGCTGGCCGAGGCCGAAGCAACTGTGGAAAGGTCTGACGAAGCGCTGACCGTTGCTAAGGCTGAGGCGGCTTCCCTCGAAGCGGAACTGGAGCGCCTCGAGGGGCAGAGGGGCCGACTGCAGGACATGGTGAGCTTTCCTTGTATCGGCATCCTCCCCCTCGAGGACATCTTTCGGGGAATCGACTGAGTGTCGTCATCTCGGGACCCTTCCATGTATCGTGCTCCCCTCTGTCTCTCCTTTCCCTTATCTCGGCTATGTAACACAGGGGTATGCCCCGCAGCACATGTACCCCTTCATTTTTGAATAGAGGAGAAAATTTTTTGGTATGCATTCTTCAGGTATTGGCCCACGAGTTTGTTCTCTTTTGTCTCTTATTCTCTTGTTTCTTCGAGTCCCTCATCCGAGCGCGAGCCCGTGTTGAAAACTCAACCTGGGCGTGCCCCGGCCAGACTGGCGGAGGCGCGTAGGAGAGCGCTCGTCTTCCCACAGGGGAGACAAGGGGATCACTCCACCACGCGGACCCCGTAGTCCTGCCAAGTAGTTCGATAAGATGGGCCAGGCGAGATGAAAGGCCTCGAGCCCGGGAGATGTTTGTCACTGGATGGAACGTGGAGGTGGACTTGTCGGTTCACGTGACCTGAGCCGGGGGGTTCAGGTCAAAGGGTCGTTCGTCACCCGAGGGGGCGGAGAGAAAAGCTTATTGACTCAACTGGCCCGGACGGGAGGTCCAAGTCAAAGGATCGTTCGTCACCCGAAGGGGACGGAGAGAAAAGCTTATTGATTCAATTGACCCGAACGGGAGGTCCGAGTCAAAGGATCGTTCGTCACCCGAAGGGACGGGGAGAAAAGCTTATTGATTCAATTGACCTGAACGGGAGGTCCAAGTCAACGGATCGTTCGTCACCCGAAGGGACGGGGAGAAAAGCTTATTGATTCAATTGACCTGAACGGGAGGTCCAAGTCAAAGGATCGTTCGTCACCCGAAGGGACGGAGAGAAAAGGTGTTCCGTCGGCGTCGTCGAGGTAACGAAGCCGTCCGGGCTCGATTGCTTCCTGGAGGAAACTCGTCGGCACCGGGTTAGTATCGACGCAAGGAGGAGGTTTTATTCCCTTATCCGAGACGTAGGGTCCAGGCAAGGCGTCTATTTGTCGGCGTCCCCGAGGTGGCGAGGCTGACCGGGTTTATTTGTCTCTTTGTGGTGGTCGTTGACACTGGGCCAGTGCCGGCGCAAAGAAGGGTTTATTCCCTCGTCCCGGACGTAGGGTCCAGGCGAGACGTCTGTTCGTCGGCATCGCCGAGGTGGCCGAGCCGACATGGTTTATTTGTCTCTCGAGTGGTCGTCGACACTAGGCTAGTGCCAACGCAAGGAAGGGTTTATTCCCTCATCCCGAACGTAGGGTCCAGGTAAGGTGTCTATTCATCGGCGTCACCAGGGTGGCGGGGCCGACGCGGTCTATTCGTCTCTTGAAATGTTTGTCAACACTGGGCTGGTGTTGACGCAAGGAAAGGTTCATTCCCCGGTCCGGACGTAAGGTCCGAGTGGGGTGTCTATTCGTTGGCGTCGCCGAGGTGGCAAGGCCGACATGGTTTATTTGGTCTCTTTAAGTGGTCGTTGACACTGGGCCAGTGCCAACGCAAAGAAAGGTTTATTCCTTCGTCCCGAACGTAGGGTCCGGGTAAGGTGTCTATTCATTGGCGTGACCGGGGTGGCAAGGCCGACGGGGTCTATTTGTCTCTTAAAATGTTCGTCAACACTGGGCTGGTGTTGACACAAGGAAAGGTTTATTCCCCGCCCGGACGTAAGGTCCGAGTGGGGTGTCTATTCATCGGCGTCCCCGAGGTGGCGAGGCTGACCGGGTTTATTTGTCTCTTGAGTGGTTGTCCGCACTAGGTTTAGTGCCGACGCAAAGGATGGTTTATTCCCTTGTCCTGGACGTAGGGTCCCGGTAAGGTGTCTGTTCATCGGCGTTACCAGGGTGGCAAGGCCGACAGGGTTTATTTGGGTCTTTTCTGGTGGTCATTGACACTGGGCCAGTGCCAATGCAAAGGAGGGTTTATTCCCTCGTCCTGAACGTAGGGTCCAGGTGAGGTGTCTGTCCGTCGGCGTCACCGGGGTGGTGGGGCCGACAAGGTTTATTTGTCTCTTGAGACGTTCGTCAACACTGGGCTGGTGCTGACACAAGAAGAGGGTTTATTCTCCCGTCCAGACGTAAGGTCCGGGTGGGGTGTCTATTCGTCGGCGTCGCCAGGGTGGCAAGGCCGACAGGGTTTGTTTGTCTCTTTGAGTGGTCGTCGACACTGGGCCAGTGCCGACGCAAAGAAGGGTTTATTTCCTCATCCCGGACGTAGGGTCCTGGTGAGGTGTCTATTTGTGAAGGTGTTTGAAAGTGCACCCTGGGGAGGGCCTTTCGACTTGGAACAAGGTAGTAATTTTCTTTCTCCTTCTCTTTCTTACTTGACGATGTACGCAGCGGTCGAGCTGCCCGGGTAATGATCTCGTGAATCCGCCTCTCGGAGGGAGCGGCGAGTAATCTCATTCATTGGACGGGAACACTGGGGCGTGGTACAGCCTTAAGTGTTTTTCGTTGAGGGGCGGGAACTGCACTTCTCCGCGGTGATTGACGATTACATAGGCTCCGCCCTCGTAGGCCTTTTGGACCACGTAAGGTCCGAGCCAGTTTTCATTCAGCTTGCCTTTGGGGTTGGCAGCCATGACGTCTCTTCTTTTGACCATAACGAGGTCACCCTTCTTGAATTTACGCCCCTTGACTAGCTTGTCGAAGGCGCGGGCCATTCGGGCTTGGTAGACCTGAATATTCTGCTGGGCTCGGAGCCGTTTTCCCTCAAGAGCGGCGAGTTCCTCGAGCCTTCGCTCCACATTCGTCTGCCCCTCGGGGACTAGGTTATGCTGGATGGCGACCCGGAGGGAGGGTATCTCCAACTCAACCGGGACGACAGCTTCCGAGCCGTACACCAGGGAGAAAGGTGAGCAGCCCGTTGGGGTCTTGTACACTGTTCGATACGCCCATAGCGCCTCGTACATCTTCTCCTCCCAATCCTTCTTGTTGGAGCTGACAGTCTTGGCCAGGAGGGTGCAGAGAGTTTTGTTGAAGGCTTCGGCCAGGCCGTTGGCTTGCGGGTTGTAGGGAGTCGACGTTCTCCAGTCGATCTTATACTTCTCCGCCAGACGGTAGACCTTCTGGTTGCGGAAGTGACTGCCGTTGTCCGAGACGATTCGGTCGGGGGTGCCGAACCTGAATATAATATTGCGGCGGACAAACTTGACGACGATCTCTCCGGTGACTTCCCTTAAGGCGACTGCTTCTGCCCAGCGGGAGAAGTAATCTGTCGCTGCCAGGATGTATTTGCACCCAGTGGACGAGGTAGGTAGCGGGCCTACGACGTCCGTCCCCCATTGGGCGAATGGCCAGCTGGGCACCGTGGGATGTAGTGGCACGGGCGGCTTCCTGGGTATTGTGGCGTGCTCCTGACACCTTTGACACGACTTGGCATAGCTGGAACAGTCATCAAACATCATCGGCCAGTAATAGCCGAGCTTCTTTATTTCAATCTTCATCTTCGGCCCGGCCTGATGTGCACCGGCGGCTCCAGCATGGACCTCCTTCATGACATTTCGGGCCTCTTCGTTGGACAAGCATCGAAGAAGCACCTTCTGCTGGGCGTCGGCCATTATTCGGAATAATATCCCGTTCCGGAGCTCATAAGAGTCCTTGGTCCTGATCAATCTGATCTTTTCCTCCCTTTGTTGGGGCAGCTGTTGGTATCGGAACCACTGTAGGTAAGGAGCCCTCCAGTCGGGCGGGCTGAGGGCTTCCGCTGTGGCGACCTCGAGCCCCTCTTCTTCCTCTTCTCCTTCCAGCATGCTAGGCACCTGGCGTTGGTTGATCACCCGGATGTCGAGCGCTCCATCTGGTGGGACTGCGAGTGAGCTCGCCAGTTTTGCCAGGGCGTCCGCCCGGGCGTTCTCTCCTCTGGCGACATGGCCTATCTCGAGGAGGTAGAATTGTTGCATGAGTTTCTTCGCCTTGGCGTGGTAGGGGAGTAGCTCGGGCTTCCGGACGTCGAACTGGCCTTGGACTTGCCTGACGACCAGCAGGGAGTCACCGAACACTTGCAACATCTTGATCTCCATCCGCAGGGCGACTTGGAGGCCAATAATCAGGGCTTCATATTCTGCCTCATTGTTCGTGCAGGGTTTATTGATGCAGCAGGAGGTGTGCACTATCTCCCCATCGGGAGATTTGAGGACAACGCCCGCTCCAGCCCGGACTTTGGTGCGTCCGGAAGAGGTTGTCTCTGTTCTGGAGGCTCCATCGAAGTATAGCTGCCACCCGACCTGGCGGGCCTGGTCCACCTCTAAGATTTCATCTTCGGGGAGCTCGGTGGCCAGCGGGGAACCTTCGGGCGCAGGATGCGCTGCGAAGAATTCTGCCACGGCTTGCCCTTTGATGGCCTTTTGTGGTGTGTAGGTGATGTCAAACTCCATCAGCAGTACGGCCCACTTGCCGAGTCGCCCCTTCGGGAGGGGCTGAGAAAGAATGTATTTGACGGGATCGGCCCGGGAGATAAGACTTACTTCGTGGGACAGCATGTAGTGTCTCAGCTTCTTGGCCGCGAAGACCAAGGAGAGACAGACCTTTTCAATGGGAGTGTAGTTGACTTCTGTCCCCACCAGTCTCCGGCTAAGGTAGTAAAGAGCATGTTCCTTTCCTTCATCGTTGTGCTGGGCGAGCATTGCCCCCAGTGAGTATTCGGTGGCTGCAATGTACAGGATGAGCGGCCTGCCCCTGACAGGTGCCCCCAGCACGGGTGGCGTCCTCAGGTATTCTTTTAGGTAGTCGAGCGCATGCTGGCATTCGTTGTCCCAAACGAACGGCGCGTCTTTCATCATCAGCTTGTGAAAGGGTTGGCAGCGACCCGACAAGTTGGAGATGAACCTGCGGATGTACGCCAGCTGCCCTTGTAGAGACCTCAGCTCCCGTAGGCTCTTTGGAGGCGGCAGCTCCTGAATTACTTTTATTTTGAGGGGGTCGACCTCGATCCCCCTATGTCGGACGATGAAGCCCAGGAATTTTCCACTGGAGACGCCAAAAGCGCACTTCATCGGATTCATCTTCAGCTCGTACTGCCGGAGTCTTTGGAAGACGACTCTGAGGTCGTCCAGATGGTCACTCCTTCTCTTTGTCTTCACGACCAGATCGTCAATGTAACATTCGACCTTGCTGTAGAGCAGGTCGTCAAATATCCTGGTCATCGCCCGCTGGTATGTGGCGCCAGCATTCTTGAGACCAAAGGGCATCCTTTTGTAGTGGAAGATCCCCTTAGGCGACCGGAAGGCCGTATGAATCCGGTCGTGCTCAGCTATAAACACCCAATTCACCCCCCTCTTGGGTGTCATTGATTACGGGACTTCAGGCTCATTCAGGGTTTGGGCTAGAAGGCCCGAACAGAATGCTGAGGAGACTTGGCCCCAGGGCGGAAAACCCATGCATGGGGTGGCTCGATTGAGACTCACAATCAGGAGCCCGAGTAAGGTGTTGAGGAGCCGCAAACCCGGGGCTGGGAGCCCATGTTAGGTGCCAGCTTGGCAGGGGCTCGGGAATGGAAGCCCGAGCAAAATGCTAGGATGCCTTGGCCCCGGGGTGAAAGACCCATGTGGGGGGCAGACTTGGCTAAGGACTCAGAGCTGAGAGCCCGAGTGAGATGCTGAGGGGCCAGAGACCCAGGGCAAGGAGCCCGTGTTGGGTGTCAGCTTGGCTGGGGTTTGGGATTTGAAACCCAAGTAGGATGCTGAAGTGGTGGCTGAGGTCTGGGGCATAGAGCCCGTGTTGGAGACTGGCCGGTGTGCGGCCTGGGAGCTGGCACTTGTCTGGGTGAGAGATGATCTAGGGCCCCCGTGAGGACAGGTGATGGAGGCCCCAAGCCTGATGCTCGGGTGGGCCGCTGATGCTAGAGAAGGGCACAATACATCGATCGCACGAATAGGCACAGGCATTGGGAGCGACTGCGGAGCGGCCACGGGGACCGCACCCAAGAAGTAGGGTGAGCCGATGAGGAGGGCGAAGCTGTTGAAAGTGATTAGCATCGCCAAATATCTCACCCGTGCATGAGTGGTGGTGACGATGGGGCCATATGTCACGGCCGCCATGGTTGCTGGAGTGCTAGATGCTGGATTGGGGCGATGGTCAAACATGGTCGCCGGGCATGGTCTGACTATCGGAATGCGAACTGGAAGCTGCTGGACAATGCGTGCTTGTACCCCTCCTCTACCTCTTCTTCAAGGATAGGAAAAAGGGCACCGCAGCTTTAGGGCTAGCACAGGCTTCTCTTTAGTAGAAAGAAGAAAGGCGGTAGAAGTCCCACCGGGCTTGCCAACACTTTTGTTTCACCATCGGGGGAATGCGCCTCGGGCCAAATGCGATCGATGCAATGAAATCGGGGATCGGTGACCACGGTGATAGGGAATAGAGCAATAAAGGAAAATAAGGGAGCTGGTATTATCTCAGGGCTATTCTCCTTTGTAGCCATATGCTCCTTACGGCAGCACCGTGCACTCGCCTTTTATGGAAGGTCGAGGGGAGGTCAACTTGCATGAGAGGTTTTCGGGGGCTAGGGTGACCAGGCCTGGGTATGGACGTGCCAGTCGATTTCTCGACAATCACTTATGTAACCGAAGGTTGACTGGGGGAGCATCGCTAGGATGCGGCACATGGGCTCGGGGTATCAGGCGGCATGTGGAGAGAGGGGAGATTCCACCGATGCGAGTGCACAGGCGATTGTGGGGATTCATTTATGGGACGTCTTTCCCCACTGACCGCAAGCAGTTAGTATTTTTTTACATCGGATTGAATCCGAACACCTTTGTTCTGTACTGAAGAAGAGTTTGGATATTTCTAAAGTCATGGGTAGAGGACCGGATGCCCTGGCAGCTATGAGGCTACGGTTATGCTCACCGAAAAGGTTTGATCGAGTAGAGATAGGGAATTGGACCCACACTAGGTGATGTGGAGGTGGGGCTGAGACCCTGGCACAGTTATGCATATTCAACTGGTGTCATATTTTATGAGATCCACGTGGGCTTCACAACTAGGCCGAGGAGGCAAAAATACAACTGGTGCAGGTCACGGGACAATTCTGACGCGTGGGTCAGTCCTCAGGTCAATGCGTAACGAGGCGGATATCCGCATGTTTTTTTACAGAGACTCTCTATGGGGAGATTGAGACGGACCCAAATTGTCGAGAGAGGGCTAGACTAGATGGCAGGGGTGGCCGTTGGCTGGCGCCTTTAGGAGGCCGGATGTAGCTCTAGATGAGCAGTTGGGTATGGGTCCTAGAGGGTGAGTGTCTTCATGTTGGGGAATCGGGGTTGGTCTTGGGAATATTTCATCTGCGACACGATCCGGCTGACTCGATTCTGTGGTCAGGGCAACCGGTGACCAACTCAGGATGAGCGGTGGGCATGCGGTTCCGTAATAGAGATAAGTGTGACATCATGGCATATGCGTAGTTGCCAAAAGGTGCCATACATGGGTGGACTCGAGATGCGGGTGTGTTCGCCATTATCATAACGCCTTATGTATGACGGTGATGGACTTGTGTGAGATGACTAGACGCCATGTGAGGGGAGTATGTGTGACATACCCTCGGCGTGCACAAGTCGATCAACAAGCCAACCTCGCGCACTTAGCTCCTTGCGTCCTTGCTCCTTGCTGGGTGCCTACGGAGACCAAGTGTTCGTCTCCTTGTCTCCTGCCTTGTATCTTTCCCCTTGAGCTTCTAAGGGATTTTTATAGAAGAATTTGAAGGGTCAGGGGGGCTTTACACGGATCAGAATGAGGGTGGAACCTGGTCCATGTAAACCATTGAATTTTTTTTTTGTTTTTCGGGGGGGGGGGGGGGGGGGGGGGGGGGGGGGGGGGGGGGGGGGTTGATGTTGTTTTTGGGGGGGGGGGGGGGGGGGGGGGGGGCGGGGGGGGGGGGCCCGCGCGGGGGGGGGGGGTGTGTGTTTGGGGGGGGGGGGGGGGGGTGGTTGATATTCTGAGAGAGAGAGGGGAGGGTGTTTACGTTCCCTACTGTAGAGAGAGAGGGGGAGAGAGAGAGGTAGGTCGGTGGACGGGGTGACAGGAGAGGGGAACTAGAGAGAAGGTGGGCTATTGGGGGAGGGCGAGAGAGAGAGAGGAGGGCGTCGGAGGGGTTCTTCCTCTCTGATGTCCTCTACATCTAAAGAGAGAGAGAGAGAGAGGGGCTTGGAGGTAGGGAGAGGGAGGCAGTTAGAGAGAGAGAGGGAGGGTGCTGGTATCCCACTATTGTAGAGAGAGAGAGAGAGGTGGGCTAGTGGAGGGGGTGACAGAAGAGGGGAACTGGTGAGGGGTGAGAGAGAATGGAACTCTCGCCGAGTGGGAACGAGTTCAATGTTTTTAATGTTTTTTACTTTTGAAACCATAAAGTCACTCCGAGTGAGAGCAACTTCAGTTGAAAGTCATTTCCACTCGGAGTGACTTCCCATACTATCTCTCTCTACCCTCTCTTCTCTTTCTCCCTCTCTTTTTGTCTCTGACTATCAACGGAGAAGGAGACCTCCTTTGACGTCCCCCTCCCTTGTGCTTTCTCTCTCTCATCTCATCCTCTTTCTCGACCTCTCTTTCTACCGTTAACTGTTGCCAGAAGAGCAGACCGCCTCTAACATTGCCCTCCCCCCTACACACTCTCTCTTACCTCGTCCTCTCTCTCTCTCTCTATGTTCCTCTCTGTCTCTTTCTCTCCCTCTCTTCTATCTCTAAGCACCCCGAAGGGGGAGACCCCCTCTGGCATCTCCCCTCTCCTACACACTCTGTCTCTCTCTCTCTCCCTCTCTTTCTATCACCAACGTCGGAGGGGGAGACCGTCTCCGGTGTTCTCCCTCTCCTGCATGCTCTCTCTCTCCCCCCTCCCTCTTTTTATCTTTCAACATCTCCCCATTTGGCATCCCCCCTCCCCTATACCTCTATCCCTATCTTTTTATCTTTGACAGGCTCCAGAGGGGGAGGCCCCCTTCGACATCCACCCTCCCCTACTCTCTCTCTCTCTCTCTCTCTCTCTATAGCGGCCCGAGATCCGAGTACCAGAAAGGAACCGGTGCAACTCGAACCTCGGCCCGCCTCCCACGAGTCCGAAGACTCGGAAGGGATAAAAGGATAGGTGTGATATACATAGAAATAAGAAATAAAGCAGGACAACATATATGATAACAGAGATAAACAGTCTAACTACAACAGAGTCCAGTCCAATAGAAAGTACAGTCTAAAGAAGTAAAACGTACAACACGCCAAGTGAACACTTGGCCCGGCAAGCTGACAGCTAAGAACCTCCGCACCGCTCCCTCGAACCTTGAGGAAGAACTGCCACACCTAAAAATCAGGGGTGAGCCTCCTATCACTGGCTCAGTAGGGATCCCGCGGAACCCCAACCGAGAAAATAACAGCGGAAAGGAAAGCTACGCTAGCTATGAAAGCAGGAAAGTAACTACGGTGGCCGATAAAACCTCGGCGCTACAGCTACTCCTATTGGCAACAGAAAAACATGACCTGGTCTTCCGTCGGGGGACAACCAAGTCATACACCCGACATCTCGATTCCACGATCGAGAGACTACCAGAAACGAACCGTGCTAGCCACGCTACCAGGAAATGACACGACGCCTCAGTCGCAGAGGCTTGCCCTCTCTAAAGGATCCAAGCCGAAACCACACAGTCTGAAAACACAGTCACGACCTCGCTGTCGTAAACTCTACGCCGTCTATGGAAAGCCCTCGGTGATGCTCACTGGAAACCCCAGACCTCGACTCCGAGAACACTCCCGAAAATAACACCTGAAACCCCGTCTCGCAGATGAGAAATGGAAACCCGGGACACGACAACTCACGTCATGTGACAGGAGCACCGCCCACTAGAAGAAAGACCGGATGCATCCCCTGACATCTTACACTACGCCACAAGTGTCCAGCTACCACGCCCCAGGCAGAGACAAGGACACACACAATAACTAGAAGTACCACAAAACAAGGACTAGCTGAGGTCACGCTCGTCAGCGTGGGTCCGAACCATCAGCCTCGTGTGCACACTCAGACCATACGCCCAAGGACTAGCCTCTAGCTGGTAATTCCCCCACCAGCCCAGACTCGACGGTACGCGGGGGCCCTATGGTAACCAGCCTACTCACCATCTAACTCGGGTATGCCACACCAGTGCTCCCGGTGGGCCAACACATGCGTGCCGTGGAAGCTACGACTAGTGGATGGGTCACAGACAAGAACACAGAAAACCACACACACACCCGTCACGAGTAACGTGAAGTAACCGGTGGCTCGAGGCCACCAAACTCTGGACAGCCCACTAGACCTATTAACCCAACGGTCCTTGAGTCACAGAGGAGCATGTACACTATTTGAGGGTCGTGTTGCAGACCTTGCGTGATCACCAGTTGTATGTCAAGATTAGCAAGTGCGAGTTTTGGCTTCGAGAGGTGCACTTCCTGGGACACGTGATTTCTGGTGATGGTGTTTCCGTGGACCCGGCCAAGGTCGAGGCTATGGTGCAGTGGCCAAGGATGAGTACCGTCACAGAGATTCAGAGCTTTTTAGGGCTTGCGAGCTATTATAGGAGATTTATCCAGCATTTTACTCGTATTACGGCCCTGATGACCGGGCTTACGTGGAAGGATGTGCCGTTTGTCAGGACAGAGGAGTGTGAGTGGAGCTTTATGGGGCTGAAGAGACTGCTCACTACCGCTCCGGTGTTGGTGTTGCCTTCAGGATCGGGAGGTTTCGTGGTGTGTATGGATGCTTCCGGGATAGGTTTGGGTGCTGAACTAATGCAGCATGGTCGAGTTGTGGCGTATGCATTTCGGCAACTGAAGTCACATGAGGTGAACTACCCTATTCATGATCGTGAGTTGGCGGCGGTGATTTTCACCCTAAAGATCTAGAGGCATTATCTGTATGGCGAGAAGTTCGAGCTTTTTACTGACCATCAGAGTTTGAGGTATGTGTTTACCTAGAAGGATCTTAACCTCAGGCAGAGGAGGTGAATGGAGTATATGAAGGATTATGATATTACTCTGTCTTATCAGCCTGGCAGGATGAATGTCGTGACTGATGCTTTGAGAAGGAGAGTGATGGTCAGTCAGATGTTGTTGCGGAAGTGGAGGCTTTGGGAGTAGGTACTGACCATGACCTTCAGGCTCAAGATCCCTCAGGATTAGGGTTCGACTATTATTGCGAGTTTGACTGTCACGCCAGCTATTCGTCGACAGGTGGCAGAGGCTCAACGTGTTGACCCCGAGCTACCTCGTATACTGTCGATGGCCGAGGTGGAGTTTGGTGAAGATGGAGCAGTGAGGTTCAGAGGTAGGTTGTACGTCCCAGCTGAGGATCAGGTGAGGCGTACGGTATTGCGGGAGGCCCATGAGATCCGGTATGCCGTGCACCCTGGATCGGCTAAGATGTACCAGAACCTGAAGAGACAGTTTTGGTGGCCTAGGATGAAGAGAGATGTTGCAGAGTTCGTGGCCAGATGTTTAACCTGTCAGCAAGTGAAAGCTAAGCACCAGCAACCAGGAGGTACACTTCAGCTCTTGGAGATTCCTACATGGAAATGGGACCATATGACCACTAATTTTATGGTTGGGTTGCCGAGGACATCTAGTGGGCATGACAGTATTTGGTTACTGGTGGATAGACTGACGAAGAAGGCCCGGTTATTGCAGATCAAAGTCAATTGGAGTGTGCAGAAGTTGGCCCGATTATATGTGGAGTGGGTCGTTCCGCTGCATGGAGTCCCCATCTCCATTGTGTCCGATCGTGATCCGCACTTCACTTTGGGATTCTGGAGGAGTTTCCAGAGAGTACTAGGCATGGAGTTGGCATTCAGCTCGGCCTATCATCCTCAGTCAGATGGTCAGTCTGAGAGGACCATCCAGACTTTGGAGGACATGTTGAGGTCATGTTGCCTGGAGTGGCAAGGGAGTTGGACCCACCATCTACCGTTAGTGGAGTTTGCCTACAACAACAGCTATCATTTGAGCATTGGTATGGCTCCTTATGAGGCGTTGCATGGGCGACCTTGTCAGACTTCACTCGATTAGTTTGAGGTGGGCGAGCGTGTCCTCACGAGACCAGATTTGGTGTAGCAGTGTGCTGAGGTGGTGTATTTCGTTCGGCAGAAGATGTTGGCGACGCAGAGCTGACAGAAGAGTTATTCTGATCGGTGGAGGCAACCTCTCTGCTTTGCTATGGGAGATTGGGTGTTTCTAAGAGTCTCTCCCTTGAAGGGTGTGATGTGCTTCGGCAAGCGTGGGAAGCTGAGTCCCCACTATATTGGTCCTTTTCCCATTGTTGAGCGTATCAGGGAAGTTGCTTATTGGTTACAGTTACCATCAGAGTTATCTGCCGTGCATGATGTGTTTCATGTGTCGATGCTTTGGAAGTATATGTCCAATGATTCCCATATTTTGGAGGACGCCGTTTGGCCTGAGGTGACCTTAGATTTGTCCCTTCCCGAGTACCCCATCCGCATTGAGGATCGACGTGAGCAGCACTTGCGGAACAAGGTTATTCCACTAGTTAAGGTGGTCTGACAGTGTCATTCTAGTGGTGAGGCGTCTTGGGAGTGTGAGGATGAGATGCGGCAGCAGTATCCTTACTTGTTCAGCTGAGTCTTGTTTGGGTGAGTCTTCTCCCCTATTCCTGTGCTTCGTTCTTAATTTTGAGGATGAAATTTGTTAAAGGGGGGAGGGCTATAATGTCCCAGATTTTTCAGATATTTTTTAGATCCAGATCCGTGGGTTTCGGATCACTTTTGTTGTTTACGTGTGTTTTTCCCTAACGGACCTGCGGAACACTGTGTAGGGTAAACCATTGTGTTCTCCTACTCCGGGACAGTACCACTAACTGCTCTGGTGATCACAGCTAGTACCGAGTTGGAAAAGGTGACGTAGCCAAAGCAATATGTAGAATTCACCTCCGAAGGTGCGGGCCTCGAAGCTCAAGAATTTGGTCCTTCAACAGAGGTCGAGGTCAAAGTCCCGACCCCAATTGGTTCTGAGTCCATTGAGCGGCCTGAAAAGGAGTTGGTTGATCCGTCTTCCTCATTGCCTTCATCTTATTCACAATCTACTGATGATATATGGGCTAAGGTTGACAGTAGGGTGGAATTTCATCTCCCTGACACACCATCACTTGGCTTACAGTCATCTGAGGAGATGGTGTGATAGAATTTGGAGATGCTGAAGCAAACTGTGTTGGCCTGCCATGACTTATCTTATGCACAACTGAGGGGGCTGGTGGAGCCTATGTCACATACCCTCATGGCCTTCAGCTGTCCTATGCAACATTAGACACCTCGTGTGATCTTGCTGCTCAAGTACGTAAATCGGCAGGAATTTATTGATCATGGCTTGAGGGATCAATTGACCTCCCTGAAGCTTCAACTGAAGGAGGGCCACACTACTCTGCAAGCCTCCGTAGAAATCGCCAACCAACAGAGAATCATCGCCGAGGGAGCCACTGATCGGATTTCATTACTGCAGAAGTAGACTTCTGAACTCCAAGCTGAATTGGCCCAGGCCGAAGAGGATTTGGCACACACCAAGCAGCTGCAGATACAAAGCTTAAACGAAGTTGCATTGGTGGAAGGGTGCGCTAGCTCCATTCAAGAGGAACTATTGAAGTTGGAGGTTGAAGAGTGCCGACTACAAGACCTAGTTGATCACCCTTCTATCGGGCTTATGGAACTTGATGATATTTTCTGCCGCCCCAGCCAATGATGTATTTTTTTTTAAACTTCATGTATATCGGAGCACGCTCTGAGACTCCATGTATCTTTCCTTTTATGTAATGAAATTTCTTCAGCTTTGCTTTACAATCTCGGTGCTAAGCTGCAACTACATGTTTCTTTTCTTTCCCTCATGGACTTGGGTAGAGGTATGATGCTAGTTCACCAGGCCTGGGGTACGTTAGTTGCTAGGGTAGGAGAGCGCTCATGCCTTCAGGGAAGGTATGAGGGGTTCTCTCCACCACAACGTAAATTTCCCCCGAGGTCGAGGTTATGCTAGCTCGAGTAGGGAATATTATGGCCAGATGTTGAAGGGCTACTGTATTCATCGATACTGAGCATACGCTGAGGCAATGAAAAGGGATGGTCATCAAGGGTGAAAGACCCGAGTGACTGTGTATTCACTAGTCTTGCTGATGATGACAAATACCTGGGCTAGTTTATTCATCGACATTGGATAAGATGCAGAAGCAAAGGGTAGATTTTCCTTCATCAACAAGGATGAAAGGTCCAAGTTAACGTTACATTCACTGATCTCGTCGATGATGATGAAGATTAAGGCTAATGTATTCATCAACATTGGGTAAGATGCCGAAGCAAAGGGTAGGCTTTCCTTCATCAATGGGGACGAAAGGTCCAAGTTAATGTTTCATTCACTGATTTCACCGATGATGATGAAGATCAGGGCTAGTGTATTCATCGGCATCGGGTAAAATGCTGAAGCAAAGGAGGGTTGTATTCATTAACAAGGACGGAAGGTCCAAGTTAATGTTTCATTCATTGATCTCGCCGATGATGACAAAAACCACGGTTAGTGTATTCGTCGGCATTGGGCCAAATGTCGAAGCAAAGGATAGATTTTTCCTTCATTAACGAGGACGAAAGGTCCAAGTTAATGTTACATTCACTGACCTCACCGATGATGATGAAGATCAGGGCTAGTGCATTCGTCGACACTGGGTAAAAATACCGAAGCAAAGGGTAGATTTTTCTTTATCAACAAGTATGAAAGGTCCAAGTTAATGTTATATTCACTGATCTTGTCGATGATAACGAAGATCAAGGCTAATGTATTCATCGACATTGGGTAAGATACTGAAGCAAAGAAGGGTTGTATTCATTAACAAGGATGAAAGGTCCAAGTTAATGTTTCATTCACTAATCTCACCGATGGTGACAAAAACTAGGGCAGATGTATTCATCGGCATTGGGTTAATTGCCGAAGTAGAGGATAGATTTTTTTTTCATCAACAAGGATGAAAGGTCTGAGTAGACATTACATTCACTAATCTTGCCGATGATGACGAAGATCAGGGCCGGTGTATTCGTCAGCATTGGGTCAAATGTCGAAGCAAAGAAGGGTTATATTCATTAACAAGGATGGAAGGTCCAAGTTAATATTTCATTCACTGATCTCGCCGATGATGATGAAAACTAGGGTTAGTGTATTCATCGGTATTAGGTAAAATGTCGAAGCAAAGAAAGGTTGTATTCATCACCAGAATAGGCGGAAGGCCTATTCCAGTCAGGCTTTGTCTATTGGTAGTTTATTCTCTGGCAGGACATGTGGGAATATTCCCTTGTAAAAAAAATGTTTAAAAGTTTGACCTGGAGAAGGGCCCTCTGGACGAAAGGGATAAGAGACAGAGTAGGCATCGTCCTCAAATCCCCAGAAGGAGAAGTGCTACATACATCGTGCTCGATCAACAAGCCGTGCACAAATAATGAAGTAAAATATGAAGCCTTGATCATTGGTCTTCAGATTGCCCTCCATATGGAGATTCGAATGCTACAAGTGTTTGACGATTCAATGTTGTCAAGCAGATACAATGGGAGTTCGATGTCCGAAAGCCTGGGTTACTCCCTTACTGTGACAAGGCGAAGAAGGTCATGGGGTGATTCTACTTCATTGAGATACGCCATGTCGGCCGAAGCCAAAATACTCAGGTAGCTGCACTAGCAAAACTGGCAAGCTCACTAGCAGTTCTGCCTGATCAATCCCTTAATATAACAGTGATAAATAGGCATTAGGTTCCTTACATGATAGAGGAGCCGGGTGAAGAAGAAGAATGTGAAGCTACAACAGCAGAAGAACTGACTCACCTGACTTGAGGGAGCCCCTGATGCAATGGTTCAAAGACCAACAACTATCCAAGCAGAGGGAAGAAAAGATCAGATTGATCAAAATGAAGGACTCTCATGAAGTCAGAAATGGAACCTTATTCTGGATTGTGGTCAATGCCAAAAGAAAGGTGCTCCTCAGATGTCTGTCTATGGAGGAGGGCTGGACGGTCATGAAGGAAGTTCATGCCAGATCAGCCGGGGCTCATCAAGTTGGGCCGATGATAAAATTTTAAATCAAGAAGTTAGGATATTATTGGCCAACTATGCTAAACGGTTGCTGTAAATATGCCAAGTCGTGTCATAAATGCTAGTAGCATGCTGTAGTCCCAAGAAGACCCCCAATATAGTTGCATCCAATAGCGCCTAGCTGGCCTTTTACTCAATCGGGCACGAATGTTGTAGGCCCACTGTTGATAAATTACCTATCCCACCATGAACAAGATAATATATGCATAAGCATGAAATAACATGAAAGGAAAAGGGGTGATGAAAATAAAGGAATGAACCGTGATCACCACCAAGGATTGACAGTAGGAAAAGGATGCTATAGAAACTGAAAGACCTACTACGTACCTTGGAAAAGAGATGAAGATGCGGTCAAAGGATGGCTGCTAAGACATGATCATGCTTGACAAACAAGGTGTGGGGAACAATGTAGACTACACCCCATCGCCTTCCAGTCAGCTAGAAGACAAGGGCCTCATGTTATTGTAGGTGGTAGGTGCCGGAAGGTGGTGAAGTTGGGCGTTGGTGTGCATGGCCTCCGTCCGAGCTTGTGCTGCTGCTACCTACAGTGCACAGGTTAGAAATGTAGAAATGGTGTGATCGCTAGAGACCTATACCTAGGCCTCACAAGAGTAGGATGACCTTGAATGCCTTAGGAACGAGAGACGGTGGGTTCTTCTGTCCTCGCTTTCGGCCGGCCAAGAACAAGGAGCCCTTTAAGTCGACGACGAAGTCCCTTCAAATTAACCAACAAATAGAAGAGACCATTAGACTATGGAAGTGTAGAATATGTTTAGATCAAAGAGAAAAATATGCAAATGGTGGTGATCGTACCAGGGAGGGGGGCGAGAAGGAGGATGGTTGAGACTTTCGACCATCCACCTTCCCTTTGTTTTGGGATTAGAAAACCTCTTTAAAAGTAGGATCTAGGAAGATGTAGCATGCATGGAATGCAGTAAAATAGAAGGAAATATAGTAATACAGAGAACAAGAGAGAGAAGGACGGGGTTTGCCCATCAACCAACAGAGGGCGGCCACATGTGTGGCCGCTCAGAAGGGGCGGGTGGCGAGAAAGTCGGTCGCCCCTTGGAACTAGACTCCTCCACCACGGAGCTCTTCGACGGCGGGTTCTGCTACTAAGGGGAGGTCGAGGAAGGCGCTCTTGTGCTCACAGCTCTCCCTAGGCTCCAAACTCCTAGCCTCTCGAACTCTTTCCACCAAAAATGTCTCAAGCCCCCTCTCACGAAGTGCCCAACCTCTTGAAGTGTCTCACCTCGTGAAGTGTTCAACTCCTGCCCCCTCTCCATGAGATGATTTCGAATGGAGGTTTTTGTGTGTCGGGGGTAATCTCCCTCTAAAATATTCAAAAATGGATTATGTGCAAGCTACGTGAGTCTCAAACCTACCGAAGTGGGAGCAGTTTCGAAGGACGTGCCCGGAGTGGGCGGATCGTGGGGTTGATGGACATTTGACAGGAGGCGGCCATGGTTCTGGGCGTCCAAGGAGTTGGGTAGCCAGAACGATGGCCTTCTTGAGGGTGAGGGCGGTCAACAATCTAGCCTCCTTGAAGACTGGGCGGCCAACTACTTGGCCACCTAGGAAGGTGGGCGGCCAGGTTCCTGGCAGCCCTGGAATGGGCTGGGTGACCAGTAGTCTGGCCACCCTGTGTTCTGGGCAACCAAGTCTTTAGCCTTCCAGGGATCTGTGGAAAATGTGTATAATGCTTTAAGAAATTCGCCTTGGGGGGTCACGCCCCTGACCGCCTGACCTTACGGGCAGGGGGGCGCTGCCCCCCTGCAACCGCCATCAAAATCACACATGCGATCAATTCATACCAAAAGGATAGGAGATAGAGTTAGAAATCTGAAAGCATGATGTGTTGGGTCCCAAGGGGTGCAACTGGATCTAGAAGGGGGGGTTGAATAGATCCTTTCAAAAACTATGGCCCAATTAAAAGCTTACCTGATTGAAACAGCAATCACTACAATGTAAATCTAATAGAGTATTTGACATAATGCACAGCGGATCTGATGGAAATGCTTAGATGGAAATGTCAAAGCACAATGCACAGACTGCTGAGGTTGACACTCCCAAGAGGTGAGGTCGACACTCCTTCAGCGGATCTCAGCTATGTAGGGAGCTGAGGTCGACACTACTATGCAGTGAGGTCGACACTCCTTCAGAGATGATTAAGAGCTAAGTGAGTGAACTATCTAACTCTGTGTGTGCTTTTGAGATCAGCTAGGATTCCATTCATTAAGATTGGGTGCTCATCGAACCCCTAGTGTGTGTGTGAACAACATATTAATGTGCGGTGGAAAACAATCAAGATAGCATACGTTGAAGCTAGCACTCAAACTTGTGAATGAGGATAGAAAATATGAAGCAATCACACAGGAGGCAGAACCTACTACACAGAGATTTTTAAGGTGGTTCAGTCTGCAAACAAGGAGAACTACATCCACCCCTCACCAAACCCAGTGGGGATTTATCGCACGCTGCAAATGCAACACGGGGACAAGTCCCCAACACACATGCTGATGCATAGCTTACAGGGAGGAACCCCACACACACACACGAGAATAGGATTCTCACAAGGAAGAAGTCCTCACGCTACAAGATTGCAGCACTCGGGGATGAGCACCCCCCCACAAACACACAAAAAGAAAAGAACAAGAACAAGAAACACGCTCCAAGTGTAGCAAGAACACATGGGGACACAGCCCCAAGCACACACGGTTGGACTCAGCCTAAGGCCTACCTCCGATCTCTAAACAGAGAATCGGACACACAGTTGTAGGCACAACAAAACACATGGTTCAGAGATGTGAGAATACAAAGAAACACAAGAACGGAGATGAGGAAAACACTCTGTGGCTTCAGAACACGTCTAGAAGCTCTATGAGCAGATCTGAACACTGGTTCAATCTGAACTCTCCTTTCTCAGATGCTGGCTGGCTGCAACGCTAGTTCCTCTCCTTTCTTTCTTCTTTCTCTTCTCCTCTTTACAACACTGGCCTAGGTCGGACCAGAGTTGGGCTGCATACACTCGCCTTTTCTTTCCCTCACGGATTCTTTCTTGAATGCACAAGGGAGTGGCTCTAATCTAACGACAGTAGAAAAATAGCAGCAGCAACTTCTTCAGCAGAAGCTTCATACTAGTAGAGAACTGGTGGAGGATTTTCCCTCCAAGAAGTCTTGCTCTAATTCAAACCATTTTCATTAACCACAGACCTTCTTTCAGTAGTCCTTGACTTGATCCTCCGATCATAAGGGAGCGGCTGGGAGATCTCCAAAATCTTCTCTTGACTTGAGGTAGATGCTCTGCAGATGGTTGACTTTGAGTTGGCATGATTTTTCAGACAATAGGATGGTGGCAGGAGTAAATGAGATTTCTAGGCTGAGAATAAATGTGTCTACAACATCCTTAAGTTTCATAGGCTGGCATAGCAGGGAAGGACGTCCCTTTTGACATCTTGAGGCAGAGAGAATGGCTTTGTCCAGTGTAAGGAAGGATACAATCCAACTAGCCAATCCTTTCTTAGGACAAAAGGATAGTCTTCTGGTATAGAAGACATTTACAGATTTGGTGCCTATCCTGATCTCCTTTAAAAAGATATTCTGATCTGTCATAAAGAGATGGTAAATCCTATGACCAAGAAATCTTCTTCCAGATCTCAAAAATCGTGTATTTGAAGGTTTACACCTAAATATTATATTCCCTAGATGGTTTTCAAAAAGGCGATTCTGACAGAGAACTTTTGTGTTTTCCTTCAGTGAGGTTGACCTATTGAGATAGTAGTGTTGACACTGTTTCGCAGAATCTGGTTTATAACGGCTTCTGGAAGCACCATGAGGTCGACCTACTATAACTGTAGTGTCAACATTGCTTTGTACAATCCTGTCTTCAACGGATTCTAAAAATACTGTGAGGTCGACCTACTGAGACAGTGAGGTCGACATCACTTTGAAAACTTCATCACACGGATGGCTTCTCGAGTTGGTGAGGTCGACACTACTACTCTGTGAGGTCGACACCATCGCTTTGTGAGGACGACACCACTACTCTGTGAGGTCAACACCACCCTTGTGAAGACTGCCTTGTGACTAGGTTGACCATGTTTACTATTGCTTGTCTTATGTTGACTTTGACTTGGTCAAACTTTTCTAGGTCAATCATTGACTAAAATCAACTTGGATTTTTCTTTTAAATTCTTTTCTTTTTGCATCTCCTACCTATGTTAGCTTTTTAACATCTGCCTTGATTTCTGTGCATCCATTTGTCTTGATTTATGTGCAACTTTTACAACTGAGTTCCATCATGTTGCAGATGAAGGGTCCAGTTGCTATAGACCATCTTTCCATGAACAAGCTACACCTAGGGTCTCAGTGTTCAACAGGCTAACCTTCCCTGGGCAGTCAGGTAGGAGGGTGATATGGAGGGACAGGCACCTCCGGATATTCAGCTGTGACATGGCCAGAGTGACTGGCCGCTTTGGGTCTCTACCCGATGAACTTGAACAGGTGACTAGGCTTGCAGAGAGGCCCGATCTTGTCACCGGAAGGAAGAAGGCTGCAGCTGATGCAGTGCAAGCCCTTGTCAAAGAAACAAGCGTGGATGTAGTCACCATGGCTGCAAACGTGATCACTGCTAAAGATGAGGGTGAGAGGCCAGCATTTCCTTCAGATGCTCCATTGGAGGGGGGAGGCCAAGGACCTAGCCCTTCCATGCCTGATCCAACAATGATGATGCTGCTCCTGAAATATCAATAGGAGATTGAAATGTTGAAGAAACAATTAAGCGAGCTGAGCATGCAAGCGTCAGCCTTCACGCAAGTGGAAGCCCCTCCTGAAACATCACGGCATGGCACCAATGAGCTCGAGGGTTCACCTCAGATGACAGCTTCTCAGCCACTACACAACTATGCTAGGGGCATGGCCCCGATACCACCACCAACTCCTCAACATTAGGAGATTGCCACTACTATGCCTCAAGCCACGGTGTTGGCAACACCTCAGATGCAACAAGCACACTTCTATCTAGATCTGGTGGATCTAGCAATGGTGAGCAAGCTGATGGTTGAACAAATAATAGATTTGAAGCTGGCAGATCAAGGTGGCAATGATTATGCCTCATTCGATGTATACAAGGTGTCATATCTGGCTCACCATGTTGCTAAAAGACTCCCTCCTGGCGTCAATAAGCCGTCAAAGTTTCACAAGTTCAACGGGCAAGGATCCCTAAAGGAGCACATAGCCTATTACATGAATGTGATGGGCGACCTGGTAGCGGACGAGTCCTACCTGTTGAAGTTCTTTGGGCCCTCGCGGATGGGACTCACATTAGAGTGGTACTCGAACTTGTCAGTCGGGTCTATTAGTGACTAGCCAGATATGCAACGGAAGTTTCGGGAGCAGTTCCACGTTACTAAAAGGGAGGTCACCGTGGCCAAATTGTATGCTTCCAAGTAGAAAAATGATGAAATAGCTATGGATTATATCAAAAGGTGGCAGAATCTTAGTATGAGATGCAAACGTCTGCCATACCAAGAAGATGCTGTGCAGATTTGTAAATAAAATTTGAAGCGAGAAATCCTCGGGAGGATGATAGGAATGGAAATCAGGTCTTTTGACTGATTAAACAATGTGATGGTGGAGATCGAGACTTTCCTCCCAAGATATTCATCTACCCCTACTGCCTCCAGTCAAAAAGCCAAATTGGCTGATAAGTGGCCCGCGCCCAAGGAAGTTCATACTGTAGACTTCAAGGCATTTGAGCAGCAGAAAGATAAAGACAAGGGAGTTGCCGACCCTCCTCTTGCCAAGCCAGCTAAATATCAGGAGGGCCCTTCCTTGTGGAATAAAATTGAAGAAGTTGTACTCCTTCCCCAAGGAGAGGACCCGAGTCCTATTTGAATTGGCTACTCGCTACAACAAAATTACACTGCCAGACCCAAAGAGGCCGAGTGATGCCAGGAGGAAAGATAATCCTCACTTTTGCCCGTACCATCGGATGCTCGGGCACCCCATTGAAGACTATTACATCTTTAAGGACGTGATTGAAAGTCTGATTAAAAGGGGGGAACTGTAGATGGGTGAGTACAAGGTGGATCCTCCGCGCCCGCATGAAATGCCTACACTGGGGGCAACCATCAACATCATATAATTATATCAGCAATTGCCCAAAGAGGTGGCAGAAGCTTGCACCAAGCACACCTATGAGGCTTTTGTGCTGACCCCAGCAAAAGACCAGGAAGACTTGTAGATGGTACCTACAAAGGCAAAGAAAAGACTGGCATCCCGCCCTACTCTGGGAGTCCAAATTCATGGCATTACACCCCACCCAGCTTCACCTGCTGTGACCTCGATCTAGCATGATACGGCCCCTCGAATGATAATTAGGAGGCTGATTGATAATAAGAAGAAGCAAGCCCCATTGCAGTACATCAAGAAGCCAGCCCAGCCATCAAACGGTTGTAAATGATTATAAATGGGTTAGATGAATATGAACAACCCAAGCCCCAGCCAGTGCAGCTAAAAGAATATGTCCTTTGGGAACATCTAGAGTCCCTCGGGCTGGAACAACAAGCTAAGGATGAATTTTGGGGAGGAATTGCCCCAAAAGATGCTCCATGCAGGCAAGTGCCATATGAAAAGATAAAGGAAAAGAAGAAAACAAAGAACAAAAATAAAGGTAGCATCGCCTCCTGTAATACTTTGTCGGCTCTGTTTAGCATGTCCCAAAGCTCTGAAGAAGGTGATGAAGAAATCTGTTTCACACTGGCTAAAGCAAGCCCGACTGAAACTTCTACCTCCCAACATGCTACTAGTTCTGGGAGGAAACTGAAAGAAAGGTACAAGTACACGGGGCATACCCCGGCTCTGGCAACTGGCACTAACCTCGGCTACTGGAACCACGTTGAACACTTGCCGCACCACCTAAAGTATCGGCCTCACCTGAAACAGAAAACACGCAGGGGATGAGCTTCATTCACAGGCTCAGTAGGGATCCCTCGAATCCTACCTCACACGAAAAATAAAGGAGGACACAAGAAAGCAGGAAAAGTACCCTACCTAATAGGAGTGCGGTAGAACCAACAAGCGGGAATAAATAAATGAAAAAATTATCTATTCTAACAGTATCATACTACTGAACCTCGGTCTGTCAAAACTCAAGTTCACACCTGTCGGCAGACAGGAGCACCTCCCACTAGAAGAACGACCAGATGCGTCCCCTGACGTCTTACACCGCGTCACAAGTATCTAGCTACAATGCCCCGGGCGCGAGACTCAGATACGCATAGTAACCAAAGTACCGCGAATAAGGACTAGCTGAGGTCGCGCTCGTCAACGCAGGTCTGAACCCTCAGCCTTGTGTGCACACTCAGACCATACGCCCTAGGTCTATCCTCTAGCTAGTAATTCCCCCACCAGCCCAGACTCGGGGGTACGCGGGGGCCCTACGGTAACCAGCCGACTCACCGTCTCTCTCGAGTGCGCCATACCAGTGCTCCCACTGGGCCGACACACGCGTGCCGTGGAAGCTACGACTAGTGGATGGGTCACCGGAAGTACAGACTCTGAAGTCACAGAAAATGACTCCGGAGGTAGACGAGTACAAAGATCACTCCTCGTACAACACTGACTTATGGTGACATAAGTCGAAGATGCCACATCCCGGGACCCTCCCACGGCGCCGCACACCTGGTCCCCACATGATGCCTAGCATCAGTTAGACCACGGGTTAGCAAGTGGATCGAGGTTTGCTCACCTGGGACTCGAATCGGCATGGAAGAAATCACCAGCTAGGTCTCAGACGATGAACGGTCCATCATTAGCCGCTCAAGGATGCACGGCTAAGTCTCAGTCGTGCGTGGGAGAAGGACGGTCCAACCTGGCCGTCGATCAATCCCAATGGTAAGAAACATGAACGGTCAGACACTAGCCGCTCAGGAGAAGGGCGGCTAGGATCCTGCCATTCTAAGGCATGGGCAGTCCCACCTAGGCCGCTCATCTACCAATGGTACCAGAAGATGAACGGCCAGCCCATGGCCGCTCATGGGGATATGCAGCTAGAGCCTAGCCGCTCACCCCAAACACTGCGTAACGGTAACAAACAACGGTCGGAAACTCACGGGATGTGCGGTTGGTCTTGGACCGCACATGGGATGTGCAGTCGCAGGACAGGCCGCACATGCCCCACTGCGCACCGAGCCAACGATGCCAGGTGACGTGCGGCCAGCCCCTGGCCGCACGAAGGGTTATGCGGCCAAGCCCTGGCCACACATCCCAGTGCACTATGCAATGGTCACAAGCAACAGTCAAAAACTCGGGGATGGGCGGTTGACACGGGGCCGCACAGAGGGATGTACGGTCCCACGATAGGCCGCACAACCCCCACTATGCTCCGAGCCATTGTACGGTCCCCACTGGGCCGCACATGG
Organism: Amorphophallus titanum; assembly: GCA_024336825.1. Classification (NCBI taxonomy): domain Eukaryota; kingdom Viridiplantae; phylum Streptophyta; class Magnoliopsida; order Alismatales; family Araceae; genus Amorphophallus; species Amorphophallus titanum. Next base: position 66,429,630 of record JANBPO010009603.1, read on the forward strand.
GATGTGCGGGCCCTGGTTCGACCACACAACCCTCATCGATGCGAAAACGATGAGCTCGTCAGATTTTGCCCATTCCGGCCTCATACACGCCCCACGGAGGGGGAAATGAAGGGAAAATAACCCCCAAGCCCCCTAGCATGCTTCTACGCCCCTAAAACGCGGATTCACGACGTAAAACGGTGGATCAGGCGAACTCTCCCCACGACATGGTTTCCCGTTCCTGGCGCGAAATCACCCACGCTCGACCTCGCCTCGGCCTACAAACCATGGGAATGGAAGGAAATGAGCTAGGGAACGTCACCCTACCTTTGTTCCATGTCGAGGCGTGTCGATCTGAGCTTAACCCACGAAGAACACCAATAAGAACCTCAAGCCTTAACGCTTCCCATGCACGCCGCACGCCCACGCGATCGCCTAGCCGTCACCCACGTCATCGCTCTGTCGTCCCGTCGCCGTCTGTAGCCAGAAGGGAGCTCGCCGCATTTGAATGGGAGAGAGAGAGGGAGAGGGGCGTGGTCACGGGAGGAAGAAGAAGAAGAAGGAAGAAGAAGAAGGAAAAAGAATAAAGAAATGGGATATTTATAGAAAATCTAAATTTTTTAAAAAATACCAAAAAATTAAAAATCACGTTTCCGTAATCCTCAGAATGCACCGATCGCAATGGTACCACTCTCGCTTGGGTGAACGACTCGATTCACCCGTAGCAGAGTTCCGCAGGACTTGTCAAAAATCGTGTCAGGCATCGAAAAAAGGCACAGAAAAAGTCGCGGAAGGCCTCCGAGCCTCCGAAACAACTCCGGATCGCGCCGATCCGAACACAAAAGATATCCAAAACTTAATCATGGACACAACGGAGTCAGACACTCCGAGAAAGTAGATCTGGGACCCAAAAATAAGGATCCAAAAGAGTCTGGGATCAAATATTACCAACTCTAAGTGTACAGTAGGCCAAATCAATGCAGCCGCACCCCGATTTTGCTAAATAAAATTTAATGATCTGCTGTGGTCATCATCATTATCATCATTTGTTATCACATAAGTCAATGCTCGGTGAGATCGAATTAAGGATCCAAGGAGTATGTATTTTGGGAAAAGTTGGACCATGGAGCCAGCTGGCCGATATGGAAGCTACCTCATTAGTTGCACAATTTAAATCATTTTCACATGAAGAAGCATTTAGTTTTAAAAAGTCATGTCTGTGAAACAATGTTTACTGGAAAGAATATCTTTGCACATTACTGAAATCTTAAAATTCCTGACGGTGTATATAAGAACATAAGGTGTGGGGGGCTATGCACTTGCATCTTTGAGGGCATATAGACAATCCTTTCATTTCTCATTTGCTATTGATTTTTTTGCACCCTCTCGATCTGCTTATGCGTAACAACCCTCGTCTTATCTGTACATCAGCAACCTTAGATCCAATTTCACACTAATATCTTAGGTAAATCTTCTTTATAAACTTGGAGAACATTTTGATACGTACTTGTTATACATATAGCCTGTGTAGCTATTCCTTTTAGATGGCATGAACCGTATGGATATTGGATCCTTTTTCACTCCTTTGCTGTTAGGGGTGTTAGCAAACTGAGCTGAACTGAGGCTTGGCAAGTTTGATCTTGGCTTGACTTTAAAAGCTTGAGCTCGAATTCAAGCCAAGTTCCAGCCCAATCTAAGGGCTTCAGCTCAACTTGACTAGAAAAAGCTTGAGCTTGTGCTTGAGCCCAGCTTATTAAAGACTGAAAACGAATCAATGTTGTATATGTCATATGTCCAAAATGTGATCTCTACACATTGCAAACCAACTTAAGGGACCTAAATATGAGGGAGCTTGGGTGATGGGTCTCATTTATAGCCATTGCACCAGAGAAAATAATCTAAATTGCAATAACTAGGTCAGAACTGGGGATAGACAAAAGGGGGGCATGCCATTCTTTGTGAAGTCAGCACTTGAATTCATTGTTGAAGGTGGCTATATGCAGCTCTGCTACTCCCAGCTTCAAAGCAGAAGTAGAAGCCCAGTTTGCAGAAGATCTCCTGGCATCCACAGTGCAAATATGATCAAGTGGCCTTCTGCAAAGTCATCCTACGTCGAACCAGCTACGCTCCGGAAGTGGTCTCGCCTCGATTTCTCATCAGCACCGACCGCGTCAGGCGTTTCTGCGCAACTACACTAGAACCACACCAATTTCTGAGGACCTCTTGGAAATGGCAGCACTGTCTTCCCCCGTGCGAACCGGCTAGAACTCTCTTCAGAAGAGTTCTTCATCTTCAAGTCGCCAACGATCCAGAGGTGGTCCTGCCATCTTTTGATAACGCCACCGCCTGGGGCGCCCATTTTTCTGTGACTGCGCCAGGTTCGAAAGTCTCTGTCCACCCAGGACAGACAGTAGCCCCATCGGCCCTAGCACTCCATCCTTTGCTCCATTTCGGGCCGAGTTATCTTCTCCAAAGTCGTGACCCTCGATGATATGAAGCCAACCCAGGGGGTTTTGTCTTGTTCTGACTTCGGTACAGGAAATTCCACCACGGCCATTGCCTCCCTGTCCAGCTGCTCTCCTAGGAACCAGAAGCCGACCATATCGGCGACCACGACCGGCAAGGTGATCCGACGGTGGCCAACTTTTGAGGGTACGTAGTGCTCTCTATCTGCTACCCCACTGAGTTGGTCCTGTCACGTTTGGAGATCTACAGCAGGCGTAACGCTCATCGCATCTCGATCCCGCAAACCTATCAGGCGGGATAGTGTGGTGTAGATCTTCGACCACGGCCGTCCCCACCCTCCAGCGACCTCAGAGCGACGTCAAGATCACAGGAACCCACCAGCATCCACCAGGCTTCGTCTGAGCACTGACGACACTTTAGTCATACGTCGGGGCTTCGCGAGCTATTCAGAACCAGCAGCTCCCTCTCGACAAGCTGTCCGCGGATCGGCCGCCCTGCGTCCCCTCCCCTTGCTCCCCCCTCCTGCGTGAGGGTAGTTCTTGTAATAATTGCCCATCCCCATGTTCCCCTCCTTGCGTGGAGTGTAGTGGTTGTATTAGCAGGATCCGACGCCGAGCTACACCGACGTAGCGTGTCCACCGGGTGCGCATGCTCCCTGGCACACCCTCATCTCTGACTGGGGCCAGTCCATCAGATGTCTAGGTACGTGCAACTGCCGCTCCTAGTTTGCTTGCTTAGTATTGGTTTCAACTGTAGCGCCGTGAGAGGAGTGCCCACTCCGAAACCTCCACCTTCGAGAGTAATTGTTGCCGGTGAGTGAGCGTCGATTGAACCGATTCCCTCGGTATCAGTCTGCCCGACTGAGTCCGGTGCCCACTATCGTTTCCCCCGGGTGGCTTGCCTCCACCCTCCTCACTGCTCGGACCGTGTCCAGCCTCCTCGTGAGCCTCGACTCACCTAGCCATCACTACGAGTCCCATGTGGAGTCTGCGACGCAACTTAAAGAAATAGTGCCTTTTTTATCAGACACTAAGGAGGGTAAAATCAGCTCGGCCCATTTTTGCCAGGTCCAACCAGGCCCGCAGTCTGCAACGCTCATGCCAGGCTCCGACAGTCGCTACCGATAGCGGACAACGCAAGATGAATGGTCCTTGGGTTCTCCAGTGCAAAAGGCATCAACCCAAGTGCAATAGCTGTCGGAGTACTCTCCGATGACCGATCATTACTCCCCACGATGCTGGCCTCAATCCCACTAAAAGTGAGCACGCCCTACGAGTGTCGTAAGACTCGCTAGAGAGCCATTCGACTCTGGAAGAATGGGCGCTCAATGGCAAACTCCCCATGATCGCTGGAGATGTTACTCTACGACTCGTGCCTTCCCTGCTAAGGGACAAACGCTTGCCACCAAGACAACCCCCTATAAAAGGGACTCCGACGGACAAGCAGAACAGGGTGGTCTTGACCGAAGCATGGTGAACTCCACCAAGAAAATGCCTACTTAGCTCCAACAAGAGGCAAGAGAAGCCACCCTGTCGCTAAGAGAGAAAGCCTTCGCCACACTCCGACTACCCTCCGAGCACCCTTATCGCCCAGCGAACACTCCCCGAGTGCCCACTGGTCACGGAGAAAACTCCCCCGGAAGGTAATTCGCATCGATCAGGCTTACCTCGCCACTCTGCAACTCTCTCTCTCTCTCCTTATTTCTCGCTTCTCTGCCTCCCGAGTGCTGACTTAAGCATTAGAGCGTTGTCCCCTAGGGTAATGCCCAGGGTTCCTTTTGACACCCTTCTTTTCTGGTGTTTGTAGGCTTCCACGAGTGTGAGATGGTCTTCCCCGACAAATAAATAGAAAAGTGTGGTACTAGGGCTAGAGACCAGATTTCTGCCTCTACACTTTTTGGTGCCATCTATGGAAACTCTGATCGAAAAGCCATGGCACCTCGTGAAAGCTACTACAACACCAGCAACCGAGGCCATGGTTCTCACCTAGGTCCCAGCTCCCGCCAATCGCAGGAAGCCTCGTCCTCCACCCAGTCGCATCGAGAGATCACTGATGATGAGCTCGCCGAGATGTGCTAATAGATCCCAGTCCTGACAGGCCTATGTCAAGATCTCTTGAATAAAACCACGGGGCCCTAGCGCGTTCCATCGGAACAACCTTAGAATGGGGGGGCTCTGACTGTGGTAGATTCCTGCCAAGTGAGGGAGGCATCCTAGGCCTCCAATGCGTGGACCCAGCGACCGAGCAGCTACCCGCATCGAAGGCACGCAGCCTGCTCCACTCCAATCCAGAGATGACATAACGATTGTGGCACATGAATGAAATCGAGGACAAGGTCTAATACCTGGATGACGTTCTGCTCGCCGCCAAAACTTGTGGCCTCATCGACGATGACCTCGACTTCCACGCTCTATTTTCCAGGGAGATTATGGAGGCTCCCATCCCTCTAAAATTCCAACTACTGTCATTCACCCCCTACGACGGCACCAACGACTCGACCGACCATGTGTAGAATTTTGAGTCCAACCTGGTGTTCCACCGAGCATTGGAAGCTGTGAAATGCCTAGCGTTCATCACGACTTTTTGAGAAAATGCCCAAACATAGTTCGAGTCCCTACTAACTGGGACTACCACCCCCTTTCAACAGCTGAAGAAGCTGTTCAAGGAGAACTTTATCGGCCATCAAATGATGGCCAAATCTGTGGTGAGACTACTCGCCATCAGACAGGGGCGAGAGGAGACCCACTGGGATTATGTATCCCATTTTTGAGTAGAGGCACTCTGTGTACCCCGCCTCGATGTAAGCATCACCGCCACCGCCACTGCCCTCGCTCAGGGGACCCGAGACTCCATCCTCCAACGGTCGCTCGGAGTTGAAGCCCCGACAACCCTGACAGACCTCCTCACCTTAGCCCAGAAGCATGCCAGATGCGAGGAGGACACCGCGGCCCTAGGTCATCTGGCCGAAACCAAGCTATCTAACCGGGGAAGATTCACTGACTCACCCCATGAGGGGCAGAATAAGTGAGAGCGATGAGACAGAGAATGCCACGATCGCTTAGAAAATAAGGAGAGGGAGAGTTATCATAATTACAAGCCCCTAATAGCTCAGCCTGACCAGATCCTCATGGAGATCTGTAAGGAGCCCTTCCTCCAATGGCCGCCGAAGATGAAGTCCAACCCAAGGACACGAAGTTGGAGGAGACACTGCCGCTTCCACCATGACCACGACCACAATACCACCACCTGCATCCAACTCAAGGATGCCATCAAGGACCCCGTCTGGTGAGGACTCCTTGATAAATACATCACCAAGGCCGAGGAGAAGCGACAACACAAGTGAACCCCTCCCATCTCAACTGACCCAATGGGAAAGAGATCACGATGATCTCCAGAGGGCCGACTTCAGGAAGCGATAGTTTCGGGAGATGCCGACGGTACGCATTAGCAATTAACACTATGGACCGTGGCGACAGCGACTGACAGGAAGCTGCCGCCTGGGAAGCATCCTGAGGATCTTATCGTCTTCTCAGACGAAGACCCAAAAGGTGTAGCCACTCCCACTCAGATGCTCTGGTGGCCTTGGCCACCGACAATCAATTTATCGTCTGACGTATTCTAGTGAATAATGAAAGTGGCCCCGATATTATTTCTTACGACTATCTGGTACTCATGGGTATAGAGTTATCACGAATAGCACCACTACGCACACCTATGTATGGATTCTTTGGCGCAGCCATCCTCCCAGAGGGACGCATCTCATTGCCAATCATGTCCGAGACTGCACCACGAGACGAGATCTCCCTAGCAGATTTTGTGATAGTGCGGGGAATGATCGGGTGCAACGCCATCATAAGGCGAGGCAAACTGAGGAGGCCCCGCCCGAGAAGAAGGCAAGGATAGATGACCCGAGTCTGAGCACGAGCACCCCAACGGATGACCTATGTCCCACCCAAGTAAGGGGGGCTCCGAGCAAAACACTCCAGATTAGGGCGACATTGTCTGAGCTGGAGAAAGCTAAAGCTACGTCCCTGGAGTTCTCCCACATCGCGATAGTGCACATGCCAAGGGAAGAAAATGTCTGAGCAGGCACCCTGTCCCGCCTAGTGTCATCGACTACTACATCTAATTCGAGGGCCATCCTGATAGGTGAGCATGCCGAGCAGAGCCAAGAAGGGTAGGCTTTGAAAGATATATGCCGAGCGAAGCGAAGAGAGCATGCCGAGAGAAGCTAAAGAGGGCATGCCGAGTGATGTCAGCCGAGAGTCGAGCCTGACACAACTAAGCTTGGATAACGCAACAAAACTCAGACTCCATGAGCCATAGCTTGAACTTCAGGAAGCCAATGCTCGAAAATGAAGGTAGCTTCCAAGCTCCCTAGAGGTGAGCACTCCTACTCCCATCGAAAATGAAGGCGACTTCTAAGTCTCCTACAGGCGAGTGCTCCCGCACCTCTCAGAAATGAAGGTAACTTCCATGATCCCTAGAGGCAAGCACTCTCGCTCACCTCAGAAATGAAGGTGACTTCTAAGTCTCCTACAGGCGAGCGCTCCCGCTCCCCTCGGAAATGAAGGCAGCTTCCAAGCTACCTAGAGGTGAGCACTCCTACTACCCTCAGAAATGAAGGGATGAACGAGGTCTCTTAGGCGACCACGATCAGAACGAGATCTCTTAGGTGACCACGATCAAAACGAGGTTTCATAGGCGACCGCATTCGGAACGAGGTCTCCTAGGCAACCACGTTCAGAACGAGGCCTCCTACACGACCACGATCCGAATGAGGTCTCCTAGGCGACCACGATTAGAACGAGGTCTCCTAGGCGACCACGTTCAGAACGAGGTCTCCTAAGCGACCACGTTAAAAACGTGGTCTCTATGGCGATCACGTTCAGAAAGATTATTGTTAGGCTTAAGATTAGAGTTTTGGGTTTAGGGTTTTTGGGTTTAGGGATCATAGTTTTAAAATTAAGGGTTTAGGGTTTATGGTTTTGGGGCACTTTGTTAACTGCTCCCGGATAGCATAGTCGACCCTCCGAGTCCGCTAACCAACCTCGATTAACTGGTTGTGTGAGAGAGAGGTGGGGCTCACTGTTGTCCATTGCTCTCTCTCTCATCAGTTAGCGTATCCTAACATGTAGTCAAAGACACCCTCTTTGGTAACAGGGTAGGTTAGGGGCGGGTGGCTTACCCGGGTTAGCCCACCCCACCGCTAAACCTAACCCGGGTGGATTAACTCATTCCACCTATTTCCTAGGAATGAGTTAATCCAATTTAACCCTATCTGACCCGGGTTAAGGAAAAAACTATCAAACAAGGAACAACCCACCCGACCCCAGTTAACTCACCCTAACCTAACTTAACACGTTACCAAACTGGCCCTCAGGGTTCAGATGGTGTACTAACTTATGGGTTGGGATCTTCACTACACTAGCCTTTATGAGACTGAGGGTACGTCCTGAGTCACCACTACTACAGCAACCTTCCATTATATGTGAGGGCATCTGATCTAGACCGCACAAGATCGAGGACCCTGCATGTGCTTTCCTCCTTCCTTAACTAGTAGACCCTCAACTTGCTTCTCACCTCAATGCATGCATGCATCCTCTAGCCTTGCCATATATATATCACCTGAAGGAGCTAGGGAGGTGGAGAATGGGCATCTCCAATGACAACATCGATCAGCTGTTAAGAAGTAGCAACACAAAGTAACACGTAGCCAACAGGCATGCAGTCTTTCATGCACGTACGGGCTGCCACCATGCAGCTTCAAGCACACATGCATCACACATGAGCATGTAGCTATAGACAAGGCCACAGCACAAACTCATGAGCAAGGGCCTTCAAACCTTAATTATAATCGCTTACCTAATAATCAAGCCATGGCCACTGCTTTGGAACCCGTTTTTTTGCATTAAGTTGAGATGCTTCTCTCATTTCTCTGATAATATCTTAAATTGATCACCATTATGCAGTGTCGCTATGTTTAGTTGTGGATTTTTTTTATAATTTAAACCTTAAAATGCCTTGAAATCAGAGTCCCCCCCCTCCCCCGCCTATCATGATGAAATGGTGGTGGCAGAGGACGACGGCTTGGATACTTCATTAGGAGAGCTTCATCGATCCCTGTGTTATGGAAGAGGATGTATGAAAGAGGAGCTGGAATCCCTCACTCTTTGGCCGGATGACACTACACGAGGATCCATGTTTCCTGGTTCTCTTTGCGGGTATGCGGTTATTTTGAAGTAGTTCATGAGCTTTTTTATTATTTTTCTCTCATTTCTCGGTCAATATTAAAGGATTCTCGTTCCTTGTCTATCTTGTTATATGTATTGGGATCCTTGAGAATTTCTTGTTAATTTTTCGGTAATTTAATGAATTTCAGAAGACATTTGATGCCTCTGATAGTCACAAAAATGCTGAATTTTTATACAACCTAATGGATTAGATTGTTGAGGAAGTTGTAAAGGGGAGAGTGGTCCAAGTAGTTACTGATAATGCAGCAAGCTATAGAAGGACTGATAATATGTTGATGGAGAGACGAAACATCTCTATTGGGTTCCATGTGCAGCACACAGTTTAGATCTTACGCTAAAAGATATTGGAGCACAAGGAGAATTTGAAAGTGTCATTCACGATGCACAGGTTATCAATACTTTCATTTATAGCAGCCATCGCATCCTTGCCATTTGCAGGTAAAAGACAGAAGATCACAGCATCATCAGACCAAGCCCAACCAGATTTGCCACACAACTCCTGGCTTTGGAGAGCTTGTGTAACAATTGAGTGGCAATCAGAGAGCTCATTAATGATAAAGAATATTTGAAGCATTTAAAAACTCTTGGTCCTAATGCAAAGAAAATTGTGGAAGTTATGCAAACACTTTTTAAGAAGCAGAGCTTCTGGGAAAATATCCAAAGGTATCTTAGGTTGGTTGAGCCAATTGCTCAAGTTTTGAGGATGGTAGATGGTGATGAAAAAAATGACATAGGATACCTATATGAAGCTATAGATTGATGGGAAAAATACCCCTATGCGTACAAACAATTCGTGGAAAGACCGTATTACGCAACGGAAGAATCAAACAGAACACAACTCGCCACAGCCTCCTCTTTCCTCGAGACCCGGTGTAAAGGGAATATCAGTGCCGCCTCCTCAAGTCTGATTCGGGCCTTGGGAATCATCCTGATATGGCTATGATCCGACATTGCTCCAGGCCGACAGCTCGTTAAATCGGACCTGTTTCCCAAGGAGATTCCTTCCCGCTCTTTTATTGAAATTGCCTTGAACTCGGCAGACATTCGCATGGGTTCATTTTCGTTTCCGCCGTGCTTCAAATACGGGCTTTCGTCCGAACACAAATTGGCCCTCGAGTGACCGATAAATTTGGATGCTCGTATCTCGATGTAGGCCTCTGGCATAGTCTATCTTTTTCTATCTTCCTGCAATTAGTATCATTTCTTTTAGGTCGCAGGGCCCTTAATTCCGATAATTAATCAATGGTGTTTCCTCGTATGAGGGATGTAAATAACGTCGTGACCCTTATGGCACGGCGGGTATTGGTCCCAATCCGAACCACACAATCATCTGACGAAGTCAGATCGAGCGCACCCGTGGCTCTTCGGAGCCCCAAATAAACTGTCACTTTGTGACTGGCACGCCCACGCACTTAATAAACCAATAAACCCATCCTAATAAACTGATCAACAAATGAACAATGATTTTAATAAGAAGTGCGTCCACAACCCTCCAAGGGTTGAAGCGTACCACCTAGTCGCTGATGCTCCACTCTCACCTACGGGTAGATCAAACACATGACCACAAATTCTGCAACATCTTTGTTCATACTAGGCCACTAGAACTATCTCTTCAAGTTTCGGTACATCTTCATCGCTCCCAGATGCATGGTGTACCAACTCCCATGAGCCTCCTGCAACACTGCACGCCTCACTTGCTCCTCGACTGGGATGTACAACCTACCTCTAAACCTTACGGCTCCATTCTCGCCAAACCCCACCTCGGCCATCGACAAAATTCAAGGTAGCTCGGGGTCTGCATGTTGAGCCTCTGTCACCTAACGACGAATAGCTGGGTGACTGTCAGACTCGCAACTACAGCCGACCACAGGTCCCGTGGGGCCTTGAGTCTAAATGTCATGGCTGGCACTTGCTTCCATAACCTCCACTTCCTCGACATCAGCTTACTAACCATCACCTTTCTGCTCAAAGCATCCGCCACTACATTCATCCTGTCGAGTTGATAAGATAGGGTGGAATTGTAATCCTTCATATACTCCATCCACCTCCTCAGCCTGAGGTTAAGATCCTTCTGGGTAAACACATACTTCAAAGTCTGATGGTCAGTGAAAATCTCAAACTTCTCGCCATACAGATAATGCCTCCAGATTTTCAGAGCAAAGATCACTGCTACGAACTAAAGATCATGAGTAGGGTAGTTTTTCTCATGTGACTTCAACTGATGGGATGCATATGCCACGACTCTACCGTTCTGCATCAGCACAGCACCCAGTCCTATCCTGGAAGCATCTATACAAACTATGAAACTGCCCGATATAGAAGGTAACACCAACATTAGAGCAATAGTGAGCAATCTCTTTAGTTCCATAAAGTTCTGCTCACACTCCTCCGTCCAAGCAAACGGCACATCCTTCGATGTAAGTCTAGTCATCAGGCCCACAATACGAGCAAAATACTGAATAAACCTCCTATAATAGCCTGCAAGCCTTAAAAAGTTTTGAACCTCCATCACTGATCTCGGCCTCGACCATTGCACTACAGCATCGACCTTGGCCAAATCCATGGAAACTGATGGGGACATCATAGCAAGTCATCTAACATTTTATTTACATTTGTATCATTGAGTCAATTAGGTTTTCAATTGTAACCCCTATGTAAGGTGAACCGATGTGTTTTTGAACTCTGGGACGCTACAGGCGCGTTGTGTATTTTTCGAAGATTGTAGGGGTGATTTTTCTCCATTTTTTCTATTTTCAGATTTTTGAATCCCTAATTGTTTTCCTATAAATTAAACCCTTCACCCCCGCTCCCCTCATTCTCTCATTTCTCTCCCTCTCTCCTCTTGTTTCTCTCTCTTTCTCTCCCTCTCTTCTCCGGGTGGCCGACGGAGTTGAGTGAGGTGGAGGTGACGTGGGGGTGGCGAGCGGCGAGGATGGAGTGAGGGACGAGGCGGTGGCGCGGTGGAGCTCGCTCACGAGTTCGTGATGCCAGCATGGGTTTAAGCCATATTTTCACATAGAATCAACGTCCTCAGCATGAAAAATCTTCTGTGGAGGTAGGGGGATGGATCCCTAGCCCTTGTATTTCATTTCCCCCGTGTTTTGTAGGCCTAAGTGAGGTTGATAGTGGGTTGTTCTTCATTTCGGGATGATTTTTCCATGTTTAGGGTGAGTGACGATTTTCATCGGATCTAGTGACGTTTTGCCGTTATTTTCATACATTTTGTGGTTTGGGACCCGGGGTATAGTCCCCATTATTTTCCCCCTCGATCAGGCTCGAGTGGACGTGGAATCGGACCCCTAGGTAGGGGTCGGAGTGGGTTTCTGCCATTTTCAGTCGACCGACCAGTGAGTTCCGATCGACAGTTCGGCTGCTCGCCATGGATGGGCACTGGCCCATAGATGCGATTAGTCAACCAACTGTGTCTATGTGGTTGCGGTTGGTGGACTGACGGTGTCTATGAGAACATGGTCGGCCCCCAACCGTGTTCTCGTCTGTCAACTGGGCCCTCTTGGCAGGTCGACCGACCCCCTTAGGTTGACCAACCCCAGTGAGTAGGTCGACCGAAATGGGGTTCACTTGCCCGTTTTGACCCCTGGTCGACCCGGTTGAGACCCTTTGGTCAGCTATTGACCCTGTGAATGTCCCGGACACCCCGTAGGGATCAAGACCTTATTTTTGAGTGTCTGGAGGTATCATATTACCTCAATTAGTGTGCCTGTGTTGTTTTGAGGGTCTGGGTGACCCCATGCGTTCTGAGATTTCTTGTTATGTTAGATCGAGTCACCGTGTGCCGGTGTAAGTGCGGAGGACTATTCGCGCACGATGTTAGCTTCTTGTGATAGCGGCTTCTATGTAGACCATGCATATGGCCAATGACCGAGCATTCTGTAACCCTGCATGGGGCTGGAGGTTTCTTAGTTTCCCTTGGAAAGGGAATAAACTCGGCAGTTGTGGGCCGCCTTAAGGATTATTTTGACCGTGGTTTCTGACTCTAGGAGTAGGGCATATTGACGGCATGGAGTCATATTGTGCGACGGTCTTGACCTGAGTTGCGTAACTCAAGGACCGTTGGGTTTGTAGGTCTATCTAGCCGTCCAGAGTCTGGTGGCACCGAGCCACCCGGTACTTTGTGTTACTTGCGATGGGTGAGTGGGTGACCTTCGGTACTTCAGTGTTTCCTCTCTACGGAGAGTGTCCACGTTTAGTGACCTCCCCACTAGTCGTAGCTTGCCTGGGCACACGTGTGCCGACCTACTAGGGAGTGGGTGGAGAGCTACACCCGGGAGAGACGCTTTTAGGCTGGTTGCCATAGGGCCTCCCACTGTGGCAGCTCGAGTTCGGGCTGAGAGGAAAACTAGCTAGAGGGCCTGACGTAGTGCAGTCTGTCAGTGTGTGCACATGTGGTCGGCGACTTCGAACGTGTGCTGATGAGCATAACCCTGACTAGACCCTTGTCTGTGTTCTTTGGTTCCTTGGACGGTGTCTCACTTTGCACCTGGGGCAAGTAGGGAGACACCCGTGGAGCGGACTAAGTCGTCAGTGGATACATCCGGCCTTGCTTCTAGTGAGTAAGTACTCCCGTCACGTGACACGTGTCTCTTGTGACTCAAGGTTTAGTTTTCCATCTGTGAGACGTGACTTTTCGAGTAGCTTTTATGTCTTCCCGACGTTGAGGTCTAGGGTTTTGGTAGGGTTATCGAGGTTTTACTCGTAGACAATGTATTCACGACAGCGAGGTCATGACCATACCCTCGGACTGCGTGGTCTTGGGTTAGGCCTTCGTCTGTGAGGATGGGCCTCCACGACAGGGGCGTCGTGATGTTTCTTTTGGCAATGCAACACAGTTTTTCATTGGTTTGGCTACCCCCGAATGCATGATCGAGGTTTGCTTCTAGTCGCCATAGGTGTAGTTAGAGGGCAATAGTTTCAACGGCTACGTTCGACTATTGGTACTACGGTTGTGCTTCCGTCGTTATTGTTGTTGTGCTACTCCTGTTACTATTGTTGTTGTTCTTGTTAGTGCTGCTGTTTACCACCATTATTTTATGGTGGGGATCCGTGGGACCCTATTGAGCCAATGAGATGAGGTCACCCCTATCTTTTCAAGTGTTACGGTTCCTCCTCGAGGTTCGGAGGTGTAGTAACCCAACAAATAATTTGATGATTAAGTTCAATGATCCCCTAACTTTAGGACACCTAAATTTAAATTTGAAACTAAACTCATCTCCGGCATTTGATCTCAACATGATCAGAAAAGGTGACGTATAAGATGACATTAAGATTCTTTAAGTTATAATGTTAGTTGTAGTCCATATAATAATACTCTGTAAATCTATTCCTCACATTTCTTATAGACACCAGGGCCCCGTTTGCTGTCTGGACAGGGTTAGCGCAATCGACCCTCGGATCCCGATTAACATTTATATGTGTGAGGGGAGAGTGTGAGCCTCCCAAAATTTCTCTCTCATGAGTTGCGCTAACCCCTCGACGGTTCCGATAACAAGGCAACCCTATCTGATTCCGAACAAACCTTTAGACCAAACAACGAGGTCCAAAGGTTTTGGGCCCACTAGCTTAGCCCAGGAGATGGCACATGTGCCTCACGTGAGTGTGCTTTATTAGAGGTGTGAGTCCTGAGTGTCCAGCCCCTGAGCTCTTTGGCATTCCCCTTCTCCACCCACAAGTTTTTTTTTAATTAAATGAATAAATTTGAACAAGATTACTTTAAGATTGTTCAAGAGTAGCATGCAATGCAGTAGCCTTCACCCTTCACAAATAATTTATGGAGACCCAAACATTGTCGCCAAACTATTTATTAAGCTGCCCAGTATCTTTTTGGCTATCTCATTGAGCACCATTCTTTTTGTTGTTTAATCTGCAAAATTGGTTGGCAAAAAAATGCTGAACTTCTCATCTTTTAAGGGCAGCATTACTATCTAAATTTGATATTGTCAAGAGGCAAATAGCTGGTAAGGGACTCCCTTCAATGTGTTTTCTATCCGCGAAGTCTGAACCATTTTCTGATGAGTCTCCTTTTAAGAGGGGTGGTTCTTTCTAGAAGAACACTTCTCAAGCTGGGACACCTTCCTGACGAGGAACCTCTCCGTGGGGTGCCCTGCCGAGGGCTGGTTGGGGCTTCCTGCACCCATTGCTTGGGACCTCTGTGGCTGGCTGAGTGGTTTAGGGTTAAGAGGCACCCAGGGGCCTTGCAATGAATGGGCCCGTCATGTGTTAATCTAGTTCCCTCATTTGAGGGCGTGTCCGATTCCATTGGTCATGGCATCAACTCTCCTTCTTCACTTTTTCAACACCTTCAGCTTTGTTGCCATTTTCCAGCCTTTATCACCCGAAGTCATCACCTTTTGCAATTTTCCTCTTGGCCTAGCCATCTTCTTAAATTATTTGTCACCCTTATCCTTCTATCTGTCACCCTTGTTCGTCTTAGAATCTATTTGTCAACCTTAGCAGGGTATTTTTCACCCTTAAGGTCCTATTTGTCACCACTAAGGCTTCATTTGTCACCCTTACTCAACGTAGACTTCCCTTGAGCAGAACTGGATGAATCTTGACCGTGGCTTCAACTGTTGACTAAAAGTGAGTTGATTGAGCTCAACTGTTGATAGGATTTTTTATCTTTGACTTCTGGTGACTTCTTGACTATCCTTGGGTCAGTTTGACTTTGTTGACCTTGATTGAGTCCATCTTTGACTTGGTCAGCTTGAGGTTGAGCTTGCTGGAATCAATTTGACCAATGCTGAATTTGACTAAAGTCAACCTTAATTCTGCCACCCTACATCTGCTGGCATGTTGACTGTTGCCATGACCCTTTAATTGACTGCATCGACCTTTGCTTTGCACTGCCTCGACACTTCTCTAGAGCCCTTCAACGCTTTTACCCTTTTGATCAATTATTCACCCTTATATAGCTATTATTCACCCTTGTCATGCCATTTGTCACCATTGACCACCTATTTTTCACCCTTAATGTGTACCTAAAACTTCAGCATTTCCTCCTTTGTCTTTAGAGGGACCAAAGTTGACTCGAGATCCTGGTGAAGTTGACTTCCCTTCTGTGCTTTCTTTGAATTCTGCCAACCCACCTACTTTTCACCGATACGCATCTATTTCTCACCGATACTCATCTATTTGTCACTAATATGGGACCATTTGTCACTGATACAGGACCAATTTGCTAGCGGGTGACTTTAGACTGGCGGGTGACTTTTGTTGACCGAAAGCTTGGGATTTTGGTGGGCCTTTGAATTGCTGACTTCCTATTGAAATTGACTCAATGTGCATAGCTTTAGAAACATTTTCAACATGATCTTCCATCATCAAAAACATGAGAACTTATGAACCAACAGTGCTTACTTCTACTAAATTTCTCTTGTTCCACTGCTTGTACCACTGCCACTGCTGCACTGCAATCATGAACTCCACTGTTTGACTAACCTTTGTAAATGTAATCCTTTGAAACCTCCTCTTAACAGAGCACTAACACAAACTTCTGTATTCGATAAGATCAAGATAGAATAAAATGCATCAACTTCATGACATCATCAACTGCATATGACTTCAATGCATCAAGACATAATGTACCAATGCAATGGCCTTCAAACATATGACTCCCATGCATATGCAAACTCATGATGACTTATAGTGTTTGACATCATAAAAATCAGGTCATGGTCAGTGCGATGATGTTCAGGAAATGGAGGCTCTGGGAACAAGTGCCAAAGGTGGCCTTTAGGCTTAAGGTTCCCCGAGAACCAGGGTCAGCTATGCTAGCGAGCTTGGCTGTCACTCCAGCCATCCATCGTCAAGCGACAGAGGCTCAACATGCAGACACTGAGTTATCCCAAATTTTGGCTTTGGCCGATGTGGAGCTCGGTGAGGACGGAGCGGCGAGATTCTGAGGTAGGCTATACGTCCTGACCGAGGAGCAGGTGAGGCGTGTGGTGTTATTAGAGGCTCATGGGAGTAGGTACATTGTACATCCAGGTGCAATGAAGATGTATCGAAATTTGAGGAGACAGTTCTGGTGGCCTGGTATGAAGAGAGATTTGCTGAGTTTTTAGCCAGGTGCCTAACCTATCAGTAGGTAAAGGCGGAACACCAGCGACCTAGAGGTATGCTTCAGCCCTTGGAGGTTCCTGCGTGGAAATGGGACCATGTGACCACAGATTTTGTGGTGGGATTACCGAGGACTCCGAGTGGGCATGACAACATTTGGTTGCTTGTGGATAGGCTGACGAAGATGGTCGGTTGTTACCGATCAGAGTCAGCTGGAGTGTGCCCAAGCTGGCACGTCTTTATGTGGAGCAGATCGTACCTTTGCATGGAATCTCCATTTCCATTGTATCGGATTGAGATCTGCGTTTCACTTCCAGATTTTGGAGGATTTTCTAGAGAGCTCTAGGTACCGAGCTAGCCTTTAGCATGGCCTATCATCCTCAATTAGACGGTCAGTTAGAGAGGACCATCCAGACGCTAGAAG
Organism: Amorphophallus titanum; assembly: GCA_024336825.1. Lineage (NCBI taxonomy): Eukaryota > Viridiplantae > Streptophyta > Magnoliopsida > Alismatales > Araceae > Amorphophallus > Amorphophallus titanum. The sequence goes on from JANBPO010009603.1 coordinate 66,446,829, forward strand.
ACATGCTGAGGTCTTGTTGCCTAGAATGGCAGAGGAGTTGGATTCACCATCTACCATTGGCGGAGTTTGCCTACAACAACAGCTATCATTAGAGCATTGGGATGGCTCCCTATGAGACATTGTACGGGCGACTGTGTCGGACTCCACTTGATTGGTTTGAGGTTGGTGAGTGTGTTATGACGGGACTAGAGCTGGTGCAGCAATGTGTGAACATGATGGTGCACTAGGTCCGTCAGAACATGTTGGGGGCTCAGAGTCGACAGAAGAGCTATGCCGATTAGAGAAGGCAGCCTCTCAGTTTTATTGTCGGTGATCGAGTATTCTTGAGGGTTTCTCCTATGAAGGGGGTAATGTGCTTTGGTAGGCGTGGGAAGTTGAGTCCCTGCTATGTTGGCCCTTTTTCAACTATGGAGCGCATCGGCGAGGTTGCGTATTGGTTACAGTTACCCCCGGAGTTAGCAGCGGTGCATGATATTTTTCATGTCTCGATGTTGAGAAAATATATGCCTGATGACTCTCATGTTTTGGAGGATTCCGTTTGGCCCGAGGTGACTCCTGATATGTCTCTTCCAGAGTTCCCCATCCGTATTGACGATCGACGAGAGTAGCACCTGCGGAACAAGGTTATTCCCCTGGTTAAGGTGGTGTGGCAGTGGTACTCTGGCGGTGAGGTGTCTTGGGAGCGTGAGGACGAGATGCATCAACAGTTCCCTTACCTATTCGAGTGAGTTTTTCCCCTCTTCTTTTTCCCCGTGCTTTATTTTAAATTTCGAGGATGAAATTTGTTTAAGGGGAAAGGGCTGTAATATCCCGGACCCTTCGGATCCTTTTTCTTGGGTCCTAGATTTATTTTTGCGGAGAAACTAATTTTGTTATGCCCGAAACTATTCTTCGGACATCTTTTGGATCAGGATCCATGAGTTTCGGATCACTTTTGGAGGTCCCGGAACGTGTTTTGTGGTACCCGTGTGTTTTTCCCGGATGAACCTGCGGAACCCTGTACAGGGTAAACCATAGCATTCTCCTACTCCTAGATGGTACCGGTGTGTCCGACGTGTTTTGAGGATCGAAGAAATATATATTTCTATTTTTTATATTTTTTAGAAAAGCAAGATTTCCTATAAATAGCCCATTTAATTTTTTTTATTATTATTCTTCTTCCTCTCCTCTCCCCCGTGAGAACCGACCCCCCTCTTCCTCTTCTTCCTCCGGCGACGACCGCGGCGTGCCCTCCCCCGGCTGTAGACGGCGGCGAGGCGATGGCGTGGCGGAGACGACGGCGGTGAGGCGATCGTGGCGGCGTGCGGTTTGTGGAAGCTCGTGGGAGCTCGAGGGGAAAAGAAGGAGAAATTAGTCCCCAACCTCTGTAGCACCGAGAGGACCCATTTAAATCCCAAAAGCGTGATCAAAACTCTTGATCCGACTCACACCTCAAAATCATGCAATTTCACCCCGACGGAGAAATAAATCCACTCGGCTGGCCTCGAGCTAACAAACTCGCGGGAAATGAAGTACAGAGGTTAAGGATTCGTCCCCCTACCTCCACCGAAGATTTTACACTCCGCATAGGCCGATCCATCAATAAAATGCCACGAAACCCCCGCCGGGTTCACGAAATCGCGAACGAGCCCCACCGCCTCGATCCTCGTCTCGTCCCCGTCATTCCTCGCCTTATGAACCTCACCGCCTCCGCCCGGAGTGAGGTAAAAGTATGCACCCGTAATGGGCAATCATCAAGATCATTTATGTCACAATGAATAGAGACAAAAGGCATTCTTTGACAGTTAATTAAAGGTGTTCGGACTTGTTCTGATGTAAATTAACACCGACTCCGATCGGTGGGGAAAAGTCCTGTACACGAACCCTAAATCGTCTGATAAACCCAAAATGCGAAATAAATAAATGCAAATAAGCATGCTGATGATACCCGAAACGCCCAAATTTTAATTCATCATCAGTGTGTGTGCATTATATTTCGCCTGTAAACACCACCCCACACAAAAAAATTTAAAAAATAAAAAAGGGAAAAAACTGTTTAGATTGACCTTACTTTATTGTGTAGGCCTCACATCTTCCACCTCTCATGTATCATATTGGAGATGTTGGTCATTGCCTACTAATATTTTGCGCCAGTGGAGATGCTAGTCCTGTGTTGACAAAGTGAGAAGACAACTGCTAGGCATCATTCCCCATGCTATTTGCTGGAGTATATGGAGAGAAAGGAGTGATAACATCTTCCGGGGAAGTACCACTTACATCAAGAACATCTCCTTAAAGAGCTTTGTCCTTTATTTACCGGTGGTTTGGATATATTTTACATGTTTGTAGCTGAGTGGGGAAGGGTTGTTCAGTCTGACTACTGTGACATTGTCAGGACTTCTCTTTCTTATATTTTTCTTCTATGAGGTTGAGGAACCTCTCCTCACCTCCTTTTCATTGTACTACCTCTGTTTAGCTATAAAAATGGTGGTATAATCTACACCTTTCTTTAAAAAAAATCGCTCAAGCATTCTTGAGACCGAAGTGCATCACTTTCGGCTTCCCCTTTTCTGGCTGTTGGCTATTGCTTTACTTTACAGCAAGACCACTGCTTCTACCCTGACAGATGCCAAGTGGAGCTTGGGATCTGGATCCTCGAAAGCTGATTCCCCCTGCACGGGCACTAACATGGTCCCTAAGCCATATGAAACTCTGCTGACTGATGTCTCCGTAAGGCTGTATTGTTCCTGTAGTGAATTTCCTTGTGGCACTTGAGAGTGAAAAGATTGATCAAAACTTGATGCAGCTGAGGATATTAGGAGTCCACCAACTTCATTCGACTTTGTTTAGCAAGGGGATTCTTTTGAAGGCTGAGCCAGCCTCTCTTTCGATTCTTCCATCATTATGATTCCATGTGCGAATTTCTTAACCCTTAAACATGTAAACCCCACTTAGTCCATGGATAGCCATTTCTCAAGATTTCTCTCTTAAGTTCTAAGTTGCGTTTTAGTCTGTGAATGAGAGGAACATGAATGAGGAGGAGAAAGGAAGAGAACCAGAGAGGTGGAGGGGGCAATGTGGAGGAGGATGAGGAAGAGGAGAAGAAGAGAAGATGATGGAGGATGTCCGTGATCTCCCTGGATCTCTTCTTTTCATCCCTGCATGTGGGTACCAAAGTCTGAGATGGCAATCATTTTCTTAACCCTTTCCTTTAAAAAGTACCTCCCCTAACACCATGGGATCCCTTCCTGGCTTCCCACTTTTCGACCATGTCCATATGTGTTACTATGTTCTGCTTGTGCTTTATTTGTCATTGTGATGCAGAAGAGCGGAAGGAAAGTATGGACAGACTTGTAATCACTGTCTTGTACATGGTATGCCTTTCACCATATGACAGCAAACACTTCTTCCAACATGTCAATTTCTTTATTACTGTTGATGCGGGGCTGGCATCAAGCCGAGGGAAACTCTTATTAATGAAGAGAATGAATGAATGATCAAGCTAGGCCTCTCTAAAACACAGTTGGGAGTTTCGACTGAAATCGATACGTTTCGGCCGAAACGTATCGGTTTCGGCGTATCGATTTCGGCCATAACCGATACGAAAACGGCGTGAAACACTGTAGCAAACCGAAACTTCTTCAGTGTATTGGCTTCGGGCGAAACGGATATTGGTTTCGCCCGAAACCGGACGGTTTCGGCCCGATACCGTCCGAAATCGAGCGAAACTCACGTGAACTCCCCAAAGGGAAGTTCACTTCCTGTTCTCCGCCTGCTCCCACCCCTGAAACCCAGTGGTCTAGTGCTGCTGCTGCCGCGGGCTCGCCTAGTGCTGCTGCTGCTCCGTCCTGCTGCTGCTGCTGCTGCTGCTGTGAGCCTCTGCCTACTGCTGCTGCGGTGCTACGGCTGCTGCCAGCCAGCGGCTCCAGTCCAGCCAGCCAGGGAGCCAGCTGCTGCTGCTGCGTCTGCTGCGCCTGCTGCTGCCTGCTGCGCCAACTGTTGCTGCTGTGTGCTGTGAAGATTAGGGTAGAAGGAGAGAGGTAAGAGGTTATTTTCTTAAGGTGAATATAGAGTTTTGTCAAATTCGGTTTCCTTAGGCTCAATTGAAGCTCAATTAAGCTTCATTGAAGATTTTGGGGGTTGGAGCAGGCAGGTAATTAAAGTTTTACAAGGGTGATGAAGGGTTAATTATTAATTAAATCCTAATTAGTCCATAAAAATTGAGACTTTTGTCTAATTCGGTAAGAGAGAGAGGGAGAGAGTGAGAAATGAGAGGGGAGAGAGGGTAAAGGGTTTATATATAAGAAAAATTCAGAAATTTCATAAATTCAGAAAAATACGAAAAAATTACCTCCGCGATCCTCGGAAGACGCACAACGCAGTGGTACTGTCCCGGAGTCGGAGAACGCACCGGTTCGCCCCACACGACGTTCCGCAGGTCCGCCAGACAAAACCACGCGTGATCCGCAAAACTCAATCTGGGATGCCCGAACGAGATCCGAAACCCACGGATCCTAATCCGAAGAAGAACCGAAAAACCTGGGGCATTACAGGTAGGGCTGGTAAAGTGAGACAAAAAAAAAGACAAGAGAGAAGAAGGCACACACGTAAGAGGATGGAAACAAAAACTATTGAGCTCTTTCCTTTATTCATCAATGTTATCAAAGAAAGGAGCCTGAGACAAGCTCTCGGGATAATTGAGCAAAGTACAAAAGCCCTGCGTACAAGAAAGTGCCAAAGCTCATCAAGCATCTGACTCGCTCCTCCTTAGGTCGGCAAGGAGAGTCTCATTCTGAAGAGTCTCTTCTCGGAGCTCCTCGAGCCTACAGTGGAGAGCCTCTACCTCGGCCTGTGTACTGCTGCACTCCACCTCAGCCTCCTGTAGCTCCCTTTACAGCTCCTCTACTCGAAGGGAGGCCCTTCGGTTGCGCTCTTGAGCGCCCTCGATCTGGAGACCAACCTCAACCCGGGCTGCCTGAAGTCCACAGAGCTGCTCCTCCCTTTATTGGATCTGCCCCTAGGGTCTTTGCTCCTGAATAGTGTGGAGGCGAGCAAACTCCCTCCACAGGGCTGCGACCTCAGCCATCCAGGCGTCTCGTGGAAGACCGAAAGCATGGTAGCCTTGAGTGCAACACGCCAGGTGGCCCCGCATGGCCTCAACAGTCGGTAGGGGGTCAATCTGTAGAAGCGACTGGAGATTTTGAATGAGCAAGGCGCCCATATCAGCGTTCCCCAAGGCTACGCCAAGCTGGGGGCCGTCAGGTCACTCTAACCCAAGAGCGGGAAAATCTCGGGGTGCATCTGGAGCCACCTTTGCTGGACCTGAAATAAAAAAATGGAAGACAAAAGATTGTCAGTGCATCACCATGATAAAGTTAGTATGGGCAGAGATCTAAGGTACAAGTCATGATGGTCTTATCGGGGACAACTCTGCTCGTCCGGTTAGTTGTGGAAGGAGACCCCTCTTCCAAGATTGGAGGGGAAATGTCAACAGGAGCTGACCCTTGTTTTGTATATGGTACTGGTATAGTCGGGCTCTCTGCAAGTGAGATGAGACATAAGAGTCTTAATACTTCATTTGCACCAGCAACAAGGATGAGGACTTCAAAGTGATGAAGCCATACCAGTCTCCACAGGGTTATCCCCCTCAATCGCGGCGGCATTAGCTTCTGCCGTTGGCTCCATAAGAGGAGAGATGGCTGAAGCATCAATATGTAGAGTGATGGTTGATATCACAAAAAAGGATGACTCATCTAACAAGTGATATGGGCTTCTGTTCAAGAAAGATATACCTAGAGCCGAAGGTTCAGTGGGGGCGGCTATATGGTCAGTAGTGCCCCACTCCTCCAAAGGTGTCTTGGGTGATCTCGCCGCCATGTCAATCCCTCCAGGCTGAGGGGAATGTTTTCCCTCTGTTCGAGCAGCAGTTGTCCAAGTTAGGGGCGCAATACAATATCAACATTCTCCGAATTCAGTGAGCATGTACAAAGGAGGAAATATGCGAAAATATTTTGCGCATACCTGAAGCCTATACCCCACTGGACTCTGTAATGTCGGTAGTGTCTGTCAATGGCCCCAGGGCCAAGGGTGGTGCTACTCTATCAGATACCCTCATCTCTGGGGTCAGAGCCCTCAGATCTCCATCATAATCTGGCAAGTCTGTGAGTGGTCCGGACTCATCGAGTCCTAAAAGCTCATCTAGGGAGGAGGTCGACTGGGCGACTGCACAATGAGCAGCAAAATAAGTCGAAGGGATCAAAAAGAAAATATGAGGATGATCCATACTTGAAATTATCTGGGGCCATTCTTATTTCTCCCTCTTCAAAGGAGCTCGATGAAGAGGAAGAGGAGCCTCCACTAGAAGTCCCTTCACTCGACGAAGTGCTGGAGCTTCCTCCGCTCGAAGAACCTGAGGATGAAGAATCCTCCTTGCTGGTAGAAGACCCACCCCCTTTCTCAGCAACAGGGAGAGTGGGCTGGACACCAGGATCCTCTGCAACAGGCAATGCTATATTAGCCAATACATACATTCTCTCAAGCATAGAAAGAGAGGAGAAGCAGGGTTAAGTCTAAGAGGTGTTTACCCGAACCCTGGACAGTAGGGGCCCCCTCTGCATCAAGTATAGGGGAGGCAACAGTCACTGGTGTATAATCATTGGCGATAGGGTCCAATCCTTCATTGTCCAAACGAACATCAGGGCTAGACTTGTTGAACTCTAGCCCCGCCTCGGTAAAGACATTCCCAGGGTGAGGAGAAAAGCTAAAATTGTTTACATGTTTCCATAGAATTTAAAGATCAGTTGCCTGCATTAGCTTCTCTGTATCGTACATGTACACCTTTTCTGCGAAGGCAGGATGTGCCACCAAGTTTATTAATCAATGAAGAAAGATGGTGGGGCCAACTACCTGTAAGCAACTCAAATAACAAAGGAATGATCGTTAAATTTCCAGTAACAGTACATGCAAGCCTGAAAAGGGATAAACACAGAGAGAGAGAGAGAGAGAATGGCAGGTCCAAGCACATCAGTGTCTTGAGATATTCTCAACAGCTCTGGTCACATAAATGGCTCCCAACAATAACCAAAAGATGGATGCCCATAAAAGTTAGCTCTTATTTGTTAATCAAGTAATTAGCACCAGCAAAAGAAGAGAGGATGGAGAGAGACTGGGAAAGAGAGAGGGGGAGGGAGAGGGAAGTGAGTGGTGAAAAGGGTTGGAGTGTGGTCAAGAAGAAACGAAATCACACTGCAGTCCGGAGATCTGCAGAGGAGATAGCTAACCTTACAGGGAACACAGAAGCAAGAGAGGAGAAGAGAGTGAAGGTGATGCCAAAATAGCAAGATCTGTGTATCAGATGCTTAGAGAAGGGAACTGGGCTAGAGAGTGTAGGAATGCAGTGAAGTGCTTGAATTGTAGAGGTATTGGTCATCGTAGGTGGGCTTGTAAGGAGTACCACATAACAGAGGAAGTCAGAAAACAGGCTGACAATAGAGGTATTGGTCCGTGCAAGACCAGAGATGATTGCTCTAGCATCCTTCGAGATACCTGCTGGCACTACTGGGTACACGCCAGCCACAGATAGACAATCTTCACAGGCTGGAGGCTTAATCCCTGTGATCCTTGTGATCCTGCTCATTGAGATAATGTCTTCTGGTGCTGGTGAACTAAATCCCATCTCAAAATTATTTCTATACCTCTCAAGCTTGTTTCATATCCAGCCACTTCCTTGAGCTGCCAGCCATCCATCCTTCATGATCTTTGAAGAGAAAACTCTGTTAGCTTAAGGGACTCTATCTTATGGTATGGGTCGTATACACATTGCAATTGCATAACGTCAAAAACGTCCATGTTGTTATACTAAAGAAGGTAGTTAGACTCTTTCATATCCCCAGAAAGGGACGTTGCAGTGTATTTATTTGAGCTCTGTCTGTTATGAGATTTAGGTGAGGGGTGACGTGGCAAGGTCCCTTATGTACATGGCTATCTGCTACGGATTTCACCAGCCTGGTGGAGGCCTGCATCTGCAGCTTTCTGATTCCCCAAATATAAGTAAGTAATGATTTTGGGGAAATGTGTTTTTGGTTTTGCTATTTACCCAGAAAAGTAGTTGCCGGTTGAGAGATTGCATTATTGGGAGCTTGTCCTATAGATCATACCACTACTTATTTTCCTTGAACTTAGACATTAAAACACTTGTAATTGTGCAGGGTTCAAGATATGGCTGGAAGAGAAATTCAGCACATTTTATTAGTAGATGACTTAATATATGCACATAGGAAACATGAATTTTCAACTATCTAACTCCTGAGACAATGCATGCTTTCTGCTGCGACACTACTTTTGAAGGACTATGTCATTTTTTGTCCATGTCTTATAAATATCATAATTTCCTGTAGAGAATAGGGAAATGGGGCTCCTCTCTGCTTTATTGGAATGGAATGAACTAGATCCACCATCAGAAGCTGAGAAGTTGAGAAATGAAAGAATATGCAGGCTTTACCAACACAACAGAAATCCTTTCATTGATCATCCAGAATATGCAAGCCTCATATGGAAGGAAACTACTACAAGACGTAAGACATATAAAGTCTCCTCAAAGGCATGGATAAATGAATTCCATTATGACAACAAAGGAAAGGACCAGAATGAGGTGTGTGTCTTTCTGCGTACAAAGTTCTTCAATGCAAGTCTCAACATTATGTGATCCTCTCATATAAATGATGTTGGAAACTCATTCTGGATGGATTACAGATGATATGATTGCTAGCCTTGAAGTAGCACTTGACCACATAATTGAAACTTAAATTAGATAGTCTAGCAAGCAGTAGATGGGAATTCAAGTCCGGTAAATCCATGAATATCTTCAGAATTCAGTTTGTTGAAAAGATCATTTTGACCAAATGTACTCCTGCAAGGCTGTTCAAGTAGTACTACATTTTTTTTCTGTGTGATACTTGATGCATAAAGCCCATTAAAATTTTAACAAGGAGGAACCTCTGGCATGAAAGTATGTTGTCACACTTGTGCTTTGTATAGTTGTGAGTAACCAACATATCACCCCCGCAGTCCCAGGGGCCCATACTGCACCACCCCCTTCGCCAATTCACACTCAACAACTCCAATGGATATGTGTGACCCTCAATCCCTCCTCCCATCCAAATGCCCACTCTCATCCCTCCCTTGATCACCACTCCAACACTCAAAACGATCCTCACCTCCCACCACGACTCCTCTCACTTTTTCTCTTTCATACTCTCAGTTGTACACCCTTTTCTCTACTGCAGTCATCCTATTTTTTGGGCCAGTTTCTACACTGGCTAGAGTCAGTGGCTCACTTTGAGAGTACCAGCCAAGTTCACATCGAGTGATCAGATTGTACCAGTAAATGTTGTACCTTGGATTTGTACTGTAATGGCCTCGGCCTATCTGATGTATCAAAGAAGTATTAATAAGATGAAGAGAAATTACTTTTGCTCTATATTTTTGAGAGACACTCAAAAATAAAATTTGCCTAGTGTCGTCGCGTTCTACGTCCGAGGGATAGGTGTTCCTTCCATGGTGGTTAGTTGGAATGCTCCTTTTTCGAGTGTCTCGACCACTTGGTAGGGGCCTTCCCAGTTAGGGGCCAGCTTGCCCACCGCCTTTAGTGGTCAAGAGACTTTGACTTTTCTTTGGACGAAGTCTCCTAGCTGGAAGTGCCTATCTCAGACTCTGGCGTTGTAGTATTGAACGAGGCATCGTTGGTATTCCGCGGCTCAGATACTCGTGATCTCTCGGATCTCTCTTGTCAAATCAAGGTTCTCTAGTATTTTTTGCTCGTTCACCTTAGGCGAGAAGTTGGTGATTCGGAGAGAGGGGTTGCCGATCTCTAGCGGAATCACAGCTTCAGTGCCATACACTAGTTGAAAGGGGGTTTCACCAGTGGCCGTTCTGGGGGTAGTTTGATGTCACTAATGTACGCTTAGTAAATCCTCCAACCAATTGCCCTTGGTCTTACTGAGCCTGATTTTTTTGCCTTTTAATATAGCCCTATTGGCATTTTCAACCAGTTCGTTGGCCTGAGGGTGGACCACCGAAGTGAAGTGGTTGTGAATTTTTAGGTCGACACATCTGTCTCTAAAGTAGTGAGAATCAAATTACTGACCGATATCGCTCACAATCACTCGGGGATACCAAAATGACAAATGATAGATTTCCACACGAAGCTCCAAACGACTGATTCGGTGATCCTGGCAGTGGCTTCAGCTTCAATCCACTTTGTAAAGTAGTCGATGACGACGATGACAAACTTCTTCTGGGCCTGAGCCATAGGGAATGGCCTCAGGATGTCGATTCCCCACCGAGCAAAAGGATATGGCTTGGTAAGGGTGATGAGCTCCGAGGCAGGCTGGTAGACCAGATGGTCGAAGCGTTGACACTAGTCACATTTTTACACGTAGGTTGAGCAGTCACGTTGAAGAGTGGGTCACCAGAAACCCTGCCGAAGCAAGATCCTGGCAAGTGATCTTCCTCCCTGGTGTGCACCGCAGATGCCTTCGTGAACTTCTTGAATGGCTTGGCTAGCTTCATCGGTGCCGAGACACTTAAGGAGGGGACTGGAGAAAGACCTGTGGTACAAGGCGTCGTCCAAGATGACGAAGCGCCGGGCTTGGTACTTCAATCTCTAAGCTTCCCGAGGGTCTGAGGGCTCCTGGGAGTCTCGAAGCCATGACACGTAAGGGGCCCACCAGTCGCTCAGGGTAGCCGAGTCAACGATCATGAGCCCGGCTTCGATGCTTGGTTGTTCCAACTCTTCGAGGAAGACTGAACGAGTACCTTCCAGGCCGAGGGAGGAGGCCAGGCGAGAGAGGGCGTCCGCTGGGGAGTTTTCCTCCCGAACTATTCGGACTACCTCAAAACTCTCGAATAGTTGGGCTAACACTCGGACCATTTGAAGGTACTTAATCATAGGTGCTTTCTGAGCTTCATAGTCATCGTTGACCTAGCTGGCGACCAGCTGGGAGTCCGTGTGGATTCTAACTCGCTCGGCTCTTAGTCATCGTGCCATCCTGGCCCCCGAAATAAGGGCTTCGTACTCAGAGGCATTATTGGATGCCAAGAAGTTAAACTTCAAGGCGTATTGTAGCTCCACTCCTTCGGGTGACTTGAGGAGGACACCGATGTCGCTTCTAGCCGAGTTGGATGATCCATCCACGAACAAGTCACAGATTGGCCCTCGGGTGGATGGTGATTCTTCCTTGATCGGGACGGTGCTCTCTGTGATAAAGTCCACGAGGGCCTATCCCTTGATGGCCGCACGAGGGCGATAAGAGATATCGTAGGCCCCAAGCATGATGGCCCACTTGACGAGGCACCCTGAGGCTTCGGGATGAGAGAGGATCTTCTTCAAGGGTTCGTCAGTCAACACGATGATGGAGTGCCCTTGGAAGTAAGGTCGGAGGCACTTGGCCGAGGTTACCAGTGCTAGCACGAGTTTCTCAGTTGTGGGGTACCTTCTTTCAGCCTCGTTGAGCACCTTGCTGGTGTAGTAGACCGGCCTGTCGACTCCCGCGTCGTTTCGGACTAAGACCGAGCTTACGGTGGAGGGAGTCGCCGAGAGATACAGGTGCAATGCTTCACCCGGGACCGGCTTTGATAGTACCAGGGGTGAGGACAAGAATTCCTTGAGATCTTCGAAGGCTTTCTGACATTCCTCGTCCCAAGCGAATGTGATAGATGTCATTTTGGGTCCCCTCAATAGCTTGAAGAAGGGTAGGCATCGTTTGTCTGCTCGAGATAGGAAGCGGTTGAGTGCGGCGATGCGTCTGGTAAGATGCTGGACATCCTTGACGCAGGTGGGTGGCCGCATGTCCAGGATGGCCTGAACCTTATCGGGGTTGGCCTCGATCCCACATTGTGTTACTAGGAAACTTAGAAATTTTCCTGACCTAACTCGAAAGGCACATTTGGCGGGGTTGAGCTTCATGTTGTACTTGAGGAGAGTGCCGAAGGTCTCAGCTAGGTCAACAAAATGATCTTCAGCCTTTGGCATTTTGATGAGCATGTCATCGATATAGGCCTTGATGTTTTGATCGAGTTGTCCTTCAAAGATTTGGTTGACCTGCCTCTGATATGTTGCCCCGACGTTCTTTAGCCCGAAAGGCATCCGGGTATAGCAGTGCACGCCGAAGTCGGTGATGAAAGCGGTCCTCTCGATATCCTCTGGGTCCATCCGGATCTGATGGTAGCCAGAGTAGGCATCTAGGAAGTTGAGTAGCTCATTGCCAGAGGTTGAATCGACGAGCTGGTCGATGCTTGGCAGCAGGTAATAGTCCTTCGGGGTGGCCTTGTTAAGGTCGGTGAAGTCTACGCACATTCGCCACTTTTCCGAAGCTTTGGGTACCAGAACGACATTGGTGAGCCATGTCGGGTAAAGGACTAGACGGAAGAGGCCAGTTGCTCCTTGATGATCGTCTATTTCTTTGGGGCATGTTTTCTTCTGCGCTGTTGGACAGGCTTCACCGTCAGGTCGAGGTTGAGCTTGTGCATTACAATCTCCCCAGGAATCCCAAGAAGTTGTTCATCAGACCATGCGAAGACTTGAATGTACTCAGCAAGAAAATTTTTGTATTACTCCTAAACATCAGAGGGGAGGTCAACTCTGATCTTGACTCCTAGGGTAGGGTCATCTTTGAGGAAGACCGTTAACAACTCGCCCCTAGGCTCGGATGTCACTGGCCCTTCCTCGGTCTATTTTTTCCTTCTAGTCTTATGGCTTCAACCGAGATTATATAGCACCTTCTGACCATTGCCTGGTTACCTCGGACCTCTCCCATGCCATTTTTGGTGGGGAACTTCTTTTTTTGGTGATAGGTAGAGGGCATCGCCTTCGTTCGGCTGAGGAGGCCTCGATCGAAGATGGCGTTATAAGCCGTCATCCCTTTAATCACGATGAAGTCCACCATAATTGTAACAATTTTGGGCAGGGTGTCAATGTTGATCGACAGGCTTAGGGCTCCCTTGGGATAAGTTACCTGGCCATTGAACCCACAAAGCGGGGTTCGGATCGTGCAGAGTCTAGATGGATTCTCACCCATCTTGAGGAAACAATCATAAGAAAGTACATTAGGGGCACTGCCATTGTCAACTAATATCCTATCTACGTTACAATGGTTTATAGTAGCCGATACAACTAGGGCGTCATCGTGTGGTGTTGTTAACCCTTCCAAGTCTTGGTCGAAAAGCACCAAGGCCTGCTATTCGCTTGCCTACGGGGTCTTCGGGGGCTCAGAGGCCCGACTTGCCCATTCGGCATGACACTTCCTTCCTCGGCTGCTATCTCCACCTGATGCCACACCGCCAGCAATGACATTGATGTGGACTCTGTGGGGGACATTGTCGATCTCCTCGGGGGTGGCGGCATCCTTTCAGTGCTCGAACACATATCGAGATAAGTGCCCCTGGCAGATGAGACACTCGATCTCATCTTGGAGCTGATGACAATCGCTGGTGTGATGTCCATGGTCACTGTGGAACAGAAAGTGCTTTCGGCAGTTGCGATGTTTCACCTTCATAGGCTCGGGTTGGCAGAGAAGACCTGAGCCCTTGATGTCTTCGTAAATTTCATAGACAGGGGCGGTCACGGGAGTGTACCACTCGTACCTCTGAGAGGGCTCTTTAGGGTCTCCACCTCGGTTCCACCTTTTTCCTTGTCCAAAACCTTGCTCGGACTTTCGCTGCTTGTCCCCCTCCCAGCCCGAGCCCGTCGTGTTGCGACAAGCAGTGAGAACTTCTTCACACTCTGCGTGTCATAAGGCTAGGGTCACTAGCTTGGTGAGGGAGGTAGGGGGATGAAGAACTAGCTCGCGCCTCAGGTTCTCATCGCGGGTGCCCCCGATCAGTGCGGTGATGGTCGAGGCAACATCCAGGCAGGGGATACGCAGGGCTTTCGATTTAAATCGGTTAATATAGGCCCAGAGCCTCTCCCCCTATTCCTGTTTGAGGGCCAACAGCCCCACTACTGATCATGGAGGACCACTGCAGGCAAAGCTCTCCTTGAATACTCGCCCGAACTGCCAAAAATCACGGATGCTGCCCGGGGTGAGGGCTCAGACCCAAGTCTGAGCCCCCTGGACCAAAGTGGTCACGAACGCTCGGCACTTGATGGCGTCAGAGGCCCCATGCAAGGTCATGAGGGCTTCGAAACTATCGTAGTAATCAGCCGGGTCTCCCTGGCCGTCGTATGCCTTGAAGGTCGGAAGTGAGATCCTGGGGGAGATCTCAGCCTTCAAGACATGGTCAGAAAATGGGGATTGCTCCTCATCCTCAGTGGTAGAGGTCTTCTGTACGACGCAGAGGGCGCGCTCTTGCTCCGTGAAACGCCTCTCAAAGTCTTGCAGTCGGAGGGATAACTCTGATTGTCGCTGGATCGAGGGGCTGTGGGGGCGGTCTTGCACATTACCTTGACGTCCCTCGGGGGCCACGGTCTCCAGAAGTGGCCAATGCACTCTGAACTTCTCCCTCCTCGAGGTGGTGGAGGCTTATTGCTCAGGGGAGGGGCTTGCGATGGTCCACCTGACCGGTTGCGAATTGGCCGCCACCCCTAGAGGATGAAACGGCCCCCTGTAGTTTGCAAGGAAGCATCTCCACGGGGGGGGGGGGGGCTTTCCCAGGGGAGTCGTGACCTCTCCTCGTTAAAAGTTAAAATCTATTTCCTTGCACCCCTCCTCCTAACTGCGTGCTTCAAAAATATATCACAATCTTAGAATTATAGTATAAATTAAATTAAACTACTATTTTATGTGTTTGATGGGGCAATGGGTCGACTAGCCCACTAAGCCCCACCATGGTCAGGCCAAGAGCTGACCAAATTTACTGTCTAATCTAATCCGACAGCCCGTGTGACTACCTAAGGATTTTAGTCTCATTAAAAACTTGACTTTGATAAGAAAAAAGATTCTAAATAAGATGAAGCCTACCTAATTAGATATAGACATCTAGTGAAAAATATTTAATACTCATTTCTGTCGTCATCTTTGACTCGGAATGACTTGACCATCAAAGGGTCTTCCCCCCAGTCACTTACGAGGCCTCTAACAATTATGATATTGTAGGACTAGGACTCGGATCACCCTCGCCTCTCTCTCGGACCTTGGTCGCACATGGCTACCGTTGCCTAGTTGACTGAAAAATCAGCTACATCACTAGCGTCGTATGTGGAAGCGAAAGCCATGAAAGCTCCAGTTACTCGATTACGAGCCAATAATGATGAGAACGAGGCCGAATCTGGTTTCAATCCAACTAACGACACCCAACTCCTTCAGGATAACACTCCTCCTCCTCTCGACTGTCGATCGAGTTGAGCAACTCTCCTAAGAGGTTACTTGACTAGGATGATCCTTGCTCTCCCCACTACAAGACATAACGGCCCAGATATCTCAGTATCTAGGCATATTGTTGCCATTGGGAATGACCCCCAGCACTGATCAGGCTACCCTCACACCTGGGGGCAATGAGGGAGTTGCCAAGGGGGGCTCTTCCCTCCCAGACGATGGACTTTAGGGCCACACTCTTGATCCTACTTGCAATGCCCTCGACCCTCTGCCTCAAGGAGTGTCCCTTCAGGGCACCATCTCCAATCTATCCGTGAGAAGGGAGAATTGGGTGGGACCTCTTCAACAAGAGGTTGTGGTTGCAACATTGTCCATCACTCTGCTAAACATCTTTCGGGCTAAGACTCAGAGGTCGGTTGGCGCTTAATAGTCATATCTCAATTGTCAGCTAGACAAGATTCAAAAAGAGGTCCACCACTTGATCTGTGAGGCCCTTGGCATCCCGCTCATGAGTACTGCTCGCCAAGTCTCCGTTCACCATGGATGTCCTCACCACTTAACTATTTGGCAAGGCCAAGCTTCCATAGGGAGACTACTTTGACAAGGGCCTCAAACCCTGTTGAGTACGTGGAGAGATTTAACACTTTGCTAATAGTCCAAGGAGCAGCCAACTCACCCAAGTGTTGGCTCTTCCTACTGACACTAACTATGGGCATGTTGGCCTAGTTCAAGACCCTCCTAACCTAGTCAATAGCTGACTTCATATAACTTGACTAAGCTTTCATCAATCACTTGTATAGCTCAGTGAGAGAGCACAAGAACTCGACATGTCTAATAGCTATACGACAGAAAGAGCACGAGACCTCAAGCAATACTTTGCCAAGATCCATGTTGAGACACTTCACATCCTGAACCTAGACCATTCCATCATGGTCTTAGCTGTCATAGTCGAGACTACTGACCAAGACTTGCGAAGATCACTTGGAAAGCACCCTATCACCTTCGAAGAGCTTGTCACTAGGGTGTAAAGTATATTAACCAAGAGTTGGTCCTCCTGACTTATGCCCTCGAGCCATGAGAGCTGATTGAACAAAAGAGACACTTTGAGCAAGACATAGCCTCAAAGCATCTGAGAAGGGAAGACATGGATAATCATCACCCCATCAAAGAGCCACTCCTACTCCCCGTCCTTCCAAGCTAAATTTCCATGGAGATTATGGGGAAGCCCTTCTTGCGGAAGCCATAGAAACTCAAGTTTGATCCTCGTAAACTGGACATGATGAGGTTCTATGACTACCTTCAGAATTTTGGCTACACCACAAATGAGTTTTGACAACTCAAATAAGAAATACTTGAGCTCATCAAGAGAGGGGTCTTCCCTCATTATTAGCCTCATCCATATCAAGGGTAGAAGGAAGTTGGTGGAGATGACACCAAAGGTTGACTATTTTATTGTTCAGGATGATATTAGGTGAACCAGTCATAGATAGGAATAGCCCATTTCGATGCCAAGCTTATGCCAAACAACTCGAGAAGTTAGACCCATCAAAGAAGCTAAGGATCGAAGGAGTCATCAACTTCTCCAACAATGATCTCGAAGATATCCACCTCCCCCACAAGGATGCTTTAGTCATTAACGTAGTTGTAAAAGACTAGAATGTACATTGCATCCATATCGCGGTTTATGACTAGTTTGTTTTATGACTATTTTGTAAAAGATAACTCATATAGACAAAATAGTCATAAAACATTATATACTGAATGTAAAAAATAGTCATTCTCTCTATGGGTTTAACGGTAACCTGGTTCCAATGGAAGGGGTAGTCACCTTTCTTGTAACCATAGACTGCTAATTTTGTAGTTGTGAAGATGGAATCTACATCAGGCCAATTTCTCGGATTATTGTGTTGACGTTCTCCTCTGGTCTTGAACACGCATGGTGGCTGTACTCCGACCTGGAGTACTGCGGCTACGGTATTATATTTGTGTGTCATTTCATTTGTCATTTTTTATTTTGATCATTCTATCTGATTGAGTTGAGGTTAAACTTTTCGTTTTTTTCGCAATTCGAATTTTAAATCAGATGATGAGAAATGCATAATAAATTAAATGAAACAAAAATATGACGCACCATAACATTGCTTCCCCCAACCCCGACCTGTACCCCAATCTACGCACTCCGCCGCCCCAAATGCTAGTCATCACAACGAGTCGCCGCTGTCGTGTGCATTACAGAGGTCACAACCTCTCAATACCACCAAGAGACAAGGAAGGCCTCGTCACACGTAATTGTAATAAGACGGGGGAATGATGTTCTCCATCCTCCTCCTTTTCTATCCCCGGTTTCCCGTCAAGAAATTTTATTATTATTATTTTACTGAAAGCTCGGACTTAATGACCTTATCTAAATCAAGTGCGGTTGCAGGTGATGGCCGTGTTTCCAGAAATGGATACGGGTCAATGACACCCGCCATCAGGCATCAAGCCTCGCCGTTTCTATAAATGCGAGTGGATATCCAGGTGTTGACCCTTAACAAAGAGGGAGTTGTTTTATGCGTTCTGGGAGGAAGCCAACGAAGCGTGTTAGTTAACGTTGAATCATGGGGCTTTACACTTGTTGGGCGGAACAAAGTCAGACTTTCGCAAAAGAGGGGATGTGGGTCTGGATCTCTGGATCCAAAATGGCCCATGCCAAAGAGGTGGGAGAAGTCAAGAGCATGTGGGTAGGGTAAGCCGTCCCGCACCAGCACAGATGCCTCTGCTCCGTTAACAGAGGTGCCTCCCTTCTTCTCCACACGCCACACAAATCTTCTGGGAAGTTCCAAATCCTATCGCTCATCGCATGCCGATGCGCGAAGGAGAAAAGTAAGAAAAGTAAGAAAGGAAGAAAAGAAGGGGGAAAGGGACGCAGAAAAGTGGAAGCGGGCGAGGCCGGCGCCGGGGTCCTACATACGCAGGCGATATTAGGATGGGGTTAGGTTAACAGCGTGGTGGCTTGTTATGCGTCCACTCATGGAGCATTTTTGCAGAAGATATTGTGGTTAGTTCTTTTGGTGATGGCCAACGCTAACCACCCACTTAAGCTGACGCTCGATGCCTGTTGGGTTGGTGAGGGGTGGAGGGCGGTGGTGATGCCAGAAAGTGTTGGGAGGGAAGGAAGCTGGAACAGGGGAGGGGGGAGGGGATCTGAGTATGGGGGAGCCCGCGTCATGAACTCGGCGCAGAAACGTAACTAAGAACCCGTCGTTGTCTTATGACAAGTGATGGCGCAACGAAGAGAGAGGGGGCGGGGGCGGGGGTGGCGAAGCCGGCTCGTCCCTATCCCTGGGGACAACTTGTCGAATAATTTAAGCTGGTGGCCGGAGAACTAACGCATGTTAGTTCACTGACGGCTGGGGGGAGATTATCACCCGTTGCGCTGATGAAAAGGGACGTCACAGGGCCGGCCTTGCCGGAGAGATCCGGCACTAGAATGCGTTTGCCGTCGTGGCACCAGCAATGATGTTAGAATCTCCAGTGGGATGGTAGTGTTGGATTTGCTTGCATTACAATCTTTCCCACGACTACTAAAGATTAGAATCTTTGAACCAATAGTGGCAGCTTTCTTTAGGGTCAGGAAGTCATCCAACCCACTAAATTTTCTCTTCTCTCAAAGCGTTTCAGCAGAAAGAGCGAGATTTGCTTGGTGATGTGTGCCCATCGTCATTCTTCCAAGTGTTTGATATATCTATAACCCATGTCGACTGAAAGCAAGGATGCTTTTCACATTTGTTTATAAGCCGCAGCATTTGTTGCGACCAGGAAACGAACAGAGCGCAGCAGGGTATAACCCGACAAGACTCCGACTTACGCCCATGAATCATCACCCTACGGCCTAGGGCTAGCTCAATCCGATCGAACTCTTCCGGCAGGAACTGATCAGTTGAACGCTCCCGGAGCCACGCATAATTGAGCTATAGGCTACGTCGACAAGATCATGAAGGAAGATTACATTGAAGATGAACATGAGTTCACGTGGAAAGATCTCCAAAGATTGGGTGGACCAAAAGATCTCTTTCATACGTCGTGCTTCCACAGTGAGGAACGGGAAAAAATTGGACTCCCACCGTTTGTCCCTGCAGCTTTCACTGTCAACTTCGGGCTGGTATCCATTGCAAAGTCTCCTCAAAGCTGGCAACAGTTTCCCCCATGATCGATCTCCTCCCCTGCCGGCTAGTGTCGAGCCACCCAAATTAAAATTTCTGACCTGATCAAGTCCAACTCATGAGTCCAGCACTGCTGAACTCGATCCGGCAGGCAATAATTCGTCGCCTTCCGGGCACCACCACCGTGGGCTGGGCACATCAAATCGAAACGACTCCAGAGAACAATGATCGGCTAACCCCTATGGTCTAGACCATTCATCTAGTGGAGAGGCGGGCCACAATTCCTTTCCATCTTCCCACAACATTCAAGAAGAGCCAACAAAGGACGCAGCAATTAGTGGAGAGGAGGCCCACCAGTAACCTAGTGGAGAGGCGGCCCCATTCTCCTTTCCACTTTCCTCCAAATTTTATGAGGCTCCACCTAATAACGTAGGATTCAAGCAAGCTGGAGTAAGTGGAGAGGTGGCCCCACCAGCCCTTCCACTATCTCCCTACATCCTACAGGCGCCATCAACGAATGTAGCTCGTGGAGAGGCTGCCACACAATCTAAAGCATCTAACACATGTAGGGAAGTCTATAATGCTTTAGACAAAGCTCAAGTAGAGGCATCCCTCTTTGCGTATTTTGGGCTAGCTATGGGGGGCGCCCACCAGCAACCTATCTTTGGAGAGCCACCTGCTACAAATATAGCTTCTCAATCTTGTATGGAACATTTGGTCCTGGAAGTCTTTAATGCTATAGCAAAAAGTCATCAACCACCTTGTGGAGAGGTGGCACCATCCTTCCTTCCACCTTCTTCAAACCTCCATGAGGCGCATCAAACGCATGCACTAGCTGCCAAGGCTACACATTCTTCTCTACCCTGCCCCCCAATCAATGAAGTAAAGGTGGACCCCTCTTTGGAAATCTATCATATTACTTCTCATTCTACAGTGGAAAATAATGCTAAGGTTTCATCCTCTACTAAAGCCAAGGAGTATAGTATGGCTGTGATGGTGGCCGGAAAGTCTAAAGGTGTAGACAAACCTCCACAAGGAGTTGGTGGAGAGGCGGCCCCACTTACCATTTCACACTCTCCTACCATTCATGAGGCACATCCAAAGGAAGCAGCTATTGACAAAATACCACTAAAAGATAGTGGAGAGGCAGACCCACTTTCCTTTCCACACTCTCCTAACATTCATGAGGCACCATCTAAGCAAGATGGAAACATTACTATGCCATCACAACCTGCTATACACCGCCCCCCTATCAATCAAGGTAAATGTCAACATCCATACTTTAAAATTTTGCATGCTGTGGATGAGATGGACAGATTAAAACCAAGGCCAAATATTAATGAAGCTGATGGGTAGCCCACAACGTCTAAAGGCATCTAAGTAAGGATATTATCTTCTCTCTTACTTTGTTTACATGAAGATTCTAGCATGGAATGTTAGAGGCCTCAATAAGAGGGAGAAATGTAGAGAGTTAAATAGATTAATCCAAATTAATCCTTGCGCTTTAGTTATCTTAGTTGAAACAAAAATAAAACCTGCCCATGTTATACTTTTTAAAAACTTAATCTGGCCAGATGCTGATGTTATTACTAATGATCTATTTGATAGTAAAGGTAGATTCTGGATCCTTTGGAATCACAATCTCCTTGATGCTCACATGGCTGTGGGTAGTAACCAATTCCTACATATGAGATGCAAGAACAAGTTGAACCTTGAGGAATTCTTCATTATAGGTGTTTATGCTTCCAACTATGTGAAAGAAAGGAACAATTTGTGGAAGGATATTACTTGTCTTTCCAACAATATCGGCAACCCTTGGATGGCCATTGGTGATTTCAACACAATTAGATATCCTCACGACAAAATGGGTGGCGGAAAGGTAACTCAATCCATGTTGGAGGACTTTAATCGGTGCATTCAGCATTCGCAACTTGAGGACATTATCTACTGTGGCAATAAATTCTCTTGGACCAATCGGGGAGAAGCTCACCGCAAAATCATGGCTAGATTGGATAGATGCATCATTAACACTCTTTGGACTGTCTCATACCCAGATAGTTGGCTTGAGTATGGAAATGAATATTTTTCTGATCATTCTCTAATGCTTGTTAATACTGATAAATCTATACCCAAGGACAAGCACCCATTCAGATTCTATAACATGTGGGTCTCCCATCCTAGATTTCTCGATGTTATCAAAGCTGTCTGGGAAAAATGGGTAGAAGGGTCTCCTCTGCACATCCTCTGCATGAAGCTTAAGGCCTACAAGCTGGCTCTTAAGGATTTTTTTAAAACACCTTTGGCAATGTTCAGAATAGGGTGGACGACTCAAAGAGGAACCTACAACAAGCTCAAAATAAGCTACATGCTACTCCACTTGATGACACTCTTATTCTACAAGAGAAAAAGGCAAGGCAAGAATACCTGGATGCTTTACAGTAAGAGGAAAAGTTCATTATGTAGAAATCACAGCAGAACTGGCTGACTTTGGGTGATTCCAATACTATATTCTTTTATGCCTCCATGGCGGCTAGAAGAACAGTTAACCAAATCAGACAGTATAAAGATCAGAATGGTAATATTATCAACGACAGTAACCAGGTGAAGGAGCACACTATAGACTTCTACTTCCAGTTACTGAATCAACCTCATAACCATGAACTACTTGGCATCAAGCCACTCATGCACTTCTCTGAAGATGATAAGAGAAATCTAAATGTTGATTTCACTCCAGACGAGATTAGGAAGGTTGTTTTCCAATCTCCTATAAACGCACGTACCAGAAACCCCCTTCGAGTGTTCAGACGCGCCGTCAGGCAGGACGCAGCCAATTCCACAATGGCACCGTCTTACGACGCCCAGTCACCTAGCGTCTCTCGCCTAGACTGGCGGAAACAACGATGGGCTCGTTTCAAGCCTCGCCAGCGTCCGGCCCCGAGTTCTCCTCAGATCGACATCGCGATGGAGGCTCCTCTGCAATGCACCTCGGTCTTCGACAGACTGGGGGCACCCGTCCACCCTGAGAAGCATTCCCAGAGGAAGCGGACGGCCTAGTTCATCAATGACGCGATTAGGGTGTTTGCGTGTTATGCCATCAGACACTTGCCTGAGACTCAGTCTGATGATCTGAACCAACCGGACCTGACAGGTCACGTCATTAGACTCAGCCTTCGACTCTGATAGGTCACGTCGACACTTCCGTCGGACCTCAGCCATCGGAACGAGCAGAAGAAGTTCCAGCCGAGGACCGCACCGCTCCTATCAATGCGGAACCGATCAACAACGATCCTCCAGCCAACGAGGTTCAAGAAGTAACTCTCAAGACCCTCGTGAAGGAGAACCAGCACTTGAAGGCCCTCCTATAAGACCTTCTTTAGGAATGAGACCTTCACCCTCAGCCACCTACCAGGCCTTCGGCTGAAGCACCGACCCCACCAGCTGGGCACAATGGTGCCAACGCCTCAGCCGTGGTCGCCCGAACCCCGACAGCGGTCGGGTTCGAGACGCCCCTAGCTGAAGCTCAACCACAAGCATCCAACACGCCGGTGCCAGAAAATCTCACGACAAAGCACCAGATGATTGAGCGGATTGTCAAGACCAAGCTCGCCCAGTATGGGGAAGGGGTCGCGACCATAGATCTCTACAGCGTCTGCTACCCGCTGCATCACCAGTTGAAGAAGCTTCCTCCAGAGTACGCCAAGCCACCGAAGCTATAGAAGTTCGATGGGTAGGGGTCTCCACACGAGCACTCGGCCTATTACATCACGGTCATGGGTGAGCTAGCACTGGACGAGTCCTACCTCCTCCGCTACTTCGTCACTTCACTCATGGGAACGGCCTTCCAGTGGTATTCCCGCCTGAAGCCCAACTTAGTCATCGACTGGGCAGATTTTTAGAAAAAGTTCCTTGACTGTTTTCAAATGGCAGAGCAAAAGATCTCCCTAGACAAGCTCTGCTCTCTCTGACAGAAGGGCGAGAGCGCCCTCGACTTCATCAAGAAATGGAGAGACCTCAGCATGAGATGCATCAACCCACCAGTTCAAGAAGATGCCATCACCATATGTCACCGAGACTTGGTGACTGAGGTTAGCGAAAAGCTCCTCGGCACCAACATCAAAGGCTTCGACCAGCTCAATTCGATAGTGCCCAAGATAGAGATGTTCTTCGTCGACAACCCGAGCTACACTTCAGCAAAGGATAAATAGACGCAAGAACGCCAGCCCGGAAAGGATGTGAACACCATTGAATTCACCCCCACCGCCAAAGCCAGCAAGGAGGCCGAGCCAAGTAGCTCTGACAAGAAGCCAGCAGACAAGCCGACCGCTCCTTCCTTCTTGGACCGCATGAAGACACCCTTCTCCTTCAAACAGGAACATACGAAGATGCTCTTCGACCTCTACATAGCCCAGAAGATCGTCGAGTTTCCAGGAGTCCGCAAGCCGGATGAAGCCCAGAAAATCAACGATCCCAGCTATTGCCCCTATCATCGCGTTGGGTCACCCAATTGAAGATTTTTATGTCTTCAAGACTCAAGTGCAGAAGTTGATCCGAGACGGCCTCATCGAAATGAAGAGTGGTCTCGTTGATCCCCCACAGTCGCATACATGGTCCAGGCCAGCTAAGGCAACACGCGTGTTACATTATGTGGCTAACGTAATCCACATGATGGCTGCGTTGTCTCTCTCAGACGTCGAAGCAGAGGAGCCCAACACCAGTCAAGGTGAGCATTCGCTCTGGTATCCGAGGTGGAGGCCCTAGCATGACCACAGACCTCTCTCCTTTCCCAAGGAGAGGGCCCGACGACTCTTCAACGTCCTCGTCGAGAGGAGCCAAATCATTCCCCGTGATCCACCGGTGGACTACACCCACTGGGGCCTTAGTCACCCCCAGTACTGCCCTTTTCATGCAAGAATCTGCCATGTGATCGAGTCCTGTGAGGAAGTTCAGTACGCCATTCAGGAACAGATCCAGTGGGAGCAGATCGATGCTGAGGGAAACTCCATGGTGCTTGTGAGACTTCAACAAGCTGTTGAAGAAATCTTGAGTATTGCTAGAAATGCACAAGAACGACTAGACCCTCCTCCAAAAAATGGGCATGTGCTGCCTTACTAGCATACTCCAGAATGGCTCGAGTTTTGGACAGATAATCGAGAGGTCTCGAGTGATTGCGGAGGCACAGGGAGCAGGATGCCAGTCAAGAAACCAGACCGAGTAATTTCTCGATCAATGTCATCCATCAGCCTGCTACCTCAGCTCCTCCAGACTCTGGGGCATTGACGACCAGCCAGCCATTCTTTTCTTTTCTGCTGGCGTAGGAGAACTCGGTTGCCACTTTAGACCTGCAAACATAGTATTAATAATATTTTTAGCGTCAACATCGGGCCCCGTACATATCTTGGCTCCGGGACTCCCAAGAACCTCCCAACCCTCGAGAAACTCAGAGGCTGAAGTATCAAGCTCAGCATTTCATCCTCTAATACGAGACCCTATACTGAAGATCCTTTGCCCCCTCCTCAAGTGTCTCAATGCCCCAGAAGCTCACTGAGCGATTGAAGAAGTCCACGATGGCATCTGCGGTGTGCACCAAGGGGACGGTCAATTGCAAGGATCCTACTGCGACAAGGCTACTAGTGGCCCACTCTCCAGCGTGACTGTTCAACTTATGTTTGGAGGTGTGATCGATGCCAACGGTTCAACCACCTAGTCCACCAGCCGGCCTCAGAACTCGTGACCCTAACCGAGCCTTATCCCTTTGCTCAGTGGGGAATTGACATCCTGGGCCCCTTTTTCGTGGCACAGGCTCAAAAGATGTTTGTCATCGTCTCCATCGATTATTTCTCCAAATAGATCGAGACTAAGGCCATTGCCAAAATCACCAAAGCAGTCATCTGGAGTTTCATTTGGAGGTTGATCATTTGTTGTTTTGGCATCCCACGAGTGATCATGCGAGATAACGATCGGTAATTTGACTCCACTTATTTTAAGAGTAAGTCCGCCGACCTACACATTCGCAATCACTTCAGTTCGGTAGCCCACCCCCAAGTTAACGGGCTGGTCAAAAATGCCAACAAAACTATCCTTAAAGGTATCAAGACCAAGCTCGGGAAGGCCAAGGGAAATTGGCTCGAGGAATTGCCTAGCGTACTATGGTCGTACTGAACTACTCCAAGAGATACTATCGGTGAAACTCCTTTCCAACTTGTATATGGCACAGAGGCCGTGATTCCCTTGGAGATTGGTAGCCCTTCCCTTCAAGTTATCAACTTCTCTCCTGAGCTAAATGAGTAGAAGTTGCAAGAAAACTTAGACGTGGTAGACGAAGCTCGTGAGATCGCAAGGATCCGAGCTACGGAATATCAACGGCACATGACTTAGTACTACAACTCCAAAGTCCGAGACAGATAATTCCAATTGGGAGATTTCATTCTAAGAAAGGCCAAAGCCTCTCGACCACTGGAGGCAGAGGGGAAACTGGCCCTTAACTGAGAAGGCCCCTACGGAGTGGTCGAGATGCTCGAAAAAAGAGCATACCAGTTATCTACCATGGAAGGAACGCCCAACCCTCGGACCTGGAACGCAGCAACATTGCGAAAGTTCTATTTTTGAGCTCCTCCCATACATGTAAGAGACAAATTATGATAATAACTCTCCTTTTTATTGCATCAACATCTTTGTACATCAGATGGGCCATAGCCAATACAATATGCAAAAAGAAAAAAAAATTGATGTAACACGAGCTAATTACTCAGTGCGGATGAGGATAGCAGCTCCAAGCTGAGCCACTGACTCCACCCAGTGTGAAAACTGGCTCGGATAATGGGACGGCTGACTTTGCCTACTCAGGAAGTTTGGAAGAGAAGGTATCAGTAGAAAAAAGGAGGAGTGGTTTGCCCAAAAACAAGAGAAGGCCTCCTTTGCCAACTCTTTGGAAGATGGAGCATAACGAAGCCAGCAAGAATTGATGGCACGAGCAAGAAGGAGCATGGAAGAGAAAGTAAGTGCCCTCTAAGTGGTGCAAGCAAGGATAAGAAAAGAAAGAATAAATATAAAGCTAGCACCCTCCAAAGAATGAAGGCAAGAAAGAGAATATAAGAGAGAGAAAGGGTTAGCACTCCCTTGAAGGGAGTGGGAGGCGGGGAGCGAGGATGAAAGAAAGGAGAAGCAATGACTTCTTCCATCCCCTCACCCCGGAAGGGCAGAGGTTCAGAAGTCAGGAGGGAGCCCGTCGCCACGCGCCCTCCATCTGTCCACGTCGTCCATCCAGTTGCCCTCCATCCTTCTACACTAAAGCCACATGGACACCCCAACAACCACCAAAGTCTTCATCTTTAGAGTCGCCTTCCATGCTTCACCTGAGGATGATCGCCAAGAAGAGGATGGTCGCTGTGTAAAAAAGGGAGGAAGAGGCTGAGATTGCAAGGGAAGCCTTAAGCGGCGTGAAGAGGAGGAGGTGCCCTTCGGGACCTTTTATAGGCCGAAGGGGGAGAACCTTACCTTAGTTGATCCTCCCCTCTAAAAGACGAATGAGGCAGACGTCCTTCCCTCAGAGCAATTACGCTATCTCCCTCTCAGATCCTCCCGTGGGAATACGTAAAACGATAAGTCATTCAAAGCGTGGAAAGATGAAAGGGTGCCAATTCTGCACCAATAACTTGACCGATTGGCACACAAGACTAATTTTTTGACTACAAATAGTACAAGATCTCTGATTTACTGGCAACCGCAGATATGATAAATCATACTCAGTCAAAGGCGGTAAGGAGCAGTCAATTGCATTTTAAACACTATTACTATTATATACAAAGAAATGGTTGACTTGCATCAAGCTACCAAAAGCTGATAGAGGAATAGACCATCACCAAGTCGACTTGTACCCCTATGTAAGTCTACTTGGTCTCCCAGACAAAAACAAAAGAAATTACAAATGCTTTCTCAGGTCGACTTGGTCAGCATGCCAAGTCGACTTGGACTATTCCCAGAACCAATTTCCTTACCCAGTCCAAATCAAAAAATAATCTTGTAATTAATGCACTAAAATAACATTTTATAATCAACAAACCACACTAAAATAACATTTTGTAATCATCAAAATCACACACTCAGCATTGGTGATCTGGTGTGGGCGAGGGCATGGCGTCGGATCACTGGCCCGCTTCCTCGCCACAACTTCCCAACCGATTCAAGGCAACAAAGGTTGCCGATTCAAATCGCGCTAAGGGCCACTAGTTCATTTGCCGATTCAAGGTCCTCTTGCTATTGTTTGACATTTCAGCTATTTTGTAGGTTCTAGACTACCCCAGACGGGTGGCCTATGCTTGAGACCACTCCTAGCTTATCGAATTTTCTCTGAGGGGAACCTTGAGGTCTCCAAACTTCATAATGTAGCTCTAAGTGACTTTCGACGCGTGTCGTACCTACGTTAGATTACTCAGATTCCTTCGTCACTGCCATTCGCAGCGCCAAGCTTGCCCTGTGGATATGTAGAGAATTTTCATCCTGTGGATGCCCACCTGAAGTATTTTTGCTCTCATCTGATAGTCTTTCGACCTCTTATGGACCTTCTTGGTGCGACCCATACTCTGATCAGGTAACTCGGGTTCTTCTACTGATATTGCCTTCGAAACCCTATTCTGTGAGACCAAGAGCCTTTCTTCACCTCGAGAAACATCCTTATCAAGTGGTAGGCCACCAAGGATATTTTTGTCCTCATCGGACGGAGTGTGGGGTTTGTTCAACATGACTGAGTCGATGCCAATTTGTTGAGTTTGTTGATTTCGGCTTGCCGTATAGTATTGCTGATGAGTTATGGGGGCCCTAGGACTCCATCTGGTATTCTGGTTCTTTAGCAGTCCGAGTTGACCTCCTTTTAGGTTCTTTCAGCTTTTCCACACCAATCGGTTGTGCTATTGGCTGCCAAGGTGTGCTTGCCGTATGGTGATATTTTAGATGTCAACACTAGCCTAACTGTCTCTTGAGATCAGCTCTCGACTAAGCGGTCAGAGCATGTCGGCACTACGCGAGTAACACTCTTGGCCTCTCTGTTGGTATGTGCACGACACTTAGTAAGCTGTGTGGGAAGAGTACTACTCGGAAGAAGGTCTAACTCATGCACGCCTAAAACTACGGAACAGCATAGCCCAGTACAGATAAACCACCAAGGGCAGTAACGGGAACTAGTGAATGTCAACCTTCTAAACTCACGTGAGAACAAAGCTCCACTATCATTAATCCATACCAGGAAAAGACTCCCTACAACACATAAGTCCCCAGGGGATGGCCCTTAACAATTACAAAGAAACCCCATATCATATGGAATCACGTGGGCACCTCTTCCGTGAAACCACATCGAATACGGACACCTTCGGGCATGAAACAGTGAAGCACAGCACCCCGGGCATAGGGGGCTAGGCGGCCACATCATTGGCCACCTAGAGGGTGGCCAGTCCCATGGTCATCCAACCTAGGCCATTCCCCAGGATGGGCAGCCATTGACCTGGCAACCCAGCTAATTGGATGTCTGGGCGGCCAGGATGTTGGCAACCCAACAGACATAGGTGGCAACACCTTTGGCCGCCTAGTAGGCCGGGTATCAAGGGGAAGGGCAGCCAAACCACTAGCCACCTGCAACTTGGGCGGCCAAGCTCTTGGCTTCCCAGTAGACCTAGGTGGCCAGGCCTTTGTCCACCCAACTCTAGGTTCAAATGGCCACTCCGATGGCCATCTCCTACTCAGTTCATAGAACAAGCACCGAACTCCATGCAGACTTCAATCCCATACCCCATTCGCCTTGATGCGATGGGAAAAACAAGGGGAATCAATCCCCAAGCATTCGTGCATCTAGGAAACCACATTTAGACTATGAATCTATAGAAATCATCACATGTTCCAAAACATGGATTTTCACCAAATAATCAATTCACCCACTCTCGACCTCGCCACAACTTGGAATCACGAGGGGAAATACACGAGAGTGCTAGGAATCCATCCCCCTAGCTTTCTGAAGCTTTAAACTGCTAAAACCTGCAAAAATGTCGATCCTCCCTGTGGCCGAGTCCCATGATCGCTATCGCTCCTGCCTTATCATTCACCACTGCTCCTCACCTTTGACCTCTCTATACGCCACTACCGTGGCTCCACCGTACACCTTCTCACTATCGTTAGTTGCCAAAGGTGAGAAAGGGAGAGGGAAAGAGAGGCAGGAGAGTGGGGGAGAGGAGAGACAAGTGAGAGATGAGAGAGGTGGTTCAAATTAGTTTTTTTAATTTTAATTTTATTATATTTTTTCTTTTCATTTAGAAAATTCACATTAACTCTAAGAATTGCTAAAAATAAAGAAAAACACGAATGAAACTTTTCCTGATGTGCTTTTACTTTTGCATACCTCCCAACTATGAAATTAATTATGATGCTTTTGGAGCAGATTGATAGCAACACAGATGGGCTGGTCGACTTTGATGAGTTTGTTGCTGCAACTTTGCATGTGCATCAACTGGAGAAACATGACTCTGAAAAATGGTTATTGCGCTCACAAGCTGCTTTTGAGAAATTTGATGTCGACAGAGATGGGTTTATCACACCTGAAGAACTAAGAATGGTATGTGTGGAAAGTCACTTTAGATTTGTATGTGTTTATACACCTATATGTCTTTAGAGGGAACATTCTCCTGCTAGCATTTACTTCAAGTTCAGAAATCTTCTAGGCATTGCACTAATTGTCTCACAAGCTGTCAACACACCTACACCCCATGATGCAGGGGCATGTGGAAACTGACTTTAGATTTTCTGTGTATACATACCTACGTATATGTCTTTTGTTTCCTAGGTGGTAAGGGAATGTTCTCCCACTGGGGGTTACTTTGAGTTCAGAAATCTTATTGACATTGCACTATTTGTCTGCACAAGCTGTCAAGCACACCTACACCCCATGATGCAGGGGCAACCTCTCCCCCATTCAACCCCTCAGTTATCCCATCTGTGAAACATGCGGTTCTCCATTGGAAACTACCTTTGGCCTAGAAATGCTTTTTATTATAACCAAGGATTTCAAAATCAAACATCAGGTGATTCAGGCCATGATCTGTTTATATACACATACATGCATGCATGGTTGCTAAATCATTTGGAATTCATGTTACAAATCAGGTACACGAGAATCAGATATTACAACATGATTGATTTGTCTGCATGTATGAATGTACGTGTTACGAAATCATTTCAAATTCATGTTATGACCACTTAAGAAATAGATATTACTATGTGATTGGCTTCTCTTCCATGTTGATCCCAAATCTGGAAAAGAGATGATGAATGGTAGTAGAAAGTGAGGGGGAGGAGAAACAAAGAATAATGCACAAAGTAGCTGTCACCTCTTCTCTCGTCATCTTTTCTTTTTAGATGTTCGTATCGGAACCCAGCATCCTTAGTTAACTAGACTACATAGGCAAAATGATTTATTAGCTCGACAGGAACAGAAACATACCAAGACTCTTTGATCCTGTCATTAATTAAATGATCCTGGTTTCTTGTGATCATGATATAGGGCACAACAAGATTTTAGCATTTGATGATACAGACAGAATCTTTGGCATGCCTTTATATTGCTGTTTTCTGAGGGCATTGTCTCTCAACCATTGCTCTAACCTTACGAGTGGCGGCGTTTTCTTTCAATTTCAAATATTTCTTCTAACGTTAAATAAGCTGTTCCCCCTTCCACCGGTTCATGTGCAGCACACGGGCCTGAAAGGCTCTATTGACCCATTACTGGATGAGGCTGACATTGACAAGGATGGGAAGATAAGCTTGTCTGAATTCCGTAGACTTCTGAGAACTGCAAGCATGAGCTCTGGGAATGTCCCTAGCCCGTCTGGTGTTCAAAGGTCTCGCAAATTGTAGATCACCAAAGTGTTGGTCATGGGTACAATGATGAACAGGAGCTAATGCTAGCATTTCGTGGGTATTATTCAGAGCTCCACTTTTGCTCGTTTCTGGGCTCCAGTTGGACTATCCATAACTCGTTCAATGTTTGCTTCTCCACAATAGGATCTTGAAGAGTGCATCCACCACAAGATCCTTGTGTGGCAGTGGTGTTCCTTGGTAAGTCTAAATCAATTTACTTCTTGTACATCCTTTTGGCCATTGCCACGTGATTGCTTCACTGCCAATATACTCCACAAACGTGGATTTTTGGTTTTTCAATTCTATGGCAAGTGCTACCGCGTCACACTCCTGTTGTGCGTCTCAAGTGTAATTGTTTGTCCATTGTATCATCCCCAATGTCGTTGTACATTCGAAGTCTGATGCTCTAATGTTATTGGAGAAAGGGTCACTTGATGTTTCTCATGTGCGCTGGCTTGCGACTGTTTTTGTTATACCAGTGAAACTTTCTCGTCATTTCTTCCTGATGTGATTGTACCTCAGTTCTAATGTGTACTTGCGTGGTTCAAGTAGAAATGTATATATTCGAGGCTATGCTGTACTGGTGTGATCTGCTGGTTTCAGCTAATCTTCATAGTTTTGAATATTTATTATTTTGCCTGTGTGATGCCCATGGGCGGACTTTGACCAAAAACTAATTGGCCCAGTTAGTAAATGTGTTGGGTTTGGCGGAGGTTGAAGGGTAATATTTATTACACTGTCTTATAGTGTAACTTTTTTTTGAAATTGATGTGATGTGCATCTCATGTCACTCTATTTAGAGGCGGGATTCACGTCACAAAAAATTTATCTTGCAAGAAAAAATATCGGAACTCTATGAATAGTGAATCAAATTTTCACTATCCATGGGATTTTAGTTTTTTTTCTTGGAGTTTTTAGGTCGTGGGTCTCACGTTAAAATAGAGTAACGTGAGCCTTTCTTCTTTTTTTTCTCTTTTCTTTTTTTTATTTTTCTTTCTCCCCCCTTTTTAGTTCACCCTATAAATAGGGGGTGGGGTGGTTCGAACGGGCTACCCCCTTTTGAACCCCCCACTTTCCCTCTCTCTTTCTCTCTCTTCGGTGGCCGAGCGGATGACCCCTCCTCTGCCTTCCTCTTCCTCTTCTTCGTTCGCCGACCCTCGCCATCGACGCCGCCATTGTTGCTGGGTGAGGAGGCCGCCGTGGCCCTCTCTTTCTCCTCCTTCCTCTCCCTCTCCCTCTGTTTCTCTCATTTCTCTTCTCCTTCCCTCTTTCTCCCATTCTCTCTTCTTTCTCTCTTCGCTCATAGGGACGACAGAGCCCTAGGCTCTGTCTTCCCCTTCTCCTCTCCTCACTCTCTCTCTTCCTCTTATCCTCTTCTTCTCGTCCTTCATCTTCACCATCTCCGACGCCGCAGATAGGAGGCACTATCGGTCATGCCGGTGGAGCAGGGTGCGAGCGTGTCGGATAGAGATGGCGTTAGTGTGCCGTTGAGGGAGGGCAACGGGCACACTGGGGGAGAACTTCAGGGTGTACCGACATAGGGTGCAGAGATTGTGTCGGGGAGCGATGCACCGGGTGTACTAGGGAGGCCTCCATGAGTGTGTTGGGGAAGCAACCCAGGGGGGGTGCCGGACAAGGCCCTAAGGGCTGTGCCAGGGAAAATCATGGGGTGTGCACCGGGGAAGACCCATAGGGAGTGCACCGGGGAAGATGCCAAAGAGTGTGCCGGTGAAGGCCGCTCCGGGGTGTACTAGGGAAGGCCCTTGTGGGTGTATCGGCGATGGGTGTTCATGACGTGCCGCTAAAGGGGGAGAGGAACACTTCTTCAACTAAAGGACTTCTGGTGTTGCCCCGCGGGACCCACCACCACTTTGTTGGGGCCGTCACTCCTTGTGGACGTGCACCCGTGTTTTTCCTTACGCCTCTGGCCTAGGGGAAACTCTGCCGAAATTTCGTTAGAAATTGGCGGATTCAATTATTGTCTCTTCTGCTTCTTCTTTCTTTTTGTAATGGGGCACCCTATCCCCTTTTCTCCCCCATGAGGGGTTCATTGTTACTATGTGTTTTACCGCTTTCATTTTGTATCAGGCCTTTTCTGACCTTTACTTTGTTGTGATTTTGCAGAAGAAATGGCTGCTCCCAGTGATTCTTCTGCTTCTGCTGTGGGTTCCGGTCGTGCCCCGCTGCCCCCAGTGCCGGTGGTCACGTGGTTCAATGTGGAAGACCTGGACCGGGACCACGCAGAGGTTGCGGCTCTGGCTGATTCTTCAGGCTCAGACAGCGAGAGCCTAGATATTCGAAGACTAGCTCGGGCTGAGAGGGGCTTCAGCTTTGACCGTGCTACGGGAGGGTATCCCGTGGACTTCCCAAAGGACAAGCACCTTATCCGTCATTTGAAGCATCTCCGGACTCAAGGCCGGCGAGAGCCCTGGACCGTACGGCAGGTGGAGCGTGCCATCTTACAGGGCCGGGATAGCCTCTCACATGTCATCCCGAGAAGCGTCCCCATGTACCTGGTGGGCGAGGCTCGGGCGTGGGAGCCCGTGCTAGGACTGGAGGCAGTGTTGCCGGCCGAAGACAAGTTGACGAGGACCCCAGGCTTCACCCCGGCCAAGTGGGATAATGCTGCGGGGCGCGTCCAGGGGGAGCAGCACCGCCACGGCTTGTTCCTGGCTCCATTGAAGTGGGGTTATCGAGAGGAGCCCTTCCTCCTTGACTGCCTGGCGATCCGGTTCAAGCAAGGGATTTCGCTAGGCTGGTTCGAGGAGTTGAAGCTCCAAACCACGCACAGCTTCAGGGAGGGGGCCGTGGAATTTGCTGACCACGTGCTGTTCAACTACGCCCCCATTCTCATCCGGGCCGGCGTGTACCATAGCGTCTACGCCTCCCGGTATGACTACCCCATCTCAAAGGGGTTGTGCTGCGGGATGATGGAGGTGTTCAGTGCAGAGACCAACACCTTCTACACCGCTGAGGGCGAGACTTCACTGGATCTGTGTAGCTTAGGCCAGCTGAGCGGCCTGCCGATCGATGGGGAGCCCTATGAAGAAGTCTGCCTCCCCGACTTGATCAAAGATGAGACGGATGGCGACGGGTGCTATTCTTCAGGATATTCTTACCGGTACTTGATGAAAGCGTACCAGGAAATGCACAGGCTGGCCCATGGGGAGAAGCAGCCGCGCCGCGGGGACCGGAAGAGGGTCCGCCTAGCCTTGTGGCTCCAGTACTTCTTTGATGGCCCCCAGAAGTACGAGGACTTCCCCTGCGTGGGTACCGTTGCGGCACGCAAGAAGCGGGCGAAGCCCAAGTCGGACGTGAAGATTCCCTCTAAGGGACGCCTGGGCGGGCCGAACCCACTGGCACTCGACCCGATGACTCACTGCGCAGCCTATTTGACGTACTGGCTGTGCTCGTTCGCCTTGCCGCACGGGGACGAGACCGTCGTACGTCCGGATGCCATCTTTCCCGCGTGCCAGATGGCGTGGGGGGTCAGGCTGTCACTATGCCCGGCTGCGCTCTGCTTGATCTACAAGACGCTCGGGGAGGTGAGCATCCATCAGACTCCGCGACAGGCTCGTTTTGTGTTCCCACTGCACTTTTTCAACGCGTGGGTCTGTTCGCTGTTCCCGGAGTTCGCTCCCCGTGCCAGTCAGGATTGGGGGCTGGTGCCGCGGATGCTAGAGTTCGCGAGTGCGGAGGCAAGCTCCACCTCTTTGAGGCTGTACGACATTCGGGGCCGTCTGACGGCGATCCCCCAAGGCGCGTCCGGCTCTATTCACTTCTGGGCGCTGGCGGCTCACTCGAGCCCATTGGTGAACAATAAGCGGGAGTGCAAGGACGACCAGGTGGTTAAATATGTGCACCCCATCAGCCAGGAAAATGTGGTCCGCCCGCTGCTGGAGCCTGAGCTGAGGGACTGGGCGCTGTCAATTCGGCCAAGCGTGTTGGTATTCAGGAAGGGCGACAGTCTGCTTCTGGAGCCCTATTACCCCTTCCGTTTCGGGTGAAACTTCGGATATGATCAGCATATCCCGTCATACAGCGCCCAGTTCACGCTAGCGGCGCGGAGTCTTCGGGGGAACCCGACAGTTGAGACCGCCCGGGTCTGGTGGGACTTCTTCCACCGGGTAGATGCTGCTATCTTTAGGGTGCCAGCCCCAGGCCGGGTTCCGCGGGTCACGTCTGAGTATGTGAAATGGTGGAATACTCGGACGGGGTTCTATCGGTTGCACAAAACCGACTGCTGGGACGGGCCGGAACGACGATTCTTGAGCAAGCAACCCGTACCCGTCATTGACATCGATCTGGAGCACCTCCTCCGACTCAAGCACGGCAGGCACGATGAAGTGGCCGCCTATATGCGCGCCCGCAAGGAGGCCCGGAGGGCTCGGCCGGCACCGCAGATGAAGATACCGCCAGTGGCCGGGGATGACTTCAAGAAGACATTGAAGGATCTATGTGGTATCGGGGGCGAATGCCTCGACATAATCAACTATCCGTTCCTGGCAGAGGAGGAGGGCACCCCGGCCAGGAGCTGGCGCTCAGAGGTCGACCCTGCCCGTCCATATCGTGCCTTCGTGCGGGCCGAGGAGTGGAAGCCTGAGAATTATAAGGACACGACCTGGATGTATGTCCTTCTTCGGGTGCACGGGCTAAAGATCGAGGATCCTGGCAGGGCCATTCTGAGTAAGCCACTGCATCTGGCTTATGGCTATGCTGACGGTTGGGGAATGGATTCCTTCAGCCTATACTGCCACCTTGCGGCCAGGAAGCATGCTGATTTGGCCGCCCTGACCGACCGATGCCAGAAGATTGGCGACATATGCTGGCTAGTCAGGGAGGCAGCCCGTCGAGATCAGGTGCCTTCACTGACCTATTGGCCAGTGTCTCTTCGCCTCTACACCGGCCCGCACGGTGCGTATTGTCGCTTCCGCATACTGAATTTCCTCTTTGTCTTTGACGGTTGTCGTCGAGTGCCGAACATCGACTAACTTTTGCCCCTCTCCTGTTTGCTTTTCCTTGCAGACCACTTGGACGGCAACCAACTGGCAACGTACCGGAATGTGCTTCGAAAAGCAGAGAAACCGGCATATTTCGAGGAGGCGCCACCGGCTCCAACCACCACCCCTCTGCCTCCCCCTGCTAGAAGATCCCAGGCACGATCGCCGGTGAAAAGGGCAGTAGGAGAAGCAAAGGTGGCCGGGCGGCGGGAAGCTAAACGCCGGAAAACCCAGGCTGCCGAGCCTTCAAGGGCCACTCCTGTGCCACCTCCGATCCCGTCATTTGAAGAATTCGAGGCGGGACAGGTCGAGCCGAGTCGACCAACAGGTGAGACTTCTTCCGTTGCTCTTAGCCCTGGAGCAGGTGTATATACATTTTTGGTTGGGGATGCTCATGTCCGCGTGCCCTTGTGTTGACCAGCTAGGGAGGAGCCTCCGACTTCACCAGTGCGAGCCGCAGGTGACTCTTGGGTCGGGGCTGGACCGCCATCGAGCCCCGTTCATCCATCTGGAGTTGCTGGGAAGTCTCTGGCAACGTTGCCGGTGGGGAGAGCGCTTTCTGCCATCTGGGAGACGGAGCGGCGGGAGGCAGAGCGGAGGAGATCAGAGGTGACCCGGGCGACCTCCACTCCTCCTCCGTTGATCTCCTCCTTTGCGGCATTCGCTTCGCCTCGGGCCGGGCCAAGCCGCTCCGCAGGTAAGACCTTCAGACGTTGGGATTTATGGGACCCGACCACTCTCCTCGGGACCATCTTTGTTCTTATGTGACATGCATGCATTTTTTTTTAGTGAAAGCGAGGAGGCCGGGCCCTGTGGAGCTCCCTGGCGAAAAGGCCAGTTTAGAGGAACTGGAGCGGAGGAGAGCCGAAGCCAGGAAGTTCAAAGCCGCGCTCGCAGAGACTCAGGCCGACTCCGATCAGCCCTCTGGTTAGAATTCCCAGCTGATGCTCCCTTCTTTTCTTTGATGCTTTTCTGCTTTACACAGCTAAGCCCCTTCGCTTTCGCGCGTGCTTTGTCTCTTACTGATGTCAGCCCTTCCTTTTCCTTCAGCTCCCGTGGCTGCGTTGGGACCACCCCTTGTTTTGGACACGAGAGGGGAGGTCGCATCCGAGGCTATTTTCTTCAGGGGGGAGACCACTCCTAGTCCACCCCCTTCTGCTGGGGTCGCACAGGGTAAGTCTTTCTATTGACCGGGGGTGGCGTATTCCTTCGTCTGCCTTATGTCTGGGGCTCGTGAGCCTTTGCCTGACCCACGTGTCTCTTCGTTTTGGCAGCTCCCCTTGTGCCCTCTCCTTCGCGTGTAGAAGTCCGAGCAGTCCCCGAGCCGTCGCTGATATACACGAGCATTGCATGATGCATATACTGCAGTGAAATGCATGTAGATAGAATTTTCCTCCTTCAATGGAACAGTTATGTACTGAGGGTGCTACTCAATGACCTCAAGACAAATGTCAGGATTATAGAACAACCATATGTTAGAAGAAGCTTCATTATTCCCAAAAATAGGGTGAAGATTAATTCTGCGAGCCACCTTATTAGCACGACTAAAATCAACGCGAGGTTCTAATATAGCAGCCAAACTAATCTTATGGGCTTTTATTAACTGACCAAGACTACTAACAGTCACCTTATTCCCTATACCTCTAGCATTCCATATAAGAGCTGAGTCAATCATGAACATATGAAGGGGTGTTTGCAGTCAGAACCTTAGCTTTAGCTCTGGTAAGACGAGCATCACTAAATAACTCTACAGGAATTGCAGACACTTCATTAGATTCTTTAACTTGAGAAAAATTAACTGGGTTTTTGTTGCATTGAGTAATCATCTTGGAGTTTTCAGAGTCAGCTAAGACTGAAACTTCATTGGAATTAATGATAAGGAAATCTTTGGAACTGTGGTTATTAGAGTTAGCAAACTGCTTTGTCACCCTTGGCAAGTTTGTTTCGATTGAAAGGAGCTCCTCTGGAGTACTACTCAACTTTACTACACCTCTAACTGATAAAAAGGCCTTATTAGTGTTATCTCCCCCCGTATTAGTGTTATCTCCCCCGTACTCTGATCACCAGCCTCTGCAGTAGAATTGACCACTAACACAGATAAAGCCTCCGCATATGAATTGGCCATAACTTCATGAATTACTGATGGCTGAGAACCCCCTATTTTCGGAATACACTCCAGATCCTTTGAGCTAGAAGGCCTTGTAGCACCCTCACATGAAGGCTGATGAAAATTATTAGCATCATGCGTATCCTCATTACAACTCCCTGCGATATCACCAAAATTGTTTTTACTGGAGGAAGGAAGCTCCATTGTGACTGATTGCTTAGCAACTGGGATTAACTTCTCCCCCTTTGACTGCATTGGACCCTGAGTAGAAGCATTTTGCTGAGGAGGAACTAGAGTGGGAGCTACCTCTTGCATTTCCACTACCTGAAGAAGAACCTCAAACTTATTTTCCAGTGCAACATTGTGTCGAACATCCCAAGGAACATCAGGCCGAGGTCTAAAAACCTGCCGAAGATTCTTAGATTCAGGGTCATGAGTTTCTAGAGATCAGCCAGTCCTACCCATCTTTTTTTTGCAATCATCAACAGAGTGACCCAGCTTATGGCAGAAGGTACATAAGATAGGAGCTCGATGATAGCTGACCACTTGCCAGTATCCCACACTGTCCATATCAATCCACAAATGGTCCTTCCGCGGAGCTGAGAGGTCCAACTCAATGCAAACCAGAGCTTCGGATGTATCAGTCAGTTTTAAAGTCCGCTCATGAATTCGCAGAACAGGACAAACGTTACCAGCGAGAGAGCGAACACAGTCTTCATGATACACGTTTGTCGGTAAACCAGGAAATCCGATCTACACTGGCACCATCGGTGGATCAACATTGAAGTTAAAGTCAGGGGTCCAACGAAAAATTCAGAATAGGAAACCTTTTATGTACAAATTTTTCTGTAAGAGAAGCTTCAAAAAATCCGCCTCACAATCAAATTGAAAGAGAAGGTGCCGCGGGTTCAATTTGCTGATAACAAAACCTGAGGAGATTGCCAACCGCTGCACCAGACTACTCTTTATCTCAGGGAAGGAAGGCCTACCGTAAGAGCATTTGGCCACAATTGCAAATGGCAGGAGCAACATAGAAGCCTGAACTTCATCCTTAGAGAAGAAAATGGCGGGTTTGCCCCGATCAGTGTACGCCAGTTCCTTGATCAGGATGGAGATGCTCGTTCTCTTCGTAGACTCCATGAGAGCTTGCGTGAATGATTTCCGTGGAACAGCTTGTGAAGATGGAAAATTGATCTCCGGAGGGACCAAAGGAACCCCTGCTGGCGCCGGGGCCCCCCCGCCACTCCGGCCATGGCCGACAAGGAGGGGAACACACCGAAGGGAAACGAAGGAGCAGAGGCGGGAAAAGAAGGGTTGAGTAATCACTATGATTCTCAGAAAAAAAAATTGTCATCTTTTATTCATATCTCTCTTTGAAAAAAAATTCTCAAAAAAAAGAGAAAATAAAAAATCAGAAAAAAATCTCATCATGGTAGCATGTCTTCATCTTAGTTGCATCCTTTTCATGCATTGTGCATTTTAGTTAGTTTCTTATTTCCTTTCATCATTATTTGAAAAAAAAATCTTTTCTTTCTCTTCTCTTTCCCCTTCTCAAGGACAAGTTAGGATTCCTTACACCTTTCTTGGAATTGGAAAGATCCTCCATTGAGCACTCCGTCTCTTTGGATTGAAATTTCTTTTTTCAAGGCCTCCATAAGTCCTTGCACTCGTAGATTCCTTCACGGACGCTGGGCCGGTTGTACCAAGAAGCACCCCTCGAAGGTAGTTTGTCCTTTGAAGGTTTCATATAAAAAACCCTATCCATCTCCCACAACCATTAGACCCCTCCCCCTTGCTGCAACTTCACTTTTCCCCACCCCACTCTTCATCTACCACCAACCTGCTCTGCCCAGTTCACAGACAGCCAGTAAGGTCCTCAAAGAAACATCTCCAGCAACATCACTCTGAATTTTCTGGTGGCAAGTCATATACCTCTGGAAAGTTCATCCAAAGATCTTTCCAAGCAAGGTGGTTTCGCCTCCGTCTGAGCTCCGAGCTGCCTGGGAGAGCCGTTCTTCTCCGACTGCGCAGGATTAGTCTGACCAGCAACCTGAAGCAACTTTCAGGAGCTCCCACAGCCACATCCCTCGGCTTCTGGAGGTTCCACTTGTCTGAGAGATTCTACCACGAGTCTTCTTCCATTGAAAAAAAGTGGCATCCTGTTCGGCATCCAGAAGTGCATTTTCTTAATTTTCTCCCCCGAGTGCTCAGTCTTGTCCACTTCTGGACTGAACCGACACCTGTCCACCTTTCTGGCTGCTCCGATCATCTCCAATCACTGCTGGCATTCCCATCAGTGCCATTTCGAAGAGAACTCGACGACGACAGCAACGACCCCAGCCTCGCTCAAATCCAAGTTTGGCAGCGCTCATTGCGGCCTCTTCTTCCTGCTGCTGAGGTACCTCTGCTGACTGAACCAGAAACCAAGGGCCCTACTTATGGCCAGCCCCCGACCGGATCCAGCAACCAGAGAATTCTACAAAAATCAGGCATCATCCTGATCTAGTTACGAAGACCCACCCACTGGTTTCGTCTCCAAAAAAAATCGTGAGTGGCTGCAGCAGCAACAACTCCGACTGCCTGTCCCCCATTTCGGAAGGCAGGCAGAATCGACATCGCTCACCGATTTGGTTTCCTTTAAGCTCTCCCCCACCCCGCCTGGCCGGCTTAGCGCCCCACCCTGTGAGGAGGTAGTTTTTGTTGTAATTCAAGTTAATCCCCACCTTGAGATCCCCCTCCTGCGTGAGGTGTAGTGAGTGTACTAGCAGGTCACCATCTGAAGCAACATCGACGCGGCGTGCGGGTACGTACCCACGCCTCCCCGCTCGCCTTCGTCTCCAGCCGGGATCAGCTTCTTCACACTGACTAGGTGAGCTTCGGAACACTTCTCTTTGCTGATTTTCTTTGCTTAATTAGTATTGCATCTTAGTGCCATCGGCAGTAAGAGAGTGCCCGGTCTAAAATTCTATCAAATTGTGTGACCACCGCGGGGAGAGTTGAGAGAGCAACCCTACAACCCACGCCCTCGGCGTGCTGGCCGCCCATTGGTTGGGGCATCCCAAACCCTTAGGGAGTCAATCCCTAGCTAAGCCAAACCCCGAAACAGCGAGGTCCCACTTCGGACCCTCATCCCCATCGCCGGTTCACCTACGGGTGCTAGTGTGCGCTTAGCGGGTGAGCCCGCTCGAGTGAAGATAACGGTCCGTTGCTTGCTTGCTTGCTAGGTCCGAGGGGCCTCCGGTCTTGTGACTACCACCCCCAAGGTGGTTTCACATCACTTTTTGCCCGTTGAATGGGCCAACGGCCAACGTCTCGTATGAGGAGGATCGTCTCGCCTCACCTGGTGGGTCTTTCCTACGTTGGACGTGGATTAAGTGTGCCGAAAAGTCAAGCATCCAACGTTAGGTTTAGGAGTCCCCCGATACTTTTGAGTCCCAAGAGAGAAGGTCAAGACAAACTTTTTAACATCTTCTCTCAATGACCATGTAAAATGGAATTTAATTTGTATTCAAATACCCCTCTTGGCAGTTAATTGTAAAAATAAATATGACAAAAATTTTAAATTTATTACGAGAATATTCTCTATCACCCCTTACCCTCGCTTTGGTTGCAACTTAACTCGGGAATAACCTAGAATTAATCTAGCATTGTCTCACATTTTGTTTTAGGGGGGGTGGATTAGTAAATCAGTTTAGAATTAAGCTAAATGGGACTTAAACCCAAGTTACGGAACCCCAGGTTGGCAACTTCACTAAGTTTTTAGTTTTTTCATCTTTAATGCACCTTTCATCTCGACTCCTTCACCCTTGCCCATGCCTCCCGTTATTGTTCTTCGATGAATCCCTTCCCCTGCCAAGCTTTATGGTCTCTAGAGTAGTCAATGATGACATCGGCTTTCTGATTTCGACGACGACGTGGTGCGGCGAGAGCTAGAGCGTAGTGGGGTCTGTAAGCACTGAGTGACACCGGTGATAATGCTGATGGGAAAGGGGAAGATAGTGATGGTGGCCGAGGTGATGGAAGAGTTCAAGATGATCTACGAAGAGCCCGCAGGGAGGCACACATGTCTATCCTGCACGCCCACAAGCAACGCCCTCACCTCTG
Source organism: Amorphophallus titanum (assembly GCA_024336825.1). Lineage (NCBI taxonomy): Eukaryota > Viridiplantae > Streptophyta > Magnoliopsida > Alismatales > Araceae > Amorphophallus > Amorphophallus titanum. The sequence continues at coordinate 66,489,370 of JANBPO010009603.1, forward strand.
CGCCCTACTAACCCTACTTGCGATACTGCCTCCCATATCATTGGCGCTAACCCAGAAGCAAAAGAGGAGCACGCCAGCGACGCCCTAGCCTTCGTCTCGTCCCGTACGCCAATGACACCCTCGCCCCTACCCTCCGACAACGCCCTCGTGCCGACTCCTCTCTCTCTCTCTGAATTCGACCATCTCGTCGATAGCAGCCCATATCTCCGCATCTACCGCAGCCGATGAAGAGGGAAGCGCCACGGATAAGTTGCGCGGGCCTCCCGTCTCGACGTGCAATCCCCGGCCAGCCACGGCCAGAGGAGCTGCGGGAGCTGCGGCGGTGCTGCCCGACTCCACGATGGCAAGGGGTTGCTCCTCTTCGCTCTCCGTCGAGGGCTGGGCCGACCCACCCACCGGCGTCCCCTCTTCGCCACGGACCACGAGCTCGGCCAGCGTCTTCCCCAATAGCCGGCCTTCCTCAGGCGTCACGAGCGGCCGGGGAGGAGGAAGCGGAATCAGGAGCTTCAGTCCACTATCCGACCGAAGGAACGACACGATTTGTGCCACTTCCTCGGGCGAAAGTGACTTTGGCTCGCCTGACTCCCCTGGAGCCACCATCCCCCTCCGCTTGGCGACAGTTCTGTGGCCCCTCCCGGAGCGCACCTCAGGGAAACTCTCCTTCTCCTGGAACGTGAAATGGAAGCAAAGGTCAGTGTCGCAGTGCGCAAGGCGAGCTACCCGAGCATCGAAAGAAACAGAAAGGGTCCCAGAGGCCCGCTTTACCTCGACCAGGGGGACGATCCATTTGTCCGGTGCTATCTCCCCTTCCTCCAGGGCCTCCTCAGCAGCAGAAGTAGTCCCCGCGGGTGTCTCCTGCTACAGGACCTCGGCTAGGGCCGCCAGCTTCCCCAAGCCGACGCTACCGCTCCCAGGTTGCCCAACTGGTATGTCAGGAGGGGGTGCCCCTACAGCCTTTTGTCGAGCCACTTCTTGCATACAAATCGGAAGATGAGAAGCGGAGGGCCATGACTAATTACAGAAGGGGTGCCCCGCGTGAATGGGACCACACTTACGACATTTTCTTCAGGGCTCGCCTCACCGGAAGAGTAGTTGTAATCTACCTTCTCGCTCGAGGAAGAAGTAGCTGGGGTAGGTTCCTCTCTGGTCAAGGGAGAGGCGCTCGCTCTACTGTCCTCGGCTTCTTCCTCACAAGGGATAGGGGAGGGCGAGACTCCGGACCTCAACCTCCTCCTTGTGTATATCAGCTTCGTCTCGGGGACCGCCTGAGCTTCTATACGCAAAGGGAAGGGCGCGAGGGGAGCTGTCCAAAGAAGAGATATCCTGGTTTGACAAAGACTCACGGATCCTCAGCGCAAAGCAGGGTATGTCAGCTTGGGCGGGAAGAGGGAGTTACCTTGTCTGGTCATCGCCATCGGGAGCGAGTCGAGGGTCATCTCCTCCGTGAGAGGCATGGCCCTGGAAGCACCGCCTTCATCCATAGCCGGGGCAGATGTCGACCCAGGCTCCTCCACAGGGCCTAAGAGAAAAGAAAACCCACATGAAGAGCCTTATCTCACAAGGCGAGAAGACGCTAAGCAGGGTGGGAATCCTACCGGTGGGTCCGCTGGGCTCGGCCAGAGCGACAGCGAGGGCTACCCTAAGCTCCCTGACTTCGGCCTTCTTCTGCTCCATCTCCTGCGGACTGAGCGTCACAAGAGGGGCCTCCACCGAGAGCTTCTTCACTACAGCCGGAAGCAGAATAGAATCGGGTTACGGAAAGGCAAGAGGTTTCCCGGTGAGGGGGGATCAAATGCCGAAAGGCGTCAACAACAAAAGACCCTACCTGCAAGACTCCTCGGTTCAACTCAAGGTGAGGTGAATTCGGCAAAAGAAGGGATTGACAGAGGACTCCGGGTGAATGGACTGGGGTTGACGGTAGCCCGGGTCCCATCCAAGGCTCGTCCGCGATGGGGGCAGGTGAAGGTAGAGGCTCCTCCCTAACTGGCGAGCACAGAGGACACCTGGCATGAGTATCCCAAGCTGAAATGGAGACAAGCCCTCTTCATAGGGCAAAGGTGCCAAAATAAATCTTACTGGTCGGTTGGCTCGGCTCGGCCTGGCTCGCCTCAAACCCCTCGAAGGACGAGACCAGAGGCGGCACTGGGACGGCCCCTGAGGATTGGGCATCCTCCGTCTTTCGGTGCTTGGCTTCCCTTCGTCCGGCAGCCTTCACCTCACCTAACGCCTTCTTCACCGGCGATCGAGCTCGGGACATCTTCGCGGGGGGAGGTAGAGGGGTGGTGGTTGGAGCTGCTGGTGCCTCCCCAAAATATGTGGGCTTCTCTGCCTATCGGAGGACGTTGCGATACGTCGCCAGCAGATTACTGTACGGGTGGTCTGCAAAGAAAAGAAAACAAGAGAAGTTAGGAGTCAGTCGACACTTGGCACTCAACGACGACCAGCAGAGACGAAGAGGGAACTCAACACACGGGTGTGAGGATACATACCGTGCGGGCCGGTATAAAGATGAAGCGACACTGGCCAGTAGGTCAGGGAGGGCTCCTGGTCCCGACGAGTGGCCTCCCAGACCAGCCAGCAGACGTCCCCGACCTTCTGGCACTGGTCGGTGAGGGCAGCCAAATCTGCATGCTTCTTGGCACCCAGATGACACAGGAGGTTGAAGTAGTCCATCCCCCAGCCGTCGGATTTTTCACGTAATTTATGAATTTTTAAAAATTAAAAAAATTCTAATTTCTTTTTTTTATAAACCCACCCCCTTCTCTCTCCTCTCACTCGTGCTCTCACTCTCTCTCTCCTGTTCTCTCTCGTTCTCTCACCTCTGGCTGCAGACGGAGGGGTTCGTAGGTGACCTGACGACGCCGGGAAGCTGCTGAGACACGTGATGGAGCGAGTATCAGATCGATTTTGACGCGATCCCGAACGGTGGATTCAAAGCCGGTGGTTGAGCTCGAGTTGTGATTTTCAGTGCGATTTAGTCGCCTCGGCACTCGATTTCTTCGGTGGAGGTAGGGAGACAGATCGCCACTTCCTCCTGCACATTTTCCCTGCTTCTGTGCGTGGTTTGGTGCTTGAACGGGCTAGATCGGGCCAGTTTAGGCAAAATAGTTGTTTTTGATGTTTGTAGGGTTCGCTGAAAAATGGTGACGATTTGCAGTATAATTACTGTCAAAATGACCGTCAGAATGTTAGGATCCCGTACCCACCAGTTTCGTGTTGATCGGTTGTCATTCGGGGCTAGTAGGAGTCCAGGAACCTCGGTGACTCGTCTTGGGTCGATTAGCCGGAATTGCCCTGATCTCGCAATTTAATGTGTGCATGTGGACTTATTAGCTTCCATATGTTATTTTTTGTCATGTGACTTTGTTTCCCCTGCGCTTCGACGTGAATGGGACGTGGAACGGACCGATTCGGCTTTTCCACTGTTTTATTCGTCGGATTGGTGTGGCGGTCGTACCAGAGACCGTCACAGTCTCTGACGGCCCTACGATAGACCGCCACATGCCTTTGAGCGTGTGGGTCAGTTCGTGGCTGTGGAGTGTGACGGCTCACTACTGGAGCGTCACAGTCCTCTGGCGTCCCCTTTTTGGTGCGTCACAGCCTTGTCGTTCCTCGATGTCCATGTTAGTCGGTCACTCTGACGGCCTTGCCTTAGACCGTCAGGGTGCTGTAGCGCGCCTTCTATAGGCCGTCACAGCGTTTGACCAGGGTTTGACTTGTTAAGTCGGTTGGCTTTAACGGTCCTTCCCTTGTATGTCAGAGTCATGTAACTCGCCACTCTTAGGCCGTTACATGTTTGTCTGTCTTAGGTTCTATTGTAGGGCGGTGTCTATGATGGCTCACTCCCCGACCGTCACATCTGTGTGGCGCGTCCTTATTAGACCGCCACAGTCCTGTCTCCTCTAGAGTGTAATGGCTCATCCTTAGACCGTCACCTCCGTGTAGCGGTCTAAAGGTGGAGCGTTACAGCCCTAGAGTCCTACTTTTCGTTGTTTTGGTTTCTGATTGTCTTGGCTTGTCCTTGTGGTCTACCTGCTTTCCCGTTGATGTCTCTTGACATCCTATGAAGGTCAAGACTACATTATAAGGCAGCCAGGACTCTTCTTGCTTGCGGTAGGATTCTCTTTCCTACTGTTGAGTCGTCATTGTCCGGTTCCTGTCAACCCGGGGTCACCCAGTGGTTGGCAGGTAACCATGTGTGTGTCTCGACAGTTCTGTCCAATTCGAGACTTGGTTCTGGCTGCAGTGAGATATCATCTTACCTCGTTCTACGTGTCCAGATGTGCTGAGGGTCCTCGGTGTTCCCTCGGGTCTCCGCGTGTCATTTCCTTCGTCAGCGTCATTTTCTTTGGCTTAGGATTAGACCGATTGGCGGCTTGTTCCACTGTTAGTGACGATCTTGCCTCTGAGTCATCTGAATCAAGGATCATTACGTGAGTAGGTCTAGTTGTCTTGTCCTGAGTTGTCGGCAGTGGCTGTGCTGCCATTGGTGCTTCGAAGTATGTGTGACAGTGCTCTCTTGTCTGTCTATACTTCTGCACTCGTGTTTTGAGTCTCTGTATCTTATAAGCCTTCACTGGTCATAGCCTTACGTCACGTTACGGCGTGACGGCTCTTGTAGTGCGGCACTTTCCCGATTTACGGTTCTTAAGCTAGTTTCGTAGGCCCCCAGTTCAACCGTAGCATCCTTCAGAGGGGGAATACTAGTTAGAGACCTGGCTTAGGCAGTGGGCCAGTGTGTGCACATGTGGTCAGGGACTTTGGACTCACGTCGACAGGCGTGACCCTGACTAGTCACTCGCGATGGTACTTTAGTATTGGTTCTAATAGCATCTTTGTCTTGGCCTAGTCCTTGCGGTATGTTACATGGACAAGATGCTAGTAGGCGTAGCATAAGAAGTCAGTGGACGTAGCTGGCTATTCTTCTGGTGGTGAGGCACTCTAGTCACGTGGTACATGACTCTTTGCGGTTCTCTTCACGTTCCTCACACGTTGTGACCTTTCCGGGTTAGCCCTCTCTTGACTTTTCCCGAGGTTGGTGTCCTGTCGCATGCACGACGTTCTAATCATGCGTGGGACAGTGTGCATAACATTCTAGTCTTGGCAAGTATGTGTCTGTCTAGGTCTCTTCTAGACTTTTGGTCTAGTCTCGTAGGCCTTGTCTTTGGCCTCGTGGTTGTCGACAGATCGGTGACTCCTGATCTTGACCAACTAGGACCATACAGTCCCGCGCGGGCACGACAAAGTCTCGGTGACTCTACCAAGCACTTTAGGCCACAACCCTAGGAAAACACACTAGAATGGTCTAGAAGCCACATCTCACAGACGGGAGACAAAACCCAAAACACAAGAGAGTCACGCCTCAAGTGACAGGAGTACCCACAACTCCAACACCGGTCTCTCGGCATAAAATCCCACACATACGTGCCATGGTGACACAGCCAGAACCCAATGGTCAGCACGACTAAAACAGACAGATGCTCTCTGTCCAAAATAGGAGTACCTCCCCCTAGAAGAATGACCGAATGTGTCCACTGACGTCTTACACCGCGTCACAAGTGTCTAGTTACAACGCCCCAGGCGCGAGACTCAGACACACTCAAGTAACCACAAAGCATGTGACTAGCTGGGGTCATGCCCATGACGTGTGTCCAATTGCCCCCAACCACATGTGTGCACACAGACCATGCATCCTAGGTCTGGCCTCTTACTAGTATTCCCCCTAGTCGGACTCTAGCGACTGATGTGGGGCCCGACGAAAATCAGTCTAAAAACCGTCCTCAGGGTAACACCGTCCACCTACTCCCAGGTGGGACCAGCACATGCGTACTGGTAGGCTACGACTAGTGGAGGGCTGCTGAGAGAGTAGGCTCTCAAGCCACGGAAAATAATGTCTCGACCAAGCACAAGGGGTGCTCCTCGCACCAACACCATCGCACGGTGACCATGGTCGGAGAAGAAAATGGGACTGCGAACCACCCGGTGCAGTACAGAGCCTGACGGACCAACCCTGGTGCACCACAGGCTCTGGCAGACCAACACTGGTGCACCACAATCACCTGATAGACTAACTTAGGCGTGTCAGGCACTCGGTGTGAAAATTGATGTAACGCGCCTTCCCAGGTGCGTTACAACGCCTGACGGACCTAAACAGGTGCGTCAGAACCTGAAAGGAACAAACTGTAACACACACCACTAGGGTCGTCACAGTCCCTAATGGACCACCGCTGGTGCGTTAGGCCACAGAACGAAGCTACCTGTGACGCACTCCCCTCGGGGCGTCACAGTCCCTAACGGACCACCGCTGGTGCGTTAGGTGGAAAGGAGGCGTCAGCCCTGATGCTCCTACAGAAACGCAGTGCCTCGGTCAGGCGTAACACGAAAGCCCGGAACACGAGAAGTCACTCGGACTCTCAAACCCATGGGCATGCTAAACGAGGTAGCACGGTCCTCCCGACACCCTCAAAACACGTACACAGAACCCACGAGTGTCTAGGGCGTTCACGAGACTGCAAGTCGACCACTGGGTCACAACCGGGTCGACCAGGGATCCACACATCACGGAACGAGCATGCCGAACACGAAAACTCACCTCGACGCAACACAGTGCCTAGCGGTCTAACATTGGGCCGTCACAGTCTGTAACGGTCCAAACCTCGACCACCACAACAACTCTGATGGTCCAACACAGGGCTGTCAAAAGAACAGGGCAGCCTGGCTCTGATGCACCCAGCTTGGGGCGTCACAGCCCTAACGCACCTGTCTAGGGGCGTTAGAGAAACAGGCCACATCAATTGTGACGCACCTATCAAGGGGCATCACACAGCTCTAACGCGCCTTCCTCAGGGCATTAGACGATGGGCAGCGTCAACCCTGACGCTCGTAGTGAGGGGCGTCACTGTGCTGTAACACGCCTACCCTGGTGCGTTACAATGCACAAGCCACCAATGGTCAAAAACACGAGAACGGATGTAACGGTCGAACCCTAGGCCTCCACAGGACATGATGGTTTATCGTGAGGCTGTCACATGACTGGGGGACCTGTCGACACTATAAGGACCTGTAACGCACCCTTCCAGGGGCATTACAGACTATGGCAGTCACTGGAACAACCGCCACAGCATCCCGCGCACGAAAACGGTGAATCAACCCAAAAATTTCGTTCCACGCCCCGATCATCCACGGATGATGGGTAAAACAACGGGGAAGCTCCCCTATGGCCCCTAGCATGCATCTAGACCCTTGAATCGGCTCGAAACGCGGTAGAATGGTAGATCAACTCACAACCCCAAAATCATGATTTTTTCCCAATTTGTTCAAATAAATTCGCTCGGCTCACCACGGCCTACCAAAATCGCGAGAAAGGAAGTGCACAAGCTGGGGATCCATCTCCCTACCTCCACTGAAGAAACGGCGCGTCGTGGACGTCGATCCACGAAGAAAATGTCGTGAAACCCTCGCCGGCTCACGAACACTCCCCCGAGCTTCGCCACGCCTCCACCGCCTCGATCCTCACCCATCCTCACCCGCATCCTCGCCCGCGCCGCCTCCACCTCGCCCCTGCCTCGCTCCGTCAGCCGCTGGAGAAGAGAGGGGAGAAAGAAAGCGTGAGAGAAGAGAGAGGGAGAGAGGGTGAGAAATGAGAGATGGGGAGAGAGAAAAAAGGTTAGGGATTTATGTATAAGAAAATCTAAAAATTCATGAAATTTAAAAAAATACGAGACGAAAAGCATACCTCGAGCAGGTTTTGCGTTCGAAAACTTACTTCGTGTCATTTTTTGAAAAGCATACCTCGAGTAGATTTTGCTATCGAAAAATATTCTTCGTATCATTTTCAAAAGTGCATACCTCGTGCAATTTTCAAAAAGTACACCTCGTGCACCATTTTCCAAAAACTTAACTTGTGCTCTTTTCACTCTACCTCATGTTGCTTTCAGAGTCACTCTTCTCACTTCATACTTCGTGCAGCTTGCTAACTATAGTACCTCGTGCTGATTTTTCCATGATATGGTTCGTGCAGTTTTTCTCTTTGTCGTGTTGTTGTTTCAAGAAGTCTTCACAAAGTCCATACTTCACGTCGTCCTTTACCTCATGCACCTCTTTAGCCTACCCCGTGCTGTTTGCAAAGTACCATACTTCGAGCAGTTTTGAGGTTTCATATCTCGAGTAGTTTTTTAAACTCTCATACCTCGAGTAGGTTTCAAACATTTTACCTCGAGCAGTTCTTTTGAAAAGCTAACCCCGTGTCGTTTCTCCAACTTCATACCTCGTGCAGGTTTCAACTCTGTAAGCCGTGCTTGACCATGAGAAGCTCAAGTATGAACAGTGTTCATAACTCGTGCAATTTTTGTTAACGAGGTTTAGCCTAACTTAGCCATACCTCGTGCATGTTTCTGGGGTTAGCATTCCTCGTGAACAATTTCTATACTTTGGGACGTTCTGTCAAAATCTACCTCATGCATCCTTTGTCATACCTCGTGTCGCCTCTTCAAGTTTTACATCTCGTGCTGTACCTAGGAGATACCCTGTGTCCTTTCTTACCTCATGTTGTTTTCTTTCTGAAAATGATATCTCGTGTAGCTAGGACTATTATATCTCTTGCACAAAAACCTCTGTCACACTTCCTGCATGTTTGTCTATGCATTTGCTGAAAATGTCTTCGTGCAAGTTTTATTAAGTTTCTGAATAATGCCTCGTGCACATATTTTTTTGTATGAACTATTTCTGTCAGTCTAACTGTTCGACAGAATGCCAGGTGCCTTCTGTTCTGTCGAAGACAATTCCATCAATGATAGGTCACGTGATCCGAGGTTGCAGCTCTTTGACACGTGTATCAGAGGTACACGTGTTCTGGAAGGTGCCAAAGGGAAGATCACGCCATCCACACTCTTGATACTCTTCTGAAGAAACTATAAATACAATTGGTCGATGACCAAGACCAGCACGTGAAATTGAAGAAGAAAAAACTCCATCTGAGAAGAAGAGTAACCCAGTTCGAGAAAAGCAGAAGAGCGCCCAGAAGAAGAGAGAAAAGAGAAGGAGTGAGAGAGAGAGAGAAGAATTAGAGTGATCAGACTCGTGGATCAAATCCAGAGTCATTTGGTTTTCTGAAGTTTCATTTGTTGATCTGTCGGGGTTCAGATTCTCAGTCTCTGTTGAAACTCGTTTTTGTTTGTTCTGTTTCGATTTCATCTTCGGTCTCTTGTGTTGTTACCCTCTTTGTGTTGCAGAGGAAGATCCTCTGTGCTTGCCCTCTATGTGTTGCAGAGGAAGGGAGGAAGATCCTCCGATGTTTTTCTTCTGAGTCTGTCAGAAGGTTGAGGAGTTTGTTCCTCAGGGTCAAGCTGTAAGACCGCATTTGTTCGTAGACTGAGTCTGCTGGTTCTTGCTGGTGATTGCAAGGAAGCCTTACTCCATGGAGTAAGGGGTGGACGTAGATTACGGGTTTGCGATCGAACCACCTTAAAATCGATTGTCTCCTTTGTAGTTTGCTATTTATCTTCCGATCCCATTTTCCGTGCAGAACGTCTGCTTGATCAAGTGCCTCTTAGATCAACATTTTTGCAACTCCTTATATCCTAACTTCCAGTGATCTAAAGTTTTACACAAAAAATTTCAAGGGGTGATCTATTCAACCCCTCCCCTTCTAGCTCACCACACATACCGTATCTTTCAATACCGAGACAATCTTGAGAACTGCGCCTCGTATTCTGCCATTGAGATGGATCTTTGTTTGAGTGCGACAAATTCAGAGGCTTTCTTCTCCTGAACTTTATCGGAGAAGTACTTATTGTTGAAATGTTCCACAAATTACTCCCGCGTGACCTGAGCTTGGTCTAGGATAGCTTATATTGACTCCCACCAGCATCGGGCGTCTTTCTCTATCTGGAAGGTTGCCAGTAAGATCTTCTCTTGATTTGTACACTGCATCACTCTAAAAATACGTTCCGTTTCCCTAAGCCAGTGTTCGGCATCATTTGGGTTGGTCGATCCCATGAACTTAGGAGGATTCATGTTGCGGAAACTTTGATCGAGATTTTCGGCTCCACGTTGTACACCTCCCTGGGTGACTTGTTGTAGTGCTTTTGTGAGGCCCTGAATGGTCCTCTGCATATCGCGCCATTGAGCACGTTCTGCGGTCATTGTCCTACAATAATTAACAATTATTAGATCACGATTATTTTCTAAGGATTATATTAACTTAGCCCTTGGTTCTACCCACTCTCACAGGGTAAAAGGTTGCGACGTCAGGAGGGCTTCATCCGTGCAACAGCGACAGGGCAACAGTAACACAATAGGGATAACTGGGGGCAGAGAGACTGGTTTCGGCGAGGAGGGGGATCCGCTCCCTGACTAGATTACATGACTTGTATGCCATGAAAGGCATTTATATGGGGGCATGAGTCCGACTACAAGTGCTTGCAAGCCACGGGACAATTTCATCGTTTATGACAGTCCCTGGGTCATTGTGTGGGTAGTTCCGTATCCAAACATAGTGTCCTTCAGAGGACCGGTGACATAGCAGGCTGCCGCCCGAGGGGTGTCACAATGTATTCCCGATGTGAGACAATGACGAGACCAAGGAAGTAGGGGTGCTGTGGGCACCATTGTGCCGGAGCGGTCGAGCATCGCTATGATCGAGGTGACCGAACAGTGCAAGCACCACTTCTGAAGGGAGCGGCCGAGCGCTGTTGAGACGGAAGCGGTCGAGCGCTGTTGAGACTGGAGAGGTCAGACGGCGTGAGTGTCGCCCTGCCTGGAGTAACCAAGAATCGTTGAGCTTGGAGTCACCGGGTGTCGTGGGCACCGTTGCGACTAGAGCCATTGAGGCCGTAGGCCTTGCTTTGACTGGAGTGGTTTGGTGCCATTGGCACAGAGGTGACTGGAGTAGCTAGTCAGTCGGGCGCTGCGGGCCCCGACACGACAAGAGTAGCTGGCAGTAGAGTGCCAGGGGCACTGTTGTGACTGAGGTTGTTGAGTGGTCGGGCGCCGCGGGCCCCATTGTGACTGGAGTAGCTGGCAGTCGAGCACTAGGGGCACTGTTGTGACTGAGGTTGTTAAGTGGTTGGGTGCCGCGGGCCCCGTTGTGATAGGAGGAGCTGGCAGTCAGGTGTCGGGGGCACCGTTGTGACTGAGGTTGTTAAGTGGTTGGGTACCGTGGGCCCCGTTGTGACTAGAGGAGCTGGCAGTCGGGTGCCGAACACACCGTTGTGACTAAAGGAGCTGAGCAATCTGGTGCCGCGGGCACCGATGTGACTGGAGTAGCTGACAGTCGGGTGCCGGAGGCACCATTGTGACTGAAAGAGCTGAGCGATTGGGTGCCACGAGCCCCGATGCGACTGGAGTAGCTAGCACTCGGGTGCCAAGGGCACCGTTGTGACTGAAGGAGCTGAGTGATCAGGTGTCGCTGGCCCCGATGTGACTGGAGTAGCTGGCAGTCGAGTGCCGAGGGCACCATTGTGACTGAAGGAGATGAGCGATCGGGTGTCACGGGCTCCGATGTGACTGGAGGAGCTAGCAGTCGGGTGCCAGAGGCACTGTTGTGACTAGAGGAGCTGAGTGATCGGGTGTCACGGGCCCCGATGTGACTAAAGTAACTGGGAGTCGGGTGCCGGGGGCACCGTTGTGACTGGAGGAGCTGGTAGTCGGGTGCCGGAGGCACCGTTGTAAGTGAAGGAGCTGAGTGATTGGGTGCCACAGGCCCCGATGTGATTGGAGCAGCTGGCAGTTGGGTGCTGAGGGCACTGTTGTGACTAAAGGAGATGAGCCCCGCGAGACCTTGATGGTCGTGCTTGGGGCCCACCTAGGACTGGCAGTCAGGAGCCGGAGGCACCCTTGTGATTGAAGGAGATGGGGGCCGTGAGACCTTGATGGTCGTGCTTGGGGCCCATTGACAAAGGCAGGGGCCCGACACTTCATCTTGCACTGGGACTTGTGAAGTATGGGCATTATCCAGGTAACAACACTGAGGGCACACTTATCGAGGTGACACCAAGGTGGCGTATGATCATCGAGGTGGGGAGTCAGACAGTGCACTTTGATTGAGCCGCATCTGATGGTGCATGATCATTGAAACAGAGACTGGGCAGGGTGCTCGCATCAAGCAATGCCCGTGCCATGTGCGAATGTCGAGGCAGAGACCAGGTAGGGTGCCTCGATTGAGCAACATTTGATGGTGCACAATCATTGAGGCAGGGACTGGCAGGGGTGCTCTCATGAAGCAGCATCTGGGTCATGTATGAACATCGAGGCAAGGCTGAATAGGGTGCTCCCATCAAATGACATCCAGGGTCATGCACGACTATCAAGTCAGGGCCAGTCAGGGGGCTTTCGTCATGCAATATCTGGGGTCGTACATGACTATAGAGGTAGGGTCGGGTGGGGTGCTTTCATACAGCAGTGTCCGGGTCATATGCGATCGTCAAATGACACCCAGATAGGGCATGTTCATCAAAGTCGGGGCCGCACTTAAGGGGGTTTGTGTCTTGGCTAAAGGCCGGAGGGGGTGCAATCATGCGGCATGCCCTCGGCGTTAGCCTAGCAAACACAAAACCAGCCAACCAAGCCCTTCATGCACCGTTCGTCATCTGGGGGATGAGCTCCTCGCCTACTCTCCTGCTGCTTGCCCTTTGGCTTCCAAAGGGGAGGGTTTTATAGCGGAAGATGAAGGGTCAGAGGGGGTTTAGGCGGACCAAGTTGAGGGTAAAACTTGGTCTACGTAAACCCTTGAGAATATGTCTTTTTTTTGTTTACGGAGTGGATAGTGAATCGCACATCCCTGTCTGACACTATAGTGCGTGGGAGTCCGAACCTGGAGACATAGTGAGAAAAGAACAGACGAGAAACTCTAGAGGCATCAGAAGTCTTGGAGCATGGAATGAATAATGCCATCTTGAAAAACCTATCAACGACCACAAAGATGGAGTCATGCTTTCGGAGGGTACAGGGCAATCCCAACACAAAGTCCATACTAATGTCTTGCCATGGACTATCAGGGATGGGGAAGGGAGTATAGAGGCCGGTATTCTACTTCCTTTGTTTAGCCATAGCGCAAGTGAGGCACTGGGCCACGATACGAGCGACATCCCTCTTCAGAATAGGCCTATAAAATCTATGCTCAACTGCCTCTTTGTTCTTGTTCTGGCCGAAATGGCAAGCAAGACCTCTCGTGTGCGTCTCCCATGTGAGAAAGTGACGAATAGAAGTCCGTGGGATGCATAACTTGTCACCTCAGAATAGGTGACCCTCCTGAAGCACAAACTCGGTATAGTCACGCGTGGGACCTGCTTGAAGGGCAACATAGATCGGACCAAAATTTGGGCAATCAGCATAGGTACCCTGCAACCTCTCTAATCCTACCATCTCAACACTCATGGTGGTCAACATCATCATCTGCCGACTCAGCGCATCGGCTACCTTGTTCTCCACCCCCACTTTGTGCTTAAGCACAAAAGTATACTCTTGGAGATACTCCACCCAACGGCTATGGCGAGTATTCAGCTTCTTCTGGGTATGGAGGAATCGTAAAGTCTCATGATCAGAGAAGAGGACAAACTCTTGATGTAAAAGATAGTGCCTCCAATACCTCAATGCCTGGATGACTGTGTAAAATTCTTTATCATATGTGGAATAACGTAGTTTGGCATCATTCAGCTTCTCGCTAAAGAATGCAATGGGGTGGGACTCCTGACTCAATACTCCTCCAATACTGACTCCAGAAGCGTCACAGATGACCTCAAACACCTTAGTAAAATCAGGTAATGCAAGGACAGGTGCTTGGGTCATATGCTCCTTGATGTCCTAAAATGTAGTGGCTACAGCCTTAGTCCATACAAACCCCCCCTTCTTAATGCAATTTGTGATCGGGGCAGTGATAGAGCTGAAGCCATGAAAACTCCAGACATTGTAGAGTGTGCGGGGTTCGGGCCACTCCCTGATGGCCCTAATCTTCTCCAGATCAGCGGAGACTCCATCTCTAGACACAATAAACCCGAGGAAGGTAATCTGATCGGTCATGAAAGCACACTTCTTCGGGTTGGCGAATAAGCTCTCTCGTCTCAATACAACACATGCCTGTCGAAGGTGGTCTAAGTTGCCCTCCCTAGTGCGGCTGTAGATAAGAATGTCATCAAAGTAGATGACCAAGATGACCCTTATCATAGGGCGTAAAACCTTGGTCATCAATCGTGTGAAGGTGCTAGGGGCGTTAGATAGTCCAAAGGACATAACCAACCACTCATAGAGACCATCCTTGGTCTTGAATGTTATCTTCCATTCATTCCCAAGCCTGATCCGCACTTGATGATAGCCACTATGAAGGTCTATCTTTGAAAAGACAGTGGCTCTCGAGATCATGTCCAGCAAGTCATCCAGTCGGGAATGGAAAAATGATACTTTACCGTGATCTTGTTGATCGCATGGCTATGAACACACATCCTCCATGTGCCATCTTTCTTCAGGGCAAGCAAAGCGGGAACAGCACATGGACTCTTACTGTCCTTAAGAGATCCTCGACTCATCAACTCTTTGACCTGTCTCTGAAGTTTGGCATGATCCGTAGGGCTCATCTGGTAGTGGGGAAGGTTGGGCAAAGATGAGCCCGGGATGAGGTTGATCTCATGCTGGATGTCCCGCATAGGTGGAAGGCCTCCAAGGAGATCTTCCGGGAAGACATCTGAAAACTCCCGCAGGATCGCAGCTATTTCTGGGGGATGCTCATCCGCAGACCTAGGGGTGACATCTTCCACTCCTCAGACAACAACAGTAATGATAGGGCTACCCCCAGTCACCTCTTGCTCTATCTCTCTTGGACTAATCATCATCAACCTCCTGGGTGAGGGGTCCTCTTTGCTAGGAGCAGTCGAAGAGGTAGTGGCCCGTGCCGAGGATGAGGAGAGTGGGCCGGCCATCCCTTGGCTAGGAGAGGTCGCAGTGCTAGGGCCAGCTAGTCCTCGGATAGATGGGTCCTTCGGCTGGACAGGGTGGAGAGTAATCCTGTGGCCACCATGGTCGAAGGTGCATGTGTTCGATCGGCCATGAAGGGTGGCACCCCGATCAAAGAGCCAAGGCCTATCGAGGATGATTCTACCCACCTCCATAGGTAGCACATCACACCAGATCGCATCGTGGTATGCCTGGAAGTGTAGCAGTACCAAACACCGCAGTCTGACCGCGATGGAAGTGGAATCCACCTAAGACACTCTATATGGTGTGGGGTGATCCACGAGTGTCAAACCAAGGCATTTAATGGTGCCCGTGGAGATAGCATTAATGCAGCTCCCACTATCTATAATCACCTTACAGGCCTTCCCTTCTAGCCTACAAAATGTGTGGAAGATGGTGGTACGACGCCAATCGTCACTCACCTGAGGCTGGGTCAGGTTGCACCTGACTACACCCAAGTGCATGTCATCCTGATACTGGATACCTGGGACGTAAACTTGCTCTCCCTCCTTCAACTCATCAAAGAACTTCTCAACTAGATCTTGGTCGGGCTCATAGCTGATCGACAGTAACTCAAGCGTAGGGTCACGGGCAAACGTGCTTGCAATAATAAGCAATTCCTGAGTGGGGCACTTGCTCGCATAATGGCCAATTCTGCCACACCTATAACAACTGTCTCACGTCTCGGTGCCCTGGGATGTTCCACCGATCATCGGCCCCTTACCCTTGTCCTCACGATGGACCGGGGGTGTTGGAAGCAGGGGTCGAGTTGGCAAGATGGGATGATGCAGTCTAGGGGCAGGGACGAGTGTAGACTGGCGAGGGGGAGGATCCCTTGGAAGGAGGGTGCGAGGCCTAGGAGCAGTGGGGTCCTAGCGAGGGGGTTCCTGTAAACGAGCTATAGGCCAACGAGTGTAGGAACTCGACGTGGTCCGAGGATCAAACCTATGTGGATAGGCGGCCCCCTGGCGCTGGGTAGAAGCAAACTCTGCCTCAAATTGGTCCACCTCAAGAGGAACCTAATATGCATCTTCCAACATGGTCACATTGCGGTGGAAAAGTTCATACTGAAGGTGTGGCCGCATACCACGTTGGAAGCAGGAAACAGGCATGGAGCTTTCCTCTGAGATGCCACATCGCAGAAAATACTCATCAAATTTAGCGACATACTCAGAGACAGACCGATCTCCCTGGCTAAGACTTTTCCACCTATCAATGAGCCACTGTCGGTATGTGACAGGAAGGTACTTTTGTCGGAGTTTGACCTTCATCTCATCCCATGTCTCAACCTGGGGCTCTTGTCACCAGAATAGCAGGCTCTCCACATTCTTACAATAAGTTTGTGCCTGCACTAACAGGTTTATTTTCACGAATCAGACTCTTCGGTGGTCCATCATCTCAAACCACTCGAAGTACTGGTCCATCCCGGCCTCCCAATCTAGATAGACTTTCGGTTCGAAAGTCATGGATCCATCAAACGTGGGAGGGTCCGCGCGAACGGTCGCGAGGATCCACTCGTCCTCATCGTCCCTATGTGGTCGGTGACCACGCCAGTGTCTGCCATTTCCCTCATAATCATTGTCAGACTCGTAGTCCTTAAAATCGAGGGCACGTGGCCATCGCTTCTCAGCCGTAGGTGGGGTGGGCTGGACAACAGGCGCCTGAGGGGCCTGAACAACTCCGGGTTGGTCCCAGGGGGGTTCACTCCACTCTCTCTAACCTTCCAACCAGACCTTGGATATATCAGTTGGAAGCCTCAATGCTGTCCTCCATGGCCTTGAATCGGCTCTCCAAGCGGTCTGTATGCTCCCTTAGAGTTGGATCGGACCTATCCATGCGGTCCATTAGTTGAGCCATCATATCCTCCAGAGTTCGACGTCCCTGGGTGGCACCTCGGGGTTCACCCACAGTGTCAGGGCGATGGTACTAAGTACCTCCATGAGTGGGCATACAAGGGGACCTAAAGGGAGCTAAGGGGTGACTCACTAGACTTACCTAGATGGACCAATGCAAAATGAGGAACCTGGACTCAAACCAGTATCCAGTACTTGGCAGACATATCGGTCCGAAGACCCATCTCACGCAAGGAGACTACCTTCCAAATAGGCTTAACCTATTTTTCCAGTAATGAATTTTGATATACCGGATAGAAGAATGAAATGCAACACCTTAGATCGACTACCCTAGACTCAAACCACGCTTTGATACCAATTTGATGCGGGACGACATGAGACTTGACACAAACTCATTGTGAACCTTGGACTCTATGAGATGACATGACTAAAATGACGACGTGACCAGCGACAACATGAATAACTCGGCACCTAACGGGGTTCCTAAAGAGGTGATCGTGTCCCAAACAAGAAGTAGTCACTCACAATCATCCCCAGTGAGGGAAACGCATCGATCTGCACAGTTGAGAAATCGGCACTGAGTCTCGGGTGCTCAGCTCACTCTCATGCTCGGATCGAGTCACGAGACGGGTCACGCTCCCTTTCTCACAGCGGTGATTAAAATTGAACTAGCTAGGAATCAAAATAACTCACATGTAGTAGCTTAAGAACCTATACGGAACAAGTAAGTAAGACAAATAGGGGGGCGAGTGTACCTCTACACTCGGGGCATGTGGAAGAGGTCCCAGCCAAGATCCGTAACTCTTGGTATAGTGGTAAAATTTAATTACAATAATGATTTTATGGCCCACTCCACGCAGGGAGGTAACCGGCTACACAACAATGCCGGGAGCACCGATCTTGGGTTGACGGGCAGTAAGGCAGTGGGGTTCCGGAGCGGTTGCGGGCTACGACTCTGGATCTAAAATTTGCTGGCCGGTAGGACAGTGAACAATGGCGTCCAAAGGGACGTCGATATCCTGAGACCTTCTGAAGGTGGCGACTCACTGGGACGATGGAAGAGGGTCCCTGGTCGACCCCCAGGAGGGGCGATCGTTGGATCTGCATTGGCGTATTTCTTGAGGATTTCATTGGTGACCTCCTCCTGCTAGCCTATCTCGAGACAGAGCTATGCGCTCTGGCAAAAATGGGCACCATGCCCAAATCCGGTGTTAGATTGGGACCAAAATTAGTGCCGTTACGAAGAGCACTCAGAGATTCGACATATGTCATTTTTGGATCCATCCAATGGTCTGGATTGAAATGAAGAATTTTACAACTCTGTAGTTGTTTCTTGCTCGGGTTACAGAATAGGTTAAGCGTGCTTAATGGGGAGTAGTACCGGGATGGGTGACCTGCCTGGGAAGTCCTCCATTCTGGAGCCGATCACTCTCAGAAAGGGATAAAACCGTGAGGCCGGTAGGCCAAAGCGGACAATACCTTGATGGTATAGAGTACGAGGCGTGATAAGAGAGTTGTTAGCTCGACTAGCGATTGTAAGTGCTATTTTCTCAGATTGCTTCTTGAGCCGCCGTTTGAGGTTCTTCCTCCTATTCCTCTCCTTTTTCTTGGCAATGGCCGCCTCTAGAGAAGTAGGAGGGAGAGGTTCCAAAGTTGGAGTTAACTAATCCCCATGAGGATATCTCCAAGTTGGTCTCTTGCCAGAGGGAGGTCGAGGGCTTTTCTTTGCTCAAATTTCTATCCAGGCACCTTCTGCTTGTTATATTTGGAAGGTGGCATTGATTGCATGTTCGATGATCTCAGATAGTAGCTCCTGGTATGCTGGGATGCTGGGGCTGGTGTCTGAAGATGTATGTGCGATTTGATGCCTTACCTACGGGGGTAAAGTTCTTTGTTGGGATATGAACTAGGGGACTCCCTTAGAGTATTGCTCCTTAGCCTTGCCTTTGATATCTGGCTTGGAGCGACATCCGGTGACAACTGGAGGTGTAGCTAGGTATCGTCACTCCTGGTGGTTACTCTGACCTTGCGTATTAATCGAGCATGGTTGTGAAGGGCCCACCTAACTTGCCAGAGTCGCTAGAGACTCTAAAGATGTCTTCTTCAAGATCCGAGTTGAGCTGCAGGGTATATGGAGGGAACCTGAAGGCGTGTGGGATGGAGAGACATAGCCTGGTTGTGCCAAGGCTTCGTCCTATTTTTGTTTCCCCTTCCTATCTTCTGGCATAGTTGGTGGAGTCGGGGCAGGAGAGTAGTGAGGGAAAGTTGGGATGCCCATCGTCACCTCACTTACCAGAACATCCTCTCGACCATGAAGGACTTAGAGTAGTCTGGTAGTGTCCTCCTTGGAGAAGGGAAGAGACTCCAATTTTTTCCAAGGCCGCCAATGCGAGGCTGAAGTAGCAGGAGCTGACTAGATGGTACTCGGTATTTGGGCATCTGGAGAAGTTGAGGTGGTAGGAGGATGGACAACATTGATCGAGAGTTGGTCTCCTAGCTGGTGTCCTGCCTCCTATGCCTTCGCAGTCGCTCGAGAGCTTCCCAATTGTTAGTTTGAAACTCGAGCCACTCTGGGATATGCTGATAAGGCAACCTGTGCCCATTTGCTTAAAGAGGATCTAGTTGATCTGGTGCATTTCTGACAATGCTCAAGGTTTCTTCAACGGCTTCCCAAAGCCTTAGAATCACCATGGAGTTCCCCTTCGCATTAATCTGCTCCCATCGGATCTATTCCTGGATTAAGTGTTGGACTTCATCGTAGGACTCGATCGCGTCACAGATTCTGGCATGGAAAGGGCAATATTGGGGGTGACTAAAGTCCCATTGAGTATAGTCTGTTGGTGGCTCACGTGCCATGATTTGCCCTCTCTAAACGAGGACATCAAAGAGCCACCTACTCCTTTCTCTTGGCAAGGAGAGAGGCGTGCGGTCATGCTAGGGTCTCCACCCTAGGTACCATAGTGAACGTGATGCGGGACGGACACGTGAACCTGGGACTCTAGCTCATAACTTGTCCCTAGCGAGGGAAACGTGGGATCGTGCGCGGTTGAGAAATCGACAATGAGTTAAGGGTACTCGACTCTTCCGCGTGTACTCGGATTGAGTCACGGGATGGGTCACACTCACTCTCTCGCAGCGGTGATTGAAATAATATAGCAAGCTACATTCCTATCACTCTATCAGCAACATTCAAAACTATACGAGATAAGCAAATGCGATAAAGAGGGAGGCGAGTTTACCTCCACGCACCGGGCGTAGGGAAGACGATCCCTGCCGAACTCGTACTCCCGGTACATCAAATAATAATTATTACAGAAGTGTTGGTTTCTGCCCACTCCACGCAGGGAGGTAACGGGCTACACACAAAATCTGGGAGTGACGCGATCGGGTTGACAGGTAGCACTCGGGGCCGCTTTGACAAGGTTGGCACGCACACTCGTGGGGCCCACGTCCTGGCTGGCGGTCTGGGGAAGCCAGAAGGTTGCTGCAGCATCGGGGCTTCCTGCTAGGGCGGTCCCAGGGGCGGTGGCGGGCTGCTCGGCTCCACGGGAGGCACGACGGTCGCTCTGGTGATGGTCACCGGGTGTCGTCCATGAACCAGAGCTGCTGTTTAGCAGCGTGCGACCCAGCGAAAAACATTACTGCGACCAATGCCGATGTCGGATCGACGCGAGACTGGCGGTGTTGGAAATCCCTTTCAAAATACTTAATCCCTAGGTGGGAGAAGTAATTTTGAATCTTCAGTGCTGGCTGTGATAGATTTTATAAACTGCTGATCCACTGGATGGGGACTGACAGGGTAGATAGTGGGATTTCCTAAGAATAGGGGTTGACTCCTGCACATCACCGAAGCCGTCATCACTATTGCCCAGGGTGAGTGTCGGGTGAGTCGGCCGCCGACATCGGCCCGTTCGGTGTGCGACTTGTGCTTGCTTGTGCAGATCCAAGGTTGTTTCACATCACTAGGTCTCACTCAACTTTTGCTTCCCCTTTCTATCCTCGGGTGTCAAAGACAGAGGTAGAATAGGGGGGAGATGAAATGGGCTGGAAGAGTCTATCCTAGTCTCGCCTACGAGGACGTCTTCTCGACCGAGAAGGACTCGAAGGAGTCTTGCAGTGTCTTCCTTGGAAAAGGGCCGAGACTCTAGCTCTTGCTAGGGTCACCATTATGCGGCTGGAGTGGCAGGGGCTAGTTGACCACCCTGTGGTGTTGGAGCTTCGGGAGCGGCCGAGGGAGCGGGAGAGTGGATGACGTTGGCCGAGAAGGTACTCGGTCCCGCCTCTCGGCTGGCATCTTACTCCCTGTATCTCCGCAGTCGTTCGAGAGTCTCCCAATTATCGGTTCAGAACTCGAGCCATTCTGGAGTATGCTGGTAGGGCGACCCGTGCCCATTTTCCTGGGGAGGATCGGGCCGCTCTGGTGCATTTCTAGCGACAACCTGGGTTTCTTCGACAGCTTGTTGCAGTCGAACAAGTGCCATGGAATTTCCTTCGGCATCGACTTGCTCCCACCGGATCTGTTCCTCAATAAGGTATTGGACTTCCTCACAGGACTCGATCACGTGGTAGATTCACACATGAAAGGGACAATACTGGGGGTGATTAAAGACCCACTGAGTGTAGCCTACTAGTGGATCACGGGGTAAGATTTGCACTCGCTCGATAAGGATGTCGAAAAATCATCGGGTTCTTTCCCTGGGGAAGGAGAGGGGTCTGCGATCATGCCAGGGCCTCCACCCTGGGTACCAGATCGAATGCTCTCTTTGGTTGGTGCTGGGCTCTTCCGATTCATCATCAGAGAGAGAGAATGTCACCATCATGTGGATCACATTGGCTGGATGGTGAACCATATGTGCTGCCTTGGCTGGTCTGGACCACGTATGTGGCTGTGGAGGATCGACGAGACCACTTTTCATTTGAATCAGGCCGTCTCAGATCAGCTTCTATGCTTGGGTCTTGAAGACATAGCAATCTTCAAGAGAATGACCCAGCATACGGTGGTATAGGCAGTAGTTGGGATCGTTAGTTTTCTGGGCTCCGTCCGGCTTGTGGACTTCAGGCAGTTCGACGATCCTCTGTGCCATTCAGAGGTCCAAAAGTATCTTTGTATGTTCCTTCTTGAAGGAGAAGGGCGTCTTCATACGCTCTGAGAAGCAGGGAGCAGCTGGCTTATCAGCTTGCCTTTTATTGGAATCGCTCATTCCGGCTCCCTTGCTGGCTTTAGTAGCGGGGGTGAATTCGATGATGTTCACCTCCTTACTGGGCTGGCATTCCCGCATCTGCTTACCCATTGCTGCAGCGTAGCTCGGGTTGTCAGTGAAGAACTTTTCTATCTCGGTGACTGCCGAGTTGAGATGGTCGAAGCCCTTGACGTTGGTGCCGAGAAGCTTTTCGCTGACCTCGACCGCCAAGTCTCGACGACAGATAGTGATGGCATCCTCTTGGACTGGTGGGTTGACACACCTCATACTGAGGTCTTGCCATTTCTTGATGAAGTCGAGGGCACTCTCGCCCTTCTTCTATCAGAGGGAGCAAAGCTCAGCTAAGGAGACTTTTCGCTCGGCCGTTTGGAAATGGTCGAGGAACTTCTTCTGGAGATCCGCCCAGTCAATGACGGATTTTGCCTTGAGGCAAGAATACCACTGGAAGACCGTTCCCGTAAGTAAGATGGCAAAGTAGCGAAGGAGATAAGACTCATCCGATGCGAGCTCGCCCATGGCCCAAATGTAGTGGGCCAGATGCTCTTATGGAGACCCATGCCCGTCGAATTTTTGTAGCTTCGGCGGGTTGGCGTACTCCGGGGGAAGCTTCTTGAGCTGATGGAGTAGTGGGTAGGGGACACTGTAGAGATCTACGGTCGCGACCCCTTCTCCAAACTGGGCGTGGGTTGGTCTCAACGATCCGCTCGATCATCTGGCGCTGTGCCATGAGGTTCTCTAGCATCGGCGTGTTGGATGGCCGTGGTTGAGCCTTAGCCAAGGGTGTGCTGAACCCAATAATTATCGGGGTTTGGGTAGCTACCATTGAGGCGTTAGCACCATTTTGCCCATCTGGTGGGGCTAGAGCTTCCATTGAGGGCCTAGTGGGCAGCTGAGGATGAAGGTCATGTTCCTGAAGCAAGTCTTACAGGAGGGCCTTCAAGTGCTGGTTCTCCTTCATGAGGGTCTCAAGGGTGACCTCTAGGACTTCAGTGGCAGGATGATCATTGTTGATCAGCTCCGCATTGACAAGGGCAGCACGCTCCTCAGCGGGAGTGATGTGGCACAGCCCTATGAGTGTATGTGATGCAATGACAACCCTTGGACCTAGGTAAGCAAGCATATAACGAAGTTAACGGACTCACGCGGACGGTGGGCTCTCTCGGCGCACACGATCCCCCGAAGGTGACCGCCTCAGCTCCTGCCTCAAGCCCTAGATGAACTGCTCGGTCTTCACCCTCTCATGCTCCATGATGTGGGGTGCATAATGACCCAGCACAACAAATCGGGCCCTGTACTGCAACACGGACATGTCGCCCTGTTCCAGCTCCAGAAACTGACGCATCCTCGGTGTAGCAACATACTCTGGGTAGTAAGCACGCTTGAAAGTACTAACAAAGTCACTCCGCAAGATCTGCTCAAGGGGGTGAGACTGAAAAGACGTCTTCCACTCGGAAGCCCACCACTCTCGAGTCATGTCCTGCAACTAGTTGCAAGCCAACATCACCCTGTCCTCCGCAGTACAGCGCATGGAACTAAACACCCGCTCCATCTCGTCGAGCCATCGTTGAGCCAAATCATGGTCTAGTTGGCCGTCATAGTAAGATGGATAGAACTGCATGAAACCCCTCACTGCTCGACTTGGCCCTCCCCTGGTCGACGAGCCCTCACCAGCCTCTTCGCCGATCTACTGCGACATAAGCTGGTACATGCCACGGAAGAAATCCTCAGCCCCCGGAATCCTCGTAGTATCCACTACCTTGGTGGCCGCTGGTGGCACTCTGCTCTGCTCCGCCTGCTCCTACTGAACCTCCTGATGGCTCTCTTGAACCTCTGTCGACTGTCCCTGCTGAGAGCGAGTCCTCTGCCTCGGTGCCATGCTCGCTCCTGAAGCAAAAGACAAAAAACACAAAAATGGAAAGGTCAACAAAAACACACGGTGCCCGATGCCAACGTCAACTATACATCATTATTGTGGACTAGTGGACCACTACAATTACTCATGATTCTCGTATAATCCCACAACCTGGCTCTGATACCAGCTATAATGACCCGAGAATCTGATTACTGGGAAGGCTCGATAACCCGAGACTCGAATCGCCACCCATGAGCTCGAAGACTCGGAAGGGTTAAAAGGATGGTGTGGAGACTACACAAGTATCACAAATAATTACAAAAATTAAAGTAGTTTATATAATTAAGTAAGAAAGTAAATTAACTTTTTACATGATACATGGTCCATAAAATAAACAACAGTAGTTCACAACTAGTACAGAGACAAGAAAGAAAAGTACAGCTATACGGGGCATACCTCGGTTCTAACCTTTAGCACTAACACTGGGCACCTGAACCATGTTGAGCCTCAGATGTGCTCCCTTGAAGCTGCGCCTCACTTGAAACATGGTAAAAACACATAAGGAATGAGTCTCGGAACAAGACTCTGTAGGGATCACCCGAACCCTACCTCGTAAAATAAAGAACTGCTACACTAGCACCTAAGCGAGTACCTCAGAAGTAAATGCCCTGCACTACAACACCAGTCTCATAGCGTGAAAACCTAAACACACATGCCACGATGAAACAACCGGAACTCACTAGTCAACCCAACCAAAACTTGAAGGTCGAAGCGACTGAGACTGACAGTCTATTACTCCCTAACTCGACGGGAGTACCTCCCACTAGAAGCACAGTCAGTAGCGTCCCTTGACATCTTACACCGCACTGCAGGTGTCTGCCTGACTCACTAGCGCCTAGCAGAGGCTAGGACATGGCACAAGTAACCACAAAGGGAGTGACTAGCTGGGGTCGCACCTATCGACGCGTGCCCAACTACCCCCAACCACGTGTGCATACACAGGCCGTACGCACTAGGTCTGGCCTCTAACTGGTTTTCCCCTCAGCCGGATTCTGGCTGCTACACGTGGGGCCCGACGAAAACCAGTCTAAAAACTGTCCTCAGGGTAGCCCCTCCACCACTCCCTGGTGGGCCAGTACACACGTACCGAAGGCTATGACTAGTGGAGGGTCACTGAAGGAGTAGACTCTCAAGCCATGGAAAACAATGTCACAGCCGAACCAGTACGGGGACCGTCCCTCGTACCCACACCGTCGCACGGTGACTCCGGTCAGCGAAGAAATAGGACTGCAACCCACTCGGGCTAGTCCAAAGCCTGACGGACCAACCCTGGTGCGTCACAGACTGTGACGAACCAGCCTTGGTGCGCCACAGTAACCTGATGGACCAACTCAGGCGTGTCAGGCACTCAGTGTGAAATGAACTGTAACATGCCTACGCTGGTGTGTCACCGCACCTGACGGACCTAAACAGGTGCGTCAGAGCACAAGATGAAGCAAGCCGTAACGCACTCCTCCAGGGGCGTTACGGTTCCTAATGGACCAACCCTGGCACGTTAGGTCACGGGACCAAGCTGACTGTAACGCATACCTCTAGGGGCGTTATGGTCCCTAACGAACCAGCTCAGGTGCGTTAGGTGGAAGGGTGCATCAACCCTGACGTGCCTTCCTAGGGGCGTCACACACCCTGATGCCCCACTCTGGGTGCATCAGGCGTCTATGACCCCCAACGGTCAGAAACCAATGGTTGAATCGTCACTCTGATGGTCGACTCTAGGGGCGTCACACCCCTGTGGCGGTCTATCATGGGACCGTCAGGCCCACAGACGCCAAGCCAAATCTCAATGGAGCGTAGAACAAGTATATATATATATATATATATGCGTATATATGTATGTATAAAATAACCCATACACATACATAAATGATGCACGTCGATGAACGCATGCAGGGGGGCATTCCGTCCACACATTCTTATGTACCGACAGGCTCCTGTGTGCGTGCACGGAAGCACGGACAACAAGCACAGGTCAAGATCGTCGTCCTCTTCAGACGTCAAGGTCTCGAGTATAACCCTGAAGAGCAAATACACCCACGAGCATCGCTCGTCTCACCCTTCGCCCGTGTTACCCGTGGATGGGGGGCATTTGTGGATGTGTAAAATTGCACGCACCATATGTCCTGCCCGGCTTCAGAATAACAACAACATCAAGTAAAGGAACCCTAGAGAAGATGGGTCACCTAGACTCTCCGAATATACACATACTGCCGTGAAGCCGTCTTCGGAAGCACGACAGTGAAGAAGAATCAACCCCCGGGAAGCTCGCAACCCATGGGCCTCGAAGAAAATCAAGTGGACCGCAACCCATGCTTGCAACGGGCTCAAGCCTGCCCTGGCCGACACACCCCTAAGTGCTTTCAACGGCACACTCTGCTACCCCCCTGGTTGGCACACCATCTTGGTGCCTTACCCAGCACACCCTTTGAAGCCCCCAGCGGCACACTCCCCCTTTGGGTGCCTTCAGCGGCACACCCGCTGGTGCCCTTCAGCGACACACCCTCTTGAAGCCCTTGTCTGGTACACCCCCGGTGTGTTTCATCCGGCACACACCCTGCAGGGGCTCTCAGCGGCACACCATGAAGGCCCCTCTGGCTCCAACACCTCTTCAAGGCCCTCCAGCGACACAGCCTTTCAGCCCTTCAGTGGCACGCTTTTGCAAGCTTTTAGCGGCACGCTCGTAGGCCCCTCCAGCGGCACTCTTTCGCCTAAGCCTTTCAACGACACAACTTTTCGGCCATCCAGCAGCACACTTTCGAGTCATTCTTCACTCGGTGCAACCGGCAGAACGGGTGTAACACCATGCCCTACGACTTTTGGCGCGCAACAAGGACACCTCAGGGCTAGCTGAGGTGTTGCCTTGGGGTGAAGGCACGTAGGCTATGCCCCTGCCAATGAGGACGGGAGAGTCAAATCCCGTTTAATGCTCCTCGCCATCGGACGCTTCCCGCCTTCGAACAACCCCACCGTGGGAGATATAAAAGGCCCCCCTCCGCTCCATGAGAGGGGACACACAGAGACACAGAAGGAGACCACTAGAGAGGGAGGCATCCACTGAGATCCACCAAGCGCAGAGAGAAGAGGGAAGAAGAAGAAGAAGAAGGCTCCGGTGTTGAAGGGTCCTCCTGCGGCCACCAAGCGAGAGAGAGTGAGAGGAGGAGCAAGAGAGAGAGAGAGAGAGAGAGAGAGAGAGAGCTTTCAGATGTAACAGAGGGAGTGGAAGAGCAGGGGGCCATAGCCCCTGCTCGACCCTAACTCTCCTCCTACGTCTTCTTTCTCCACCACCTTTATGTCCTTCTTCTTCTTCCCTCTTTCTACAATATAGTTTGAATGTACTCCATAGCATTTATGGCCGGCCATGGTCATCTCCTTTTACGAATGAAAATCACTCTTCTTGGGTCTCTTGTCGCTTCCGTTGGTTTATGCCGTTATGTGGTGTGTTGTTCATTTTCTCCCCCTCTCCGGTGCTTTGGATTCGCCACGCTCTACTGTTCCCCTGATGATCCCTGACCTTACACTTGGTCTTTGGCCCAAGGGGAGCTTACTCTTCCCTCTCCTTGAGTCCTACGAGCCCAATGCCTTTCCTTCGATGCCTCTGCTACCCTCTCTCCCCTACCTAACTGAAGTTTCCCTTGGATTGCCCAAGCTAAGGCCCCTGGTCCATTCCTTCCCTTCATCTCTATCCTCATGAGCTAACCTCAGGGCGATACACCCCTGGCTACCCCAGCCCGATGCTCCAGACCCTCCTCTTGCCCGACACAATCTTAGCCTTCGTCTGCCCGGCACAGACCCTCTAACCCTTTCACCGGTACAACCTCCACCCTTAGCCCGGTGCAGCTGTCTTGACCTCCCCCTGGCCGATACAGCCCAAGCCTATTCTTAGCCGGCACGCTTCGGTCGGTCCCTTCCCCGGCACACACCCAGCCCGGCACACCCCCCAGTGGTACACTCCCTGAACCCTTCTATCCGACACGCCAGTCACCCCTTCCTACCCAGTGCACCTCAACCAGTCTCAGAAGTGTCCCTCACCCGTTGGTTTCTCCTGGGTTTTTCGAAGTTTTATCAAAGGTGCTGCTGCCCCTGGCACACACCTCAGATTGTCGGGTTCTGTCACTCCATGTGAGAGTGTTCCCCTTTACTCCCCTTATCATCCCGGTCTAGAGGAGATGTTGTCGAATTTTCATCAGAAATAATAACATGTTAAAAGACAAAAGGAAACAACAAACAAATGGAATAAGTAACGGCGAAGTGCTTCAACCAAGACAAGAGA
The DNA here is from genome assembly GCA_024336825.1 of Amorphophallus titanum. Lineage (NCBI taxonomy): Eukaryota > Viridiplantae > Streptophyta > Magnoliopsida > Alismatales > Araceae > Amorphophallus > Amorphophallus titanum. The sequence goes on from JANBPO010009603.1 coordinate 66,517,546, forward strand.
ACTGTGGAACAATACAAAGAGAACTAGACCGGACATCAATCACGATTGGTGGATGGGTCGAGGTGGCTTTTGGGGTACGATCCGTTGGGAGCGGGGGTGCTGGTTGCGGGAGTTTCGGCGGGCGCGGGTGGGGGGCGTGCCCTTCATGGGGGCAAGTGGTCGGTCAGAGGCGGGGACCAATTGGGATTGTGAAGGGAGGGTTGTGGTGAGGGTTAGGTGACAGGGTGTAGAGGTGATGATCGGGGTAGGGCTGGTAGGGAGCCGTGGTGATTGAGACGTTAGGGTGGTCTTAGGTTGGGCAGGTGGGATCAGAGGAGTTTTGGAGCTCCTTGAGCTATGGTGATCCGGGTAGGAGGGGGAGGGTCGGGGCATAAATCTTCCTAAGCTCGGCCTTCATATCCTCCCAAGTGTCGATAGGCTCTTGCGTCCTAACCCACAATGTGTCACCATTCTTCCTTGCCGCGGGGACCGAGGGTCTCCTTGGCGACACACACCTTCCTATCCTCAGACACGTGGTAATGGTGGAAATATTTGTCCTTGGATGTCTTCCATTCTCTATATGTGTGAGGATTGTGAGATCCATGGAAACGGGGTAACTCTGGTCCAACAAAGAGGTAGTCATTTGGGTGCCGGGTGAGGTACATGGTTTTGGAGAGGGGGGGATGACACAGGTTGATGGATGCGAATGCCCTAGGACTTGACTTGTGAGAAGAAGTCAAAAACTTGCTCGGATACCAATTTGATGTGAAATGACCTGGTGGAATGCAGCCCCTAGGCCAATGCACCTCAAACCTAAGTTTAAAAGCACAAGCACATGATAATGAACTCGATGTTGGCAGACCGATCTTGCAGTGCACCCCTTTCCATTGGTGACTAGGTGATGGTAGGGTGGGTCCGAGGACCTGAACCCTGTGGGTAAGGGTAATGGTCTAGCCTAAAATGTCTCTCCCTAGGATGGGGGACCCACGATGGTGGGCGAACTTTGTGCCTTGAGGGCACGGGGCTCGCTCCTCACTCAATCCACGATGGCCACTCATGATCGGGGAACCACGAGGTCGGGCACTCTCTATCTCACTAGATGAGCTCAGATATGATACTAAATGAACAGGTAAAACTCGGGAGGGCTCAGCAAATACCTGATCGGCGTGAAGACACCGATCTCGAGCCGGAGACGAGGGCGAGCGGGGAAGCGTGGGCTCGCAACCCGCATGCTGTGCCAATGCCGCTTGACCTGTGATGATGAATTACAAAATTAGTCCTCATGCAGGAGGGTGGATCACAGGGCAGGGATAAACCAATTACAATCCAACACTACCTCTGCGTAGGGAGGGGCACTAAGCCGGCCAGGCGGGGTGGGGATTCGGTGGCCAGGGAGGTGGCCGGATTACCGACATACACAGTCACTGGTGCAGTTGGTCTGCTTTGGTACCAGAACTGGTCAGGGACGATGCTCCCTGTCTAGATGTCCGATGAAGGCAAGGCCGGAGCCGCTGGAACGCTGCTCGACTTGTGGAACAACAGGAAGGGGAAACGCCTTGATCGGAATGCGGACGAGATGGGGACGTCAATTCCCGAGGGACTGCGCAGGCTGTACTTTCTACAGACCAGAGGGATCTTGATCAGGACAGTGCTCTTGGCTGGGACATTAGATCGATCCGGGACACAATTTGCTGGAAAAAGGGTCGACTCTAGTTGTCCTCCACCAAAAATCTCTACGAAACTCGATCCAAAGGCTCAGTGGCAGCTCCTAAACGTTGGCGGGGTCGAACTGAGTGTAGGAATAGGAAACTAGAATCGACTCACTAGGACTGTATTTTGCTGGTCCGATGCTGGATCAGGTCAGGACTAGACTCGTCGCAAAGGGAGATGCCCCGGGAATGATCCAGAGTCGTAATGGACACGATTTGAGGTGACGAGCACCAGTACCATCTATTCTTGCAAGGTTGCGTAGTCTGAATTGTAGGCAGGACAGGGGAGCCTTGTCGAGGTTTGTCTCTTAGCCTCATCGCCGGATGGAGTCGAAACCACTACCATTGTGAATAGGAGAGCCAGACGTCAAACTTCATCAAAGGGGCAGAGTTGGAGACACCAGATGGGGTGGTGGCAGCTTCTGCAATCCAACTAGTCTTGGGCTCCCAGAGCTGGGGCAAGCAGACTGCACACTCCTAGGAAGACAACCGTACCGGGGTGCTCTAGTGGTCAAATGAAGCCATTCTTCCTGGAGGTGAAAGTGGACTCTCAAGAGAACACCCTGACCGAAGGCCACAACTAGTCTCCTTAGGAAGAAGGGAGGATGGCTTCGATAACTCATCCTTATCACCAGTCGGAGTCAATCTACGTAGCCTGATGAAAATAGGTCTCTCGCCCAACTCCGACCTCGAATGAGGGTGCACGACCACTCGTTGCAAAGATACTTCAGAATAGATTTTTAGATGCTGGGATGGTCGCTAGGAACTGGGTAGGGATGGTGGGGATGACGCTGCAACATGTGGGTTCGTCTGCTTCTACAACTACCTGGGTGGCAGTGGGGAAAGGGGGTGAGAAATGGGGAGATGAGAGGGGGCGCAGGACTCGAATCTCTTGGCTGCAGGTCCGGGCAGTGTACCTCGCACTGTCAGACTTTCAGCGGGAGAGGCTCGCGGTGATGGGCTTCGCCGAGTTCCTGAGCGTAGAGGTCAGCCGGCTGGACACGCCACTCCTTTATGCTCTGCACGACCGCTGGGACCCGGTGAGTTGGACATTCCTCTTCCCGTGGGACCACAAGGTCCCCATGCTAGAGGACATTGCGCGCATCACCGGGCTGTGCGTGCATGGGACTCCGGTTAGCGGGAGGATGTATCCCGACTATCGGGAGCTGGATCAGGAGCTGCTAGGGCTGGAGCTGCTAGGACCGGAGCGGCAGTCCACAACCTGGACACGGGTGAGGCTGCAGGAGAGCCTCAGACTGCGAGGAGTGGGGATAGTGACCGGGGAGCTGCCTGAGCAGCACCTGCAGAGGTTGGTAGACCAGGCACAACCTAGAGTAGCGACTGCAGTAGGGCCTGAGGCAGACGTAGTGCTGCGATGATTCCTGATGCTCTTCTTCCGGCACCTGTTGTTCGTGACGAGGGCTGACGTCATCAGCTACTGGTTCCTCTCTCTGCTCAAGGACGTGGAGCACGTAGGTGACTACGCTTGGGGAGCGACAGTCCTCGCATTCTTGTTCAACACCCTCAGCTCCACCAGCCGGCGTACGATGCTCGGCGGCTTCTCACCCCTACTCCAAGCATGACTTAACCCTTAAACTGATTATGTAGTTTGCTATATGATTCCTATATGTGTAATATGCTGACAGTTGATGAAATGCAATGCAGGTGTGGGCCTACGTGTGACTACGTGGGCTAGGGAGAGGCAAGGAGACCTACCCGGAGCGATTGCCCATCGCGAGGCGGTGGACAGCTCTACGGGAGATTGGGTCCCTACGGAGACAGGTCCGGGGGATCCAGAATGACCTGGATACATTGCCCTTCGCCTCAGTAAGACTCTAAACTCAAACTTTTCTTTTAAATGCAACTTATATGTTTATGATGCTAATGTAATTTTCCTATTTGACAGGTCCGGTGGACACCGTATGAGAGTGAGGGGCACGAGGGTCAGCCCTGGGTGGTGGCGACCCTCGCCTACTCTGGGCGCGACATCTGGCTGCACTGCATGAACATAGTGGAGCCCCTCTTCTTCCGCCTGGTGATGAGGACGATCGGCGTCCATCAGCCAGCCGTCGAGTTTTTGACACCAGAGAAGCCGGAGGAGCGCGTTGGATGACACCCTCGAGGGCTGGCCATAGTGGTGGACTGGACGACGCGAGCTGCGAAGTAGATCACCGACTGGATAGCACTCGGGTGGGTGGTGTCCACTCAGGTGGAAAGTGAGGAGGCTTACTACACGGCCTATGCCTGGCACTACAGGGACCAGGTGTTCCATGGTGCCTGCCGACCTGTACGACTTCTAACTCTAATGCTTTCTTATTATGCTTTCTATATGATTATGCACTGACCTTTGGACTTCCTACATGAAGATTGACCCCCAGGGGAGGATCGCGGAGTTGCAGGGACTCCTCCACTCCACTATCCAGGAGCGAGATGAGCTCCGACAAGCCCTGACCTTACTGGTGACTTTTGCTAACTCTTAAACCTAATTATGCATATGTTTATGATTATAAAAAGACTAACCCTGGACTTCTAAAATGCAGCGAGCAGAGGGAGCCCAGCGTCAGGGGGCTGACGCACCTTCTTCCTCCCAGATTCTTGCAGACCATGCCGAGTGGGATGTCGAGTTTACGAGGATGCTGGCACGGGTTGAGGTAGTCGAGGCGGCACTTTTCGAGAGGGTAAGTAACCACTATGCTTTCCATGTTGATCATGCTTATGAAGTGCGATTGACTAACCATGATGCATGTATATGCAAACGACCGAGCTGGCACGGCTACGGGAGGAGATGGAGTAGAGCCGTGTGGCAGCACGGGAGGAGGTATCCCACCTCCGAGAGGAGATGGCGCGGAGCTGACCAGCTGATGCGGTCGAGACGGCACTTCTTTGGGCTGAGCTAGAGTGACTCCGGGCCGGAGCTGTCGAGGCCGAGCGTGCTTGTATGGAGGCATCAGAGCTGAGAGGAGAGCTACGCGCATACAAGGAGATGAGCCAGTGGTTGGAGCACAGTGGGGTCCCGAGCGACAGCGCCCACGGTGCACACGGCACCCACAGCACCTACTATGGTTACTTTGCGAGTTCCTCCAGTCATCGGAGGAATGAGGACGAGGCGCGACGCCGACGCCCTCGTGAGGAGGCTAGCTCTGTGATGTCCCCGCCATCGAAGAGACATGAGGGGACATGGGACAATGACAGGCCGGAGGGGCAGGCCTGATGTAGCTATGACATGAGTTTTGTACATGATGCTGTAATTATGATATGATATGATATGTCTTTTTGTTGATTTTCTTTGTGCAAATGAATGTGTGAATGGATGTATGAATGAGGATGCTAATTGACTAACAACGGACCCTAGAGGGATACGAGAGAGTGAGGGAGAGAGAGACGGAAAGCCTTCGCCCTAAGACATTGGTCATGGCCTCCATGAGGAATTTGACATGGTCAGGGAGTTCCTGTTCACTGGTAGCGGGGCTGCCTTGGAGATTGAGATCCATTGGGGGATTTGAAGCAGAAGGATAGGAGTGATAATGGGTTCCTCTATGGGTGGACATGAAGTGTCGGGTGGGCTATGCACGAGTGTGCACCTATGTGCGACTTAGTGTGAAAGTTCCTAAGGACTAGGCTTGTAGGGACAAACCTATAACTGCTCTGATAGCATTTGATGTGGCACAGCCCATGATGGCAAATTAGGGACACAATGCACCTTGGACCTAACTTGCTAGCATGCAACAAAGAGTGTCGATCTCACATGAACGGGCTCACTCGCACGGTGTGCACTATCTCCCGAGGGAAAATCAAAGATGGTGGTGAGGGTCTGGGGTGGGATCTTGTCGTTCCAGGGTCTATGCTATGCTTGGGCTGGCCCCTTAAAGAGGGCTGGGGTTCCCAACTTCGTGGGTGATTGGCACGCCGAGGGCACGGGAATGGGGGGAGCACTCGCAACTCACTCCGCAGTGGGCACACAATAAGTGGATTATAGAACGGGCACTAGCCTCACCGTCCGATGGGCATCCATAAGCAATACTAAAATAAGCAAAGTCGACCAGCAAGGTGAAAACCAGGCGCTCACCTGATTGGTGTGAAAATAATGATTCCAGTCAGAGACAGGCGAGCAGGGAAGTGTGGGTAAGCACCCGCACGCTATGTCAGTGTCGCTTGACCTGAAATTATGGAGTTACAGCACTACGCCTCTCGCAGGAGGGGTGAACTCGGGGTGGGGCTTTACCAAATACAGACGAACACTACCTCCATGCAGGGAGGGGCCTTCAGCCAACCAAGCAGGGTGGGGGAGTAAGTGAAAGAACTCGGTTCCATCACGATCGGCCTGTAGGGTTAGCAAGCTAAAGTCGTGGGTGCCACGAATGTCTCCGGGTGCTGCAGGAGACAGGGCGGGTACTGAATCATTCAGGGACAAGGTGCTAATTATCAGATGAGGTTGGGAGTCATCTGGGGGCTGGTCTGGGTTGCTGCTACTTTGTCTTCACGAGCTACCCCGTTTTGATTCAATTAGGGACAGGGTGATAGGGCACTTGTGCTGGGGCATCCATAGGCTTTTCCGGATGTTGCTAGAAATGGGATCAGTGCTGGAATGACTGGGACTGGTGCAGGAAGCCGCCATAGAGTTTGGGAGCCGATCAGGGAGCGTCGAAGACCGCTACAGCTCCGGGATCAGGATAGGTTCGGGGTGTTCTTACCTGACTTATATTAGCAACGAGTGATTACAGAAGTCGCCACGGACTCTCCCGATCTCTGATGGATATGGGGATAGTGCTGACATGACCGTGGGCGAGGTGGCAATGCTCAGAAATTGATGGGACCTCTTTCTATCGTTGGGGGAGAGCGTAGTGGTCCGGGAAGCGGAGAGGGGTCTGACCTGGTTCTGGCAGGGATAGTCTGCAGTTTCTGGGGAAGATGGATGGAACGGGGTACTCCGAAATCCAAATAACCTCCTTCTTCTTGGAGCTGAAAGAGGACTGGACGAAGATCACTGCGGCCAAAGGGCTCGCCAGGAAACTAAGAGGAGTGGCCATGGGGGCTTCTGCAACTTGCCTCTGTCCCCAGCCAGAGTTGATCTTCTGCGGCCTAACGGAAACGGGCCTCCTACCCAGCTTCGACCTCAGTTGGGGATGCACGACCACTCGTTGGAAAGCCAATTCAGAGAAGAATCTTCATGTGCTGGTTTAGGCACCAGAAGGTACTCATGGAAGGTAGGGCATCACTGCAATCAGGGTGTCGGTTCAGCTACTTTGTCTGCCTAGGTGGCATCAAGAGAATGAGGTGGAAAATGGGGAGGATGAGAGGGGGAAATGGGGTGGAAAGAGTTGAGGATGGTCCCTGGCTGAGAGGGGGTTAGGGAGGAGACTTTCCAGGCTGTGACAAGGAGAAAATGGGCTATTAGGGATGGTTCTCCTAGGGGGTGGAGGTGAGTTACAAATTTTGATGTAGGGGAAGTAAGTCCAAAAGGGGTGGTGGTGTAGTTTGAATTCTTTGGTTCTAAAGGGGGGATAGCTAAGGGATTCTATGAAATTTTGGTGGAGGGATATGATGGGAGGGGAAAGAAAGTCTTAAGTGTGGGTGGGATGTGATGGGAGGGTGTGGAAGTCTAAGTTGGGTGTTGGAAGGTGATGGGGGGGGTGGAGAAGTCTAACTTGGGGGCTAGTTCTCTACCTTGGGACTAGAAGGTCTCCTTTGGAGGCTTGAATGGTGGGAGAAGAAGAAGATTCTTGATGAGGTGGAGGAGAGAGAGGGGGTGTGAGGTGGAGAGGGGAGGAGGAGAGAGATGGGGCACCCCCACTTCTTGTAGGGAGAGGGAGAGAGAGAGAGAGGGAGAATAAGAGTGGGGGAAGAAATGGACCAAGGGAATGCTGTCTCTTAAATTTTCATCAAAGTTGTACAAATGCGGTGGGATGGGTCCGTTGAACTCGGGGGGAATCTGAAAAGCTTCCCGTAATCCTCGAACCACCCTGTATGCGACTAACGACGGGGAGGGAGGACGACTAGCCCCGGCGCCCGAGGTGCTTGGGGCACTGCCACGGCAAGGATCCACTTCTTCGACAGAAGATGTGGGGCTAACACGGAGGAGTCTCCTACGGGAAAGCATGACTGCGAGAGCTTAAAAACATAACTGGGAGAGAAAACCCTCACCAAGCGGAGGAAGAAGAAGCCTATGGCGAGCACGGTAATCGACAGGGCATGGAGGGAGTCTTTGAGGGAACCCCACAATGACCCTTATAACTGCTCACGACAGGTCGGCGCTTCCCAGCCGTAGAGTAGGTGAAAAGGCACTCGTCACTGTCATGGCACGGTTGCCCATGTTCATTGCCTATTTGGAGCCCGCGCCCCCAGACAAAATCTGACCTCCCTCATGATGACAGATATGGCGCCTGCCTGTGCCAGATGAACCTTGCGTGCCAAGCATATTACTAGTATTCGTGCTACAAAGGGATCGACTTCGAATATCGCATTCCAACGGACCCCTCTCCTGTGCAACTCTCAGTCCCCTACAAGGTGCTCGGCCACTGAGAATGGGGGGGGAGTGAGGAGGGAAAATCTGGTTTGACCCAAGACCAACCCAGTGACGGTAGGCCCAAAGTAGTCCTGCTTCTACAGCCCACCCCAGAGGCACCTGGCAGTTACGGCCCGTCCAAATGCGGCCAAATCTGACTTGGCCTCAGATTCTACAACACGTTAAAATTTTGGCCCAAGCACAGTGATCATCGGAAGACTCTCCTACGACCGACCGTTACCCCCCACGATGTCGGCCTCAATCCCATAACGGGCGAGCACTCCCCACTAGCACTGTAAGACTCGCCCCTGGACCAGCCGACGTCAAGATAAATGCCCTCCAATGGGAAACTCCCGCCACTATAGCAGGAAAGCGTTATTCCCCCACCTACGTTTTTTCCTATCAAGGGTAATGGCTCCTCGCTCCAGGACAACCCCTACAAAAGGTATCCCAACGAAGAAGAAAGACATGGTGGTTCATTCTGCCAAACACTACTACACAAGAGAATAGAGTTACTATAATGACCCGAGATCCGAGTACCGGAAAGGAACTGGCGCGACTCGAATCTCAGCCCGCCACCCACGAGCCCGAAGACTCGAAAGGGTTAAAAGATGGTGTAAGGATACACAAGAAGCTAAAGTAACTACAGAGATAGCTCAATAAATAACTAAATAATAATGTAAAAAATTAAATAAATAACTAAACTGTTACAAGGTCCAGTGTATCTCACATCTAAAATTAAGTACAACAACAAGAAGAAAAGTACAAGTAAGCGGGGCATACCCCGGCTTTGGCAACTGGCAGCTAACCCTGACCGTACGAATCACGAGCAATCTCCGACGTGCCTCTCGACGAACCCACCTCACCTAAAATCACAGGGGTCAGCCTCATTTCATAGGCTCTGTAGGGATCCCGCGGACCCCCGCCTCGCACGAAATAAATAGGGCAAAAGGCACGAGCAAGCACGGAAGGTAACACTACCTAACGAGAGTACAGTAGAATCGACAAGCAATAATACATAAATAAAAAAGCTCTCTACGACTAGTCATGCCGTACAAACCAACCCCGGTCAGCAAAACACGAGTCTGTACCTACTAGAAGATAGGAGCTCTATCCACTAGAAGCAAGACCGACTGCGTCCCCTGACGTCTCACACCGCACCTAAGTGTCTCCCTACTCGTCCCAGGCGAAAACTGAGACACACTCACAAGTACCACGAACAAGGACTAGTTGGGGTCATGTTCGTCAGCGTGGGTCTAACGCTCCAACCACATGTGCACACACAGACCATGCGCCCTAGGTCAGGCCCTCTAGCTGGTTCTTCCCCCGAAGCCTAGACTCGGCTGCGCGTGGGGGCCCTACGATAACTAGCTTAACAACTGTCTCACTCAGGTCACGCTCTCCACTACTCCCAAGTGGGTCCGCACTCCCGTGCGCAGGAAAGTTACGACTAGTAAACAGGTCACTAGAGGTGAATCTCGACTCACAGAAATCACCAGTCGAAAGGAAACAGAATGGCGGTCCACTCAGGACTGCCCCTCAGCTTAGCGGTCCTCTCTGGATTACAAGGCGGACCTAGCGGTCCTCTCTGAGACAGCCAGGCTCACCTAAATGATCAAGCCGTGACCGCAAGGGAACAAGCCACAGGGGGCCTAGCGGCCTATCGCCAGGCCACTAACCCTAGCCAAATGTTCCTCACTAAGCCACAAGGTAACAAGAAACGGTCGTGTCCCGACCATTACCCTGCACGTGGCCCTCAACGGTTGAAAACATGCACCCCGAGGGTGCTCCGGTCAAACGGGAGAAACGGTCATCTGGCGACCCCTGATCCGAGGACAGCGGTCTATCGCGTGATCGCCACCTTGAGCCTAGCGGTCCTGGGTAGACTGCTAAGGCTGCCGACACTACAGGGTTGGTTAGCAGTCCCGTCTGGTACAGCTTCTTCCTCCCCCTCTTCTTTAGCTTGTTCCCTACTCCTGCTCCCTGTTTTGTTTCTTTTACAGCTTTGTAGTTTATCTTTCTGCTTTACTACTGCCTATCATTTACCTGTCGTTTGCTGTGTTAGCGTGTTACTACGTGTTTTCCTCAGTGGGGATCCGCGTGATGCCTACTGAGCCAGTGACACGAGACTCACCCCTACTTTACAAGTGGTGGTCGTTCGTTCGGCTTCCGTGTGTACCTGGGGCGCGTGCTCATAGCGTCTAGTTGTAGCCAGCTGGTACCCTCGTCGGGCTTCCCCTGACTTTTTGGTACGTCCTTTCTTTTCTGTCGACTGTACTTGGCACTTGTTGTCTTTTCTTTGGACTTGACTCTAGGCTATAATTGTTAAATTTAAACTGTTAATTAAAAAGTAATTTTATTTCTACTACTTTAGCAAATCGATCAAATGAAATATTATTGCTTACTGCTATATCTGTCAGTTCAATGTACCCCATGATAATCCTTTTTTTCCCTTTAGGGGCTTTACCACCCTTAGGAGGCGTCGTGGGTTCCAAACGGTATCAGGTATATTTGATAGTCCTATCAGGTATATCTGGTATCCAGGATCCAGGTCATCACAGATGGTATCAGAGCGTTTGTCATGTGTAGTACATGGAAATCTCAGATATACAGTTACCAGAGTCGTAAAAGTCATGTACAGTCACCCAGCCTTTAGCTGGTGGATTTTGCTGGCATTAGGTTTCATGATTTGTTTTCCGTTTGCTGGTGATCCTACTCATGTCAGGGTTGTTCGGTATGTTTTTTTTCCATTGTGATGTCTGTCTCGATCATGTTGTACTTGACAGTGTTCGCCGAAAGGCTTGAATCTGCAGTACCTTGTTCGAGAGTTTTCTTGTTAGTTGTTTAGGTTGCTGTTGTCTTTTAGCATTGGTATGTTGACCGTTATGTCATTTTGGTCACTCCAACTTAAGTCCGTTTCAGCTCCTGATGTGTCTCTCTTCGATTGAAGTGCTCGACTAGATTCCGTGTTTGAGAAGTTGCTCGAGCGAGCTAGGATTTTTCCTTCCTGGTGAGCTTTTGTTGCTGAGCTTATTGCTTCTCGTCCCTTCTGGTGGAGTGTTTTTCAAGGCTTGCCTTGGAATTGCTGTCTTAGTGATGCTTCTGTCCTTTGTCTACTTAAGTGTGGACAACTTTATTTTGAGTCTAATCTACTTCTTGCTCCATGGTTGCTTCACTTTGGACTCCGTTATGGTGTTAAGAGCTATTGCATACCTTGTTCGTCGTGTCGTGTCCATCGGTCAATGCATTGCGAAGGCTCATTCATTATTTCAGGACGTGAAGGTAAGCTGAGATTAGCATTTTTTCTTGTGCTTTGTGCTAAAGTTGGTGCTCTTCTTCCCTTGCACTTAGGCTATTTATGATAGATTGTTCGCTGGATGAGTACTTGTGACGTGTCAATTGTGATTCTGATGAGTTGCGATGGCACCGAACATGTGCTGAGATGCGATTACCGAGATCTTTTATGATGCCTGTGTGCATTGTTTGAGTGCACAGCGGAAGCGTGTGGGCCAATAATCCACTGGTCGAGAGGTTTTGCTTCTTCTCGATGTGACTTTATCTTGGCTTCATGTGCCTTGATGGCGTCTGTTGCCGTGCTATTTCGAGTGTTGGGGAATTTGTCAGCTTGTCTACTGATTGAGTACCCTCTACTCTGCATTTCTTTCTCTTGGGTGTTGTGCTCTCTAGGCATTGCCTGCAGTCCTTGAGGTGCGTCCCTTGAGATTGTCGGTTGTGTCACTTTCCCGTGGTTGTGGGTCTTTCTTGGTGAGCTGCTCTATGCAAGACTCGTTCCATGTTGTCGTGTGATCAGCTACTGTTGTGCCTTGTTGTGACCCTGCTTGCAGTTGTGTTCCATGGTTCTGTGTGTTGTACGGAGCCAGAATCCTGCAAGTGCTGTTGTGTTGTTGTTTCTGTTTCTCACTGAATCTATCATTGGCGTCCTGTGTGCCTGGTGTTCCCTGTCGCCTTTGGGACTGGAGCGATGAGGTGGTCGAGCTGTCAGCTGTGAGGATTGTGTCTCCTTGTGTAGCTGTCGCTTGCCCTGTTGTCGTGTTGTTTCCACGGTATCTGTTACCGTGGCAGTCGTGTCTCTTGTCCTGAGACATAAGTGACATTACCCTTGTTTCGAAGGCGTCGGACTTGTGTTTACTTGTGTCGTGCTCACTCCCGACCATGTACTCGTGATTGTGGTCTAGCTGTGTTCCTCTGAATCGTATTTCTCGTGATTTGTATTATTTCGTAGTAGCATCCGTTGGGTTGTTCTTCCCTGCTTCTTCCTTCTTACTAGCCCTTAAATTTCGAGGGTGAAATTTCTTGAAGGAGGGGAGTCTGTAACATCACGGATCTTTATGGAATCTCTATTAGGTATTTTGGATCCTTTTGGGAGAGTTTCGGATCGCTTTTATAGCTCTCGAGTTGAGTTTTACATTCTGTGAGGGTTTTTCGCCAAGGCCTTAGAAGCACCAGCCTCTTTTTCAACAATCTCTCTCGCTTCTATCTCGGGGAGACTACTCTGCTCTTGCAGCAATATTTTATCGGCGGCAGGTGATGGAAATTCTGTAGTTTCCGTCGACTCGCCAACTGCTACAACCGCCCCAGGTCCCTCTAAGGCTACTGCTGCCGCATAATCCTTCAGAAACCACAAGGCAATGGGCCGCAAGACTGGCGGGTGGGCCGGCTGGCCCGCCCCCAAATCAGGAAGGGGTATCTGCACCATTATGGTTGGCAGTGCCACCTCAGCCTGCATCACATATATGCATGTCAGCCAGTTGGTATAAAAAAGAAGGGAGGAGCCGTAGGCAGATGGAGGAGAGCTTCCTACCTCAACCGGCACTACATTCAGGCCTCCAAGAGCGGCCTCTACCGATTCCAGCTCTCCTCTTGCAAGCGGGTATGATGGCCCCAGTTCAATTCCTGGTAGCCTAGGAGGGCTAAAAGTTATAAAGTCGCTTTCATAAGCTGAAGAGGCTCTAGCATCCTCGATTTCTATATCAGCTGGTGGAAGCTCATCATCAATGGAGCCACCACTATAATCAACCTGCTCGGAGGATGAAGAGTCCTCCGCTTGCTCCCTAATCTCTAGCAACTGAGCAGATGCCTTGCCAATAAGAGTGGCTGCTTCGGCATGAGTCTCTTGGGTGGGTGTTAAGCTAGGAGCATTGACTGAAGGAGTCTCTTGGGGATCTGCCCCTAAGACAATATGTTCCCCAGCAGCAGCCTCTTCAGTAACCCCGATTTCGAGAAGCACTGTCGGCCAAACATCAACTGCAAGCTAGAAGTAACAAACAGTCAAGTTTCGACTGAAGACATATTGGGCTATAAAAGCCCTATGAGCAGATTGCAACTTACCTTCCACCTCCTAGTGGGGTGTCGGAGAAGGCAGATCTCTCTCGACGAAGGCCGTAGGAGCTTCTCCTACTCTCTCCCTGACCACAGCACCCATCACCGCCTCCAGTCCAACGATAGTAGAGACAGTGCCAGCAACTGTAAAAGGATAATCAGCCAGAGCAGCTGAAATAAGCAAACAAGCCATGGAAGAGTGAAGAGTTTACCTCCAGCTTCAGGCCCTTGTGCCCAGGCGGCCTCAAATCCTTCGAATGATGGAACCGGAAGGGGAATGATGGTTAGTTCTTGCTCTGTAGTCCTCCTCTGGTGTGCCCGTGTCGCCCAGGTCTCTGCCTTCTTAGCCCTGCTGATAGCTTCCCCAACTTGAGACCTGGGTCGCTTTCACGAGTAACCAGGAGGCAGTGGCGTCGTGGTCAGGGCCGGCTTAGGGATTTCAAAATATGAAGGCTTCTATGCCTTAGATATCAACTCCCTATAGTGGCGGGTCACCTCCGAAGAGAGATAGACTGCAAAAGTGCACAGGTGAGAAAAACACATGCTAAGTGTGAAAGAAGCAGCTCAATGCCGAAGTGAAGTGCAAGCATACCTGCATGCCCTATGTACAGGGGAGTAAGCAGCCAATAAAATAGCGAAGGTGTCTTGTCTCTGGAAGCCGCCTCGCGAACAAGCCAACAAATATCACCAATCTTTTCACTCTTCTCGGCCAATAATGCCAGGTCTTCGTGGCCGCGAGAAGATAAATGGTGGTACAAGCTTAGGTGGTCCAAGCCCCACTCGTCAGCATACTTGAAAGATATTAGCAAGGGATGACCCAGAATGGCTTCAAGTGAGCCGGTAATAGCAAGCCCATGTGAATGGAGTAGGGCGAATAGCCAGCGGGTGTTGGTGTAAAGGTCTTCGTGTCTTTCCTCCCTCCTAATGAACGTCCGATATAGATGCAAGCGGTCTACCTCCGGACGCCAGTCGGCTACCACTAGAAGGGCCTCCTCCATGGGCAAAGGGATCGGTTGAAGGACCGCCCGCTCACTCACCCAGCATAACCCCCGAAGCATCTTCACATAGTCGTCCTTCTATATTTCTGGCATCTTCAGTTCAGCCTTGGGCGACCGACACTTTGCAACCTTCCTGGCCTCCAGATACGCCATCACTTCGGTGTTAGTCCAGGACTTCAGCTTCCTCAGATAGGCAGGATCGATGTCCAGCATCGGCTCTGGCTGAGAGTCCAAGAAGCGGTGCTCTGCAACATTCCAGCAATCACGACGGGAGATTCGGTAGAAGCCCGTCCATGCATTCCACCATTTGATATAGTCCTGGGTCACTCTGGGCAAACGAGCAGGGGATGGAACTCGGAAAGATACATTCTCCCGTCGATGGAAATAATCCCACCAAGCACGGGCTTCATCGGTGGTCATCTGTCTGGCCCGATGCCTATTTGGCAAACCGAACCATGCTGAGGAAGGAGAAATGTGCTGGTCATAGCCGAAGTTTCGACCGAAGCAAAAGGGACAATATGGCTCCAACCACAGAAGGCCGCTCTTCCTGAATACTAGGACACTGGGTCGAATGGCCAGTGCCCAGTCAATTAACTCCGACTCCAGGATCGACCTTGTACATTTGGTCATTCGATTAGCTAGTTCTATTCCGCTGTAACTTGTTTTAACTAGCTATAAAGAGGGCTGCATTGTGAAAAGAGGAGCAGATCTATTCACCCCTCCCCTCTAGATCCGCCATCCACCACTCAACAAAAAGATGAATTGGATGTTGTCAAAAAATGGAAACCACGTGCCAATTTTACTTCTAACCTACAAGGACCCAAGATGGCTTGGGTACCTAAGAATGTAAAATGACAAATCTATTTTACAGGTGTGCCATGGGAATATGAAATGTGAAATATGTTTTTAGTCAAGAAGGTAAGGCACACAGGTCAAGTGACATAACTCAGGTTAAAAGAAAAATCAAAAACTCAAATTTGAACACTCAGGTGATATCCCTCTTACTCTCTCTAATAAATATCTTATGCCTCGATCTACTTTGTGCTGAATAGTTATGTGACCGTGCATATGTCTGTACATGTATTTCATCCATAGTTGGTTGCATATATCAGTGCATATCACTCGTCATATAGCATACTGTTAAAGGGGAGTTTGGACACCTTCAAATTAAATTTCACTGCATACATTGAGTCTCCATATGCCTTCACATTCTGTTATGCAAAAGTTGAACATGTGAATTCTTGTCATAATGTACTGTAACCCTCCTGCCTTCATCATGTCAATGACCACATGGTATACTAAATGGTGACATGTGGAAGGGAAGGTTAACCCTATCTGAAAAATATCACTATGCGTGAGGTGATCTTTGGATCTAAGTTCTCTACCAGGTACCATGAGTCAATCATTCATAGGATGCATATGGCATTAAAATTTCACTGAACACTTCAAATTCTTGCACACATTAAGGGGGAGTTGTTAGATTAGTCATGTGAACTTAGTGCTTAGGTTCGCTCCTGAGTTATGCATTTAAGTCTAGAGCTTTTTAAGGGGACTTTAGTTGCTAAAGGAAGTCTTCATGTTATTGTTGATAAATCTGAATCGAAATTGACAAATCAAATCATTTCAACTTTGGATGCAGATCACACTCCCAAAAATCCAAGTGAGGTTGGGCCAGCCATGGCCAAGCTTAAATCAACTGAAGGAATATCTTGCGAGGATGAAGATGATGAGAATTCCCTCAACCGCTACCAGGAGATGGGTAGTGATCTTGATGAATCTTTTACATCGATTGCTAGATTATAAGCAGTCTGGACTCTCTTGTCCTATGCCTATTCACTGTAAATCATCTTAAAATGGATGTTAAAACTGCCGTTCTTAATGGGAACATCAAGAGGATATTTTTGTAAAATAACCTCCATGCTCGACTCAACATCCACAACATGTGTACAAGCAGTAGAAAGTCTTGTACAGACTGAAGCAAGCACCAAGGGCATGGTATGAGAGGCTCATCTCATTCTTACCTTAAAATTGACTCACGAGAGGTAAGGTTGATCAGACCCCGCTCACAAGAAATTCAGGTAAAGACATACTAGTAGTTCAGATTTATGTAGATGACATCATCTCTTGAACTATTTACAATGCATTATGTGATGAATCTGCAGAAATCATGCAGGGAAAAGTTGAAATGAGCCTAACCAGTGAATTGACATTCCTTCTTGGCTTGTAGGTTAACTTCCAAAGGAAGCTTCATAAAACAAGCCAAATATACTATAGAGCTCTTGAAGAAACACCGGATGGCGGAAGCAAAGCCGATGTCAACTTCGATGGTCACAGCCCCAAAATTAGACAAGATGAAAATGGTAAAATAGTAGATCACATACTCTTTCGAGGTATGATCAGATCACTACTGTACTTCACAGCTTGCCATCCTGACTTTCATTATAGCGTATGTCTATGTGCTCATTTTCAGTCATGTTCTAAAGAATCTCATTTATTGACTGTTAAACGGATTTGTATATACTTAATTGGCATAGTAGACTTCAGCTTGTGGTTCCCCATTGGTAGATCATGCGATTTGAATGCATACACTGATGCGGATTATGTCAGATGTTATGTTGATAGTAAAAGTACTAGTGGGTACTGTCAGTTTCTTGGTGGGTGTCTAATGTCATGGGCCTCTAAGAAACAACATTCAGTAGCTCTCTCAACAGCCGAGGCTGATTACGTAGCCACTGGAAGTTGTGGAGCCCAAGTATTTTAGATCAAAAAATAATTACTTGATTTGGATGTTGAAATGAGTTGTGTTCCAATCTTGTGTGACAATACTAGTGCAATCAACCTGTCAAAAAATCCAGTACAACACTCTAGGACAAAGCATATTGATATTCGATATCATTTTCTGAGAGATCATGTAGGGAAAGGGGTCTTTGAACTGAATTTCATTGACATACATAATCAGTTAGCCGATATTTTCATAAAACCCCTAAACCAAGAACAATTCAGCAAAATAAGAAGAGAACTTAGAATGTGCAAGGGTGAGAACATACATACCTAGGTTTGCACTTGGGTGAAAAATAAAAATTACATAAAGGGTAGATTGTCATGCATGTTTTATGTATTTATTTTATATTGTGTGTATATACGATATAAATGAATGCGTAGCTCCAGTGTCAAATAAAACAGAGACAGGCTTTGAGCAAATAGAAAGAGTACCTTCCACAATGTCTCCTTCTTCGGTAAGTTCCACATCCCTAAGAGCTTGAAGTCTTCCTTGCTTAGAAACTAGAAGTTTTTTCTGGCAGAGCTTGTTCATTGAGGAGTGGACAATTCGAGATTCTATGATCCTGACTCCCACAGCGAAGACAGGCACCAAGTCTTCTCCAACATTCTTCTGCCTTGTGTCCGGGCTTTTCGTAATGCTTGCATAGTTCCTTTGATGGTGTAACAATCAGGATAATTTATTTATCATTCCATCTTGGCTTCTTATCCTTATTAAAGTTACAGCCATCTTTATGGAAGTTACGCCCATCAGAATTGGGCCTCTTCTTTAGGAAAGAGAGCTTGAAGTTACCGGAGCTAGTGACTTGCTCCCTCTTGGCTTCTCTTCCTCGGATGCGATCGGACATCTCCGTTGCATCTTCTAGGAGTTGGGCTCTTCTCACTACATCGGCATATATTTGAATATCTATTGGGGCGAGTTGAGTAATATATTGGGACTTTAAGCAATTTAAAAATCTCCTCACCTTCATCTTTTTGGTACCCACAAGATGTGGTGCGTATCATGATAACCTTGAGAATTGAGCCTCATACTCGGCCACCGTCAATCTCCTTTACTTCAATGAAGTAAATTCGGCAGCTTTCTTTTCTTGAATCATGTCAGAGAAGTATTTATTATTGAAGTATTCCACAAACTCTTCCCATAACATCTAGTCGTGTGGTAAAGTTGCTTCGACAGACTCCTACCAAGTACAGGCATCTTTTTCTAGCTGGAAAGTGGACAATAGGACCTTTTCCTCATTCACGCATTGCACAACGCAGAAGATCCTCTCGATCTCCTTTACCTAGTGTTCCGCTTCGTCTAGGTCTGTGGACCCTGTGAACTTGGGAGGGTTCATACTTTTGAAGTTCCTATGTAAATCTCTGACTCCACGATTAGCTCCTCCTTGAGCTCCTTGCTATAGAGCTTGGGTTAATCCTTACACCATCCTTTGCATCTCGCGCCACTGAGCTCTCTCGGCAGCCATTAGCGAGAATTAAGTCTGTAATCATAGCTACAAAACTTAAGTGTTCATTTTATTTCTTGATTTATCCTACTTTAAAACTTAGCCCATGGCTCTACCCAATCTCACCAGTAAAGTTCAAGACACTATCTAAGGTTATTGATTAACCTTTAGAACCAATATCAAGGGAATCCTAGGGTTTATGAAACCTAGGCTCTGATACCACAAAGACTATCACGCCTCAACGTGAAATATCAAGACGCGACGAGTTGTAACACTCGTGTCGATCAGAGCATGCATATAAGGGGAACCAATTACAAAGGTGATAATGACAAAGAAACACTATTATTTCATTGAAGTAAAGTTTACAACATCATTAAGCCTTAAGAGACATAATACAACTTCAACCGACCCTTAATTCTTGTAAGAGCAACTAATTTAAAACCTAGGGATCTAAGATAATCTTGGTCCCTCTTTTCACTCTTGTCCGTCCCCATTTGTTTGGGGTTCATCATCGGAACTACCTGAAATATTCACCGAAAATATATGGTGAGCAAAAAGCTCAGTAGGACTTATATGTCTATATCAGGCAGCTTTAAGTGATTAACATTTTTAGGTAAGATAAATGTGCTATGATGAGAATCGTGATTAAAACATGAAACATGAGCATGATGGAGTAAAGGAATGCTTGTATATAGGATCACAAGTAGACAAGATAACATGAGTAAGATTTCAAGTAGTGAACAATCATGTAACAAGTATAGAATTGGTCATTTCACGCAAGCATGTATGAGTCAAGTATTTCATGTAATTCAAGCAAGTCAAGTATTTCACGAATGAGTGGAATGTCATAACGAATCTAGCAAGTAAGTACTCGGTGTAATGCCACACCAAGTTAATAATAGCTCCCATGGGCACAAGTATTTTCGGGCAATCCCCCCAGGACCAGACTGGGTCCCATTAATGCCAGACATTATAGTTATAGATTATTGATCCCAAGTATTTATTTAGACATCCACATAATATATGGTCAGAACAAAGTCGGTCGCAACATGATCCCATTTCCACATTGGAATTTCTAATGGCTGGAGCAGTCCACCTAGTTTCTGATGTTTGGCCTTGACCTGCTGACATGTCAGACAACGGGCAACAAAGGCTACAACATCTTTCTTCATTTCTGGCCACCAGAACTGCTGCTTCAGATTCTGATACATCTTAATAACACCTGGGTGAATTACAAACCGGGATCCATGGGCTTCACTCAGAATCGCATTTCTTAACACGCTAACAGCTGGGATATACAATCTATCATGGAACCTGATGACCAACTCGTCATCAAACTCAACATCATGCATCATTATAATCCGTGACAAATCAGGATCAGCCTGCTGAGCTTCTTTAATCTGCTGATATAGAGCTGAAGTCATAGCCAAATTAGCACCAGAGGAAGAGAAGGTTAAGCTCCTCATTTTCAACACCAACCTACTTTATGGAACATTCTAGCCATGAATGACATTACCAACATGTACCAGTTGTATAGTAGGGCCAGATTTATTCAGACCCAGTTTAAAGACTCCCCCATTCACACCCTTTTTTAGGCCCAAAAGCCCAAATACACTAAAAAGTCTCAGGGGCCAGTTATCGAGGGACTCCAAACAAATGAGCAAGTGCAAGCTGTTAGTTTCCCCATCCAACCCACTCCACCTCACTTCCAGCAACCTCCTCGCAATCCTCTATTCCCCACTCCACCAAATGCCTAACCATCCTTCCCTGCTCCTCAGCAGCCATAATAGCCACCACAATACCATAACGTCCCTCCGCCAAACGGCTATGCACCTACATGTCTGGGTCCTAAGAGAGCCCAGTATCCTCCCATGCCTAAAACCCTTCCAGATATCTTCTCTGCCCTCATGTCCATTGGTGCTTTGCAACTTCCTCCGGAACGATCGAACTGGATCCGGCCATTGACCAGTCTAGATACTGCATTTTTCACCAGTAGCCTAGGCACACGATTGAGAGATGCTTCCAGTTTAGAGATTTTTTTTATAATTTACATGAAGAGCAGCGTATCGACTGGGCCGAGATGCATATGGTGATCGCAAAAATCAAGGAAAAAAGAAGACGACAGCAGTAGCGGGCACGGCAGCCACAGTAGCTATAATAGCAACCATAACCACAGCAGCAGCAGCAGTCTGCACAAGATTTGTGGGTTCATCAAAATCTGATGCCTAACCATCCTCCCTCTCCACAACCTCAGCCATCGACAATAGCTCAAGTAAACATTGTCCACCGCCCAGCTCCCAACGCTGGGTGGTCTTATGATGATGAGTCTTCTGCTCACCTCATGGCCCTCCGCCATACCTACCGTAACTCCCCTCCACCTTCTACCCCCGCTATCCTTCAACCCACCATTGCAACCTCTACTGCACCTACCATCCCTTCAAGACCCCTCATTCTACATCCTACAATGCCCATTGCTTCACCTGTCCCCGTGCCAGCACCCGTCACACCTGCCATAACAACCCCCTTGCTTAACCCATCACCCTCATCCTCCCAACAGGGCCCATTAAGCCTGCCTCTACCTTCATCACCCCCGTTTCTACACCCCTTACTCACCCCACCGGGCCCATTAAGTTGCCAGCCATGAGTCCATCCAACGTCGTGCTAGCACAAAACCTTGCCCTCCGGAGCAGGCGTTTGTTCCATAGAAACTATCCCACAACTGGTGCACCTGCACCTAACCCCCAGTTTCCAACACAGACTGTTGACCAGGATGAGGCAAATCCATTGTCCGGCACACAGTATGACTTGCTACATCACTTGGATCAGATGCCGGCCAAGATTTCGGTCCTAGAGTTGATTAAGCGGTCCAAGTTACCAAGATGCTTTGAAATATTTTCTTTAGAAAGTCCTGGTAAATGAAGATGTCACAGTGGACAATCTACCATTTGCCCTAGCTACGCTTACTAAGGGGCCGGCCATTACCTTTTTTGAGGTCGAGTTAGCACCTCCTGAGGCACGCCAAATGTTGCTTTGCATCTCCATCACCATGAACGAGGTGACTGTTGATGTGACTTTGGTCGACACCGGGGCCTCCATAAATGCCTGCCCCTTAAGCACCCTACGCACTTGCAATATTTCAGAAGATCTGCTAAGGCCAACCCAACTACAATTGTAGCCTACGACAATTCAAGGAGGGCATGCCATGGGGTGATTATTGTCTAGGCTGAGCTCGGGCCATTAACAATGCCCGTAGAATTTTATGTGCTAGATATCGACCCGATGTTCAAGGCTATTTTGGGTTGTCCGTGGATCGACAACCTTCATGCCATACCATCTACCGCCCACCAGTGCCTTAAATTCCCATTCCAGGGGTAAGTGGTAAAGGTCAAGAGCATCTCCACGGTCCAGTCAGTTGAAGCCATTTCTAACAAGATATTGCCGACTCTCTGGCCTAGCAACAAGCCAGTCATTTGTATGATGGACCTTGATTTTTCATGGGCCTATGCACTGCACAAGCCGGTCGTCACGCCGATAAACATCAAGGTGAAGCCCAAGATTAGAGATCCCAAGGGTTGGAACATGATATTGAAGCCAGGCTATCTGCCAGGCATGGGTCTCGGTGCTCAGCTGCAGGGATGAACCATGCCCATCCCAAGGGGTAGGAAGATGAGTAAGAGAGGCCTGGGATATCGAGAGCCGCCACTGTCTATTCTAGAAGATGCACTGCCGTTAACTTGGAACTACCATCAACACTTTGTGAAGGGGCCACTACAGCCTGATACTTTGAAGACGCTGTCCCAACATGATAAAAAAGAAGATGCTGCTTGCACAGTCTCTAGCCCACCATTGTCACCAAAGCGGCCTATTGATGATATGGGTGGTTTTTGTGAAGCTTTTGCAAAGTTGCTTTATGAAGAAGATTGTTCAAGAAGATTGGAGGTTTGGATTGTGGAATAGGACCGTTGAGTTTAATAGGTCTAGTGGGCTGTCCAGAGTCAAGTGGCCGTGAGCCACTTCTTCCCTCGTGTTACTCACGATGGGTGCATGCGTGATTTTCTGTGTTCACGTTTGTGAGCCCCCACTAGTCGTAGCTTCCACAGTATGCGTGTGTTGGCCCACCGGGAGTGGTGGTGCGGTGTACCCGAGAGAGACGGTGAGGAGGTTGGTTACCGTAGGGCCCCCACGCATAGTCGAGTCCGAGCTCGGGGAGAATTACTAGCTATAGGACATGCCTAGGGCGTATGGTCTGAGTGTGCACACGAGGCTGAGGGTGTCGGACCCGTGCTGACGAGTGCGACCTCAGCTAGTCCTTATTTTTAGTACTTCTGGTTACTGAGTGTGTCTGAGTCTCGCGCCCGGGGTGTTATAGCTAGACACTTGTGACGTGGTGTAAAACGTCAGGGGATGCATCCGGTCTGCTCTTCTGGTGGACGGTACTCCTGTCACGTGACATGAGTTGTCGTGTCCCGGGTTTCCGTTTCTCATCTGTGAGACGGGGTTTTGGGTGTTATTTTTGAGAGCATTCCCATAGCCGAGGTCTAGGGTTTCCGGTGAGCGTCACCGAGAGTTTTTCCTAGACGGCGTGAAATTCACGACTGCGAGGTCGTGATTGTGTTTTCGAACTGTATACTTTCGGTTTGGGCCCTGTTGTGAGGGCAGGTTTCCGTGACTGAGGCGTTGTGGCATTTTCCTAGTAGCGTGACTAGGGCGGTTCGTGTCTGATTGTTCCCCGACCATGGGATCGGGATGTCGGGTGCGTGACTTGGTTGTCCCCTGACGGGAGACTGGGTCGTATTTTTCGGTACAGTAGGAGTAGCTGCAGAGCCGAGATTTTACCGACCGCCGTAGGTTACTGTTCCTACTGTTACCGCTGTTCTTTCTGTAGCTAGCGTAGCTCTTTCCCTTTCGCCGTCGTTTTTTCGGTTGGGGTTTCGCGGGATCCCTACTGAGTCAGTGATAGGAGGCCCACCCCTGGTTTTCAGGTGCGGTGGTTCTTCCTCGAGGTTCGAGGGTGTTGCGTGGAGGTTCCTAGTTGCCAGCTTACCGGGCTGAGTGTTCACTTGGCGTGTGGTACGTTTTACTACTTTAGACTGTACTTTCTGTTGGACTGGACTCTATTGTAGTTAGATTGTTTATTTCTGTTATATTATATCTGTTGTCCTATTTTATTTCCTATTTCTATGTACACCACACCGACCCTTTTAGCCCTTCCGAGTCTTCGGACTCGTGGGCGGTGGGCCGAGGTTCGAGTCGCGCTGGTTCCTTTCCGGTACTCGGATCCCGAGTCGCCACAGCTGGAGTGACCTCCTGTCGGGGATGGGCGGAAGAAGCTTCCTGCGATCCCCGACGGGAATTGGGCCCCTGGAGGGACCCGCGGCCCCGGTTACTGGCGTTGCGGAGGCTTCCACAGGGCGCCATAGCTTTGTACTCACATTCCCACAGACAGCGCCAAGAAGTGTAGAGGCTGAAAAATAGTCCCTATGTCACATACCACCTTGTCTATTTATTTGTTGGAGAAGTCATCTCGCGCCTGTGGAGGCCTACAAACACCAGGAAGTAAGGGCGTCAGAAGGAGTCCTTGGTGTTACCCCAGGGGACAACCCTCCGATACTTAAGTCAGCAAAGGTTCAATAAAGAACAGAGAAGAGTAGGTGGGAGAGAGGGAGAGAGATCAGAGTCGAAGGCCGAAGTGCCGCGTGGATCCTCCGGATGAGTATTCACTGCCCCCCAGTGTTCACTCAGTGAGTGCTCGCCGAGGAGTGAGGTTGCTGGAGGAGGATGCTTACCCTCGGGTATAGACGATCGCTTCTCTCTCTTAATACAACAAGGCTTAGGGCTCTGTTCTCTTGAGTAGTAGTTTAGCGGAATAATCCACCGTGTCCTTCTCTTTAGTCGATCTCTCCTTTATAGGGAGTTGTCCTGAAGCGATGTGTCTCATCTCTTGATAGGGAAGGGCCTCCATAGTAGAGTAACGTTCTCCACCACAGTGGCGGAAGTTTTCCGTTGGAAGGTGATTATCCTGACGTTGGCTGGTCTCAAAGTGAGTCTTACGATGCTCATGGGGCGTGCTCGTCGGTTATGGGGTCAAGGCCGACGTCTTGAAGGTAACGGTCGGTCGTCGAAAAGTCCTCCGGTGATTACTGCGCTTGGGTTGCTTGCGCACTGTAGAATCCGATGCTCTTTTGGGCTGGGCCTCCTTTTGGTGGGTTGCGCATGTGTGCCCGCCTCGTGGACGCGCCCATCGAGAGTAATCTGACATCAATCTACCGTTATTGGGCTATTTCTGAGCCAAATCGAATTTACCCTCCTCACTTATAATGTTAATTGTTTATGTTATTATACACTTCTCACAACAATAAGTAGAGTTTGTATTACATATATCTCGCTATAATCTTCAATTTTTACATCTTTTATATAAATTATCAAAGATACTCTTAAATAACTCATCGTAACTCAAGTGTAATTTAAATGTTGAGGCGACAAGGCGAGCTTGGGTCTCCCGGGCGTGTAAGCGGTTAGGCGTCGCCTAAGCAGCCAATTCATTTACCCAACCTCGATGCCTAAGTGGCAAGTTTATTTACCCAACTTCACCCACCCCACCCCACCTCAAGGTTTACATTTCAGACCTCATAAAATTTCAACATGGTCTCTAGGTCATCTCTATTTTTATACTTTCCAAGATTTACATACTCTTATTGTATCTCGTTGTTTACACATTTTTCTGTGACATGCACATGCTAACTTGCTAAGTTTACACATTGTGGAGAGAGAAAGGAATTCTCATGAAACTTACAAACCCTTAATACAACATTCTTCCTTCGTCATGATTGTTTTTCTAAATGCCATTTAATGTGCATCGTGCAATAGTTTGGTCTTGGTAGACTTTATAAGTACACATGTTAATCAATCTAGATAATGACGTGATTAAACTTTAAACATAAAAAAGAGGATTATTAGAAAGCGAAAACATGAATATTATAAAAAAAGAAGATCCACCAAGTAATAATAGGATCTGGATCCGGGTTTGGATCTTATTACTTGGTGGGTCAAGCCAGACGGCCGAAGGTGCCTAGGCAAGCACCTTGGACTGCCTGGCCTGCCTTGGCAGCTCACCTTTTTGGGCCCAGATAAGGAGGCCCAGTGCCTGGTCGCCTAGGCGATGACCTTGACATCCACGTGGGCTTGGCCCAAAGGCCCCTGTGGCCACAGCCAGCTCACCTAGGCAAGATGGGCTGAAGCGAGGCAAGTTATAGGCACCTCGTCTCACCTCATCGCCAAGGCGTGCATCTCAAGTGCCTTTGATAACGTGGGTTTCAAAGCCTTCGAGCTTGGATGAGCCAAAAGCAAATTGCCCAAGCCAAGTGCACAATAGTCATGGGAGTTGCCCAAATTTTGTGTATCTTTGGTTAGGTGTTTTAGGCATTTCACATCTTGGCAAGCCAGAGAGACAGATTCCCGAGAGATCTTGAGAGATTCTCGGGAGATTGCAAACAATGAGACACACAGCCGCATGTGACATGATCCATGTCATGGGACATTGAATAGTCAACCACTGTGGGAACAAGAAACATCAACTGATCTGTTGACTGGGTCGAATCTGTGTCGAATCGCCCTGCCTGGTTGCACCGCAGATGCCACCAACGGCTCCGCGCCTCCCCAATCGGACCCGAGCGCTGCCGCCCTGTGGCCACCGTCGTCTTACCACGCTTCCAGGGCACCTCCAGCAAACCCCGGCCGCCAATGGCCGCCTCGGTTATCCTGCCTTGCGTGGGGCCGCCCGCCAACTCTCGACGACCCTCCCTGCTGCGCCTATATGTCAACACCAGCTATTGGGGAGACGCCTGAGCGGCACCTGGTGCCGCCCCACACACCATGTGCCAGTCGCTACCCTACTTGGCCCCTCTGCCTGCAATGGCCCTTCATCGATGGCCAGGGCTGCCCATCAGGCTGTCTGCCACCATCAGCAGTCCCGGTGCTAGACGACCTCTGCCATGAGCCGGCATCCTGTCGGCAGCAGCAACCTGCCGCCCAGCCGCTAGTCGAAGGTTCTGAGCCGCCGACCACCCAAGGCCCTCCCTTCCCGGCTCGACTTGACATCGGCGCTGCAGAGATGCTTCTGATCCTACGTGGACTCGGTTAGCGTGTCTCACTCCTCAGCGAATCGCTTGGTGCGTGATTCGTTCGTACAATTTGTTTGTTCCGTATCTATGTTATATCTGCCGCCGTTTGAGAGTAGGGATTTCTAGCTCGCTTCATTATTCGTTGTCGGTTTGTGAGTTTGTGAGCATTCCTCTTGAGAGCGCCGATTTCTGAGTTCGTTGCATGTGGGATTGCTACCCTAGACCGTGATAGTTCTACCTTCTGTTCGGTCCAACGTTTCTCACTACGAGGGATGGTTTCCTAGAGCGTAGCTTATGTTATTTTCACGTATTATCACTCTCGGAGTTTGTGTGCGCGATGGTTATTTGCCAATATATATTGTAGGGTATCGTTGTTCTCATTAGTCACCTAGTCGGACCCGTTTAGGTTGGCCGTTCCGCATCAGTCCGACACATAGGATTAAGGAAGAAAATGATGTTTGTAGCAAACAATTACCAACAAATTTGATTTCCCTGCAATGTTTGTAAATTTGTTACACTACTGTTATGCAATTAGTTATTTGAAGAGCAAGGTACAATTGAAGAGGTTCCCAGGAACATTCCTCTCATTTATTTATTGAAGAGGCCAGATTTTTCAATTTGGATCTTCTTGGCCATTGACATGGCTCTAGTTTGCCCTAGGTTAAAGATTGTTGAGTTGTCCGGGGTGGCCTCTTGGTAGCTCTAGGTTCTGATGTCTAGAAGAAATTCAGAGGTTTCCTCCCCCCCTTTCACTGTCTGGAGTGCAAGGTTTGTTTGCCTTTATGCCATATGCCATCTAATCCTGTGGTATCATCAGAAAACTATATAATCATGTAGGATGTTTAATCCCATCCCACGCCCCAAAAATCTTTATAACTCGATTTTGAGAGTCACTCAAATTATTAAGTCTCTTGATACGAGATATTCCACTCTGAATTGAGTTCTCAGTTCACCTTGTTATCATTTTGAGCTGTTTTCTTGAAATCTCGTTTGTTTGGATCTCTATCCTCTCAATTCATTCTTTACTCCTTAGATCCGCCTTGTCTGTAGCACATTCACATTAGTTGGTAACCGCTCTCCAATGGTGAAACTTACAGGTTCAAGACCTGGGGTACTTCCCCGACGCTGGAAGTTGATCTATCTCCTTTGTGCACGCATGCACATCTTTATTTTCTTTTCTTTTCTACATCCAAACAGTTGTTGATTTTATTAAATCTTCTTAAGATTACTTCATCTTGAACTTTGGAACAATTCTCATCAAGTGGTATTGATAGCGTGTCTCATCACACCTTAACATCTACTTTTTAATCCGCTCCTACTTCGTTCCATTGCATTACACATCCCTCCTTTTCATTCCATTGCTCTACACTTCATTCCCTTCCATTCCATTTCATTCCACTCCATGTCAACCCCTTGGAAAGCAAATGTCAAGGTGGGACAACTATAGATACGCTAAAATTAATGTCACTCTGAGTGAAACTTATATCTCCCTATTGTAGATCATAAAATCAACCATCCCAAAATAAAGAATAAAAAATATGAAGTGTCGGGTCTCCTCTGGAGTTGTTCAGCAGTATGTAGACCGCTATGAGCTGAATGTGTTTTAAATGATTGACAACAGTGGAGTTGATCAGGTTGTCTGTAGAGTTGATTTGGTGACATTATCTTGACCATGATAATTTTATGTACTTTGATGAATTTTTATATGTTAGACCATTACATCAATCATGTATGCACTTTATTACTGAAACAAGTCATCGTATCAAATAGTTTGTATACATGAGCTTTCACGTTCATTTTGATCATAGGGTCGGTGCATATCTTAAGTCATGCCTTATGAAGTCGGTGCACATTATTGTTCATGCAGTAAAAGGTCCGTGCACATTTGCTTGATCTGAGTACTATAGTCGGTGCACATCACTATTCATTCAGTAAGGTCGGTGCACATTTGTTTGATCTTCAAATCAAAGGACGGTGCATGTTCTTCTTTAACACATCTAATGACAGGTGCATGCATTGTCTCATGCATGATAAGGTCTGTGCATGATAGGCTTATGGC
This sequence comes from Amorphophallus titanum, assembly GCA_024336825.1. Classification (NCBI taxonomy): domain Eukaryota; kingdom Viridiplantae; phylum Streptophyta; class Magnoliopsida; order Alismatales; family Araceae; genus Amorphophallus; species Amorphophallus titanum. The sequence continues at coordinate 66,546,476 of JANBPO010009603.1, forward strand.
ATATAAGGTCCATGCATCTTTAGCATCATGCACATTCGAAGTCCGTGCATATCACTATAGCAAGTTGGTGCATGTAGTGCTTAAGGCGTAATAAGGTTGGTGCAATCTCTGTTGCTACACTCATGCAAGGGTCGGTGCAATCCTTGATTGCTGCACGCATGCATGGGTCGGTGCACATTTTCCACCAGGCATATATGGGTCAGTGCACCTCCTTGTCCCTGTATATACAAGTCTAAGCATGCATTGTAGCACAGTCAACTAAGGTTAGTGCACGATGATGTTTGTTTCATACAAAGTCTGTGCACATTTGCTCATACGCATTTGTCAAGTCTAAGCATGCTAGTACAAGGTTGGTGCAAGTCTTCATCTTGCACAGCTGTGGTCTGTGCTAGTTTGTATCTTGCATAGTCAAGGTCTAAGCATGTTCTGCATGTTAGTCCACTAAGGTCTGAGCATGTGAGCATGGTTTCAATAATTCAAGTTTGTGCACGTTTGGCCCCAAATGCGTATCTCTCCTTATGGCTTGCATAGTCTGTGCACCCTCGCGTCTCAGGTCAGTGCATGTGTGCATCTCACGTAACCAAGTCTGCGCATATCTTATACTTGTATGACTATTTTGTGAATCACTAATGCTGATTAAGTGTTTGACATATTGACAGGGACTTTACTGAAAAAGGCTCCAGAGAACCAAGGCAACTGCTCATGAAGTTTAAGGAAGGCACATGGCCCCTGATTCAACCACAACAGTTATTAGGCATGTGATCCAAGTAAAAGGCAAACTAATATAGTGACACGTGGAAAGCCATCAAGCCATGATACTGCCACATGGCCAGTGCAAATCAAATCTGGACAAATTTTGAGCAAGAAACATGGACTCCACGTGCCCCTCTCTCTCACGGGTCTTATATATATAGAAGACCCGATCGTGCCTTTAAAATGAGGGAATTTTGAAGGAAGCAGTAGAAGTAGAAGAGATCGAAACAGAGCAAAAAAGTGAGAACAACATAGAATGATCTAAGAGAGGGAAGCAGCAGAAGAAAGGAAGATAAGAGGAGAGCAGCTTTGTGAGAGCTTGTGAAATTATACAGAAGAGTGTAGCAGAGTTCCGTAGCTGTGAGAGTGAGGCATCTGTTTGTGATTCTGGCTTCTGGTTCAAAACCAAGTCAGTCTGCTCAGTTTGAGCTACAATGTTCCTTTTCAGTTTTTAAGTCCTGATTTCCTTTTCTCTTTCGAATCTGTATTTCTCAAGCTGTTAGTCAGTGGTTGTGGCAAGCTATAAGGCCCAGCAGCAGAGGAGGATTCCTCTGGGTAGCATAAGTTGTAAGGCTCAGTTCCTCACCACCTTGGTGGAGAGGGATCTCGCGCAACCTCTTCCTCCTCCCCTCACAGCTTCCACCACTGCTCTACTAACTTAGGCATCAGAGGAATTTTCCTTAGGGAACCATCCCTGGACCCCCTGATCCGTTTCCCTTCCTTGTAGGTCTCAACGCGGTGATCACTTGCTCCAGCTCAGGACCAGCGCGAGATCACCCCTCTTCATCTGGCGCCGTCTATGGGAAATGATCAAAGAGCCAATATGGTGTGAAAGAGTACAGGGAGGAGGTTCGCTGGCGATAGGGGAAAGGCCGTAGGGGTGGTGGGAGAGGCCCTTTCTCATGCCACACAGAATCCCCCCTCCAACGCCAGCACCCTAGCCGACGAACCACCTCCACCCGCGACTGTGGGGCTACCACCCACTGGGAATGCTGACACTTTCCAAACCCTTAATGCCATACTAGACGTCCTCGTGGAGCTCTTGAGGACTCAGGCGGCCAGGGAGGAAAGATCATGCGTCCCCCCAGTAAGCCCCCCCCGGTGATGCATCCCAGCAAACCGCCGGAGGCCGCTTCACTCTCCAAGGGCAGCGGCTTATCCGTAACAGGTCAGGAGGACCTTCGCAAGCCCTTCCTCCAGAGCATGAGGCCTCCTCCACGCCAAGGAGGGGGAAACATGAGGGGCACCGTCCGTGCCCAGAGACTGAAGTCCTCGAGGAAGATCAGGACAACCCACCGGCACGCCGTAATAGCCCTTCAGCACTGCGACAACCAGAGTTGTCCCTTCGACTGCGAGAGTTTGAGTGACGCTTCGTAGTGCAGGAGCGCGCCCTACGGGCCCTACAGAAGACCCCTTCAGTAGAGGATGAGGAGAAATCCCCATTCTTCGACTGCATCCTGAAGGCAGAGATGTCTCCCAAAATCTCTATTCTGACCTTCAAGTCTTATGACAACCAGGGTGACCCCGCCAACCACTTCGACAGCTTTGACGCTCTGATGACCCTCCACAGGGCATCCAACGCCATCAAGTGCCGAGCTTTCGTGACCATCTTGGTCCAAGGCGCCCAAGCGTGGTTCCGGGCCCTCTCCCCTGGATCCATCCGAGACTTCAAGCAATTTGGCCGAGTGTTCAAGGAGAATTTCACCGGCAGCGGCCCCCCAAGGACAATAGCTGTTGGCTCTCAAACAGGCACAAGAGGAGAGCCTTCAAGCTTATATCAATTGATTTAAGTCGGAAGCCCTGTGGATCCTCCGCCTGGATGTTGCCTCAGTCACAACTGCACTAACTAGAGGCGCCCGCGACGAGAACCTCCACCGTGAACTTGTCCTTCACCCACCCTCAACCCTTGCTGAGCTAGTGACTCTGGCTTTACACCATGCTGTGTGCAAAGAGGTTCTCAGTGCGTGCCGAGGCGCAACTGGCTCGGGTCGGGAGGGGGACAAGAAGTAGGCGTCCGAGCCGAGCAACGATGCCTACCCTTCTTCAAATTGTTGAGGGGATCGAAAATGGCGTCTGCTGCGTTCGCATGGGACAAGGAATGTCAAAAGGTGTTTGCTGAGCTTAAAGAGTTTCTGGCTTCGCTCCTTGTGCTGTCCAAGCCAGTTCCAGGTGAAGCCTTACATCTCTACCTCTCAACAACCCCATCCACAGTTAGCTTGATCCTGGCCAAAAATGATTTGGGAGTTGAGAGACTGGTCTACTACACCAGTAAGGTACTCAAGGAGGCTGAAAGAAGGTACCCCGTAACTGAGAAACTCGTGCTAGCGTTGGTTACCTAAGCCAAGCACCTTCGGCCCTACTTCCAAGGGCACTCCATCATAGTCCTGACCAGTGAACCACTGAAGGGGATCCTTGCTCACCCTGAAGGCTCAGGATGCCTCGTCAATTGGGCCATTATCCTCGGGGCCTACGATATCTCGTATCGGCCTCGCTCGGCTATCAAAGTACAAGCGCTCGCTGACTTCATCGCGGAGAGCACCATCCAAAATGAAGAGAAATCTCCGTCCGCGCCTGGTCCAACCTAGGAATTATTCATCAACGGATCCTCCAATTCGGCCGGGAGCAGTGCCGGCATCCTCTTGAAGTCCCCCAAAGGAGCAGAGCTGCAGTACACCTTAAAGTTCAACTTCCAGGCATCAAACAATGCCTCTGAGTACAAAGTCCTTATCTCGGGAGCCCGCATGGCCCGACGGTTTGGGGCTGAGCGAGTCAAGATTCACACTGACTCCCAACTGGTCGCCAGCCAAGTCAACGGTGACTACAAGGCTCGAGAAGAACCGATGGTCAAATACCTTCGATTACTCAAGACTATAGCGCAATAGTTCGAGGGTTTCGAGGTGGTCTGAATAGCCCGGGAAGAAAATTCCTGAGTGGATGCCCTCTCCCGACTGGCTTCCTCCCTCGCCCCCGAGGGTACTCGATCGCTCCTTCTCGAAGAGTTGGAGCGACTAAACATTGATTTAGAGCTCACGGCCATTGACTCGGCCTCTCCAAGCGACTGGTGTACGCCCTATCTGTCGTGGCTCCAGGATTCTCGTGAGCCGAGTTCACCGTTCCAAGTGACGATTTTCAGGTTAAATGGAATCATTTGAACCCCTGGCATGTTGGGATTCAATTCCCGCCAGTTAAACTTCGTTTGGTTGTGATTTGGGGCCGGTAGGAGGCCGACTATCCCCGTGAGTCGTTTTGGGTGGATTTGTGAAAATCATTAGTTTCTTGTTATTTCGTGGATGGTTTGATCTCTTCTGGCTTGTGGAAGGTTGATATCATGTCTAGGAATATTTCCCCGTCGTTTAGACGCGATTGGGGTGTGGAAAGATCGAGTTTTGGATAGTCCTACGATTTTCTCGCTGAAACAGTTTAGCGGTCTTACCAGAGACCGCAACCCTGTAGTGGTAGCCCTATGGGTGATTGCTACTTGGTGCTTTATGTTGGCTAACTCGGTTCACTGGTAGCGGCCATGCGACTGACTGTCATTTGGTGTTAGCGGCCCTATGGGTGATTGCTAATCTGGTTTGACGTTCCATGGTAGACCGTTATATGGTTTCAATGCTTTTAAGTCAGTTCGGGCTAGTGGTCTAGCTCACGACCGTAAATCAGTTTAGCAGCCTTAGGTGGACCGCTAAATTCCTTGAAACGGTCCCAGGGAGACCATTATGTTTTTAAGTCGGTTCGCTGGTAGCGGCCATGCGAATGACCGCCATTCTGGTTTAGCGACCAGGTGTAAGATCACCACCTACCCAGAATGTTGTTTCAGCGTCGGTTTGATTTTCGGTTGGCTTAGCTTCGACCCCTTGGTTAGCCCATTGTTCTGTGGATGTCGTGGATGTCCTATGAGGGCTGTGACCGTGTTATAGGGTGTCCAAAAGTGCCATTATACCGTACAGTGTGCCCGTGTTATATCGAGAGTCATTATGGTTTCTGGTCAACATGGTTGTGACCCAGTGGTTGACACGTGACCTCGTGAGTGTCTCGGCTATCCTGTGAGGATCGAGACTCTGATTTTGAACGCTTGGAGATATCATCTTACCTCAGTTTACGTGCCTATGTGGTTCAAGGGCTTTGATGTTCCCTCATGTTCCATGTTTATGTGTTTACGAAGTTGAGAGTCCGATGTGTGGCCTTGGGGCCGAGGACTTGTGTTTTATCATGATTTGGCTTAGGGACTAGGCTGATTAATGACGTGTTGCCGTGTTATGCGACGATCTTGACCGGAGTCGTGTGACTCAAGGATTATTGTGAGCAGGTTTAGTTATCTATCCTGAGTCTAGCGACACTTCTGTGTGCTACTTTATGCTTCGTAGTACGTGTGATAGGTGCGTGCTCTACCTGTCTGTACTTTGATGTTTCTATTTTGAGTCTTTGTGTCTAGTGAGCCTCCACTAGTCATAGCCTGATGACACTTTGGGTGTCAGACCACCTCGGAGTGGTGGCGGGGTGAGTTCCCGGTAGAGACGGTTCGTAGGCTGGTTGCCGTGGGCCCCTTTGTCTAGCTGTTAGAGTCCAACGGGAGGGGAAAACTAGCTAGAGGCCTAGCTCAAGACATTGGGCTTGTGTGTGCACACGTGGTCAGGGGCGTTGGACGAGCGCCGATGGGCGTGACCCTGACTAGTCACTCGTTACTATTGTTCATTGGTTCTTGGTTTAGTGTCTCAGTTACCACATTCAAGGCGAGTGGGAGATGCTTGAGGCACAGTGTAAGACGTCAGTGGATGCATCTGACTTTTCTACTAGTGAGGAGGTACTTCTGTCACAGGACACTGACTCTTGTGATTCTCATGATTCGTGTGGTTTCTCATGCAGCGTAAGCTCCTTCACACGATACTTTGAGTAGTCTGTGTTTGGCTTTACCCGTAGTTGTGTAGCATACATGACTGTGAGATCATGTATGTGTTAGTGCTTTAGACCGCGTGGTCTTGAGTTGGGTTTGTCTCGGTAGACAAGCCTACATAACTGAGGTGCCGTGATGTGTCCTGGCAGTGTAGCCAGAGTTCCTTATATCAGTTCAGTGATTCCCGACTGTGTGTCTAGAGATTCGTGTTCTTACTGATTAGGAGTAGTTTACAGGGCCGAGGTCTGATCGACTGTCGTGTTTCTGTTCAGTACGGCTTTCCTCTTTACTTTTATTGTTGTTCCTACTCCTGCTATTACTCTTGTTGTTGTTACTATTGTTACAGCTTTGGTTTCTTGGTGGGGATCCGCGGGACTCCTACTGAACCAGCGACACGAGGCTCACCCCTGACTTTTCAGGTTTGGCTGTTCTTCTTCCTCGTGGTCTGGAGGTGCGATACGTGATTCTTATTTGCCAACTTTGCCAGTGTCGGGCTTCCCCCGACTTGAGGGTACGTTTCTCTTTCTGTTGGACTGTACGTGTCTTTAGTTAGATTGGACTCTACTAGCTGTTGTAGCTGTAGTTTAATTTATTTAATTAAAAATATAATTTTATTTCTATTATTTTAGCAATCCTGATGAAACATAGTAATTGTTTACTGTCTTATCTAGAAGTTCAATGTACTCTCACATATACCTTTTTATCCCTTCGGAGCCTTACCGCGCACCGCTGGTGCGGGGGGACATGGCCCCACTCGGTGTCACGGCGGAACCACATGCCGTCACTCGACGCACCGCAGGCGGGCGGGCCGGGGCGGCCGTGGTTGTCCGGTGGCATGGCGTGGCCGACCGAGGTCGGGTCACCGGGCGGACGAGTGGACCAGACGGGCACCCGGCGATGATCGCACCGGCGTGGGACACTGGTGGCCGTGACTGTGGGGGTGGTTCGCCGGACCACGATCGTGCGGGGGCTGCACACCTGGCTGACCGTTTCGTCGGTGGTCCTGGCGTGGGTAATGGTGCGGACCGGGCCGAACCCGAACATCATCGCGTTCAAGGACGTGGCGATCTTCGGGGCCCTCGGGATCTACCTCGTGATCGTGTCGAGGTCGTGGGACAAGGTGAGCGGCCGGGGGGCGGTCCGGTCGATCCCGTTGCTCGGGGTTCTGGTGGCGGCGATCATCCTGGCTCGTGGTGATGCCCTCGCAACGTTGGCGTCGCTCCGGCAGCTCGTCGCCCCGTACGCCCTGATCGCCGTCGGGTGGTTGGCGGTCCGGACCGTGACGGACTTCGAGCGGCTGTTGGCGACGATCCGCCGGAACCTGTGGGTCCTGTTCGCGTTCGGGCTGGTCGAACGAGTCATCGGGTGGGGGTGGTTGCCGCTGCGCCCCTACTTCGCTGCGAAGAACCTCGGCCTCGAACCCCGCGGGGTCCCGACGATGTTCATCGAACCGATCTTCGGTGGCATCGACCGGATGGCGTCACTGCTCCTGGACCCGATCAACACCGGGCACTCACTCGTTGCCCTCATGTGCATCGAGCTCGCCCGGGGCGGGAGGAAGGGGCAACGCAACGCTCTCGTCGCGGCGGGTGGGGTTGCGTTGACGTTCTCGAAGGGGGCGATCGTGCACGTCGCCCTGGTCGTGTGGTGGCTCAACCGAGCGATCCCACGCGGCCTCCGGGCGTACACCGCTGCCGCGGCTGCCATGGTGGTCGCCACCTACGGGCACCTCCACGGCGGGATCGCCATTCACATCGACGGGTTCCTCGGGTCGTTCGGGCACCTCTCCCTGTTCGGCCACGGCCTGGGGTTCGCCGGGAACCAGGCCGCCCTGTTCGGGGACACCGCCGCAACCGAGGGGATCGGGGACTCGTTCGTCGGGGCGATCATCGGCCAGATCGGTGTCGTCGGCCTCGTGCTGTGGGTGTGGCCGCTGGTGTCGTTCGCCAAGCGCCTGCCCCGGAACCACATGCTGCGCCGCCTGTTCGTCGGTCAGCTGTTCGTGGCCGCCCTCTCCGAGAACAGCTTCAACCTGCTGTCGGTGTACTCGGTGTGCCTTCTGTTGGGGGCGGCGATGTCGGTCCAGCCTCGGCCCGCGCCTCGGCGAGTTCGGCCTCGAGCTGTTGGACTCGTGCGGTGAGCTGGGCGTTGGCCCGCTCGAGGTGAGCGATCAACTGGCCGGCCATGTTGTGCAGGTGCAGGATGCCGTCCATCACTTCGCCACCCATCCGGTGTCGGTTCCCAAGCCAGTCTCCTTCACGTAGAGGGTGGCGCCTGCACCACCACTGAGGTTGAGATAGAGGGATCCCCGACTCGCTGCCTTCACGCCCTCGGGCGAGCCGGTTCCGAAGAAGATCCCGACGTTGCCGCTCGAGCCGACCTGCACGAACGAGGCGGCCTGCGAGGACCCGAGCGTGTAGAAGAAGTCGGCGACCATCGCATGGTTCGCGATCAGCGACCCGCCACCATCGGTCGTCAGGTGGCAGTCACCGAAAAACACGGTCGCCGACTCGTGGATGCCGAGGTTCCCGGCGACCGTCACCGGACCGGAGAACCAGGAGCGGCCACCGGCGACAAACAGGGAGTAGCCGGAGCTCGCGCCGATCGTTTCCGGGTCGACCTCGTCGACGTAGATCCCGTACACGTTGTCGGCGACACCCGTCGTGCAGCCGTCCTTGCGCTTCGGGGCGGCGACCTTGAGGGAGATCATCCCGGAGACGTGGGCGCCGTCGGCGCCAGCGGTCATCAGGGCCGCCTCGGCCCACAGTCCGGTGATCGTCCCCATCGACGCCGACGACCGATGGGACGCCTCTGCCAGCGTCCCGATGAACTGGGTGAGACCCTCGCCGTCGTCGATGTCATCGCCGGTGTGGACGTACAGGTTGATCCCGAAGAACCAGCCGGGGTTCGTCGAGTCGACGCCGGTGAAGTCGCCCTTCGCTTGGGCGGCTACCACGACGGGAACGAAGTCTTCGGTGCCATCGTCGGTCGCGGAGACGACCGGGAACAGGAAGACCGGATTGCGGCTGGCCGGTTCCCAATCGGGGTCGGTCGCCATGAGCAGCGCGGGGAGCGGCGAGGTGCCGTTGAGCCGCTTGTTCTGCTCGTACATCTCGACCATCGCGCCGGTCGATGCGCCCTCCTGTTCGGGGAGGACGTACGGGACCTTGCCGGATTCGGGGAGCGCGAGGCGAGTCACAGGACCGAGAACTCGACACTGAACGCCGTGAAGGTCGCATGGCCCGCGGCGACGTGGAAGTCCCCGCCGGTCTTGACCTCGATGCGCCCAGCCCCGGATGAGGCGACGGCGGGAAGGAGGATCTCGGCCGTCGGCCGGTACCCGGCGGGCAGGTTGAACACGGCGGAGGGCACCGACCCGCTCTTCACCACGCCTTCGACGTACACGATGTCGTTGACCTTGCGGAACCGGCAGGCGGTGTACGCGGCACTGAAGTTCACCCAGGTGCCCGAGAACGCTGGGGCGCCGCCGCCGGAGCCAACGTTGATCCACTCGCCCGGCTTGGCCGCGTACTCGTCGGTGAACGCCGGGTCCGCGGCGAGCTGCGCCGCGGTGGGTGCGGGTGGGGTGATCTTGGGCATGCGGGGGCTCCTGAACGCGAGGACGCCCGCCGACCATGGGCGGGCTCGAAACAACAGGGGGGCGCGGGTCGGCGACCCGCTTCAGGTCACGTCGAATCGTTCGGGGTGTGGAGCACCGCGGTGCCGACACCAAGGAGCGCTGCGACGAGGTCGACGGCCTTCGGGATGGCATCGACGTCAACGAGGCGCAACACACCAGCGAGAGCGAGCACGGCGAGGGCGACCCGGTACAGCCAGGCACGCCGGGGGGCGGTCAGCCACGGGAACACGGGATGGTCGTTCACAGGTCCTCCTCGGGGTGGGCGAGGTGCTTGTCGAGCCGGGCGCCGATCGCTGAAACCTCGGAGCGGATGACACCGACGACCCTGGTGTTGTCGCCGACGTCGGCCCGTAGCTCGGCGAGGTCGAACGCAGTGGCCTTGGTGCGCTGGTCGATCTGATCGACCTGCTCGGCGATCGACGGCTGTCCAGCGGTCTTGTGGTTGACCGCCGAGTTGGCCCCGGCCGCTTCCCGGCGGGCGCGTGTCGCCTGGATGAGCGCGGCGATGCCGACGAGGGTCGGACCGATCCAGTCCATCAGCGCTTCACGAGCTCGTAGTCGGGGAGGTGCTCCGCGACGGCCTTGGCGATGGCCTGTGGGTCCAGACCGGCGATCACGAGGCCGGCGAGGGCAGCGAGGTCTTCGTCATCGAGACCGGACAGGTCGAGGGCGTCGACCTTCGCGGCGATGGCCTTGATCCCGGCGAAGTTCCACCGGTTGTCCTCGAGCATCTTCTCGACGCGGGCGAGGCGTTCTGCCTCGACGGGTCCGAACGCCATGTCGTCGTCCTCCTGATAGGTGATGACCCCGTAGCCGACGATCCCGCCGGCCACAGAGCGGTTGTGGCGCATGACCATCCCGCCGGTACGGCCCCCGGCACCGTTGGTGTTGCCCTCGAGGGTGGCGATACGGCCGTCGGCGAGGAGCCCCTCGACGAAGCCGACGTGGCTGATCCGATTGACGCCGTCGCCGGGGAAGTCGAACAGCACGAGGTCGCCGGGCTTCGGCCGGTAGCCCTTCGGCTGCCAAGCGTCACGGTCCTTGAACCACTGCGCCCGGCTCGGCGTGTAGGCGCTCTTGGCGATCTCCTCGGCGCCGCCGTGGTGCAGCACCCACGACGCCCAGATGTCGCACCAGGCGACACCGTTCATCCCGTACCACTCGCCGAACCGGGTGCGGTTCGACCCGAACGGCTGCTCGTGTTCACCGAGCGTCGACCGGGCAACGTCGAGGACCCGCTGCGCGGTGGTGTCGACGACGACCGGCATCAGACCAGGTCGTCCCGTTCGGTGCCGGGCTGCTGCAGGTCGTCGTCGGGCTGGTCACCGTCCGCTGGCCGCGGCCGGTTGTCGGTCTGGACCGGCGTTTCGTCGTCGAGGTAGCGGTCGAACGGGTCGCTCACGGGAACCTCGGTTCGGGCATCGGGTCCGGCGCCGACGGGAACGGCGGGTTCGGGACTGGATCGGGGCTCACGTCACACCCGTCATCAGGAAGACCCCGGTGAAGTCGAGCTGCAATGTGAGCGTGGCGGGGATCCCGCCAGCCGCGTCGTACTTGGCGACGAGCTTTACCGTGTCGGTCGCATCAAGGAATAGAGGGGGCCAGGTCTGACCCATCGGTGGCCCGACGTCGGCGTCGCCCTCGGCGTGCGACGAGTAGACCTCGCCGCCGTTGACGTACAGCTTGACCAGCCGGTAACCGGCGGTGTCGGCCTGCCAATAGCCCGAGTAGGCGAACTGGTACACCCCAGCGAGCGGCACGACGAACTCGGCGCCACCACCGGCCTTCCACGGGCCGTTGTCCCAGTCCGGTATGTCGAGGTCGTAGTCGGTGTCGGTGTTGACGTTGATCGTCTTCGGTGCGGAGCGGCGCCACCGAAACGTCGGAAAGTGCGACTCGAGGTTGACCACGCGGGTGTCGAGCGCGGCAAGATCGCCCTCCAACGCCGCGATGTCTGCGGTGTTGTCGTCGATCTGGCCTTGGAAGTCCTCGGCCACAATCGGAGACCCGGCAGTGACAGGCATCAGCTACTCCTTCACAACCCGAGAATCGACCCGTCGTCCCACAGAGAGACGCCCCACACGGCGACGTTCCACACGTCTCCCGGTGAGCAGTTGAAGACCACCCTGCGGCCGTACGGTTCGAGGGTTTCCGTGTAACCCTCAGCGATCAGGTCCACGCTCGTCTCGCCCTGCTGGGGCGGGAGGTTCGTCACCCGGATCACGTCCCCGGTGTCGACCGCCGAGACGGCGCCCCGCTTCGATGGGGCCTTCGCGAGGTCCACGGTCAGTTCGCCGTAGCGGATCCCGTCGTCTGCGCCGATGTGGAGCTGCCAGCCCGCCTGGTGGCGCAGCTCGAGCTCGTTCGACGTGTTGATCGTGATCTGCTCGTCGTAGACCCCGAACCGCTCCTGCGACGCGGCATCCACCTCGGTCGCTTTCGGGCCGTCCAACATCTGGGCGGTGACCTCGTTTTAGCGCCTTGGAAGCACTGGGCTCCTTTTCAATAATTTCTCCCATTTCTATCTCTGGGAGGCTACCTTGCTCCAGTAGTGATTCTTGGTCGGCAGCTAGGGGTTGGGGTATCCCAACCTCCGACAAATCGCCAGCTGCTATAATTACTGCGATGTCCTCTGAAGCTGCTATCGCCGCATATGTCTGGGGAAGTCGTAGAGCAATAGGCCGCAGAACTGGCAGAAGAGTAGGTTGGCTCATGCTCAAGGCCGGGAGGGGCATTTGCACCGTTATGGTCGGCGGCACCACCTCAGCCTGCATCACAAATATGTATGTCAACCAGCTGACTTGGAAATGACAAGAGAGGCTACAGACGGGCTGAGAAATGCTTCCCACCTCGACCGACACTATATTCAAGCCTCCAAGAGGAGCCCCCGCTGGCTTCGATCCTCCTCCTACTACAGGGTATGATGGCCCTTGCCCAATTATGGACAGCCTCGGAGGGCTGAATGTTAGAAGATCACTCTCATAAGCTGAAGAAGCCCCGGCATCTTCAGTCTCTGTGTCAGCTCGAAGGGGCTCATCATCGCTAGAGCCACCCCATAGTCAACTTGTTCAGAGGAGGAAGATTTCTCGGCTTGCTCAGGGATCTCCAGCATCTGAGCAGGCGCTGTGCTGCCAAAGGTGACTCCTTCCATTGGGGCTTCATCAGCAGTCTTCGTCCCAGGGACATCGACCTGATGAGTAGCTTGAGGTTCGCCCCTTGAAACTGCTGATTCACTAGCAGGCGCTTCCCCGACAACTCCAACCTCAGGAAGCGTCGGGGGTTGAATATCAACTAAAAGCAAAAGTAATGAACAGTCAAGACCTAACTGAAGACATAATGGGCCATGGAATTCTATGGATGAACTCTAAGTTACCTCCGGGTTCTTGGTGAGGTGTCGGCGAAGGTAGATCTCTTTCAACAAAAGCTGAAGGAGTCTCCTTCTCCCTCTCTCGGGTTGCGTCACTCGGCATCGCCGCCAGTCCAATGACAACAGAAACAATGCCTGCGTCTACGAAAATGGTGATCAGCACAACGATAAAAGCGGGCGGGATGACCCATAAGGGAAGAAGGCGAGTTACCTTCATCAGTGGCCCCTTGTGTCCAGGCGGCCTCAAAGTCAGCGAAGGAAGGAACCGGAGGAGGCACAATATCTGGTCCTCCCTTCGTAGCCTTCCTCTGACGTGCCCGCTCAGTCCGGGTCTCTGCTCTTTTGGCCTTTTTGGCCTCGCTGATAGCCTCTCTGACCTGGGACCGGGTCCGCTTCCGCGAGTCACCAGGGGGCAGCGGCGTCGTAGTCGGGGTTGGCTTCGGGATTTCAAAATAAGAGGGCTTTTGCGCCCTGGAAATCAGCTCCCTATAATGCCGAGTCGCCTCCAGAGAGAGGTGAGCTGCAAAAGACGTTTGGGTGAGAAAGACACATGACAAGTATAAAAGAGAGCAGTGCAATACTAAGACGGGGAACAAGCACACCTGGCAGTCCCGTGTACAAAGGAGAGAGCGGCCAATGCAACAACGAGGGCTTTTATCTCGGGAAGCCGCCTCCCAGATAAGCCAGCAAAGGTCCCCAATCTTCTCGCTCTTCTCGGCTAACGACGCCAGGTCCTCATAGCCGCGGGAAGATAAGTGGCACGCCAAGTTCAAATGATCTAGGCCCCATCCGTCGGCATACTTGAAGGACACCGATAGTATATGGTCCCAGATGGCATCCAACGAGCCAGCTACAGAAAGCCCGTGTGAGTGAAGCAGGGCAAATACCCAGGGGGTATTGGTGTACATGCCTTCTCGCCTATCCTCCTTACTGATAAAGGTCCGATACGGATGAAAACGGTCAGACTCCGGAAGCCAATCCACCACTACGGTTAGAGGCTCCTCCGCCGGGATTGGGATTACTTGAAGAACTACCCGCTCGCTACTGACCCGACACAACCCCTGAATGGTCTTGACGTAGTCATCGTTCTGGACCAGCGGCATCTTCGGGTCAGCTTTGGAGGAGCCACGCTTTGCAATCTTCCACACCTCCAAATAGACCATGACTTCGGAGCTGGACCGCCCCTTTAACTTCTTCAAGTAGGCTGGGTTGACGTCCAACACTGGCTCCGGCTGGGTGTCCAGGAAGCGACGCTCAACAGCTTGCCAACAGTCCTTCCGAGAGGCGCGGTAGAAGCCGATCTGCGTGTTCCACCACTTGATAAATTCTGGAGTCACCAGAGGCAAATGGGCAGGGGACGGCACCCTGAAAGATACGTCTTCGCGACAATGGAAGTAGTCCCACCATGATCGAGCTTCGTCCGCAGTCGTCTGGCCGGCCCGATGGCGGCTGGGGATGCTGAAGCGAGCCGAAGAAGGTGGGATCTGTTGGTCATATCCAAAGTTTCGGCTAAACTAGAAAGGATAGTATGGCTCCAGCCACAGCTGACCGCTCTTCTGGAAGACAAGTACGCTGGGCAAAATGGCCAGGTCCCAATTGACCAGCTCTGGCTCCAATATCGGCTGTAGATCTAGCCCATGAGATGATGAAGTCCGAAGAGGAATTCTACACCTTTGCCGACCGCTGACGTCGCTTGGCCGTGCAAGTCCTAGGGCACATTCCGGAGGGAGAGCTAATCAAGATGCTGATTTCTAATGCAACGTCGGAATATCGCTTCATCTTAACCCTTAATGATATCACCTCCTGGCAGCAACTTTACAGGTGAGCCCGCTTCATTCGCCAACAACTCCAAAGTTCCCTTGATCCTGAGTCCCCTCCATCGTCTATCGCCACTTACACTTCTCCTTCCACGTATCCCTCTACATATCGACCCTCCACAAGTCAGCCTTCCGCATCTACCACCTACCCGCACTCCACCTCATATCAGCCTTTCACTTACATCGCACCCGCTGCATATCAACCCTCCACAAGTCAACCTTCCATGAGTCAGCCATCCGCCTCCTCATACCCACATCTGTCTCCACCCCCGGTCAAGGGAACACCACCTCTCGAGCAAGTGGATGTCGTCCACTACATACCTTCCCACTCCACTTCACATATGCCATTGCCTAGTCCTTCCACTAGCCAAGCACTCTTGCCTACACAACCCCCACTTCTGTCTCTATCACCACCACCTTCTCCACCTTCATCCCATACCCCTCAGCATCCGCCTTGCCCGAAGCGGGCTCCTCATCCTCCACTGCCAAAGTCTTTTACTAATATCTTTAGGGATTTGATGGCCACTCACACATTGCCACTTCCAACGATTGTGCCTTGCCGACCCGCGGTCAGGAATATGCTCCAGTCCTGTGATTTTCATCACTAGTAGGGGCATTTGGTTGAGGATTGTCCCAAGTTCCGAGATTATCTTTATGATCTGGAGGATAAGAAGAGGATTGATTGGGCCGCCATGCATAAAGTTATTTTAGATCTTCAACAAGAAGCGCCGCCCAGGTAGTCGTCTCCACCACTACAAGACTCGGGGCACCCCTGTGATCCTTTATCTAGTGCTGTACCCGCTCCATCATCTTCGTCGCCATCTAAATCTCCATCTCCTACCCCATTTCCATTTCCATGTCCTACCCCATCTCTATCACCTCCACAAACTCAAGCCCTTGCTCAGGTCGGTACCTCTGCTTCCTCCACTCCCATTACTACCACCACTTCCCTCACCACTACTTCTACCCCCAACGCCGCTCTACGTGTTGTTCCGATATGTCGACGGTGGGCACCACGATCTCCCTCTTCTCCATCTCCATCTCGATCCCCATTGCCCTCATCACCATCTCCATCACCATCTCCATTGCCTAACCCATCTCCACCATCTTCATCATCTTCCCCGCCGTTACCTTCATCGCCCGAGCCTGAGCAAGCCACACCTTTACCTTTGCCTTTACCTCTGCCTACACCCGAGCCTATTGTTACCACTTTGTCCTTGCCGCCTTTGCCTCCTCCCACACTTGAATCTCTCGTTGCCACCATCCTTCCTCCACTACCTATAGCACCTCCTACCTCCACTTCTTCTCCACCTACTTCCACCCCACGGAGCGGGTGTGCATTACCTTTGGTGCCCCTTGGGTCTGGTCCCCAAGGAGACGATGAGCAGAGTCAGGATGATTCAGTACCGGTTGTTCAATTCAAGATTCAAGATTTCATCTGTCGCATGTTGGTCCGAATCCCGATCTCTGGCTACTTTGGGGATGATGAGCCTATGTTTCCTATGATAGTTGTCGAGAAGAGTACCCTTGCATTGGTGTCAATCTCTTCAAAAGCAAGGCTAGTGGCAGTCTCTTTGCTCATCGGGGGTCTTCTTATTGATACTGTTATTACCCCTCACTCTATTGCTATTCAGATTGCTGGTCGAGAGGGGTTCTCTACCAGCATGGTGCTAACTCATACGGCCGCCAAGAGTTTGATGAATTATATGTTCAAGGGGTAATTCATCGTATTTTCAGTATTTTCCAAGGACATTCTGCACACCTTATGCAATTTCTCTCAGTTTATCAGTACGCCGGTCACGTCAACGCCGTGTATTACTCTCCCTCAGCTTCGTCCTTCTCTTCTATCAAGGGAGCTATGCTTCATGTTAGATTGTCGAGTGGAGTTGTCGGAGCTCCACATCTTTGTGCCAAGAGACAAGACTCCGTGGTTCCATGATATTCAACATTATAAGGAGTTATCTGTCCAAGAATGTCTGCATATGGTTAGCACTGGGTGTTTAGGGGCAACTGCCCCAGCAAGGCTGCATGTTCATAGCCGGGCCAGTAGTCGGCTAGATGGGCCCATCATTTAAGAAGACATTACAAATCAAGAAGCCCAAAGGTCCGAGTCCGGGCCAAGTAGGTCCGTGTTTACGGTGTTTCTGCTAAGAAGAGGAGGAGGCACAAGTATAAAGGCCGCAGGTTGTGCATAGGGATGTAAATGGATCGGGCTCGGCTCGGGTTGACCAATACCATACCCTATTCGTGAAAATTTTACAAATACCATACACGGATAGTATCCTAATATTTTCACGGTTATAGATACGGGTATATCCATCACGTAAGACGGACACAATGGCGCGTGCCGACGAGTAGTCCGAGCCCCGGTCAAACATAGGGTGTAGATGATGACCCCATCAACTTAGCATCGATCACTAACAAGTGGTATCAATTCCTTATTTGCACGACCTTCTCTATGCTTAATCCCAGCTTTACTTACATTCAAGAAGGACCTAACACTCAAGTCAGGGACCAAATAATTAGGGTCCTAACACTGCTTTCACAGACCCAACATTGCAAAGGGATCTAACTCTCATGGCAGCAACTAGACTCGTTCATTGGCTTCTCTGCTAAATTTGATCATCCTCTAAATTCTCAATGCTCATTGACTGCGCTGAAAGGGAGAGATGTTAAACTTTGCATGTCTTGCCAATGTCGATAGAGGGAGATGTTTCACAAGCTTATCTTGGTATCTGTTTCAAAAGGGGGTGATGTCTCTCTAATTTCATGTCATCCTCTTTGCTGATGGCAAAGGGGGAGATGCTTTAATGAGTCATTATCTTATTATCTTGACTGAACTATTTTGGTTGACTGCTTTATACTCATTTATGACTCATAATAACTCATAATTGCCATCATCAAAAATGGGGAGAATTATTGTGACTGAGGTTTGGATGATGTCTTACCATGACTCATTTATGAGTCTCACATGTATTTGATGATGTCAACATATTCAGTTCAGATCACAGTCAAGCAAATCAACCAAAAGGCTCAAGGGTCTTCAGGGTGACAAATGGGCCATAACAGTGACAAAGAGAACCGCAAGAGTGACAAATGGCTCACAGGGCAGACAAATGACTCACAAGGCTGACAAATGGAACAAAGGTGACAGCTTACAGGCTACTAGTGGTGACAAATAGCTCGTTATGGGTGACGAATGGCCAATAGCAATAACAAATAGCTCCATAACGGTGAAAATAGTTCTTATCACTGAAAGGTGAAGAGTCATCAAGCTTGTTCGAAGGAACTAATTGTGCATGGGTTTCAATACCCTACTATCTTTAATCTGGAGCCTTATTAAGCATTGGATGACAGTGATTAATCTTATCCAAGATCAAGAGATAAGATCCATCTCCAATTCTAATGGCCTTCAATAGTGATGGGATCGAGCAACTACAACGAGCACTCCAAGCAACTGCAACGAGTAGTCCGAGCACTCTGAGCAATCCGAGCAACTGCAGCGAGCACTCTGAGCACTTCGAGCACTCCGAGTAGTCAAAGCAGCGAAGCCCTAGAGTCAACACAACCAAGTCCACAGTCAACCAGCTACCTTAATGCCATTTACAAGAAGGAGTCAACGCAGGCTCAGCCAGTGTCAAAGCAGTCAACCCCGGTTAGTAAGGCTGACAAATGGTCTAAAAGGATGACAAAAGAATGATACTGTGAAAAATGATGAACAAGGCTGGGGAATGTCCCACAAGGGTGACAAATAGCTATCACCGGTGACAAATGGCTTACAAAGGTAACAAACAGACAACAAGGGAAACAAATGGGCTGTAGCGGTGACAAATGAGCCTTAACGGAGACAAATAGCGCTCATAGGTGACAAATAAAGGGCTAACGGTGACAAATAGGTCACCAGTAGACAAAGGCGACAGTTCTCCAAGCAACTGTAGCGAGCACTCCAATCAACTGTGGCGAGCACTCCGGGCACATGTAACTAGCATTCCAAGCAACTATAGCGAGCACTCCGAGTGCAAATAGCTAGCACTCCGAGCACCTGTAGCTAGCATTCCAAGCAACTATGGCAAGCTCGAATTCATAAAATCATGCTCGGGAGTCAAGCCGTGACAACAAGCTCGAATATATTAAGGCCAAGGCAGAGAAGGAAATCAACAAAGGCGTTGGCTCATGCTGTTAAGGGTGAAAAAAAAAATGCAAGGTAGACAAATATACCCATAAGGGTGACAAATGGTCAGCAAGGGTGTAAAATGGCTTGTAGGGGGAACAAATAAAGAAAACACTTGCCCAAGCTTATGCAACATTTGAAGATCAACTAGGAGATTAAAATATGGACCGTAAATCTCCAAAAATTCATCTTTTGAGATCTAGAGGAGATTCCTAGGACTGACCAGAGTCCTTGTCATCATGAGGCTACCAGATCAGTCCTTTTGAACAAAAGATTTGTCAACTTACAAATGTGGGAAAAGCCACCTTTCATGGCGGCATGCTTTCTGCATCCAACCAATTAGAGGTGCTATCTAGAAGATCTTGCAGGACAAAAAGGACGTCCTTCTACAATAGCCAATGCGGAGAAGATCTTGCAGATCTATTAATTCAAAGACTCCTTTTGCATTCCAGCCAACCAGGTCGTAGTAACTTGGAGGGAAAGTCTTCTACCCAGCTCTCTATAAATATGAAGCACTTGCTTGTAGAAGAGCTGCTCCTACCTTAGAGAAGAGCCTATGTTGATGGGAATCAACACCAGACAATAATATTTTTTAGTTTGTATTTGTGTCCTTTAGTTTGCATTTATATCCTTGAGTTTTTGGGTTTACAATTGTATGGCAATTATAAGCCTTAAGGACGTAAATACAAACCAAAGGACATAAATGTAAAATAAAATACTAGTGTCCCACACATAAAACTCAGTGCTCAGGCGGGGACTCCATGCGGTCGCCCAACCATAGAGAGGCCGGAGTCGCTCGAGTCATGCTGCGTATCTGATATCGGTGGCTGGCTCTCGTGTCCTCACCATGTTCTCTCAACGTCACAGGTCCTCGTGGGCCCGACCGATTTCTCTCGCCCTCAGCATGGGGCAGCCCATCTTGTTTATTCTAATACGGGTCATCCTTTGGCCCAATATCCCTCCTATGGGCCTCCCCTTTCTTCTATCTATCCTTCCGCCCCTTGCCTTGAGCCTGTTCCTTTTGTTCCACCCCCTCCATCTCGAGAGTAGGAGTTTCTCGACAAGTGGGCTGCCATGCAACAACAACTTGACTTTCTCCAGAAATGGGTTGGCCCACAATCCTTGGCTGATGTTCTAGTCCCCAGTTTTCATGATATTCGATTCCCTCCTCAATCCGAGCTCCCCACGTACTGCAAGTATGATGGGAATGGCAATCCGTACATTCATGTGAAGGATTTTATGTATGAGTTGATGCAGTTTTAGTATGATGATCACCTTATGGCGTATCTATTCCGCTGCTCACTAGATGGGGTAGCGTTGGAGTGGTTCTAAACTTTGCCGCTGGAAGATGCTGAGAGATTTAAGACCATCAAGGAGAAATTCATTCAAAGGTTCCAAGACCGGGTTGGCCCAGAATATTCTTTTACTAATCTAGTCATTGAGAAGATGAAGGCTGATGAAGATTTTGCTACATATGTTGATAGATGGAGGCAGATGGCTACCTGTGTGCCCGGTCATATTCCGGAGGAAGAGAAGGTTAAGCTGCTTATTTCCAATGCCACACCTACCTTCTGTAACATCCTAGCCATGAATGACCTTGTCAACATGCACCAACTGTATAGTCGGGCCAGGTTCATTCAAACCCAATTCAACGACTCCCCTATTTACGCCCTTTTTGAGACCCAAAAGCCTAAATATAATAGAAAATCTCAGAGGCCAATCATTGAAGGAGTCCAAACTAATGAGAAAGTGCAAGCCGTCAGCTTCCCACTCCCCAACCAATCCGTTCCACCCTACTTCCAACAGCCTCCCCACAATCCCCAACTTGTTGCTTCACAAATTGTCCCACCACCTTTCCTTGTCAACCAACAGCTGCAGCCACCCCTACAATACCATAACGTCCCACCTCCCAATGGCTATGCATCTAAACGCCCGGGTCCGAAGAGGGCTCAATATCCCCCTTTGCTTGAAACCCTCCCGGACATCTTTTTGGCCCTTATGTCTTTCGGTGCACTACAGCTTCCTCCAGAATGGCCTAATTGGAACCCGATAGTTGACCAGTCCAGATACTGCATATTCCACTGGCAGCTCGGGCACATGATAGAAACTTGTTTTCAGTTCAGAGATATTATTTATGATTTACGTGAAGGGAAGCGTATTGATTGGGCTGAGATGTACAAGGTCATCATTGAGATCAAGGAGAAGAGAAGGCAGGCGCCGTGACAACAAGTACTACAGCCACAGCCACTGCCTTAGTAGTAGCAGCCCACGCAGGACCTTGGGATCCACTAGAACCTGATGCCGAACCATCCTCCCACTCCTACTGTGGTTACGGCACTGACTCAAGTAAACATTGTCCATCGCCTGGCCCCCAATGTTGGGTGGTCTTACGATGATGAGTCGTCTGTCTAGCGGCTCATGGCCCTCCACCACACCTATAAGAATCCTCTCTCTCCCCCTGCTCTACCACCACCTTCCACCCCCATCATTCTTCTGCTGAACCATCAAGCCACCGCCACTATGCCAACCACACCTGTCATTCCTTACAAACCCCTCATCTTGCCACCTATTGCCCCCATTGTGCCACCTGTCCTTGCTCCCCTGAAAGTGCATGTTCTGTCCGTTATTGCCACCCCACCACCCAATCCTTCATCCATCATCCTTCTGACAGGACCCATTAACACCTTCACTACCCGCATTACCCCCGCTACCATCACAACACCTACCCCCGCACCTCTGATTCACCCCATTGGGCCAATTAAGTCGCTTGCCATGGGTAGTTTCGATACCTTACCAGCCCAGAACCTTACCCTTCAGAGCGGGCATTTGTTCCAATGAAACTACCCTATGACTGGTGCATCAGCACCCAATTCCCAGTTCCCACAGTAGACTGCTGACCAAGAGGAGGTGGATCCACTCCCGGGCTTACAGTATGACTTGTTACATCACCTGGACCGGATGCCCACGAAGATCTCAGTTCTAGAATTGATCAAGTGGTCCAAGATCCATCAAGATGCCTTGCGAGACTTTCTCTAGAAGGTCCTACTGAATGAAGACGTTGCGGTTGACTGCCTGCCATCTGCTCTGGGCATGGTCTCTAAAGGGCCAGCCATTACATTTGCTGAAACTAAGCTAGCACCCCCCGAGGCTCGCCAAATGTTGCTATGCATTTCCATCACCTTGAATAAAGCGGCGTGAGTGGCTTCTTCTCTCTTCTTCTTCTTCTTCTTCACCTTACCGGCGTCGGAGGACTAAACCCCTTCTCTCTTTTTCTTCTTCTCTTCACTACCCACCACGCCAGCCAGCCAACTAGGAGCGTTCTCCTTTTTTTCTTCAATGGATTGCCATATATATATCCCAGGAGGAATGCCCCTACTCTCTTGTTCGACGATGAGCGCACCGGACGCTTGCCCACGTCGCGCCGATCTGCTGTCGAGCCCCTTGCTTGCCACGTTTTCGTTGCCATAACTTGCAGGAGCCTGGGTTGCCGGCCGACGAAATGAACAACCGACGGTGCAGGGCTTGAGAGCTTCTATTTAAGGCATAAGCTTGGCTGCCTGCCGGATCAAAGAAGAATTTTAACCATTTCAAGCTTGCTCGTCATCATGCCGTTCCCAGGAAACAGGGGACCGCATTGATGACGGGATGGGTTGGTCGCGGCGCCATGTTAAGACTTCAAAGAATGGCCTGCTGGGCACTTTGAGAATGAGGGGTTAAAACGGCGTGGCTAGGGGGCGCGCCGTTTTAACCCACGCCGGGTAAATACTTGAAGTGTTGATTTTAAAGTTTGGCCAATGGGCGCACCGTATTAGTGCAATGTAGATGCAAATGGGTGGCGCCGTTTTCAGTGCTTGAAGGAGGATGGCCCCTTCAATAAGAGTGCACCGGATAACCAAAGTAAGGAGGGGCGTGTCGTTTCAATGCAACACAAGGGGGGCGCCATTTTAATGAGCATAAAGGGGGGGGCACGCCGGTTTGGGGCGCACCGGTTAAGGGCCTCACCGCGCTGTTTTAAGGTCTCTTCGTGCTGTTTTAAGTGCCGAACAGATTTATTTTGAAGTTGCGGCCATGTATAAGTGTCGGCACTCCCAGAATACTTTATTTGCAATGCATGGCATCCGTAGTGTTTCATTCACCATTTCTGGGCTTCGATCCGGGACTTTACGTGAGTTTCGGCATGTGCCGAGACTACGCCAAAATCTCTGACTTTTCTTTGATTCACCCCTTGACACGGCCGATCGTAGAGATCTTCTGCCCAGGGGCTCCCTTAATGGGTAGCGGACTGCCGAGTGGGTTTTCGTTCCGGCCGGGCGAGGTATGGGTTTATTCGGCCTTCCCGTCTTCGACTCGCACGTAGACGCGAGTGCCGTATGATCGTCACCATCATTTTTTGACGTCCACAGCTGCGAGTCGTCATCCAGCATGGTTTGGCTAGCGATGAACAAACCAACATAGAAAGAAGATTGGAAGAGCTCGCTAAGCTTGAAGGAAAGCGTCTTCACGCGCAACAAAACATCCAACTATACCAAGCTCGCATGGCCCGTGCTTTCGACAAGCTAGTCAAGGGACGAGAATTCAAGAAAGGAGACCTAGTGATGGTCAAAAAAAGAGAAGTAATGCCCTCCAATCCCAAAGGGAAGTTGGTGGAAAACTGGGTCGGACCATATGTCGTTCACCGAGTATATGAAGGGGGTGCCTACGTCTTTGTAGATCACAAAGGAGTCATCCAGTTCTCTCCCCTTAATGGAAAACATATGAAGCTATACCACGCAGCTCAGCCGGCATCCCCGGAATGATAGAAATTCACCTTGGCCTAGTGGCACTCTGCCCTAGCCGAGCTCTACTCACCTTAGTCTAGTGGCACTCCGCCCTGGCCGAGCTCTACCTACCTTGGTCTAGTGACACTCCACCCTAGCCGAGCTCTACTCACCTTTGTTTAGTGACACTCCGTCCTGAACGAGCTCTACCTACCTTGGTCTAGTGGCACTCTGCCCTAGCCAAGCTCTACTCACCTTGGTCTAGTGGCACTCCACCCTGGCCGAGCTCTACCTACCTTGGTCTAGTGACATTCTGCCCTGGACGAGCTCTACTCACCTTGATCTAGTGGCACTCCACCCTGGCTGAGCTTTACCCACCTTGGTCTAGTGGCATTCCGCCCTAGTCAAGCTCTACTCACCTTGACCTAGTGGCACTCCACCCTGGCCGAGCTCCATCTATCTTGATCTAGTGGCACTCTGCCCTAGAAGAGCTCTATCTACCTTGGTCTAGTGGCACTCCGCCCTGGCTGAGCTCTCCTCACCTTGGCCAAGTGGCACTCCGCCCTGTCCGAGCTCTAAAATATATATGTATATAATAATACATACAACATTGCCATTACGGACCTTACGTCTGAATTGACATAAAATCTCTTCCTTTGCATTAGCATTACCTCCTTGCTAACGAATAAACCCTTTTTTGGCGCAAGACTTCGTGTCCTAGCCGACTGTTATGCAATATCCCCAACAGACCTTATGTCTGGATCGGTGGAAACTCATCCTTTGCATTAGCAATACCTTCTTGCTAATGAATAAACCCCTTTTCCGCGCAAGACTTCGTGTCCTAGCCGACTATTGTGCAACATTCCCGACGGACCTTATGTCTGAGTCGACATAAAATCTCTTCCTTTGCGTTAGCATTACCTTCTCGCTAATGAATAAACCCTTTTTCGACCATTAATTAGGATTAGATGAAGGCTAATAATTCTCTCTTAAATCGGATGCTACAGTACTGCTAGAGTGTTGCTATAGTATCGACGTCTTCGCCTTCTCTGAATCGTGTCGTGAATCTCGTCGTTCGTGTTAACACGTGGGATATGATTTACATTTATTTATTCTATACTTTAAGGACATAAATAAAATATATTCATAATTTGAAACTCAATTCATAAACATGAAGAATTCAATTACACATCTCTCTACCCCTGTAACTTATTCTTTCAAACATAACAATATCTAAGAGAAGGATTTAACATGGGAGATGTTTACTATCTACCTTGTGTGCCTAAGTTCTAAATGCATGTTAGTTGGTGATATTTAAATTTCCTACTGGCTTTCCATCTAACTGTTTGTTCACTTCATATGCACATGTGATGAACAATATATAGCGAGGCATGAGCAGTGGGGGGAGGGCAAGTGGTTCTTCTTCACTCCAAGAGATCGAAAGTACCGTAATGGTCATCGACCAAGCCGGTCGGCGGGGGACGGGTACTGGAAAGCCACAGGAGCTGACAAGCCAATCAGGAGGAACGGCGTTCATGTTGGAGTGCGAAAAGCTCTCGTTTTCTACATAGGGAGGCCACCCAAGGGGGACAAAACTAATTGGATCATGCACGAATATAGGATTAATGACCCCAAGGGCCCCCGCCAATATGATGGGACGATGAAGGTATGTGTAATTAAGGAAGTAATCTACTGCACTTTCAATAGGGTTATGTATCATGTCTATTTTACCTGGGTGCATGAAATCAAATGTTATCCGATTCACGTTGTAGCCGCGCCGGCGACTGTACGTGGCAATGCAAATGGTTATATCTTCACATAATTAATGTCGATTATTACGTTCGCTGATGAGTCGCTTTTTGATTTGTTCTTTCAGTTGGATGACTGGGTTCTCTGCACCATGTATGAGAAAGCACGCGGCGCAGTTCGCAAAAGAGCAGAACGCCAAGTTCCGAGCAACCAACATGAAGGTGGGAGGAAGAAGCAAGTCCCAGTGAAGGAAGCAACGCTGCTGCGGGAACTCCCGGCTTCGGAAAACTCCATTGATGTGTCAAACATGCACCAAGGTTTATCCAACGACACTTACCATGATCAATCCTACGACAGCATTGGTCATTATCCACCACACGATCCTATCGTCCAAGAAAGGTTTCCGGCGCCCGTGTTCTTGCATGAAACGTCTGAAAACGGCAACGGGCAAGTCCTTTGGAATCAGAGTTCAGATGCTATCATGCACTCAACGGTGATGCCGCCAGCAAGTGAGTTGGGATATCCGGTCCAAGACAACCTCCCTGCTTCTGTTCTTGATGACTATGAGATGTGGATTGATGGTGCAGGAGATTCCCGGGGGTTTGCGGATTCGAATATTGATGCAACAGATCATTTATTATCAAATCTTCATAAGTTTGATCCAGCGTATCTGCCATTTGGCTTTGAGGCACTCCCAACCACAGACGCCAGGGATTCAAGTCAGTTCTTTTCTTCGGGGCCGGCAGCTTCTGCCAACCTTAAGAATACTGCACCCTTTGAGACCGGTGTAACTTACGGTTATGGCGCAACTCCTGAGACTGGTGCAACCTTTACGACGTCGCCCCTGACCACAAATGCCGTGGATTCAAGTGATTTCTTTTCCAATGGGCCAACTGACGCTGCAAACCTTTGGAATACAGTACTCCTTGCGACCGGCGCAACTTACGGCTATGGCGTAACTTCTGAGGGTGGGGCAACCTCTGCGGCGCTCACAGCCGCAAACGTCATGGATTCAAGTAATTATTTCTTTTCTTCTAGGCTACCTTCTGCTGCGAACCTTGAGAATACCGCACCCTTCAAGACCGACGCAACTTACGGCTATGCTGTAACTCCCCACACTGCTGCAACCATTGCGACGTGTGGAATCTCTGGGACTGGGTCTGGTGCAACGTTTACGACGTGTGGAACCTCCGGGACCGGTCCAACCTTCGAGGACGTCGCTTCTGGCGAGGTTATTCCTAACCCTGCAGGCTTCTCAGGCTCCGAAATAAAGATTGCAGGCGACGAAGAGCTTCCTGAGACGGCATTTTCACCAACCGGCTACTCCTTCCGCAAGCCAGGCAGCCAGCATAGATCGATTTGATGTGGTCCTTGAGTTATCAGTCATGCTGTAATTTATTAACTTATAGACTTTGGGTATTTATCGGGTTTTTGTTTACTTAGCTTAATTTGCAGTGCTACTGCCGTGTGGTCGTTGGTTGGCAGCTTCTGCAAGCTCCTCGTCAATGTCAATGTCTACATATGGTTGCACTGACTTTACATCAATTTAGAGTCCATTTTGCGTACTCTCTTCTTCGTCTGCTGGTGTGCATGCATGACTACGTATAGCTTTAATTACCAAGTAATGAGCAGGATAATTTAAACCGAAAAAGAATAACCATATATAAATCGAAGCGAAATGGAACATGCATCCAAATAAATACAGGCTTTGCACAAAATTAATCCAAACTAATAAACCAATAAAAGACCTCTTCGCTTTGTCTCAGACCTTCTGTCTGGGCAAGGTTTGGTGATCTCGTCATCTCCACGGGTCAACGTCCATATTCTATCTGGGCTTACACCTCACGTCTCTGCCAGGTTGGTCAACTTCGACATGACGTCGGGCTGACATCCTCATCTGCACATTCTACCCTTGTTTCAAACCTTCCGTCTGAGCAAGGTTCGTTGACTCCGACATTTCGTCAGGTTGACATCGATATTTAGCCTTGGGTCTGGGCCTCCCATACGTCTACCATCTGGTCTACCCTCACCCCAGACCTTCTATCAAGGTAGGGCCCGTTGACTTTGACATGACGTCAGGTCAACATTGACACCCATTTTATATTCTGCCCTTGGCTTAGGCCTCATGTCTCTGTCAAGTTCGTTGGCTTCGACAGGACGTCGAGTCAACACCTATCTTATACTCTGTCCTTGGTTTAGGCCTCACGCCTTTGCCAACCGTCGAGTCGACACCCATTCTATATTTTGCCCTTAATTTAGGCCTCACGTCTCTGTCAAGTCTGTTGGCTTCGACAAGACATTGAGTCAACGTCTATCTTATATTCTACCCTTGACTTAGACCTCACGTCTCTGGCAAGTTCATTGGCTCCGACATGATGTTGGGTCAGCTTCAATGTCCTATATTCCTCCCTTGGCCTAGGCCTTACGCCTTTGCCAAGTCGGTTGACTTTGACAAGTCTGTCAAGTCAACAACCATATTCTGCCCTGGCCCAGACCCTTCATTTTCGACATGGCATTGAGACGACAATAGTGTTTTATGTCTGCCCTTATCTTGGACATACCGTCTAAGCAAGGTTGTTGGCTTCGGCATCCCGTTGGGTCAACATCCATATTTCACCTTTGATTTAGACCTTCCATCCGACCATAGAACAAAAAGACTATTTTACCTTTGGCTCAGACCTTTTATCCAACCAGTCAACAAAAAGATCCCTCCACCTTTGGCTCGGGCCTTTCGTCTGGCTAGAAAATAAAAGACCTTTTTTACCTTTGGCTCGGACCTTCCCTCCAACTAGAGAACAAAAAGACCCTTTTACCTTTAGCTCAGAGCTTTTGTCCAGCCAGAGAACAAAGAGACCCGTCTTCTACCTCTGGCTCAGACCTTTCGTCCAGCCAGACAACAAAAAGACCCTCTCACCTTTGGCTCAAACCCTCCATCCGACCATAAAATAAAAAGACTCTTTTACCTTTGGCTCAGAGCTTTTGTCCAGTCAGACAACAAAAAGACCCATCTTCCATCTCTGGCTCGGACATTTCATCCAGTCAGACAACAAAAAGACCCTCTCACCTTTGGCTCGGACCTTGGCTCAGACCATAGAACAAAAAGACTCTTTTATCTTTGACTCAGACCTTTGTCCAGCCAGTCAACAAAAAGACCCCTCCACCATTGGCTCGGGTCTTTTGTCCGGCCAGGAAATAAATGACCCTTTTTACCTTGGCTATGCCCTTCCATCTAGTTAAAAGAATAAAAGGCCCCTTCTATCGTCAACATCATGACCTTTCGTCTAGGCTGGCATGCAAACCAATAAAAATATCCTTGTCCGACGTCATGGCTCCTTCTGCCTAAGCTGATAAATGTTCTATCTTAGCGTTATGGCCTTCCGCCTAAGTCAAGCTGTACGACGTCATGACTTTATGCCTAAGCTATTAAATATCTTTGTCCGACGTCATGGCTCCTTCTGCCTAAGCCAGTGAATATTCTATCTTGGCGTCATGGCCTTCCGCCTAAGCCAAGCTGCATGGTATCATGACTTTACGTCTAAACCGTTGAATATTTTTGTTCGACGTCATGGCTCCTTCTGCCTAAGTCAGTAAATATTTTACCTTGGCGTTATGGCCTTCTGCCTAAGCCAAGTTGTACGGCGTCATGACTTTATGTCTAAGCCGTTAAATATTCTTGTCTGACGTCATGGCCTTTCGCTTAAGCCGGTAAATATTCTATCTTGGCGTCATGGCCTTCCACCTAAGCCAAGCTGCATGGCGTCATGACTTTATGTCTAAGTCGTTAAAAATCTTTATCCGGCGTCATGACCTTCCACCGAAACTGGCAGATATTCTATCTTGGCGTCATGACCTTCCGCCTAAGCCAAGCTGTATGACGTCATGACTTTATGTCTAAGCCGTTAAAAATCCTTGTCCGGCATCATGGCCTTTCGCCTAAGTCGGTAAATATTCTATCTTACTGTCATGGCCCTCCTCCTAAGCCAAGCTATATGGCATCATGACTTTACGTCAAAGCCGTTAAACATCCTTGTCCGGCGTCATGACTCTACGCCTAAGCCGGTAAATATTCTATCTTGGCGACATTGCCCTCCGCCTAAGCCAAGATGTATAGTGTCATGACTTTACGTCTAAGTCGTTAAACATCCTTGTCCGACGCCATGGCCTTCTGCCTAAGCCAGTAAATATTTTATCTTGGCGTTATGGCATTCCGCCTAAGCTAAGCTGCACGGCGTCATGACGTACTATGACAGAATAAGAGGTAATGAGAGCATCGAAAATATCTTGACCAATGAGCAATGTGACATTGACAATCTTAACCTTAACCCTTAATGGCATCAACTCTTGACATTTTTGCTTGGTGAGCACCATCGGAGACTTGATCTTGATGCCCGATATAAGAAGACGAATCAACATTCGACAAATAAATTCTTGAATTTTGAAAGGCATAACTAAAACTAAATTCTTCTTGCCTGGCTCTTGAGAGTCATCTTTGGCACATGTTTTTGTGGATGTACTGCCGCTCTGAGGGAAGGTGGAAGGAGGCGAGATGGAAGCAGTAAGCTTAGTAGATAATGGAGGTTTAAGGGAAGGTGTTGTTGGAAGGGTAGGTGGAGGTGGGGGTTCAAACATGACGAGCTTCGCCCTTTGCTCGGAAGTAGACAAGGTTGGCTCGAGTGCAAAAATAAGTGAACCCTGCTTAGGGTCAGCCACGGGTTTGGGTAAGGGGTTAAGTGGAGGAATAGGAGTGATTGGCTTTTGGACTATAGGGATAATGGAAGGCTTAAATGGCGGCGATGGAGGGCTAATTGGTTGGGGAAGAGGAGAATCAATGGAAGGCTCAGAAGGCTTGATGGATGAGCCACAAATGCAGGTTGATGGCACGGTGGTTGGAGGTATAATGGTAGGAGGGTGGATGGTGGTGGGTTTAGTACAGATAAAGTGTCTAATTTTGGGGGGAGGAGAAGATTTAAAGGTAGGGGTTTGTGCAAAAGGTTCATGGTGCATCGATGTGGGTTGTTGAAGTATCGACCCATCATCAAAACACCAGGTGGTTTCGAAAAGAGCGGTAAGGATGGTGGCAACATCTTGAGCAGGGGGGTCTTGTGGTAGTGGTGGAAGAGGAAAGCGAAGGAACCTCAGAGCAGGTATATCTTCAAAAGTTTTATCATGTGCCGCTTCCAATTCTTCATAGTTAGATTCAAATGGATGCCATGGCGGAGACGTATTGATGGGTGGTGGAGCGTGGTGGTATGAAGGGTTTTGTGAATGTGGATGCAGAGGTGGTGGGCCATGTGAATGAACGGGATGGATAGGTGGTGGGCAGATGACGTCCATTTGATCATTAAAACTCATTAAATCATCTTGCTCACTCATATTTGTGATGTCATTTATACTTCTTCTCTCCTTCCAGTGTTTCTCCATTTTAGTTATTTCCTTCATGAAAGTTTGGAGGGGATTGATTTGAGGAGGAGGAGGCCACGGACTTGAGACCCTCTTCAATTGTTCCTCCATCTTAGTGATCTTGTCAATAAGAACTTGCTGGAGGGGATCCACTTGTGAAGCAGAGGGTTGGCCTTGAGATCTCGAAGGGGCTTGGAATGAAGACCATGGCGTGTAGAGGGGCTGACCCACAAAAGGACCCGGTTGGACCGAGGTGCAAGGAGTGCATGGGTCTCAAGGCTGTGAAGGAGGATGAATGGAAGAAGGTGGGTGATGGGCCACCCGAGAGGGAGCAGAAAGAGGATGAGAAGAAGAAACTACACCCTCAACAACCACCTTAAGGGCTTGAATTTGTTGAGGAGTGAGATGATCTAATGCATGCAAGACTTGAGAGACCTTCTCATCATGTGGAGGACATGGGTCCAGGGGAGTAGCAGCTCGCGATCAATGCGAGGGATCATGAAATCAGGAATTGCCCAAGAGGTAGGAAAAATCATGATGGTCGTGGTGAGAACCATAGATTTGAGGATTATAAGATGTGCTAGGTTGATCATCCTCATGATTAATATCTGATTAGGCATGTTAATTTTGTTACCAAAGTGAAACATTCAATCAACTCAACTTGCATGGATCTCAAATAAGTGGATGTTTATGCTTGGTTTTATTTATCCCTTGATGTAAATTAAATAATTTTTAACAAAATTTATGCAATACACTCAAGGTAGGAACCTAGTTTCAATATAGTTTAATTTCGATGTCAACTAAGTAAATTCTCTCACCACGTATAGGCCAACTAAACTCGGAGAACTTCAAAGGTACAACTAGCCCAGTTATCGAAGAGCGAATCCTTCGATGTCGGCAACTTACGAAGGCCTTAGTTAAGAAAATTCTAATCCAATAAAAGGAGTTCTTAATTAGAGGGTCCTTCCTTCATCAAGAGGGGGTAAATATCTCCTAAATGTCTAGGGAGAGGAGGTCTCCCAAGCCAAAAAATGTCCTAAGTGCAAGACTAATGCAAAAGAAATACAAAAGAATGCAGATATGAACAAGGGATGCAAAGAAAAAAACAAAGTAGACAGAATAAAGTAGGTTCTGTGAAACAGAAGGAATTTGCGTCTGTCCCAGTGGTCGCCAATTTCAAGAATTGGCGTCCACTGTAGTGGATGCTAATTCATCCATAACCTGTGCAACACTAGAAAGCTATGAAAGTAAGAGTGCTGATGGAATACCAAGGTTAAAAACACTCACATAGGCATGAAAAACATGGCAATCCACTAAAGACAATATAGATCATGCATCTAATTTCTTTTTTTTAATCCTCAGCATGAGGTGCAAACGTCCCCCGTATTAGGAGGATGCAGTATAGATTTGAAAACAGAATTTGAAGAAGAAAATCCTAGAAAGGATGATCAGTGCCGAGGTCAGGTCATTCGACCGCTTGAACCATATAGTGGCTGAGATCGAAGCATTCCTGGCCAGATATTCTTCTGCCCCAACTGCATAAAGTTAGAGAGATAGGCAGGCCGAGAAGATAACAACGCCGCCCAAAGTTCACACGTTGGACTTCAAGACTTTTGAGAAGCAGAAAGAGCAAGCCAGAGAGGCAGCCAACCCTCCCCCCTAAGGTCTACTGAACGGCGGGAAGGTCCCTCATTGACGGAGAAAATGAGGAACAAGTTGTATTCCTTTCCCCGAGACAAGTCTCGGGTCCTGTTCGAATGGGCGACCAAGTACAACAAGATTATATTGCCAGAACTGAAGTGGTCCGACGACTTGAAGAAGAAGGATGACCCTCGCTTCTGCCTGTACCACTAGATGCTTGGGCACACCATTGAAGAGTGCTACGTCTTCAAGGACGTTATAGAGTCCTTGACCAAAAAGGGGGAGCTGGATATGGGGGAGCATAAAGTAGATCCTTCGCAGCCGCATGAGATGCCTAATTTGGCCACCACTATCAATATGGTGTCATTATACCAGTAGCTACTAGAAGAATGATCAGAAGCCAGCACTCACGTCACCTATGAGACTTTTGTCATGGCACTGGCTCAAGACCAAGGAGGCTGGCAGGCTACACCAAAGAAGAACAGAAGAAGACGGGCTTCCCGGCCCACTACAGGAGTTCATGTGAGGGGCGTTACGCCCCGACCAGTGCCGCCACCGGTGAAACCTGTGTGGAATGACACAGCCCCTTGGCTAGTGGTGAGGCGGCCCACCTTTAATAAGAAGGAGCATATCCCGATGCGGGTGCATAAAGAAACCAGTCCTGCAGTCGAAAGGCTCCAGGCCATCATTGATGGGCTTGAAGATTACGAACAACCCGAGATCCGACCTGTAGAGCTGAAAGAGTATGTCCCCTGGGAGGAGTTCAAGTCCATCAAATTGGCTCCAGAAGTAGAAGCCAAGGCGGAAGAAGAGCCTCTTTTGTGGGGTGAACTCCCCCAAGGGAAACCACCAGCCGCCGGGGAAAAGAAGAAGAAGAAGAGAAAGCCCAGAAACAAGAAGAAGAGTGAGGTCGTCGTTGCATGCAACACCCTTTCGGCTTTGTTTGACACCGCTCTCTCCCTGGAGGAGGAAGGAGAAGAAGCCTATCTCGAACAAACATAGGTGAATCAAGCTGAAGCATTTACTTCCCAACATGCCACCAGGTCGGGAAGAAAGTGGGGACGCCCTCCTCAAGCCAACCACAACATCCTGCTCAGGGGAGAACAACCATATCATATCCCCAAACCCAGGGTCCAAGGCATGGAGATTCCCCCTCCGTCGGGCCTCTATCCTGAAGAACCAAGTGGCCAGAGCGCCCCTTCATTCACCGAGTTTTTGTCGGCCCTAAAGGAAAGGCAATCATGCCCCCGAGGGTCCCAGCTGACCAAAGGAGTAGGCAGCCCTTCTGCTCCACCCGCAGCAATCCCTCCTCAGTCAAGAGAAGAGTTTGACAACATCCCAAACCTTGTCGAATTTATGCAAGAACGAGGGGTGACTCAGTAGGCTCTGTAAGCTTAAGCAGCCGTACCAGACCCAGTGGAGGAGGCACCCACTGATCCGATTCCCCAGGTCCAAGGTGGGGGCAAGCATAGCAAAGTCGAAGAGATGAAGTTGCTCGAAGCTCGGGCCGACAGCAGAATAGTTAAACATCTAAAGAAAATCCTGACCCGATTCACTGTCTGGGAGATTCTATCTTTAGATGAAGAGACGCGGTAGGCTGTTATCGCTGCGCTCCAGACACTAGCATACCTCGAGACCTACCTTGCAGAAATGTCACATGAAGTAGCCATAACCTTTACAGAGGAGGACATGCTTCTACCCACCTACAGTCACAATAGGCCACTCTACATGAAGGGGCAGCTGAATGGACAGCCTATCAACAGAGTCTTGGTCGACCCGGAGGCAGCGCTAAATATACTCCCCTACCGGGTGTACCAAAAATTTTACTTTGATGTACACCTAGTCGAGATCAGGAATGTCAAGATCGTTGGCTTCAACCAGAAGTGCGAGGTCCCCATGGGGGTCACAGAGTTTGACCTTTCCCTCAGTAACTTCACAACTAAGGTCCAGTTCCATATGATCAACTCCAACACCTCCTACAAGGCGTTGCTCGGCCGGCCCTAGCTGCATCAAAATAGGGTGGTGCCATCCACCCTACATCAATGCATCAAGTACCCCTGCTACAGGAAAGAAGCCAGAATCTTCACCGATGTCCACCCTTTTGAGGTGTTCGAGTGTCATTCATCAGACGCCACTCTGTACCTGAAAAAGTCGAGACAAGCTCCCCAAGTCGCCCAAGACAAAGGGAAGAAGAAGATGGGGTCGGATAGCTGGTTTCCTCCGCCACCCCGAGATTGATTTATTTATTTATTCAGGCTTGTCAGTCACTAAGTGATGAGTTTATTGTGCGCTCAATTTGACCCGAGTCAGGCGAGAGTGAGATCTACGTCCAGACCAGAAGTTCGTCACACCGTAAAGACTATGGCGTTAATTACATCCTCTAATAAGGAGGAAAGTCTTTGATTAATTACTGAAATAACGAGCCATCCGAGGGTGAGATAGAATGCAAGAGAATGCATGTGATGACGAAATTTACAAAACCACATAAAATAGTTCATTTATTATTTTCTTAATCATGCAGAGCGGGCATAAGTCATTAAGTTTGAACCCCGGTACGAGGCGGAGAACATAGGTCCAAAGACCACCATCACGCATAGCGAAAGCTTCCAGTCGGGCGTAACCTGGCCTTTCATCAGTGCCATTTGATATACCGAAGGCTCACCCAGGCAAGCATGCATTAACGTGATGCGTATGAACATATATCTATGCATAATGTGTGCGCTGGCAAAAGCATGGTGACAGATAGTTTGAACTTAGACAGCTCCTTTCTATTTGACTTATGATTGGTTATGTTGATTAGCCCCTGTCATGGAAGGCGAGGATTCGCCCGAAAATGAGAGAGGAATTTAAGCGACGTGAAGAGGGTGATTTATTCAAAAATGGCACGATTGGGCATCGGTATAGCCTAATACGGTGCGTGGTAGCATAGGTAAAGCGCTGAAATGGCGCGGTATGGGTAGATGGAATTCAACAGCGCGGGTGGCTCGGTGCGCCCCAGAATAGGGCACGTCGGTTGATGGAGCTTTGAAAAACCATGATTTTGAGTGTGAAGCTAAAACGACACGGTGGGGTACCGCATCGAATTAGGGCACGCCGTATTAGGGCTGTGCTGAATTAAACCATTTTCTTGCCATTTTCATTGCATTTTGGCTATAGAATTATTTGTTGGCATTTTGATGTTAATTGAGTTAAATTAATGAGTGAATTTGAGTTCTGAATGCCCTGGAAACGGAGACAAAGCTCGTGCGAGGTTCATACTCCAGCACAGAGACTTCCCAATTTAGCACATGTCTCATTAAAGCCTTTATTAGAGTGGTAATTGATTAGATTGACTTGATAGAATTTTGGCAGCATCTCCCCATACCCTGGAGGGTCACGAGGGAGAAGGGAATGCATACCCACGGAGATGGGATAAGACCCTTAATTCTAGGAGGTCAAGACGGTGACCGGTAGACCCAAATGGATGGAAAATTCCAAGGGCTAGCCTACGAGGGGCACTAGTATTCCATGGGCCAAGACGTGTTCGAGAGGGACGACCAATAAGGGAGGAAACTCTGAGGACTAGCCTGTGAGGGACACACAACCCGTGGTCACCACCATTCCCCTTAGGAGCAGTGGGTTTAGTGTTGGGCTAAGAGCCCTATTAGTATTCACTCTCTGGTGGCCCATAGGGATGCATGCCATAAATAGATAGGACCCTTTGACCCCATGGTGATTTTGATATTTCAATAGGGAATGTTTCCCCTCCCCGGGGCACCAGATCGCCATTCTCAAAATAATAAAGCACGGTAATGTAATTCATATACAGAGTAAAAGGGGCACCGTGGAGTAGTTAACCCCTCAACAACTAGATCGCTTACAGCTAATTAAATATAATAGGGGTTAGCGGACTAGCATTCAGGGATTTAGCAGGTTAACATTCACAGGGAATTAGCAGGTTAGCACTCACGAAGTTAGTAAGTTAGCATGCGAATTATAAAGATCGGAATAGAGGGAGCAAACACTCAAACGATTGGCAGGCGACGAGTGGCCATACCTAGCAGCCTTGCATACAGGTTATAGGGATGGTCCTGTTCTCTCTAGCTCATAAATGAGTGTAGAGAGGCGTTAAGGAGGCCAATCCCGAAAGGGGGAAGAAGGAGATGCACATATGAATGTGTCCCCAACAGTAAAATCGACAATGGGCGTGTAGCATATCCGGCATAGCCATCATATTGGAAGAGAAATCCCAGGGAGGGGATACCATTACTATGGCCCATAACCATTCCAGGGCGTGTTCGGCATCGTCGAAGTAAAACCTGACGGGGACATACAGGAGACAATTTTTTTTTTATAAGACCAGTCATCAAGTGGAGAAGCAGGGAGAGTGCACCCCCATTCCAGAGGAAAGGAATGTTCTCACTCCACCAGATCACCACTTCATGCTAATTTTATTGATTTTTGTAAGGAATACATGATCAAAGGAGGCCAAGCCTCTCAAAAATAGATATGAAAAAGAAAAAACTTATCTAAGCAACTATACAAGCCTCTTTCCAAAATTAGGGAGACCACTTGCATCTGCAATAGCATATCCTCTAGCTAAGCTCAGAAGCTCTCTAATCGAAAGGAAAATTAAAATTCTCCTCGCTGAAGTAGCATGGTTTGCTAAGGCATCCGCTAGCTGATTCCCTTCTCTACATACATGCAAAAGAGAGCATTGAAAGAGGGAGAGCAACTTTTGCAATGATTTCCACCAAGGGAGGAGGGACTACGGGTGGCGCTGGGCCGGGCGTTGCTGGCATCGCCGCAACTGCTGTTGCTGGACGAGCCCATGGCGGCGCTGGACCAGCGCCTGAAAGCGCAGATACTGCCCTTTCTGCGCCGCGTCCGAGAGCAGATACAGGTGCCCATGATCTACGTCAGCCATAGCATCAACGAGATACTGGACCTGACCCAGCACATCATCGTCATAGACAACGGCGCGATACTGGCGCACGGCGATTTCCACCAGGTGATGGGTACCGACCGCGTGCTGGCGCTGGCCAGTTCGCTGGGGCTGGACAACACACTGCAAGTCACGCTGCTGGAGCGCCACGAAGATCTGGGTTACTGCCTGGGCAAGTGCGGCCACGATACGCTGCTGCTGCCCTATTCCGAACTGATGCCGGGCAGCCGCTTTTCAGTGGCGGTACCGGCCGCGCAGATCGCGCTGTCGCGCACGCCGGTGGCGGGCATCAGCATACAGAACCAGCTTGCCGGAACGGTCTCCGCCATGCAAATCGTCAACCATCGCGCGCTGGTGACGGTGGCGTGCGGCGGCATGATGCAGAGCCTGATATGCGAAGTCACCGCCAAGGCCTTGCACGACCTGCAACTCAAGATCAACGACCCGGTGTACTGCCTGCTCAAGGCGCAGGCGATACGCTACCTGGGCAGCGCAGAGCCGTGACCACGATGGATTAAGTCCACCTGCCGCACGACATTGCAGACTCTTGCATGCAGGCATAATAGCTGCCATAGTTTTACCATGTACAAGCAGCTTGCAGCGCTGTTGAATTACTCCCGGTTCACGTTCGAGAGAGCGCCTGCTTTTGTCAAGGAAACATCCATCGTACTGCTGGTGGTGTTAATCACGCTGGGGGATATCGCCACCCCGCCTTATATCCCCCTTGCCGGGTTTTACCTGTTCCCCATCTTCCTTGCCGTCTGGTATTGCAGCCGCAGCATTATCGCCGTCGTCGTCGGCATCTCGACGGTTTCGTCCATCTATTCGTCGTGGCAGGGCATACCGGAGCATGCGCCGCTATGGCAACTGGTATTGGTGTATGCATCCTCCATCATCGTGTTCATGGGTTTCTGCACACTGATGTTGTACCTGAAAGCGATGGTGGGACGGCTGGAGGAAGAAAGCCAGATAGACGCCCTGACCGGCCTGCGCAGTCGCCGCAACTTCCTCACCATGGCGCAGTTCGAGATCACCCGCGTCACACGCGCATCCTACCCCTACACCCTGGCGCTGATAGACCTGGATAACTTCAAGCAGATCAACGACACCCAGGGGCATGCGGTGGGCGACCAGTTGCTACTGGCAGCCAGCCGCTGCATGCTGTCCACGCTGCGCGAGGTGGATGTGGTCGGGCGTTTGGGCGGCGACGAATTCCTGATCCTGCTGCCGGAGACCGACTCCAGCGAGGCGAACGCGATACTGGAGCGCCTGCGCGGCAGCCTCAAGGCCGTGCTGCAATCGTTCAGCCCGCTTTCCAGCGCCAGCATAGGCGGCATCACCGTATCGTCGGGCGAGAGCGGCAAGCTGTCGCTGGCGGACATCATAGAGAAAGCCGACGCCGTCATGTATACGGTGAAGCACGGCTCCAAGGACGGCGTGCTGGTGCAGCAATTGCCTTGAACAGGGGAGGATGCATGAGGGGATGCATGGCAGCGTGGCTGGTCTGCATACTGCTCGCGGCCTTCTGCCAGGCCGCAGGCGCGGCAGAGCCGTCCGCCACTACGTTTGGCACTGTGGATGCGCTCACTGGTACTGCCAGCGCCAGCGACCCGGCAGGCAACCGTGCGGCGCTGGCGATAGGCAGCACCATCTCCACCGGGCAGACCGTGGTCACCGCAGCGGACAGCGAGCTGCACATCGTCACCGCCGACGGTGCGTTCATCGCGCTGCGCCCGGACACCACTTTCCGC
Organism: Amorphophallus titanum; assembly: GCA_024336825.1. Lineage (NCBI taxonomy): Eukaryota > Viridiplantae > Streptophyta > Magnoliopsida > Alismatales > Araceae > Amorphophallus > Amorphophallus titanum. The sequence continues at coordinate 66,585,337 of JANBPO010009603.1, forward strand.
GTGGACGACTATCAGGCCGCAGGCGATGCCGATACGGACAAGGTGTTCATGTCGCTGCTCAAGGGCAGCATACGCTCCATCACCGGCTGGATAGGCAAATACCGGGCCAGCGCCTACCGCCTGGACACCCCCAGCGCCACCATAGGCATACGCGGCACCGACCACGAGACCACCGTGATCGAGACTTCGGATACCGACGAGGCAGGCACCTACGACACCGTCAACGAAGGCAAGACCGTACTCAGCAATGCCCAGGGCGCGACCGAAGTGACCCCCGGCAGGCACGCCTTCGCTTCCTGGCGCAAGACCATCGCGCCGCTGTTCCTCAGCCATCGCCCGTATTTCTGGCTGCACCGCCGGTTAAGGCTGGAGCAGCGCATAGCGGCGCGCAAGGCCTACCTGTGGCAACATATAGATCAATTACGCAACGCGCGCAGGCAGGCCAGGCTGTCCGCCGCTGCCGACAATAGCGCCGAAGGCCGGGTTGGCCGCGAGCAGGGCTATTCTCTTGGTCAGCATCGTCATCGTCACATCCGTGTTGTTAACGGCCTGTTTAGCATGCGAGCGCCGCTCCTACGCGCTGAGAACGGCGACGCATTGTGCTCTATCCGAGAATCGCGGAGGTAATTTTTTCATATTTTTTTAATATTATGAAATTTTAGGTCAAAAATCAGATTTCTGAAATACTAATATTTTTTCTTTTTCTTTTTAACGTCCCCTCACCCTCTCTCTTTCTCTCCCTCATGTATCTCACTCTCTCCCCCTCCATTTCTCTCTTCCACTCCCTCTCTTCTCTACGGGTGACCGACCGCGGTAGGCAGGGGTGAGGCAGCGATGGCGCGGGGGTGAGGACTACAAGGACGGATCGAGGGACGGTGGCATGGTGGCACGGCAAAGCTTGGCCATGAGTTCAGGGCACCGATGACGATTCGAATGGCATTTTCTTGGCGGATCGGCATCCTCGGTGCGTGAAATCTTTGGTGGAGGTAGGGGGATGGATCCTTAACGTCTGTACTTCCCTTCCCGCGAGTTTTGTAGACTGTGGTGAGCCGAGTGGGGTTATTTTCACATTTTGGGAGAAATGCATGATTTTGGGGTGTGAGTCGATTTTTGTGATTCGATGTGATTTTGGGGGTTTAAATGGCTCCTCTCGGTGCTAGAGAGGTTGGGGACTAGTTTTTCCTTATTTTCCCCTTCACATGGGCGTGAACGGGGTATGGAATGAGATTTCCTAATGTGTTCGCCATTTTTAGGCTCGGGACGAGGTAAAGGTCCTTCCGGGGACGGCTAGGGGGTGAGGCGGTCTCATGGAGACCGTCAGGGGTCCCCTATGTCGGTTCGGGCTTAGCGGTCTGGTGATGGACCGCTACCGGGCTTTATGGTCTAGAGGAGACCGCCAGGCAGTGCCTTGAGGTCTAGGTGTGATCGTTTGTCTATTTCGTAGTTGTCTAGGGTCGGGTAGGGTAGTGACCTTGCGACTGACCGCTAGCCAACGGCTAGCGGCCAGGCCAAAGATCGCCACCCTGGTTGGCGGTTTGGAGAATCTCTCGGGCTTAGTGGTTCTGGCTAGATCGCTAGGCTAGGCCTTGCGGTCCAGAGAAGGCCGCTAGGCTCTCTGACGGTCTAGGGAGGACCGCTACACAGTTTTTGTGTTTGCTATGTTTGTTTCACGTTGTGTTGGCCTCCGGTCGACTCAGTTGTGACCCAGTGGATGACCTTCATCCTCGTGAGTGTCCTGGGCACTCTGGGTTCTGTGTTTGTGTTTCTGGGGTGTCTGGAGGTGCCGAGTAACCTCAATTAGAGTGCCCGTATGTTTAGAGGGTCCAGGTGACCCTATGTCTATTTTTCGACTTTCGTGTTATGCTTGAATGAGTCACCGTGAGTCGACATGTATGTGGAGAGCTTTCCCCGCACAGCGTGGGTTTCTCTGAAAAGTATTTTTTGAGTGGGCCATGTTTATAGCCTTGGACTGTGAGTCCAGTTAACCAACCTGGGGCTGGAGATTTCCCGTGTGTCCCTTGGACAAGGGATTAACTCGGCGGCTTGTGAGCTACCTTGGGAATCATGTCATCGTGATTTTAGACCTAGGGATTAGGCCAGATTGACGGTGTCGTACCATCATGTCCGACGGTCTTGGCCCGAGTCTCACGACTCAAGGACCATTGGGTTTAGTAGGTCTAGTGGGCTATCCAGAGTCAGGTGGCTCTGAGCTACTTGTTACTCCGTGTTACTCGCGATGGGTGAGTGCGTGATTTTCAGTGTCCATGTTCTGTGAGTCCCCACTAGTCGTAGCTTTCCTACACACACGTGTGAAGACCCACTTGAGAGTGGTGGTGAGCGTGACCCGAGTGAGATAGTTTTTAGGCTGGTTACCATAGGGCCCCTTACCTTTGCAGCCTGAGTCCGACTGGGGGGAAAACCAGCTAGAGGACCTATCTTAGAGTAGATGGTCTGTGTGTGCACGCATAGTTGGGGGCAGAGGACACACGCTGATGAGCACCACCCCAGCTAGTCCTTGTTTTATATTCCTGGTTACTATATAGTGTCTCAGTCTCCACTTAGGGCGTCGTAGGGAAACACCTAAGGCTGCAGACTAAGTCATCAGTGGATGCATCCGGCCTTGTTTCTAGTGGGCAGGTACTCCCATCACGTGACGTGAGTTGTCCTGACTCGAGGTCCCGTTTCTCATATGCAAGATGAGGTTTTGCGTGTGGTTCTGGTGTGGGCCTTCATGTGTGAGCACAGGCCTCAACGACAGAGTTGTCGTGATGTTGTCCTTAGTAGTGTGGCTAGGGCAGTTCACTGTCTGGTGGTCACCCAACTGTGATATCAGGGTGTTGGGTTCCATTCTGGTAGGAGTAGTTATGGAGCCGTGGTTTCTTCGACTGCCGTGTTATGGGGATTCATGTACAGCCGCACTTTCTGTCGTGTTGTTGTAGCTACTCCTGCTATTGTTGTTGTTCTTGCTGTAGTTGTCACTTTCCGCTACTGGCGTTGTTTTCGGTAGGGGTTCCGCGGGACCCCTACTGAGCCAATGATAGGAGGCTCACCCTTGGTTTTCAGGTGTTACGATTCTTCCTCGAGGTTCGAGGGTGTTGCGTGGAGGTTTTTAATAAACCTGTAAACAAAAAGTCCTTTGGGAACAAGTTGTACACCTCTTTTGTCTCTGGCTCAAATGAAGCTAGTACCTCAGGTCAACCCCCAAAATAGTCTACAGCCCAGAAAAATCAAAAATAGAACAACGATCAGAAAGAGAAAGCTTTCAAGTAAAAATAGAAAAATGGCTCTGTTTATATTGATATGCATGCTTGGAAAGACAATGTTGATCACCATGCTCCTCATAAAATGAATGTTCAGTGCTTTCTTTGTGGTAGATATGGTCATATTATGCATAACTGTTTCATCTTGAAGAATGATGAGCTAAGAGCAGGCCAAAACGGAAGGAACAATGTGAAAGGCAATGTCAAGGAACAGGTCTACGATGGGATAAAGCACGCTCAGCGCGCTCATGCTCAGAAGCCCAGGTGTGACCCTATGCACCGACGCACTGATCCGGACAGGTCGACGCACTCCAAGGTTGTCGAAAGAAATCCCTCTCCCTACTGCTTTCATTGTGGAAAGATTGGCCACATAGTCAAGGATTGTTGGCATCTCAAGGGAAGGTCTCACTCTCATTCCAAGAATGCTAAATTCTCTGCTCACCTACAAAGATTCAATGCACATACACATAGAAAGAATGTCAAGTCAAGTGTGTGCTGTTTTTATTGTGGTGAATATGGACACATGTTTGATGATTGTCCCTGGATGAGAAGTGATGATATGAATGCAACAAAGGAAGGAAATTCATTTGCTAGACATGCAGCTAATCAACAAGGACCCAATGAAACTTAGGTACCTAAAAATTTCAAATGAGAATTCTGGGTGCAGGGTGCCTTGGAGCTGAACAAAGGATCAGCTGGAAATAAAAGCTCAAGACACAGGCTTGTAAATAAAACCTTCAATCTCTGTTGTTGTTGCATGTTAGGTTTTCCTTTCAGATATTGCAGCTAAGTCTTTTTGTAATTTTACTCAACTCATGTAGGATCTCTCATGGTAAAGAAACTGTCATGTTGATTGAGTTGATGGTAATGCTTGCATGTCTATGGTTCAGCTTATTGCTGCTTCTAATTTTAGCAACCGTATGAGCTTCGTGACTAACATATCTGACCACTATTTTGTTGATGTCTGTCACGGCTACATTCAACCCAACTCATCATTCTTGTGGACATATAACTTGTTGCTTGGTGTCATAACTTCCATTTGCATTGGTTAGAGGGGGAGTCTAAGAGTTTGTATTTCAGCCTAAAATTAATTGCAAATATTTTGAGCTTGCATATGTGTGCGCATTTTAAACATCACTTGTGTGGTTTCATGCACTCTCATGCATTTCACACTCAAGGGATCCAACACTTCATGACTAGCATGTTTTACACTCTCAATGCATTATCATGTCATTACTTTATGGTATATTAAATGGTGTTGGGAGAAGGGTAGATTATGTCTGTCTGGAAACCCACACTATGCGTAAGGTGATCCAAGGATCTAAGTTCTCCGCCTGGTACCATGAGTCTTAATCATACTCCCTTGAATGATTTTAGTGTCTAACTTACATACTAAGCGCATTGCATTTTAGTGTCCATGTGTTGAGGGGGAGATGGTTGTTTTCCTTGAGATAGGGTCATAACAAAGTATGTTGTTAGTCATACTCCCTGTAAAAGATAGGTCGATGCCATCATTAAGTTGTTCAAACCTCTCACAACCTTGTCATTTCCTATGTTCTGCACTTCTGTAAATGTTGCATTCAGGTCTCTCATGGCCACGCTGCTCATTCATGATTCTTTGCCATTCCAATCCCTGCAGTTGCTGAGGGGGAGAATGTCCTAGTCACTTATCAACTTTTCACTTCCTTGTGGAATATTTCAAGGGGAGATTCCCTTCTAAGACTGTTCTTATTGACTGTCCTCTCTGGTAGTAATCTCCTGCATTTTCTTTTATCATGGTTGTTTAAATAAATTGAGGCTTAAGGTCAACAACATTCTAAAATCTGAAACCAAGCAACTTGGAGGAGGGACTCCAGAGGCTTACTTCTGATGATGCTTTTCATGATATAAGTTCTAATGCTCTATGGTCTGCTTATGCATTTTTAGTGACAATCTTGGTTGATGTACTTCTATTAAGTATTGTGATCAAACGACCATATCTAGTGAGACTTATTCAAAGCACTCATTACAGAGCAATGGTCAGGATTTGCTGAGTAACTGGATGCACTTCACCTGAGATGTGAGGTGGTTCGCGTCAAAAGATAATGTCTTGACAAACTCTGATCTGATAGAGTTTATTCATCAAAAACAAAGGGGGCTAGAAGGGAAGGGCTTAACAGAGCAATGGCTCATGCCCACTAAGAAACTGTCACCCTTCACCAATGAAGTGGTAGTGGGACAGGCATGAAGTGGCAAGCTATCGTTGATCAAAATAAGACATAATAGTGCACTACACTGAGTAACTAGGGCATTTGCATCTAACAAATGTGATTCCTCATGTAAAAAGGTGTAAGTTGAACGTGACTGTCAGCTCGGGCAGTGTGAAAATCACCACGTGCTATAGTGCTACCCACCCTCATCTCAATGATACCCCACGACTGCCACCACCACCTCGGTCATCGTTGGCCACCCTCGATGCTACCAGCACTACTGCACTAGAGCTTACCACCACACCATCTCTCTCCTCTCCCTCGTCGACCACAAGTGCCGCCACCCTTGTGCCTCCGATAGATGCCCCCGCATCACCCACCTCCTATCTTCATGGATGACAGCCCGCCACAGACCACACCCCATGGATGGGTACCTTCACAAGCCTATCTCACCCGACCAGCAAACGCGCTCACCCCCGCCTTGAGAAGCCACCCATACGAGGCTACCCCAATGAGCACACACCCTCTTCTCTACCATTTCTCTTCCCCTCCCAACTCCCTCCAATCCTCCCACTGATGCCAGAGGAGCCGCCACCACATCTCACCCACCAACGGCCAAACCCCGCTTTGCCCCAGCCAGCATCACTACCGTAGGTCCGCCCTCGCCTTCGTCGATCGCTATCAACCAATATTGCCCCACCCCGTCGCCACTTCCTCGGCTCACCCACCCAACGTCGCCAGCAACCATACAATGTCACCAAAGCCAGCAACTATCGGACCCCCGTGACTGTGCCAGCTTCAACCACTCACCACAATGCCATCTCGTTGTCTTCGTCACAACAACTTTCTCTATGTTTTTATTTATTTATTTTATTATTATTATTATTATTATTTTGTGTCTTGTGGAACCCTTGCCTTACCCCCGCTATAGTTTGTAAGTCTCGCCTCCTTCTTTCCCCTTCTAAGTCTCCATCTTTGCAGGCTTCATCCCCACCCCGGATTTCACTTGTTTTAGCTTTTATTCCTGGGTCGGCCATCCCGTAGGTGTGGCCTCCATGCAACTCAGGCAAAGCTCCCCTCTCGGCTCCTCACTCGGAGCTAACGTCATTTGCTCGTATGCACTCGTGAGGCACACCACCAAGAGGAGATGCTATGTGGGCCAACCTTAGTTGTAGGATGTAAGGGAGGGATTGTTATCACCCTAGTCTAGTGGTAGTTCCTCAACTGCCCCGTGATCCCCACTTCCACTTGTAGGGATTTGTGACTCTATCATCACCTACTCACTATGTGAGATTCGAGAAGTTTGAGGGAACTCAACTAATTGCTTGCTAAAAGACTTCATTGTCAATCTTGATGCATGATTGAACCAAGTCCCCCTAGGTCGTTCAAGCCTTTTAGAGTCCGTCCCTCTTCAAGTTTCCTTTTTCTTAAGAATTGTTCATGGAGGAGGAGGAGAGAGGGGCGCCCTCACCTTTCCTAGTCAAAAATGTACACATAACCTCTAGTTTTCAAATGTGAAATTGTACATAGAGGCTAGTTTCCTAATGGAAATTGTACATGGAGGCATTGATTTGAATCCTATCAAAACTAGGAATGGGGGGTGTTCTTTTTTCTCCTTCTCTCTCCTTTCCCTCTTTTCTTTCCAATTTCCATTAGGAAAGAGAGGGTGACGGCTAGGGTTTGGAGATTGGAGAGAAGGTGCAGCCCTTCTTTCCTTCTCTTCCTCTCCTCTTCTCTTCTCTTGTTACAGTAAAGATAGCTGTGCCCTCTCTCTCTTCTCCTCCACCATTCCTGTTCTTAACTTTTTTTATTTTGCAGGTCTGCTGCGGCCCCGCTGTTGCTGCTGCGGCAGCTGTTGTTCTGCTGCTGTGCAGCTGCTGCACTGCGGAGCATGGCAAGGTCTGATCAAGATCAGATCCCCCTTCTTTTCTTAATAAGAATCATTCCCCTCCCCATGTTCTTTTTTCTGTGATTTTGTTTGGAGGGTTCAATACTAGGTCACTAGGGTCCATAGGGTCTGTCCCTCTTCACATTATGTATAATCTATTTCAAAAGAAAATTTAACCAAAATCATGGAAAAAGAGAATTTAGTCAAAATTATCACAGATATATGGATCAAGTAATTTCACATCATCAGTTAGAATTTCCTGTAGCAAAGAACTATGTTCTTGCACAACACACATGTTGCACCAGTCCTAGCAATATAAATGACTGAACTTCAGTGTAGAGAAGATAATGAGTGCACTGCATCTGGTCATAGTAGAACAAGATAGGCATGGTGCTCAATGAATGATGATGTTAATCCATAAGCAAAAATTATTTGCCACAGTAAAACCATATAACTCTAAGTTCATTTATAGCTTGCTTCTATATGAGATTAAGACAATATATGGGAAAACCAACTGATCATTTCTTCATTATTATTCCATGGTAACCATCAACCAAGAGCTATACTTGAGTTCCTTTCTGGTACACTTGGTTTGCATAGATTTCAGATACTTGGTAGATCTGTGCATAATTTGTTTCAAACTGAAAAAGGAAACCAAACAAGTGACTCGGTTTAATTCACTTCGGTTTCACAAGTTTGTGAAACCAAAGTTTGTGAGACCAAAGCAAACTAAAAACTGAATAAACAGGATTTATTATAAATGTCTGTTTAGTATCAATGCTATCTATAATTTGTGTACATTATAAACCATCAAGAAATTATAAGAAAATTCTATGGAAAATATAATGGGTAAAATTTTAACCAATTTATAAAAATCTAGACAAATTAAAATCATGAAGAGGACTAAAAATTTAGATGAAATGTCTTATACAAGAAGCCCTAAATAAAGTCTTAAGCTAGCTAAATTAATCGAATTAGGGCGAAATCCACGTTTAGCCTATTAGACCTTGAGTCATTCAATTCTGACCCAATACTCGATAATTTAAGCCCAAACCAGACCCAATCGATCGGCCTTAACTAGTAGATCATTTCCCCTCTGATTCCCAGCCGAAACCCTAACCCTAGTAGGAGGATTGTGGAGTTTAAGGCGGCGGCAGACTTGGTCATGTACGAATCATGCGCGCCTCATGTGCGTGGACTCTATCCCCTTTAATTGACCCATCCAGAATCAATTGACCTTATAAAAGAAGCCCTACCCTGACCTAGAAACCCTTTGATGCTGCGGCGATCGACGACGATCATGGACAAGGGAGGATTTCGATGATCTCTTGAAGGATTTCCCTATTTCGGCCGGCGACCGTCGTCCCTCTTCTTCCTTCGTTTAAGGTAGGTTCTAGTAGACCAACCCTAAGTAGCATATACTGCAAGATTTGTCTTTAAGCCCTGTAACGACCTGAGAATCTGATTACCGGAGAGACCCTATAACCCGAGACTTAAACCGCCACCCACGATGTCGAAGACTCGGAAGGGTTAGAAGGATGGTGTGGAGACTACACAAGTATCAAAAATAATTGTAGAAATTAAATAGATATATATTAAGTAGGAAATTAAATTAACATTTTACAATTTACTTGGTCCACAATATAACAATAAATAATAGCAGTAGTCCACAACTAGTACAGTGATAGAAGGAAAAGTACAGCTACACGGGGCATACCCCAGTACTCACCACTGGCAACTAACACTGGGCACCAGAACCACGCTGAGCCTCAGGTGCACTCCTCTGAAAACCCGCCTCGCTTGAAACACGGTGAAAACACGCAGGGAATAAGTCTTAGAACAAGACTCAATAGGGATCACTTGAACCCCACCTCGTCAACACGGGAAAACCACTACGCTAGCAGCTAAGCGAGTACTACAAAGTAAAGCCCTGCAACTACAGCATCGGTCTCCCGACGTGAAGACCCACACACGCACGCCACAGTGAAACAACCAAAACTCAACGGTCAACACGACCAAAACAGATAGCTTCTACCTGTCCAGTACAGGAGTACCTCCCACTAGAAGTACAGCTAGTAGCATCCCCTGACATCTTACACCGCACCACAGGTGTCTGCCTAACACACTAGTGCCTAGAAGAGGTAAGGACACCGAACAAGTAACCACAAAGTGAGTGGCTAGCTGGGGTCACACTCGTCAGCGTGGGTCCAACTGCCCCTAACCACGTGTGCACACAGAGACCATGCGTCCTAGGTCTGGCCTCTGATTGGTTTCCCCCCTAGCCGAACTCTGGCGACTGACATGGGGCCCGATGGAAACCAGTCTAAAAATCGTCTCTCAGGGTAGCCTCTCCACCACTCCCTGGTGGGACCACTAAACGTATAAGCAGACTACGACTAGTGGAGGGTCACTAAAGGAGTAGACTCTCAAGCCACGGAAAGCAACGTCACATCTGATAGTACAAGGAACGCTCCTCGTACCACCATCATCACACGGTGACATGAGCCGAAAACAACACCTCCCGAGACTACACAGCAGCACAACACCTGGCCTGGACACAATGCCCAGCATTTGTCAGAGCACGGGTCAACACGTAGACTAAGGTCCATGCACCCGGGACTCGAATTGGCCAAGAAAGAAATACCGGTTAGACTTGCCCCTTGAACGGTCCACTCTGGGTCGCTCAGGGATGTGCGGTCAGGCACAGGCCGCCCCAGGGGTTTGGACGGTCAATAACAGATCGTCCTACTCACATGTGCGGTCATCCCCAGGCCGCACAAAGGGAAAATGGCTAAACCTCTACCGCTCGTGGGGGATGGGTGATCCAACCTAGCCGTCCATCCTCCCAACGGTGCAAGACTCGTGCGGCCAGCCCCTAGCCGCACAAGGGATGAGCGGCTAGGAACTTGCCGCACAAGGGATGAGCGGACCAACCTGGGCTGCTCATCCTTCCAATGGCACCAAGTGACGAATGGCCAACCCATGGCCGCCCGTGGGGACATGCGTCTATCCCCTAGCTACACACCCCAGTGCACTATGCAACGGCAACAAGCAACAGTCAAAAACTCATGGGATGGATGGTTGCCTTGGGTCCGCACATAGGGATGTGCGGTCACTCGATAGACCGCACATGCCCACTGTGTTCCGAGTAGTTGGGCGGTTAGGCCAGGGCCGCGTACAGGATGAACGGGCCCTAGTTCGACCGCTCAACCTTCACCAGCGCGAAAATGGCGAACCCATTGGATTTCACCAATTCTGGCCCCATACAAGCCCCACGGAGGGGGAAATGAAGGGAAAATAACCCCCAAGCCCCCTAGCATGCTTCTACGAAACAAATAAGAGAGAGAGAGAGATTAAATATAAACAAATAAGAGAGAGAGAGAGAGAAATATTATTGATTATGGGTGAGAGAGAGAGAGGGTGCATTTATTGAGCATTGATTGTGGGCTAACCCACCTTAACCCATCTATGGAGGTGGATTTCAAAGTCCAGGGTTAATACAGGTTTAATACCAATTTAATCCTAATCCACATGGGTTGCCTATCAAACCGGTAAAGCAATTAGTCCTGGGTTAACATTGGGCTAACCCGGGACTAACTCCCTACCAAATCGGTGCTCAAGTTTTAAGGCCTTTACGTGTATATGGGTTAAGGCTCAATGGTTGAGAGTTTATTATGTTTAATCTATCTAAGAAATCTTATGTCCATAATTTATATCCGGGTTGCTACAATGTTTATTCATTCGCCATTTGCCAAGCCGTGCTAGATAGCAACTCACAGTGATGGCACTTCCAGCTCTATCGGCACCACTGCTTCTGATCCATACCAGGGAAAACGGTGAGCAGCTGGTTAGGGTCTTGTAGACTGTACGATATGCCCATAGTGCCTTGTACATTTTCTCTTCCCAATCTTTCTTACTAGAGCTGAAAGTTTTTGCAAGTAGGGTGCAGAGAGTTTTGTTGAATGCTTCTGCAAGCCTATTGACCTGATGATTGTAGGGGGGTGATGTCCTCCAATTAATTTTATACTTGTCAGCTAGCCTGTACACCTTCTGGTTTCTGAAATGGCTATCGTTGTCGGAGATAATTTAGCTGGGAACCCCGAACTAGAATATTATATTTTGATGAAAGAATCTGGTGACTAGCTCCCCCGTTACTTCTCTTAGTGCCACAGCTTCCGCCCATCTGGAGAAGTAATTTGTGGCTACCAAGATATATTAACATCTCGATGAAGATGCTGGCAAAGGTCCCACCACGTCTGTGCCTCATTGGGCGAACGGCCAACTTGGGACGGTGGGGTGCAGTGACGCCGATGGCCTTCTAGGCACGGTGGCATGCTCTTGACACTTCTGGCATGACTTGGTAAATTCACAGTAGTCATCAAATATAGTGGGCCAATAGTAGCCCAATTTCTTTACTTCAATCTTCATTTTTGGACCCGCCTGGTGTGCCCCGGTTGACCCAGCATGAACCTCTTTCATTACCCGCCATGCTTCTTCTATAGACAGGCAACAGAGTATAATTTCTTTTGGGCGTCTGCCATTATTCGGAATAAGGTTCTACTCCTCATCTCATAGGAGTCTTTGATTCTGAGCAATTTCATTCTTTGTTCCTTCTCCTTTCGTAGCTGCTAGTGCTGGAACCAACGCAGGAGGTTCTCTCGCTAATCAGGCTATCGGGCTTCTTCCACAGTCATTATTTCATTCTCTTCTTCATTGGCCAGGACCTCTATCATGCTGGGGACCTGGCATCTATTGATGACAGTTATATTCAGGCTTGCATCTGGCGGGACCACCAAGGAACTAGCCAGCTTTACGAGGGCATCTACCTGAGTGTTTTGTCCTTGATTGATGTGCTTGACTTCAATGAAGTAAAATTTTTCCATCAAGCGTAGCACCAACTTGTGGTATGGAAAGAGCTCCGACTTCCACACATCAAATTACCCTTCCACTTGTTTTATGACTAGCATGGAGTACCCGAACACTTCAAGCATCTGGATCTCCATGGACAGAGTAATTTGCAGACCGATAATCAAGGCTTCATATTCCACCTCATTGTTAATTTGTGGAGGGCTTATTTATCGAACAGGAGGCATATGTGACCTCCCCTTCAGAAGATTTCAGGACTATGCCTACACCAGCTCTGACTCTGACAAGCCCAGTTGCTGGAGTATCGATTCTAGATGCACCATCAAAGTACAACTACCACAGAGTGTGCTACACTTGGTTTGCCTTCAGGGTCTTATCTTCAGGAAGTTCTATCGCCAGCGGACAATCTTCAGGCACCGGGTGTGCAGTGAAGAAATTTACAATAGCTTGGCCTTTAACAACTTTCTATGGCACATAGGAAATATCAAACTCCATAAGTAGCACCGCCCACTTGCCCAGGCGACATTTAAGAGCTGGTTGGGAGAGAATGTATTTCAGTGGATCCGCTTTGAATATTAGTTTTATTTCATGCGACAACATATAGTGCTGGAGTTTCTTGACTGTGAAGACTAGTGCTAAGTAGACCTTCTCGATAATGGTGTATTTCTCTTTAGTTCTGACCTACCTTTGATTGAGATAGTAGAGGGCTTGTTCTTTTCCTTCTTCAATATTTTGGACCAACATTGCCCCCAGAGAGTAATGTGTGGCTACTATGTACAGAATCAGCGGCCGCCCTTTCATCGGTGCGCCCAGCATAGGGGGAGTCTTTAGGTAATCTTTCAACTTGTCAAAAGCCATTTGGCACACTTCAATCCCAGTAAAAGGGAACATCCTTCATCATCAATTTGTGAAAGGGGTGACACTGAGCTGACAAATTAGATATGAACCGCTGGATATAAGCCAGATGGCCTTACAAGGATCTCAGCTTAGAGAGGTTCCTTGGTAGAGGCAACTCCTGGATTGCTTTAATCTTTGAGAGGTCTATCTCTATTCCCCGATATCTGACAATAAAACCCAAGAATCTACTACTGGATACTCCGAAGGCGCACTTCATGGGGTTCATCTTCAATTCATATTGCCTGAGCCTCTGAAATATGACTCGGAGGTCTTACCAATGGTCTTCCTTCTTTCTGCTCTTGACTACCAGGTCGTCTATATAGCACTCAACCTTATGGTAGAGTAGCTCATTGAAAATTCTAGTCATTGCTCGCTAGTAAGTTGCACCAGCATTCTTCAATCCGAATGGCATCCTCTTGTAGTGGTAGATGCCCTTGGGGGTTCGGAAGGCAATGTAGACTCGGTCATGCTTCGCGATCTATATTTGATTGTGGGAGGGTAAAATCGGCTTGGCCCAAGAGCGGCCCAATAACAAATAGGCCCACAGAGGAACGAGCACAGCAAGTCCTCCTAAGGGAGCGGGCACGCACGCTCAGCCCATTAAGAGAAGGCCCGGCCCAGGAAGGGCCTCGAATTCTACAGCGCGGCCCACGCGTAGTCATTGTCAGGGTATTCTCTGACGACCGATCATTACTCCCACGACTTCAGCCCTGATCCCGTAATGGGCGAGCACGCCCCATGAGCACCGTAAGACTCACCCCAGGACCGGCCTACATCGTAGAACTCACCCTCCAATGGGAAATTCCCGCCATCATAGCTGAGGAACATTGCTCTACTATGGGGGACCTTCCCTGCTAAGGGACGAGGCCTCCACTCCAGGGTAACCCCATATAAAAGGAGAGGAAGAGGACAGAGAGAGGGAGGGTGGTTCATTTCGCTAAAACCCTACTCCAGACAAGAGAGCTACTAGTCCAGTGACATAGAGAGAAGAAGGAAGATTCTGGCCCACGCTCTGCAAGTCCCCTTCCGACGACCTTACCACCCGGCGAACACTCATCGAGCATCCACCGGGAGCGGCGAGCACTCGTCCAGAAGCCATCTAAGGGCCCACCGCCGGCCACTGTGACCTCTCTCTCTCTCCCTATCTACTCTACTCTGCACTCTGCTTCTAGTTATTGACTTAAGCATCGGAGGGTCGTCCCCTGGGGTACCACCTGGGACTCCTTCTGACGCCTCTTTGATTTCTGGTGTTCGTAGGCCTCCACGGACGTAAGACGATTTCCCCAACAAACAAATAGAGAAGGTGGTACATGGCCTAGGATCCATTTTCCTACTGCTACACTTCTTGGCGACGCCTGTGGGAAATAGAGCAAGAAGCCATGGCGCCCCGTGGAAGCCTTCGCAATGCCAGCCCCCGGGGGCGCGAGTCCCATCAGGGGCCCAACTCCCACCTGGGATCTTAGGAAGCCTCCTCCGCTCACCCCGGATAGGATGTCACCCCTGGCGACATCGACGAGATATGGCTACAACTCTGGGCCTTGACAGAACTCTACCAAGAACTCAAGGAACAGTGAGCCAACCCTCACTGTGTCCGGCTCGGACAATGGGAGAATGGAGAGGGTCATGCCGGGGAGAACCTCTGCTGGGGGCGGGAGGCCTCCCGCTCCTCAAAGACCCGGCGGTCCCGCAACGTACCTGCACCAAGGGCACATAGCCTGCTCCACTCCAACCTAGAAATGGATCATCGGCTCCAACGTTTCAAGGAGATAGAGGACAAAGTCCACTATCTGGATGACATCCTCCTGGCCACGAAGAACCGCGGCCTAATCGATGATGATCTGGACTTCCATGCTCTCTTTTCCAGGGAAATAATGGAAGTTCCCATTCCGCCCAAGCTTCAGCTACCGTCGTTCACCTCCTACGATGGCACTACTAACCCAGCCGACCATATGCACAACTTTGAGTCCCACCTGGTGTTCCACCAGGCCTCAGACACGGTGAAATGCCTAGCATTCGTCATGATCCTTTGAGAGAACGCTCAGGCGTGATTCGAGTCCCTGCCAGTCGGCACCATCTCCTCCTTTTAGTAGCTCAAGAAGCTGTTTAAGGAGAACTTTATCAGCTGTCAAAAGGTAGCCAAGTCAGTGGTCACCCTGCTCGCCCTTAAGCAGGGCAAGGAGGAAACATTGTGGAACTTCATCTCCCACTTTCGCGCGGAGGAACTGCGGATCCCACACCTTGACATCAGCATCGCCACCACAGCCCTCACCCAAGGGATGCACGACCACAACCTCTGGCGCGCCCTTGGGGTCGAGGCCCCGGTGACTCTTCCTGATCTCCTTGCCCTGGCATAGGAGCACGCACGCTGTGAGGAGAACACAACGGCCCTAGGTCACGCGGCTGGGATCGAAAGGTCCGACCGCAAAAGATCTGCAGATCCTCCCTGAGAGGGTCAGAGCAAGAGTGAGTGGCGCGACGGGGACCGCCGCGATTGCTCTAAAAGGGAAAGAGGCACTTACCGCCACTACACGCCTCTGACAGCTCCTCCTGATTAGATCCTAATGAAAATCTGTGAGGAACCATTCCTTAAATGGCCTCCCCGGATGAAGTCAGACCCGAGCATGTGGAACAAGAAGAAATACTGTCACTACCATCGCGACCACGACCATGACACCGTTGAGTGCATCAACCTGAGGGATGCCATCGAGGACCTCGTTCGGAGAGGACTCCTTGACAAGTTCCTCGCTAAGGCTGCAGAGTGGTGGCAGAAGACACCCCCGGCTATCGACAATCAGCCCAACGGCAAGGAGATTATGATGATCTCTGGGGGGCCGGCGGCAGGGGGGCTAGCGCGTGCAGGAGGCGGCGGTATGCAATAGTGGTCAGTGCCACCAACCATGACGACGGCACCCGGCGTGGAACCCCCACCCCAGATCGTCCAGAAGACCACATTATGGGACGAAATTCTGCATGTATCTGAAATCTGTAAAGATGTATGATTTCTGAAATAGTGTGACATCTGAAATTTTCTGTTCTGAAATCTGTTTCAGTTATGCACATTATGAGAAAATTTGTTTCCGTTATTTGAAAAACCTGAATAGGAAGATTTCTTTACAAAGATATAGTTATGAAAATACATATTTTCTGGCTGTTATAGCTTTCAATTCCTAGCACTGTTTCATGTTCTAAGCATTGTAGAATTTTGTAAGTTATGCATTCTCAAAGTAAGTTGGGCATGGTCAAAACGAACACATTTGAGCTTAGTAATTTGTTGGGTCTATTCGTAGACTCAAACTTGTAAACATTTTCAGGTGACTCCACTGGTGAGGAAGAGGCACTAGTGCATAGTGACTCCGATCACGAAGATTTAGTGTGATTGTTAGTTTTTCTCCTTTTCCTTTTCAGTTGAGGTGTTTGTGCTAGCATCTTTATCGCATGTACTAATGGACTGCTGTAAGGAACTTTTATGTTCTAATAGCTGGACTATTGTGATTTTGAGAAATGGAGTTAACTGATGGGAATGATTATTCTTCCACTGTTTATTATTCTCTTTATTTATGTAATTCTTCAACTAGTTTCTATTCTATGGGGTTTTTCCCACTGTGACATCTCTCCTAAATCCGAAGAGAGTTGGAAACTGAGCCAGATTCTAAGGTGGGATGTTACAGAAAGTGGTATCAGAGCTAGAGGTTGAGAATTTACATAAGTAAACCGTCCACCGCTAGATTCATATCCCAAAATCTAGATAGTTTCACCAGTTACATGAGCAGAAAATACTACTATAAAGAAATGATGTAGTAAGAAAGGAACTCAATCTTATTTATCCATTATGTTAATAAGGTTATGGCATCCTGTGGTCACCATGCTGCTTCCCCTGCTCATGAGGACGAGCCGAGGAGAGATGGGGGTAAAGGTCAACAAGGATTGCCGGTGCCACCGCCGCCGCAATTGGTTGATTATGGTACATTTATGCAAGGATTGGTACGGGTGATGCAAACCCAGGCCGACGCGCAAGTTGCATTGCAAGCTCATGTTCAGGCTCAAGCCCAGGTATGGTAGATTGGTTGGAGTGTGTAGCTTTATCTGAGTGGTCCGGGTAAGTAACCTATGGTCTTCTTGACTTAGGCCCCACCGAAACCAAAGTTAGTTCAAATGGTCATTGACGGGCCATCGATCATGGAGTGGTTTCGACAGATGAACCCGCCATCTTTTAAGGGGGAGAGCCAACCGCTAGTTGTAGAGCATTGGTTGCGGGCTATTGAGAAGGTGTTCTGAACCTTTCAATGTGATGAGCATGAGAAGGTCAATCTGGCAACTTTCATGTTGGAGGTAAGGAGTTATTTTCCTACCTTGTGCGAAATGGGTGTTAGTGTTGTGCTCACTCGAATTGGTTCCTATGATTTCAGGAGCGTGCAGATGTGTGGTGGTCCTCTATTCTACGGAACCAATTTGAGGACGCATTGGTGGAAGCGACTTGGGAGGAATTTGTTCGTTTGTTCAAGGCAAAGTACATCCCTGAGCATGTCCATGGCAAAATGGAGTAGGAGTTTCTTACCCTGAGTCAAGGGTCCATGATAGTGCTGGAGTATGAGGCACATTTCGCAGAGCTGGTCAGGTATGCACCGCATATTACGACCGACGAACGACGAAAGGTGAAGAAGTTCATGATGGGCCATCGACCATCCCTAAGGACCAGATTGGTGGCATTCAATCATCGGATGATGGATGATGCTCTTAGTGCAGCATGTTGTCAAGAAAGCGAGATGGAGCAATATCAAGAAGAAAAGAATGCGTTGATGAAGAGGCCACCGTTGTCCTTCCAGCGACAAGACCGCAAGAAGAAGAAGTCTTTCTCTTGACCATCAGAGTATACACCAGCAAAACTAGCTTCATCTCAAGCCGGTGGATCGGGTGGATCATTTGGTGGCAAGGCAGAATGCAAGCATTGCGGGAAATGGCATGGTGGCAAAGAGTGCTGGATGGTAACTGGTAGGTGTCTGAGATGTGGAAGCCCTAATCACAAGATTAAAGATTGTCCGAAGGCACAATCATCTACGCCCACTAAAGCCCTGACAACAGCTATAGCGCCTGCAGCAGCGAAACCAGCCAGGAAGTCCAGAGCGCTAGCACAAGTATTCGCACTAGCTAAGGAAGATGCGGAGCAAGCAGACCACGTGATGGAAGGTACACTTTTGATATTCGACTTCTATGCTAGAGTCTTGTTTGACACTGGTGCTACTCATTCGTTCATGTCCGACCAGTTTTCAAAAATATTGCATGATGAGTTGGGTTTAATGGCAAAGGACTTAGATGTGCCCCTTCTAGTGCACACGCCAGCCAGAGCATTGTCCACTACAAAGAGTTATCCTTCCTTGCCTGTAAATGTTGAAGGGAGAGAATTGCTGGGTCACTTCTATCTTTTGAAGATGAAGGACTATGATGCTATTCTTGGTCTGGATTGGCTGAAGAGACACAGAGGTTCTTATTCTGGTCGCTGACTTCTAAGTTTTCCTATGATTCTTTTTGATAATGACAAAGGGGGATAAATGTTGCTTGGTCATGTATGACAGTTCATGGTCTGGTGATGCTGATGGCAAATGTTGATGTTGATGATTAGTGGTGGAGATCTATTGTCTTTAAATGAAACTTTTTGTGTAAAGAGAAACTTGATCTCTTATCACTTTGCATATTCTTACGGTACATAGAAATGCTAGTGGTTCATACTACATACATAGTTGTTCATAATGCTTACATTGTTGTTTTGAATGCTATTCTTGAAACGCATGTCAGATAATATGTCCTATAAATGTTTTTAACACAACTTGTGATCATACTTGATTGAATGCTTAGAATTGGTTGAGTGTGCGGAACATGGTTAGTCAAACCATTGTTTAACCTAATCATACATGACTCATAATTGTCATCATCAAGAATGGGGGGATTGTTGGAACTCTGATTTTGATAATGACATTCTATGAATCATGTTAGGGCTGAAATGAATAAACGCTTGAATCAATTCTGATGTGTATCTTTGCTTCAAAACAAAAGTTGTTACATATCAGTGCATAGTTTTTGTCTGAATGCAATAAGGTTTTTAGCATCGTGCATGTTTGAAGTCTGTGCAAAGTCTTGTTCATGCACACATATAGTTGGTGCATACCATGTTTACTTGGGCTCTAAGGTCCGTGCATATAGGCCATCCAACATATAGGTTGGTCAGTGCTTTGTTTGCTTTGTGCATACTATCTCGGTGTAGGTTCTCATTTAACTACATATAGGTTGGTGCAAGTTTAGTCATGGTCCGTGCTTATATAAGTTTGTGCACATGCCAATAGGGTCAGTTCATATTTCCGTTCAACATCTCATAGGTCTGTGCATGTTCATGAGAAATCCGCACGCATAGTACGTGCACGTTTTGTCTATTACAGAAGGTCCGTGCAGAGTTTACTTTATATACAAAGTCTGTGCACTTGTCTTCCGAGGTCTGTGCAATCCTCTCTTAAGTACAGTGAAGTCCGTGCATGCTTTCATTTGTCCACATGAACTCGGTGCAATATTTTGCATTGGGCATACGAAGTCTGTGCAAGTTTTTGCCTTGTGCAAAATATGGTCGGTGCATGTTCTACCTTATACATGAGGTCTGTGCATGAATGCTTCATAAAGTCTGTGCACATTTATATTCTAGCTATTGTAAGGTCTGTGCACATTTTCCATAAGGTATATTCAAGTCAGTGCATCTCTGTGTCCATGTGTGTACAAGTCTGTGCATACACTGTAGTACACTCGATTAAGGTCAGTGCATTATGATGTTTGTTGCATAACATGTCCGTGCATATCTTTGCGTCACGCATTTTTGCCTTGTACTAAACAAGGTCCGTGCACATCCCTCGTTAGGCAAAATAAAGCTGTTGCATACATTGTTGTAAGTCTGTGCATTTCTGCCTTGTGTTAAACAAGGTCCGTGCACACTCTTCCTTGTGCTATAACCGAAGTCAGTGCATAGTTGATTCGTGACCTAACCAAGTCGGTGGATTCTTGCACACTCCATGTGTGAACTCTGTATACATATCATTCGTGCACACTGAAGTCTGTGCACTTTTGCATTAGGCAGAACAATGTCTGTGCATTTGTTTGTTTCAGCTAATGTGAGGTCCGTGGACATGATAAATCAAGGCTGCTGTAAGTCTTACATTAGAATAAACACTGACCTATCAACTGTTTGATAAAATGTATTGTGACTTCTTGGCAAGGACTTAAAATTTCACGATATCAAGATAGAAGCTCTTGATCTAAGAATGCACACTGCCACGTGGCCAATCACCATCGTTTGAGATCTGACATGTTGATCTGAAGTACTCGCTCTCGATGAATCCTCTGGGTGGGAAACTTGCTTTCCATGCGCCTCTCTCTCACGAGGCTTCAAATATAAATAGTAGACCCGTTTGTGTCGCACGATCATGATGAATTTTGAAAATTTGAGACATAAAGAGAGATTTGAGAAGTGAAGGGAATGCTAGGAAGCTGCTAAGAAAGGAGAAGAGAGAGTTTCATCTGAAGACTTGTTTTGATATTGCTCTTCGGAGCTATAGTTGTTTTTCTTTTTATTTTTGTATTCTCATTTGTTCTTTCCACCTGCTTAGTGTGTTCTTCAGATCCTCTGGTTTGAGGTCGGGGTTCCTCCTGTGGACTCAGGAGAAGGGACACTACGCCTCCGATTTGCAATTGGTGGGTTGTCACTTGTGGTTTCCCTCCGGTTTGGAGGAAGGGAGACTGTGTCTATGGTTGCTAGTGACGGAGTGTCACTAGTAGTTCCCCTCTGGGTTGGAGGAAGAGAGGAGATTGTTCTGCTTGTTTAAGCTATTAGGCAGTGGTTTGTAGGCAAGCTATGAGGCCCACCAGTTTCAAGCTGTTTGGCAGTAGAATCCACACTCTAGTTTGAGTGTGGGGAAGATGTAGGTCTGAGTACCGAACCACCTAAAAATCTTTTGTGTTTAAATCTGAACTGGTTCATAATTTGATTAACCTCTGCTAGGATCATATCCGAAATCCTTACAAAACTTGTGCGATGGCCTTCATACCTTACACGACATCTATATTTCCAAATCTCCCAGATAATCATAATAGTCACCAGCAGTGTAATGAAGTCTTTGGGTTTATAGATGACTGCCCCATTAATAATTGAACTCAGCCTGCTGCTGATAGTGGTGGCTTCCATGCCTATATTGATTAGCAAAGGGGCAAATTTGCTCCATAGGAACTTAGCCAAATCATTGTTAACAAATAAATGGTCTTCATCCTCAATGTCAAGGGAAGAAAAATAGCAAACACAACAAAAAGCCAAGTTGAGTCCACTTATTTGAATTTGACTATCAACTGGAACAACATGTTTCAAAATTTTCCAGCAAAATAGGGAGGCCCGCGGAGGAAATCTTTGATTCCAAAGTTTACTGAACATTAAACCAGAACCAGCCACTTGTCCTTTGATAAAACTGTAGGTGGATTTGATACTGAATTTACCTGAGTTGGTGAAAGACCAAATGGGTATATCATTCCTATTTTGAGTAACAAAACTCTGAATTTCATCTCGCAGCTGCTGGTCTTCCAAAAATTGCCAGACCGGATGTTGATGATTTGCCATGGCAGTATGAACTGAGCAGTCTTCAATTAGAGGGTGGTTCTGTATAGAAAGATTTTCAACCAAAGCCTTATCCTTGTACCAATTGTCTTTTAGAAAGTTAGTAGTAACACCATCTTGAACAATCATTCGAAAACCTGCCATGAGGGTAGACCGAGCTTTCTCAAAGTCATTAACTTTTATGCCAACAGGAAATGGGGTTTTGCAATCTGATATATGAAGGCCATGATAATACTTGCTTCTAACAAACTTTGCCCAAAGTGAATTACTATGTATAGAAAGCCATAATTGTTTAACATAGAAACACAACTGAGTATCTAATAGGCTTTGGATGCCAAGTCCACCTTCAGAGACAGGACAACACATTTTATCCCAAGAAACCCAGTGCATTCTATGGGTTGTTTCAAACCCCTGCCAGAAGAAATTAGAGCAGATTTTCCCAATTTGTTTGAGTATTGTATAAGGGATAGAGGCTGCACTGGCAGTGTACATAGGGATAGAAGCTAAAACTGACTAAATAGGATCAAGTCTCCCTGCCTGAGAAAGTAGTTTGCTTTGCCAGCCAGCTAGCTTGGCATTAACTTTGTCCAATAGATATTTAAAATGAGGAGTTTTGACTCTTCCTTTAAAGAGAGGGATGCCCAGATATTTAATGCTTCTTGTTTTGTGTTGATAGCCAGATAATTGACATATGCGATCAATTGAGCAGCGAGGCATCTGTTTTGCCACCATATAACAGCTTTTATGAGCATTGATCCGCTGGCCTAAAGACAATTCATATCTTCCCAAGAATAGAAGAAGATGTTTAATCGATGATACTCCACCATTCATAAAAATAATAGAGTCATCCGCATAGAGAATATGTGAAATAGGCTAAACACCCCGAGGAAGATGATAATATTTACACTGTCCAGAGGAGAACAACTGATTAAGACCCCTACTCAAAACTTCCTCAGCAAGGATGAACAAGGCAGGGGCTAAGGGATCCCCCTGTCGAACCCCTCTTGAAGACTTGAAGAAGCCATGAATATGCCCATTTAAAGATATAGAAAAGCAGTAGTTTACTAGCATTTGAGCAATTAAAGAAACAAACCTATTAGAGAATCTAAATAGTTTCAGAACCATAAAGAGGAAGTCCCACTCTATGCGATCATAAGCTTTTGCCATGTTAAGCTTGAGGAGCATATTATGCCCTCTGACTGGTCTATCGATTTCCATAAATATTTCCTTGGACAGTAGAAAATTATTAGTGATTTGTCTTCCACTGATGAAGCCACTTTGCTCATTAGAGATAATGAGAGGCAGAATAGGATGCAGCCAATCACAGATGACTTTGGATACAATCTTATATGTAAAATTGCATAGACTAATGGGTCTAAAGTCAGCATAAGAGATAGGATTGTTTACCTTCAGAATCAGCCAGAGAATTATGGATGTAACACCCTGAGGTAAACCCCATCCTTTAAAGAAACTCTGAACTGCACTGATGACATCCTCTTCAATGATATCCCAGCAGTGAGTAAAGAAACTCCCAGTGAAGCCATCCGACCCAGGGGAGCTGCTACAAGATAATGAGAAAACTAAAGTTTTGATTTCTTCTACCGAGGGAATGGAACAAAATATTCTATTCTGGTCTTCATTAATCAACCGAGGGATAACTAAGAGAAGGTTTTCATCAATACTATGATCTTCAGAGGTTAAAAGGGTTTTCATAAAATCAACAGCACCTTCTGATAGTAAGTGTCACGTCCCGACGTGGAATATCGGAACGCACAGTTAGAAATAGCTAGAAATAATATTAATATGCTAAACTAAGCATTTACAAATGTGCTATGGGAAGAAATAATTCTATTGATCATGAAAGATTCTAAATTAAAGACGATTAAAATGAATACATACCATGCACTTACATCATAAAGACCGATAAAGATTATTATACTAGTAATTAAGTTTCTAATCTAGAATTTTCAATATAAATATGGATATGAATTTGTTTCTACCATCAGCATCCTTTTTGGCTCTGAAAATATACCTAAGTTTACCTGCTGATAGTGTTATTTAAGCTTGACATCTTTCTGACAGAAAGAAAGCACAGAAACGCGAAGGGTCATAGCGTTGGAGGAGATGTGTGGATCTTGATCTACCTATGACCCGGCCTCACATCGTAGATATCCCCCGGGCATTTTTGTTTTGTAAAAATGAAAATTTCACTAGATCAGAACAAATTGTCCAGGATCGCCTCTGGATCAGCTGATCCGGGCAATCCTGATCCAATTCTCCCCGAACTCCCCCATCCCACCTGATTCCAGCTGATGCCGGCTGGATTTGGTCGAGTCGAAGTAGTTCCCCCACCGAATCGGATCGCCACCTGGCGATTCCAATCTGGATGGGCCAATTCTGCAATCCATGATCCTTGGCAAAAATGGCGAGTCTTCTGAAGTGACTTTCAACACCACCAGGGATAAATCTCTGATTGTCTAGAATGATATAAACACTTGGCAGGATGATTTTGCAGGGGTCCCTATGTGATTATGAGACAATGGTACTCACATTTTTCAGAGCCTCATTTTCAACCTGCAGAAAGAGGCATCTCTCTTCAAGCTCGGAGTTCGCCTTCTCCAGCTCCTTCACTTTGGTCTCCAATGCATTCATATAAGCCTTCTTCTTGTCCCTTGACTTCTGTGCCTTCATTCTATTCCTCAACCTAGTCCATTCAAAAACCAATAAGTGGGGGATTGTTTTCTAAACACCCGAGGAAGAGAAAATACCAGCTAAAAAATAGGAAGAAAAAATAAAAGAGGCGGCACCTTTTGGGCGTAGGCTTGTGAGGATCATCATCATCATATTCTGGGATTCTACCCCTTTTCCTCATTACAATCAGCTTCTGCCTCTTCTGCTGGGCTGCTGCTTCAGGTTCTGCTGCTTTTCCTCTAACACCTTTCAGAGGGGAAATTCCTTGGCTAGCATCAACATTCTCACTGCCCCCCGCCGTCCACTGTCTCTGGTCGTCCAGAGGTAGACGACTTTTACCTACTGAAACATGTAAGCCAATAGTTTAGGGAGGGATTAACCGAAGACAGCCATCATTCACCTTTCTCCGGTTATCCGTTAGGTAAATCACAAAACCCCTAAAGGATGCAAATCCAGAAAAACCCTAGTTTGGAAAGAAACCCCCATAACATAGTAGGAGTCTCCTCTTGTTTTTGTCAGTTTTCGCTAAATTATCAATTGAAAAAGCGAACGCAAGATGAACACGGACAGATAACAAGGGGGAACCCTAAACTCTCCTCAGACGGACAACACCGAGTATAAATACGAAAAATGTCATCATGGAGGGGTGATGTCCCCATTGATCTGAGATCAGCGGAGATTACCAGCGCCAGGGGATGCCTAATTGCCTAAATCCACCAGTAATCAGAAAACCCCTGGTGCATACAAAACAAATTACTTCCAAAAAAAGGCGAAGGAAAGAGACTGCCTCCCCCCCCACCCTCCAGCGGCCCTCAAACGGCACTTTGAATCGAAATTCGAAACAAGAAGTGGACGCAGGGCCCAGAAAGCCCCAAGAAAGTATAGACACAAAAGTTGAAACTTACCGTGTTTGTTGGGATCAACTACGGCAACCGCATATATGGGGACGAAGTAGACGGTCTTCGTCGGCTCCTCCGCCCTGCTTTCCCCTCCGCCGCCACCGCCCCCGTGAGGCGGCGATCGAGACCGTTCTTCTGGCATTCTCCCCTCTCTCTCTTTCTCTCTCTTGAAGATTTACTCTTGACACTTCTCAGTTCTCCCTGCAACGAAGTCGATGGCGCGCGGGAGTAACAGGGGGGGAGAGAGAGAGAGAGAGACGCGGGAGAGGGAGGAGGAAGAAGACAGGAGTGCTGACGCGATCACAACTTTTAATCTTGGTGTTAAGAAGCCGCAACCAATGGGAGAGGAGGAATCGTCGACTGCAACGTACATGTATGCCATCGTCCACGTGATCGTACGCGGAGTTGATTGCCACGTATCCTTAACGAATGGGAATTATTTAAGGGTATTTATCCTTGTCATTGTGAGGTACGCGTCAACATTTGCATTGATTGCTCTTTGGACATTGGTTGAGGAGAGAGGATTACCCCATACATAGGTGAAAGACAGTCACACCGAAAGAGTCACTCTTATCGAGTATTAAAATATTTTTTTAATATCAATACAGTCTCATCGATCGTAAATACATGAATGTGATGAACCAAAAAATCTGTGGTATCTAATGGAATCTCTATGTCACTGGCCTTGCAATTGGTAAGTGTCTTGACAGTTGACTTATAAATGGATCGAATACGGAGCGACTAGTGTGATATTCGAATTCGTATCCGATTAACAATCAAATTATTCATCGAATACTTTATGACTTATCACGTACTATCTCAGCTAGGACTTTCTCACAGGGAGGGAGGTCGAGCAGGTCGCCTACGTCCAAGTCACTCGATTAGAAAAGCCTGAATCCATCGGCGGAGATCACGCACACGGTTGAGCCAGCCTTTGAGAAACACCGCCATCGACGGCTTCTGTTGTGCGAGGCCACGATAGAAAATCGTGCGTTCCGTACAGAGGAGATCAACGACAACAGGATCGGCAACGGCACTGAGTGTCGCTATTGTTCGGGGCCCGATCACACCATCGGGTTTGGCATCGACCGCGCGCTGCAGGAACTTCGCCGCTTGCCCGAGTCCCGTATTCACACACGCATCAAACAACGCCATCGCGGTGAGCGGATGCGTGTTCGCAATCATGTCGCATTGTCCATCGATCCAGTATTGCCGGCGGTAAATGCCCTCCACCTCATCGTCGGAGATGTTGCGCACTGATTGTGCAGGTAAGCTCAAGCGACGACGGTAGCCGTCGTAGACGCGTTGCGTAATTCCTTTCATGGTCGCGCCACCGGGATCGTTCGGGTGGTTGGCGTACAATCCTTCGTGTTGTAACACGAAGACAAGCGCGGTCAGAAACGGATCATTCATCAGACTTCCCCTTCACCTGTTGCCTTACCTTCTCGAATTCAACGCTGGTCGTCCGCGCACTATGCTTCTGTACCACATCAATGGTCATCATCGAGGCGAGCAGCGCGATAATTGCCCACATGGCCGCTACATCGAGCTTTTTGCCGAGTGCAATGGCTATGGTCATGATGAGAATGAAGATGGCGGCAAGGGCAATCGAGACGATGATTCGGGCATTGGTGCTCGGGAACTTCTGTAACCATTCATTGAAGGCATCGAACACGGGTCGCATTTACTTGCCTCCTGTATAGGGAATTGAACCGCATTCCAACCCGAGCATGGCCCGCTCTCGGGGTGACCGATCCAAACACTGCATCCGGTTCAGCATATCCAACCGGTCGAGGATGTCGGCGTTCTGGGACTGGATGGCCATGATCGCCGTCTTCTGTGCTTCTTGCGTGGCCACCACCGAGTCGATGCGCTGGGATTGCGCCTGCAATTGTTCCTGCGGCGTCAGGGCATCAAAGCCGAGCCACCCTAAAAAGAGAATGACCGCCAACCAGATGAGGCGAGCGGTATTGAGGGCGCTCAGGATGGATTGGAGACGTTCCATGTACGGGTACGAGAAAGGGAAGGGCAATAAAAAACCCGCCGGAGCGGGGAGGGACACGGATGATTACTTTCCTGGCTAGTTGCGGTGTGGAAGGGGAGATGTAGGTTTTAGAAGCATATGAAGCTGTTGCCAGGGATAGTTCTCATCATTGTGATCGCCGCTTGTGTTGAGCATTCTCCTCACGACAGCGTCGTCAAGAACGAGCACCTCAAAACATTCGATGTTGTCATCGCGGGAAGATCATGCAAAAATCCGGGACAAGATACCCAGTTCGACTGTACGTATACCGTCGGCAGCGATTTGCAATTTGAGATTTCTGGTGTTGGGCTACCGGAAGCTGGCGTAACCGTTAATCGAGCGCGTGGGATAGAGGGAGACTACTATTTGACATTTGGCTTACTCCACGGCTGCATCATCGTTAAGCGTGGTGATGCCTCTCGTTCAGACGGTCCCGAGGAGACAATGGATATTGCATTTGTATCTCCGAAAACCGGAAAGGTTTATGATTCATGGCAAGACTGTGGGCGAGCCGCGACCAATGGGATCTAGCCGGGCTTGTGAGTAGATGTCGGGATTGATACCATTCAGAATGGGATTTTTCATTGCCGTAGCCATGGTCGTAGCGGTCATCTGGGTCGTCCGGCGAGCGAAGCGGTACCGTGAGGAAGACGAGGCAGCATTCCAGCGGGAGGAAGATCAAATAAACCGCGGAGAATATCGGTTTTGACTATCGCTTCTCTCGCTTGGGGGACACAAGTCGACCTGTGAGATTGCCGACCGTACTGGCGCTTTTCGTGGGTGCTGCAATGGGTTTTCTTCCTCCGGCCAGAAGATCGAGCAAGTCATTTAACGAATCTCCGCTCCGGGTGAGATAATCGCTCGTCTTATCTGCCGTTGGTCCGACCATTCCTCCATACCGATTTACAGCGGCATCAATTCCTCTGCGAAGCAGGGGACCGCGGAGATTGCCGCTTTGTGCGACATCGGCAGAGAATCTGACCATACCAGGGACTTCAAAATCCGGCACTCCGGCGCCCGTACCGGCGCGCGGCCCCAGTAAGTTTCGTTCTGTTCGCGCCATCCTTGCTTCGAGATTTATTGCCTTCTCAAATTGCTTGAACGATTCATCGTCGGGGAAGAGAGCCCGTAACTTTGCGCGGCTCGCGTTGCTTCCAAATATTTTCTGAATCGCATCTGACCGATCGGATACCTTGTCGATTTCCTGACGAATGCGATCGATTGCCCCGATGCGATACATTTCCTGCTCCCCTTCGGTCATCTTGCTCATCGCCCGTGCCGTGGCCCTAGGGTCCTTCTCCCACTTGATCTTGAGATGCAGTAAGTTCAACATTGGGAGCTTATTCTTTTTGTGTTACTTCACAGACCTTGTGTATAAAGTTCTTAGGCCATGATGTCAATCCAGATGATATTGGAACAACAGGACTTTTGCCGCCCAAGATGCTCAAAGTTCTATTGTTGCAGCCAACATCTGAAAGATGTGCTAAGCTTCTTGTACAGAGCACAGGTGCATTTAGGGACTCTTTTGGATCGACAGCAAAGCTGGGCATTTCATTCTTCTCTGAGCCAGTTAACATCCAATTGCAGTCTCTCTCTCTTGTTCTGGATACGATAACAGATGGTTTGTTGTTTTCAATTGTGCAAAATCTCCATCTTCTCACTGAGTTATGCCTTGAGGACCGGCCAGCAGAGAAGCCATCCTTGCATCATGACTTGACGAACAGTGGGCTTCAGTCATTAGTTTCGTGCAGACACCTGACTCACCTCTCTCTTTCCCGCAGTAGACATTTCTGCATGGTAGCATTCAGAAGGGTAAACGACATGGGAATATTTCTTCTTTCTGAAGGTTGCCAAAAGCTTGAATCAATTAGACTTGCTGGATTCTCTAGAGTTACAGATGCAGGCTATGCATCTCTTTTGCATTCGTGCAAGAAGCTAAAAAGGTTTGAAGTGGTCAACAGCACTTTCTTGTCGGATTTGGCATTTTATGATCTCAATGCCCCGTGTTCACTTGTCAATGTGAGATTGGTGTCATGTGGTAAGTTAACAAGTGAAGCTGCAAACAGCCTTGCCTTGTGTAGGAGCTTGGATGTGTTGAACCTCTCAGGTTGTAAAAGCATTGCAGATTCTGGATTATGCTCAATCTCAAAGCTTTGTCAGTTGTCTACACTGGATCTTGGCGGAGCGGACATTACCGACATTGGTTTATCTGTTCTTGGTGATGGTAGATCTCCGATTGCTTCTCTGTGTCTGCGGAACTGCAAGAGAGTTACTGACAAAGGGATTGCTTTGCTTCTGCATGGAGGTGGAATTTTAAGTAAAACCTTGCTAACACTGGACCTAGGCTGCCTGCCAGGAATATCAGATAGAGCCATATATACAATTGCGGAGGTCTGCAGAGGAATTGAGGACCTCTGCATCAGGTACTGCTATTCCGTAACTGATGCTTCAATCTCAGTGTTGGGTTCGACACAGGAGCCTAGAAATGAAAGGAGAGCACTGAGAAGGCTTGATCTATTTCACTGCAATGGGTTGTCCTTCAATTCGATCCAGCTGCTTTGCCGGCCTTATTTTCGTGGCCTCCGATGGCTTGGTATTGGAAGCACCAATTTATCAAATAGGAGCAACAACAGTCGTATGAAAATCTCCCTAGATCGGCCATGGATAAGTATATGTTTATATGGCTGTGAAATTGGTTGCAAGGACGGTTGGCAGTATCATGAGGTCGTTTGAAAGAAACAGTTTCTATGATGATGCTTGGGTAATTTTCTTTGATGAGAAATGTAATGTTTGACCGGCACCTGAAACATTCAAACTTGTGTTTTCACCGCCAACCCACCCCCTCTTAGATTGATCTCATGTCTTGTGATTTTGATCAAAGCTCGGAGATTGGCCACATCTTTTGACCATAGCCTTACACAGGAACACCATTGTTCACGGGGCTGGGAGAAGACAAGTCCAGAGACACTCATTACAACCCTTCCCGTTTTTTGTAGGCCTCCTCATGGGAGGCAAACCTGAGCAACCAGATTGTCTAGTAACCAGTTTTGACATGAAATCCGAGTCTCTCCTAACCTTCTATTAAATCTTATTGTATCTGTTTAGCGACAAAGGGTAATTCTTCCTTGATCGGTTTCTCTCTCGGAATCGAAACAGAAACTTCATCCGGTTTTCCAGAGTGTTTTCGTATTGAAATATTGGGTTCAGATGCCTAAAATTGCACCCCATATCTTTTCAGAACAAGGAAAAATGGGTATCCGAAAAGACTGCAGTAGTGGCGACGAAAACAATATGTTTTTTTTTTACATTATCTTGGGTAAAATGCGTAACATTTTTATAAAAACCTTCAATGGAATAAGAATCAGGACATGGGGTAACAACTGTGTCAGTCTCTGATTCCATCCCGGTTATAGCAAAATGGTTGTGCCAATCATGTTTGAGAAGAACGATGATCAGGTGTGCCGTGAATTTTTTATTTTTGAAAAATATGAGGATTTTAGGGTTCACCCAAATAACACACCTCTACAAGTCATATCTTGCTATAAAAAAAGAGTTCCACTTGGTGCACCGCAACCTGTAACCGAGCCATCTTCATCAGTCTATCCACCAGCAACCATATACTATCATGCCCACTAGATGTCCTCGGTAACCCAATCATGAAATTAGTGGTCACGTGGACCGACTTCCATGCAGGAATCTCCAAGGGCTGAAGTGTACCTCCCGATCGTCGGTGCTCCGCCTTCACCTGCTAACAGACCAGACACCTGGCCACAAACTCTGCTACATCTCTCTTCATACTTAGCCACTAGAACAGTCTCTTCAGATTCTGGTACATCTTCGCTGATCCCAGGTGCACGGCATACTGGGTCCCATGAGCCTCTCATAACACCGCACGTCTCACCAGTTCCTCGGTTGGGACATACATCCTACCTCTAAACCTCACAGCTCCATCCTCAACAAATTTCACCTCGGCCATCGACAGAATTTGAGGTAGCTCGGGGTCCGCACACTGAGCCTCTGTCACCTGATGACGAATAGCAGGTGTGACAGTCAAGCTAGCGAGAATGGCCGACCCCTGGTCCCACGGGACCTTGAGCCTAAAAGTCATGGCCGGTACCTTCTCCCAATACCTCCACATCCGTTACAACATCTGACTAACCACCACTTTCCTGCTCAAAGCATCACCCACAACATTTATCATGCCAGGCAGATAAGACAGAGTGAAATTGTAATCCTTCATGTACTCCATCCACCTCCTCTACCTAAGGTTATGATCATTCTGAGTAAACACATACCTCAATTTCTGATGGTCAGTGAAAATCTCAAACTTCTCGCCATATAGATAGTGCCTCCAGATCTTTAGAGCGAAGATCACTGCCGCCAACTCAAGATCATGAGTTGGATAGTTCTCCTCATGTGGCTTCAACTGACGAGATGCATACACCACAACTCTACCATGCTGCATCAGCACGGCACCCAAACCTATGCTGCAAGCATCCATACACACCACGAAACCTCCCAATCCCGAAGGCAACACCAACACCAGAGCGGTGGTGAGCAATCTCTTCAGCTCCCTAAAGATCTTCTCACACTCCTCTGTCCAGACAAACAACAAATCCTTCTGCGTGAGTCTGGTCATAGTGGCCACAATACAAGTGAAATGCTGAATGAATCTCTTATAATAGCCTGCAAGCCCCAAAAAGCTCTGAATCTCTGTGACAGAACTCGGCCTTGGCCATTGCACCACAGTCTTGACCATGGCCGAATCCACCAAAACACCATCACCAGAAATCATGTGCCCTAAAAAGTTCCCTTCTCGAAGCCAAAACTCGCACTTACTGAGCTTGGCATATAACTGGTGATCCCGTAAGGTTTGCAACACGACCCTCAAATGGTGCACATGCTTCTCAGTAGACCGCGAATACACAAGGATGTCATCCACAATTACAACCACAGACTGACCCAAGTAAAGATAGAAGACCCTATACATCAAATCCATAAATGTCGCGGGGGCATTGGTGAGCCCAAACGGCATCACCAAGAACTCATAATGTCCATACCTCGAGCAGAATGCGGTCTTCTTAATGTCAGACTCTCGGATCCGTAGTTGATAATAACCCGACCTCAAATCAATCCATGAAAACACCTGGGCAGATTGAAGCTGATCGAACAAGTCATCAGTCCAAGGCAATAGGTACTTGTTCTTAGTAGTTGCCTGGTTCAACTGCCAATAGTCGATAGACAACCTCAGACTACCATCCTTCTTCTTCACGAACAACATGGGTGTACCCCAAGGGGAAAAACTAGGACTAATATACCAATTGGCAAGCAACTCCTGCAACTGCACCTTCAACTCTCTCAACTCTACCGGTGCCATGCGATAAGGAGCTTTCGACATAGGCGCCGTACCGAAAATCACCTCGATCATGAAATCAATCTCCCGCCACTGTGGAAACCTTGGCAACTCCTCAAGAAAGACATCAGGAAACTCACACACGACAGGAATGTCCCTCACTTCCTGACACTGTTGATCAACCACAATCATCGAAGTGAGAAAACCCTAGCACCCTGCATCAAGCAATCTACGAGCCCTAATGGCCGAAATAAGAAAACTGGAAGAGGAAGACTGGATACCTTGGAAATATGAAGGTGGACCTACGGGGATGCTGGAAGTAGACCCTCTTCGAGTAGCAATCCACCATGGCACCATGGGCCTTGAGCCAATCCATACCCAAAATCATGTCGAAATCCTGAAGCGACACTGCATAAAGCCTGGCTGGTAAATTCCGCCCCTCAACCTACACAGGCACCTTTTCAAAAAAATACAGGGTGTGCATAAAAGCACCGGTAGGCAACTCCATCCCCAAATCACAAGACATCTCGGCCATTGGCTCCTCGACACACTGAGCAAAATCCTTTGAGATAAATGAATGAGATGCACCTAAATCAAACAAAACTCGAGCCACACAACCCAACATCAGAATAATTCCTTCCACTAACTGCAACACCTCAACCTCTGCTCTGGTCATATGCGTAACTCTACCTCGGGATCTTTGTCTCCCTATAGTAGCTGATCACGACAAGTGCGAAAACTGAGAGAACGAGAGAGAGAAAGGGAGGGTGAGAAATGAGAGGGGAGAGAGGGTTAGGGGGTTTATATAGGGAAAAATCCAAAAATTTAAGAAATTCAAAAAAATATGAAAAAATTACCCTTGCGATCCTCGGAAGACGCACAACGCAGTGGTACTATTTCGGAGTTGGAGAACGCACCGGTTCACCATGCACAGTGTTCCAAAGGCTCATTAGAGAAAAATACACATAAATATCGATAAATATTCGAAAGAAAATCTGAGGCATTACAACAGCGATCTAATATTAGTAAAACAAGTCCCCCTATCATTTGAAATAGGAATTTAATACAAGAGTATAGTGTTTTGGCACAAAACTAACTTAAGGTTAAAAATAATCTCTAAGTGTAAGTGAAACATGAAATCCACTATTATGAACCATTGACATAACCAAGTTTACGAACACAGTACTTAAATAGGGATAATACCTAATTACCTAGGCTTATCTTATGATAAATAAGGATATTCTGCATTATGTTTCAATTAACAATAATACAAAAAGTCAGAAAAATCTAGCAGTCTCCTGTGGACCATTTGCAGACTTTAGCGGTCTATCGCAGGGCCGCTAAAGAACTCTGGCAGTCTGAGGAAGACCGTTTCTTCCCCTGTATCTGACAGAATAGAACCCGAAGAACCGTCCTCATCCAAAGTAAATAGATGCATTGAAAAACATGTCAGTGTGTAAGTAAGGCTTGATACAACTTTAGAAAAATATGAGGATGCATGGGAGTGCATAGATTAAGCCAAAATTTAATTCTTTTCTTAAGGTGTAAAGGTAAGCATGCAACTTCACCTAATTGCGTAGTCGTGATAAAACATGAAATACTACCCGTGGAAGGCATGAAACGGAATGAAATCATAGGGCTTTTATTCCTCACATGTTATTCTAGCCATCCATGAGATAACCTACCTCTAGAAGTGCTCCTATGAATCAAATTTCTGACTGGAAGAAAGCCCTAGTTCCTGCACATCCTGTGCAAAACTAGCAACTTCTTGTCCCTCGTTCTCCTTTTTCTCTTGACCCAAATCCACAAAATTTAGAGGGTAGGTAGAGGATATGAAGGATAACAAAAAGCTCTAAAGACACTACTCGTACTAACCTCATTGGGCTTCTAATCTCCTATTCTTTACTGGACCAGTGTAGTGTTCCCTATGCAGCCTATAGTGAGCCAGTGACTTGCAGACATCTTAACTCTCCAACGACTGGGTCTTCTAGCACGAAAATTAGAGAGAAGTTAGATAAAACTAAGGTGAACATAAAGTTCTAAAGAACCAATCTGAAATAATGTCTCCTTACCATCGAACAATGCGAGCCAAAATAAGGGTTCACGCAGGTCAAATATGTACTCTATTTATAGGGTTCACCTAGGGTTTAAGAGATTAGATCAACCTAGAGTCCTCAATTGGGGTAGAATTGATCCCTAGAGAGTTCTAGAGAGCCTTACATGCCAGGTAGCTTCGATCTAAGGTGATTTGATTGCTAAAGATCTAAGCTTTTCATGTTTTCTCTAACTCACAGAATTGAGGTTGTTTAGCGGTCATAGCCAGACCGCTAGGGTACGTCTGGCAGTCTCGCGATAGATCGTTTTCAGACTTTGATCTGAAAATTTAAGATTTTTAATTTTATCCCTTTAGTTAGCCTATTTATCCAACTTAATTACCCTCATTACGGCTCTAGCCATGGGTTTGGGCCTAAAGAGTTAGGTTTTGGGTCCTTTGGGGTTGTTTAGGTAGATTTCAGCTTATCATGATACCTGGGCCCACAATTAATTATTAAAGAGGCCATTATTCTTTAAATAGCCCATTAAGTCTATTTATGACTTAAATAACTATTTTAAATTCTAGAAAAATCTATAAATCCAAGAAAATTTAGGGTTGCTACACAAACGACCTTGCTGGGATCTCAACTCGGAGAGGTTCTTTAACGGAGGCAACTCCTAGATTGCTTTGATGTTTGCAGCGTCTATCTCAATTCCCCGATAACTGATAATGAAACCCAAGAATTTACCACTGGATACTCCGAAGGTGCACTTCATGGGGTTCATCTTCAACTCATATTGCCTGAGCCTCTGAAATATGGCTCGGAGGTCTTGCAGATGGTCTTCCCTTAACAACAAGGTCGTCTACATAGCACTCGACCATGTGGTAGAGCAGTTCATCAAATATTCTAGTCATCACTCTCTGGTAAGTTGCACCAGTATTTTTCAATCCGAACACCATCCTTTTGCAGTGGTAGATGGCCTTGGGGGTTCAAAAGGCAGTGTGGTCCCGGTCATGCTCCGCAATCTATATTTGGTTGTAACCGGACGATCCGTCCATAAATGAGAGGGCTTCGTGACTGGTTGTAGCATTAATCATAACTTCCATTATTAGCACCAAAAAGTCATCTTTTGGACTTGCCTTATTCAGATCCCAGAAGTCGACACATATCTGGATCTACCAATTCTATTTTGTTACGGGCACAATATTGGCCAGCCATGTAGTGTGAACCGGCACAACCCCCTTGGCTAAGTGAACCGGCACAACCCCCTTGGCCAAGTGATACGGCACACCCCCTCCAAGCCCAAGTGATACGGCACACAAAAGTAAAAGCCCACCAAAGCCAAGTGATACGGCACACAAAAGCCCCTTTTTGAGCCCAAGTGAACTGGCGGATGATCCCTTTCTTACATGTGAATCGGCACCCCCCATGGGCCCTCTTGAACCAATGCATTAGTGCTCCAATGAAGCTTGATACGGCACGGACCCCCTCTCCTACCTGAACCGGGGCAAGGGCCTCCCGGGCCTTGAATCGACGCGCAGCAAGCCTCTCATGGCTACCAGAATCGGTGCAAGAAGAAGCATCCCATCCATTTATGGTGCTCTATTTCACCAGGTCACAGAGGAAGAAGAAAATGCCCTCTCTCTGGCAAGGCATTCAATGCCCGTCCAATGGACCAATGAACGACGCTCACGTGAGGAACTATCCACCAGGCAAAGCCTGGGCTTGGCCAATGGACTGACGTGAGGACACAAGCCTCGTCGCCTCGATCATGAAGCATTCAATGCTCGCATGTCTGTCTCGCTCTCAAGACGACACCGCAAGGGTAGCAGGCCGCCGACGTCGACCTGAACCAATCCCATGAAGACACCGTGCCAACTTTCTGCCACTGTGCATGCAGGCTCTAAAAGGTCTAAGAGCGGGAAAAGAAAAAGAAGAAGAAGAAGGAGGAGGGGTGGGAGTTCGAAGTGCCCCCACCTCCACTCCTATAAAAAGGGGCAAGCTCCATGAAGCAGGGGATCGGCTGGCTGCCTCCGGGTGCTAAGGCTGGTTGTCTCTCCCCCATCTATATGCATCTACGTTCCGGAGCGAAGAAAAGATAGGGGGAAGGGAAGAGAGGTGAGGATCGAGGGGGAGGAGCTTATGTTCCGTCCCCCTCCCTCCATTGTATTTTTCTTTCTTTCTTTTCTTTCATGATACTTCTTGCTACGGGATATAACCCCCTTTGTATTTTGCTCTTCCTATAATGAAAAAAAAGGGATTCCGTTCTAGCATGTGTTATGGCTTCCATCCTGTCTCCCTACCCCTAGCTCAGGCATTTCTCCTCATTTATGTAGAGGTGTTTCATTTTGTTCCATGCATGCATAGTGTGCGTCCATGGGAAGGGCGGTCACCATCTCACCCACACCCATGGGTTGTGGGGGCTCCGTCCCCTCCCTACAGTCCATTGGAGTTCATAGCTCTCCTTCGTCCGTCACAGTGCTTCCCTTCTTTTTTTTTTCTTTTTTCAATGATCACTCCGAGCCCCAGGAGCTTGCTCCCTCGTAGCACGACTCTTGGGGGACCCCATTTGAGAAGTGAATAATGAGGGCCACAGGTCAGCAATAGGCTAAAATTCCTATCTTGAATTTCGGATATTACCGCCAATGGGTCGCCAGAGCCCTTCGTAGGCTAATCCTTGAGATTTTCCACATCCAACTCGTGCTTTTGGGTAGCTGCTCTCAACTTACCCCATGATTTGCGAGGCCACCTTGGATCTGTCCGTGGGCGAGTCTCTATTTTACACCCCGCAAATCCCGGGTCCGAGAGAGGTGCTGCCAAAATCCCGCTAGGAATGAGGTTAAAAAGAAACGTGTCTCAATAACGCTACCTATGAGAGCAAGATAAAAAAAATGAATTAAAAGACCCTTACGAATCAAGAACAAAAAAAATTGCTAATCCAAACTCAAAACACTCCGTGCGATGAAGAGTCGACCCCAAGGGTCCACTCCCTCTGATGCCGATTCTGTCTGGCCCCATCTGTACTCCACCGCGTCAATCCCCTATGGCGTCGTGTTGACTCCTCAACAAGTGGTGAACCGGCACCCTCACATACCCCATGCGTCGATACACTCTCCTTCCTACTCACATATTCACACCAACACATTTGAATCGACACTGCCATTTCCTCCTCATCTAATAAAAAAAACACGTTAAATTGTGATCAGGCTGGGCGTTGCTGTGGGTGTAGAAATATAGAACGTGTCGTCACAAGTTACATGAATAGCTATGCATGCATATATGAAAACATAATGTGCCAACTAAGTGAATAACATGAACATATGGCTAGGTGAACATAGTAGTATGATCATATAGCAAGGAAAAGGTGATACAAGATGAAGAAGAATACCATGATCGCAACCAAGGAAAGACAACGCCAAAGAATGTGAAAGAAGACTATGTGTGCATTGTGTACATTGGAAAAGAAGATGGTCGCACTCAATATAAGTAATGCAGGGACAATGTAGATTACATCTCCTCACCTTTCAGCCAGCTAGAAGGTAAGGGCCTCACTTTTCATGCTTTCCTGCGAAACAAAAACAACACAAAAGGTAAAACCCATTAGAAAATGCTAAGTGTAGAAATCAGCCCAAGTGCATAAAGTAGCATGAAAGAGCGAGGGCACACTCACCGGGGAAGGGTTGGAAGGGTGAGAATAATAGATGTGTATATAGTGATGAGAGTAAAATGCAGAGATTGATTACTAGGGAAGCCTCACTCAGTTGAGTGAGGGGTGGACGTAGGACTCTGGGTTGAGTCCGAACCACCTTAAAAATCTTGTCTTATGTGACTTGCTTGTGTGATTGTCTTGTGGTAGATGCTTGAGTAGGCCGTCTACATTTCCTTATTGATTCCATCCTTATGAATCTTCTAGTATACTAGCATATTTTGGAGTCCACTGTGTTTATTTGTGAAAAAAGGGGACTGATCTATTCACCCCTCCCCTCCAGATCTGCCATTCCCACACATCAGTAGATTCCTCGAACGTAGCACTGCACTGGCACACCTCT
Source organism: Amorphophallus titanum (assembly GCA_024336825.1). NCBI lineage: Eukaryota > Viridiplantae > Streptophyta > Magnoliopsida > Alismatales > Araceae > Amorphophallus > Amorphophallus titanum. The sequence continues at coordinate 66,624,123 of JANBPO010009603.1, forward strand.
CGACAACTCTACCCAGTGCAGCACAACCGGGGCCACCATCTCAAGGGGAGAAAGCTCTTGATCTCAATCTTCAATCCCCACGCCAGAACACCAATGAAAAATAATAACTGCCTTCACAGCGCCAACTCAGCGCACACATGCTCTTAGGCGAGAAACCAAACGAAAACTAAGCATGAAACCCTATGCTAGTTGCCGACCGTACTGGACCTCGCAAACTCTGATCACTGCAATATCCTGAATTCCTATGTACATTCACAACCACAGCTCTGATACCAACTGTAACGACCCAAGATCTGGATACTAGGAATGACTCGATACCATTCGAATCCTGGCTCGTCGTCAACGAGTCGGAGGGCTCGGAAGGGCTAAAAGGATAGGTGTAGTCTGCTCTAAACTAAACCAATTGCAAGAAGGGATCTGGAAGAAGGAGAATCTCCATGTTTCTTCTCTATATATACGAACTCATCACCATGAAGAAAGAAGAGTGGGAAGTAGGAAAAAGAACTCAACTGCATTGAGCTTGGTTGAAAAACATCCAAGGAGAGTTGGTGTGATTCGAAAAGAGCAAGAGGGAAGCCCTGAGAAGCATTGTGAGAGATTCTTCCTCCCCACCACAACCTGGCTTGGTCTCTGAAGAAGAAAAGATCTAGCGGTAGACCTGAAGTTTGGATGTTTTGTTCCTCAACTTCTTGATTGCTATCAGAAGCTACATTCCATTTCCTTGTTTTTAAGTTCTTTTGTTTTTGATTTTCCTCTTAATTTTTTTTGGGTGTGTGTGGAAGCTGTGAATCAGCGGTGAAGCTATGAATTAGTAGGAAGCTGTGAATCAGCGGGAAGCTATGAATCAGCGGTCAAGTTGTGTACCAGTAGTTGTAGGGGACTTGTCCCCATTGCTGCATTTGCAGCCTAGTGAAGCCTCACCAGGTTTGATGAGGGGTGGACGTAGGTCTGCGGGTTTGCAGACCGAACCACCTTAAAAATTCCTATGTTGTGGTTTGCTGTGGCGTACTCCATTTCCTCTACCTCCTTCATAGGTGCTGTGACATAATTAGTGCATCTCACATCCTTACACTTCAAACAACTCGTGTGTTAGCCAGCAATCGTGCTAAAGATCATTCCTTCTGTTCTGCAGTTTCTTTTGAATTTGAAGGTGGTTAAGCATCGCTTATGGGGATCTATTCACCCCCTCTCTAGATCTACTCATACCACCCATCAGTATCGACGGAATAATTGGAATTCCAACGGCATCACTGACAGATTGTATTTCCCATCAGAAATATTAAGACTGATAATCCAGCAATAGTGTCTGACAGAATTTCCATCGACTACTATCTGTCAAAAATGACCGACAGATTTTCGATGAAATTTTCATCTGTTGGAAACTTTCGACAACGAATACCCGACGAACGTCTTCCATCGAAAATACGTCAGAAAGTCTGTCAGAAAGTATTTTTCTAACGAATTTTCAATGGAATTCTGATAGATTTTTGACAAAATTTTGACAGAATACGTCCATCGTAAACTCTACTTTTCCTTATAGTTAGTGGATGCTTGGGAATCTGGAGAAATTGGAGAAAACTATCATGTTATTCTGTTTGTTGTGAGTGGAGCTCTTCCCATATGTGAAAATTGTCATGTTGGCAATAACTATTTATGATTAATTTCTCTTGGACACTATTTTTATTCATACCATTAGCATTCCTTAAACCATCGTACTTTTGCCATGGAAACAAAGGATACAATGGGACTTCCTTTTTCCTTTTATTTTTATGATTTTTTACTTCTGTCCCTTATTTTTTTATTTTGGTGTCTTCTCATGGATACTGGTTTCCACGTTCTAGTGCCTCACACTTTTGCATATTCTAACTTGTTTTTGTTCTCTAAACATTCGATTGTGCTTATAGCAGCTACTTTTGTTGCAGGATAGATAATTTTATCATCCACAAGGTCATTGCAATATATGCATTGGTAGAGGGGAATGCAAGTACCTTGACCACATGCCAAATCAGGCAACAAATTTACTTCTCTTACTACTTGACCACTAACAAGAAAATGTTTGTAACTGAAGAGTGCCAAGGGAAAACTCTAGTATGTAGTTTAAAGAGTTGTCAAGATTGTACGTACGTATACTTTAGTTGCAGAGTGAAAAATTGAGATTTCACGGTCTAAGTTGTATTAAAAGATCATGGATGCTATATATATGTCTTGTGAAATCTTCAACCTCCATGGCAATATCACTTAATCGGTCAAATGACCAGATTTCTATTTCGATCATCTTTTCCAGAATCTTCTTCTTCAGATTTTGTTTGCATATTTGTATTGCATCTTTTGGATGTGGAGGGCATCGGCACCTTGTGCTGAGATCCCTCCATCTCTGAATATATTCTGCAGCTGTTTCATCATCTTTTTGCTTGGATGCCAACAACTCAGCCACGGTCACCTCTGCCTTGATGATGTGGAATCTTTCATTGAATTTCTGCTGCATATCAGATCAGTCATTAATAGACCTAGCCGGCAGGTCAGAGTACCATTCGAAGGCAGGCCCTGTTAACGAAGACCCAAAGAACTTGAGCAGGTACGACTCGTCCACCGCCAAGTCACCCATGACTATTATATAGTGTGCAATGTGTTCTTTCGGGGAGCCTTGCCCGTTGTATTTGTCAAATTTTGGGAGCTTATTGACGCCCGACGGTAATCTTTTGGCAGCATGATGGGCTGGATATGGCACTTCATATATGTCAAAGAGGGTGTAGTCATCACCATCCCTCTTTTCCAGCCTTGCCTCAATCATCTGCTCCAACATCAACTTGTCCATCATAACTGGATCTATTGGTTGAGGGTAAAGGTGGGTGGCCTGCATCGATAATGCAGCCGAAGTCATAGCATTGGATGGCAAAGGCTCTAACAGGGGAGCCTGCCGCTGCATTTGAAGGGGCATTGTCCGTGCTGACTGGAGCCACTGGGAATAATGCTGGGGAGCAGCCCAGTTCTGGTCTGCAGATTGTAGAACAACCGGTGAAGGAACACCCCCGGGGTTGAAACCTTCCTGTGATGGCCCGTCTGGTGCCCCCAGTTGCTCGGGTGCTACAGTATGTTCAGCCTTTTCAATTAACTATTTCTTCAGCAGTTCTATCTCTTGCTGGTACCTTTGCAGTGTCATTAGGACGAGGGGGTCCATAGTTATTTTATTACTGATTCTCTCGAGTGTATTATTGGAGGCACACTCAAATGGAGGAGGCAGGAATAATCCTTCTTCTTCAGATGCCGCCATTGTGGCCACGACAGTAGCGATGTCTTCTTCAGCAATCTGCTTGCCCTTTGCGGCTTGCTGTAACTCAGCCTCAGCTTTATCCTGTCTTGTCACCGGGTCTGTTCTCTCGGCAATCTCGGCTGTCTCTTCTTGTTCATTTGGCGAGAGACCAGGTGTACTCATCACCGGCGTCATATTGCAAGTAAGAACTTGTATTCTTCTTTTGTACTTTTTGATTCCCCTTCGGGCCTGACTAGGGAAGGTTAGCCCTTCATATATTGGAATTCTTTTCATCCTTTCATTTTGTGGAGGCTTCTCTAGGCTTCTGGCCCCAGTTTGCTTCTCCTCTTCATTTGCCCCTATAGGTGATATTTTATCTTTTCCTTCCCCTTCGGCCCTGATGACACGAAGCAACCTTTGCCGGCCCATGACGGGACTCCCGAGGCTATGGGAGTATTCCCGGACTATCTTTGTCATGTATTCTTGACTGCACTCTAGAGAAATAGTAGGAGGCAGCACTTGGACTCGGGCAGGCGGCATATGTGAAAGCCGTATCAGCTTGGGAGCTTGATTGAAGTTTCTTGAATATTTGGAAATATCAACTTGCCTTGCACAGGCCCTGGCGACGGGTGGAGGAGTTGTAATAATGACTCCCTCTGCATGCATAGTCTCTTTGCCCCCTCTATTGGGTACATCCTCAGAATTTTTGAAGCCTTGTGAGGCTGGTGCAGGGCCTTGGACCCTCTTGGGAACCCAGATCTACTTAAACTTCGACAAATTTGGGGTTGACCTCCCTTGCTTATTGTCATTAAAATTCACCCTCCGGCTTACTAGCACTTGGAAGGTGTCGTGAGTGGGGACGGTTGGGATGATCCGATCTGGCCGAACTTCGGCGCCGCGGCCATCGAAGTAGAATCGGATGCCCCCGATCAACATGGACTTCCCAGATGTCAAAAGTCAGCCTCGGGGAGCAACAACAATTCTTCCTCTGGAGCTCTTCTTGTTGCCCCCAATGAGCTTCTTCTTGTGTGCCGCCGTCGGGCAAGTAGTATGCTGAACGTGGCAGCTCACAACCACCGGGCTTTTCAGCAGAGTTTTCTTAATTCGGCCCTCACTTTGGCGGGCCACAGCTTTGTTATTCTTCAGCTCCGCAGGTTCAGAACTCTCCCTGTCCAAGAGACCCGCGAGTGCAACTCCTAGGAAGTTGGGGAAGCCAACGACCGGGGGAAAGTTGCCAAAGGTGGTAGGTACGGTAAGGTAGCCATAGGCAGCATGGTCAGCCACGACTTGAAGACCGAAAACAAGCCCAGATAGTCTGCTCGCCATCACTTCAACCTACGAAGAGGAGAAACAAGATGAGTGAATAATTAACATTTGAAATAGTTCAATGGGGGCCCCATGGTCCTTCTATCTTGGCGAAGAGATGAAGGGAGGTTAAGTCCCACCGGGTGTGCCACTTTGGTGGAATGATTTTATTTTGATCATTTGTTTGTTTCTGTGATTCCAGGAAGCAATGATGGCTACTGGTTTCGCTGCCTTGACCTTCAGTCTTGCAATCATGGCCAATCATGTTGCTTATGGGTACCTTGCATTATTGACCATTTTTGACACCTTTCCACTAGTGGTCGGCTTCCCCAATTTCTTGGGGGTGGCCTTTACTTATGTGCTAGAGGTGGAAGCCCCAGAGCCCACTGAGGAAAGCATCAACCAGAAGCCAAGGGTTCCTCACACCCGAAGCTGCAGAGGCCTACTAAGAGGCCAGACTCAATTGACAAGCTGCATGATGCACCACGTAGCTCAGGGGGCTCGACCCGTTCACTAGAACAAGCCCGGGAGCCGTTGCCAAGGAAGCTTCCGAAGGAAAGTTGCTACCCCTATCACCGGATGGCTCTCGGCGTCTGGCAAGTCCATGGTTATCGGTGGTGTCCTCATCTTTTTCGATGGGCACGATGCCCAGGTCATCCCGAACCACGTGGTCCTCGCCGTGCCAGTCCATAACTCCTTCCAGGCCCTGACTGGGAGGAGAGCTGAAAAGGAAGAAGCTGGCCGTCAAGGCCAAAGAGAGCTTGCCCCAAGGTTGAAAAAATTTAAGCAGGTGTGGGTCCCTATGAAGATCCAGCCTGTCCGTCAAAGTGCACTTATTCGTCACTACCCCGAGCCCATGGAGGCGAGAAAGAGGAATGAGAGGGGCTTGGCCCCAAGAAGAGAAGAAACGACTACATAGCCTTTAGGGCCTGCGCCTGACAAGCCAACATCCCTACAGTAGGGAGAAGATTTGATCAACCTGTTGGGAGAGCTCGGCTAGCTTACATCCCTTCGGTGCGATGTTGACAACTATCATTAGTCCTCCACCAAGGACGGGGTCAAGAAGAAATGACCAATATGGTTTGAAGTTATTTCTGGGGTCTGGGAAACCCCTCATTAGGCTAGCAACGACTACTCTAGGCGGCTGTGGCTGAAGAAGAAGATTGTTTGCCGATGGTAGTTGAAGAAGAAGAAGAAGAAAGAGGTATGACGTCATCTATTGATGACAACATATATGAAGACGGCCCAGATTGTAAGGCCGATGAAGCCCCTCCATAGCTGGAGGAGAAAAGGAGAATATTTGTGTTTGAGAGATTGACCTTCCCTGGTCGAACAAAGAGGAAGGTCTGCAGATAGAAGAAAGGGATGCATGTTTTTGCTTGCATCATGGTCGGAGTGGCCAAAAAATATGGGAGTCTACTTGAGGAGCCCCAAGAACTGGCCCGATTAGCTAAAAGGCTGGGGTTGAATACCAGAAGAAGCGAAGCCACAAAAGAAATGCTAAAGGTGGTGAAGGGAAAACAAGTGATTTTTGAAGAGGCCACTACGTTGACTGCTGATGTAGTGACGATTGAGGAAGATGAGGTGCTGCTAACCACCTCTCTTGAAGGCGCTTCAAGGGAAACAGTTGAAGACATTCCTAGCATGGCAACACTGGATCCATCAGTGATAATGCTGCTACAAAAGTATCGACATGAGATAGAACTTCTAAAGAAATAGTTGTGAAGAGGCGTGATCTCGCGTCGATCCTTAGCCATGTGATGTTGGGAGAATCTCGATCTCGATCACCACGTTTGTATGAACTGCAAGGCAGGAAACAGATCAGGGATGCCCAGGGATGGATCCCTAGGGAAAAGCCTCTAATGCTTAAGTTAGTGAATCAGATAGAGCGCAGGTGCATGGGGAGATGGTAGGAGGAAAAAGGGGCGCGAGATCGCTCTCCACCAAGACGTGTGGTGGTTCTTGCTCAGGATTCTTGCTTACCTCACCGGAGGGTCTTCCAGGGTTTATATAGTGATCCATTTAATGCAAGAGCCCAGGGAGTTGAGGGGTCCAGGGAGTTGAGAAGATTCTGGGGGGTGTTACATCCTCATCGTGGGCTCTTTATAGCACAAGGACTCTTGCTCTCCCTCATCCTTCGGAGTTCCCTATTCCTTAGAGCTACATAATAGATGCTTGGGTGAGCTTTCAACGGTCGGTCCGAGCCTGGGATGCCAACTGGGGGTCTTCCCAAGCGGTGGGCGCATAGCTCGGATAGGGTATTCTGGGCCCCCATAGGGGCCTTCCCGATCGACCTGTCGCTCAGACTTCCAGACCCAGGGGTCGCCTAGGAAGTAATGATCCGAGTGGGTTTTGGACTTGGAGTAAGTGGGCCCAGAATGGGGCTATCACTTTGGGAAGCTGGGCCTGGTTCGGTCATATTGGACTTGGTTAGACCGTGCTTTTGGACGGTAGATTTTCCCCCTCTCCACTTGTCCCCCCTTACTCCTGAGCCAGCGTTGGGCTCGGACGAGTAATATTTGTGGGGGTGACGTTGGTGGCTTGAATGGGGTGGGAGTTTCTCTCTGGCAGGGGTCATTTAATGCGACTGTCCTGGGAATTCACCCGAGATGATGACTATCTTGAGTCGATGCAAGGAGTCCCTTCTTGGAGTGTGGAATGTCGCGTCGCCTCCGGCCAAATCGCTGGGAGGATAGGCCGCCACTCAACCCCCAGGGTTCGTCAGGGTGCAGCGATGGAGATGGCCGCCTCCTCATCCTTGCGGTCTCAAGGAGACCGCTAAAGCCTAGTTGCGGCCCCGAGCTGGCCGCCACTGGGAGTGACGGTCTAGGGAGGATCACCACTCTATTTCTGCATCGATCAGGGTTTCTAATGTGTCGCGTATGCCCCCGGAGGAGTGGTCTTACCTCGGCTTGTGTGTCCGTCTGACTCAGGGCTTGTCGAACCCTATCCACATCTTGACTTTTGTGCTCCAGTGGCCTGTGTCACCGAGAGTCGGTGTGGTGCGGTGGGTTGTTCCCGCACCTCATCAGTGTGACGAGTGGTGATTTCTGTGAGTTAGAGTCTTATCTCTAGTGACCCGTCCACTAGTCGTAGCTTTTCTGTGCATGCGTATGCGGACCCACTTGGGAGTGGTGGAGAGCGTAACCTAGAGAGATAGTTTGTAGGCTGGTTACCGTAGGGCCCCTCGTCTTTGCAGCCTGCGTCTGGGATGGGGGGAAAACCAGCTAAAGGACGTGACCTAGAGTGCATGATCTGTGTGTGCACACATGATTGGGGGTGTCAGACCCGTGCTGATGAGCATGACCCCAGCTAGTCCTTGTTCGTGATACTTGTTGTGTGTCTCAGTTTTCGCCTAGGGCGTGTAGCAAGACACTGGGGCGCGGTGTAAGACGTCAGGGGATGCATCCTGCTTTGCTTCTAGTGAGTGGTGCTCCTGTCTTTTGGTAGGTACAGACTTGTTTTCCCATCGGATCGTGGCCGGTTTGTTCAGTGTGACACGTGGTGGGTACGGTTAGTGGTAGTGAGTTCTTCCGTTTATTTATTGTTGCTACTACTGTACTTTTTATTAGGTAGCGTTACTTTCCGTGCTCGTACGTACCTTGCTGTATTAGTTCTCCCATTGCGAGGTGGGGGTCTGCGGGATCCCTACTGAGCCCATGAAATGAGGCTCACCCCTGTGTTTTCAGGTGAGGCGAGGTTGGCGAGGAGCATGCCCAAGGATCAGCATGGCTCCAGTAGCCAGGGTTAGTTGCTAGTTGCCAGAGCAGGATATGTCCCGTGTACTTGTACTTTTCTTTCTATGGACTGTACTTATTTTAGACATGAGATACTCTAGACCTTGTAGCTGTTTAGTGAGTATTTGCTTATTTTCATGCATTATTATTTAGGCTATTGTGTTATTTCTATAGTTATTTTAGCTTCTTGTGTACCCTCACATGATCCTTTAACCCTTTCGAGTCTTCGGACTTGTGGGTGACGGGCCAAGGTTCGAGCCACGCTGGTTCCTTTCCGATACTCGGATCTTGGGTTGTTACAGTAATGGTGTGGATGGTTTTGTGGGTATGAATGTGGAGACAGAGGGCCATGTAAGGGAGCGTGACGAATGAGTGGTGGCGGACGACGTCCACTTGATTATTAAAACTATCTTGCTCACATACATTGACGATGCCATCTTTGGTCCTCTTTTCCCTCCAATCTTTCTCCATCTTAGTGATGTTATTCATGAAAGCATGAAGGGGATTAACTTGAGGAGAAGGAGGAGGAGGCCACGGGCTTGTGACCCTCTTTAGTTGGTCTTCCATCTTGGCAATTTTATCAATAAGAGCTTGTTGGGGTGGTGACTTGTGAAACAGAGGGTTGGCCATGAGACCTTGGAGGTGTGGCTTGATATGGAGGCCATGAAGTGTGGAGGTGTTGACCCTTTAAAGGACCCAGTTGGGCCGGGGTGCAAGGAATATGTGGACCTTGGGGCCATGGACGAGGATGAACAGAAGAAGGAGGCGGGTGATGGACCACTCAAGAGGGAGGATGAGTTGAAGGAGACGGGTGATGGGCCACCCGAGAGGGGGCAAAAGGAGGATTAGAAGAGGGAGGCGGGTGATGGGCCACCCGAGCGGGAGTGGAAGGAGGATGAGATGAAGAAGCTATGTCCCCAACAATAGCCTTAAGGGCTTGGAATTGTTGGGGGTGAGATGCAACTCTTGGGAAACCTCTTTGTTATGTGAAGGAGATAGTTCCCTGAGAATGTTGGCTCTTGATTGATGCGAGGGATTATAATATTGAGGATTGCCCATGGGATGGACAAAACCATAAGAATTAGAATGAAATCTCTCATGAGAGTTGTCATGAGGATTATAGATTTGAGGATTAGAGGATGTGTTAGGTTGGTCATCCTCATGATAAATTGAATTAGACATGTTAACTTGATTACCAAGATAAAACATTATGCAAATCAAACAATATTCAATCAAAACAATTTGCATGGATGTCAAACAATGGATGTTTATCCTTAGTTGGTTTTAGTTAAACCTCAATATGAATTAGATGATTTTAACAAGATAGCGTGATTCACTCAATGGAAGAACCTAGTTGCAATATGGTTAACTCCGGTGCCAACTAGGTTGATTTTCTCTCCACGTTTTGGGCCAACTAAACTCGAGAAACTTCAAGGTACAACCTGCCCGATTATCAAAGAGGGAATCCTTCGAGAAAATTCACATGAATTTGAATGATTTTGTGGGCTTTTTTGTGAGTTATGCATTGAAATAACCTATTTGTATAATGATAAATTGAATTATGGGACATAAACATAATTTTGGTTCTCTTAATGCCTTCTTGCAATTAAAAGTTTATAACAAAATAATAATAATAATCCTAATATCTACCCATGGTGGAGAGAACCGCCCCCACTATTCTCTCTCCCTTCTCACGCCCCTCTCTCTCCCTCCCTCATTCTCTCTGCGGTCCGGCTTCACTCGGCCATGGACGGCTTGGAGGAGGAGACCCCGGCGAGCTCGGGGCGACAGTGGAGTGTTCGTAAGGTGGTTGGAGTCTTCCCGCGTGGAAGGCGGTTTGGCGTGTGGACCACGTTTAAACGGCTTGATTTCGTGATTCGAGGTAGGGGGATGGATTCTACCTCGCTTTCTCATGTTTTCCCATTGTTTTGAACTGTTAAATGCATGCTAAAACGACTATTTTGCTTAGAAATTCCATATGGGTTTTAGTTTTTGTACACCTTAATAGTTAGATTATGGTTAATGCTCCATTTACTATGTTTTTTGGAGTTTAAATTGCTTGGAAATGATGTATGACAATAGGTAACAGGCTAATCTTATGTAATCCCATCGATTTGATCAATTTGGGAGGGGTTTAAAATAGTTAGGGCATGATTTGCCTCATCCGGAATGATTGCAGTCTTCATTAGACCGTTTCTAAGGATTAGCGGTCCCCATAGTGACAATCTCCCGCGGGGCGAGGCGGTGGGCATTTAGTGGTCCAGCGGTGACCGCCAATTGATAGTAGCGGTCAGCCCCCTGGCCGCTATTTGCATATGATGGGTTGCGAGGCGGTGGCTGGTAGCGGCTTGGAAGAAGACCGCCATATTCAGTTATCGGTTCTCCCCATGACTGCCAAATGAATATGGCAGCCCAGATAGGGCCGCCAGTTGTTGCCAGTCCAGATTTTAACCCCGTTCAGTTTGTCTTTGTGTCTGGGGCCATGTCATCCATGTTTTCTCACACTGTGGTTGTTTGTGTCATGTGTTTATGTTCCATTTGAGTTAGTTTCTCCTTCCTACTTGACTGACCCACTAGTCGTAGCCTAACGACACTTCGTGTCGGCCCACCCGGGAGAGGTGGCGAGGCAGTCTCGATGTATGATTTTTAAGCTAGTTTCCATGGGCCCCCTTGCTTTGTAGTAGAGTCCAATGGGGGGAAAACTAACTAGAGGCCTGGCTCAAGACATTGAGCTTCTGTGTGCACATGTGGTCAGGGGCGTTGGACCCACACTAACGAACGTGACCCTGACAAGTTCTTGTTCTTTGGTCACTATTATAGTGTCTCAGTTACAGTGTTCGAGGCAAGTGGGAGACACCCGAGACGCAGTATAAGATGTCAGTGGATGCATCTGATCTTGCTTTCTTCTAGTGGTTCACTTCCCCTGTCACCTAGATTGTAGGAATTTGACTCTAATGGGTATTGAAATATTCTTGTATTTGATTTCATGCTTTGATATGTATATATGATCCATGTGGTATTCATAATCAGCTATATTTATTTAATTATTTATTGATATTCCTGCATAGCTTTTATTACTTATCATTGTTACATGCCATTGCAGTGTTTATTATGATCACTTGCTTCTTTTGTGATTTTTGCTGCGAGGTAGGGATCTACGAGACCCCTACTGAGCCAATGAAATGAGGTGAACCCCTTTGTTTTTAGGTGAAGCGTAGCAGTCTTCAAATTTTCCCGCGCTATTTTGATGAGCAATCTTAGTTTGGCCAGCACCTGTCTGTCGGGGTATGCCCCAAGGCATTGTACTCTTCTTTTGTTGAGTTGTACTTTTGGGTCTTGTACATTTGGACTGATGTTTAAGTAGCAATCTTGCAAATTATGTAAGTAATGGAAAGACTTAAATTTTAGTTCCTTATTTCCAGCACTTATTTTAGATTTCTGTATATGCTCGCAACACACCTTTTCAACCATTTGGAGCTTTCCCGCTCTTGGGTGGCCACTCAGGATCCAAGCGGTATTGGGTTCACCCGATATCCGGGTTCTGGGTCATTACAGATGGTATCAGAGTGGTGTTGCAGTGTTGTATAGGAATGTAGAATAAATGCAGTGTTTACCAGTCTAGTAGTCCCATACACTCAACTGCTGGCTTAAGTTATTTTGTATTCTATCTGAATTGTTTCTTTTGTGTATTTAAGATCCGTATGGCGCGGCGGGAGGAGGTTCGTCCCTCGGTGGAGCAAGCAGTTAGGGGTCAAGTAGAGCATGGTGAAATACTACCCTTGCCGGCTGAATTCTTCTTGTGGTCATCTCAATTTGTGGCTTGACAGCAGGAGGGATTCCCAATTGCCATTTATTGGGCCAGATTAAGGGAGCTGAGTAGATTTACACCACCTGTCATGGCGAATCAAGTGATGCTCACCCAGCAATTCATCATAGGGTTGAGGTCAGAGATCCGCCGTACTCTTATGATGGCTTGTGTGAGTAATTTGGTCTTGTTGTGACGTAGAAGGGCCAGCCTTCACATCTCTTAACCCCTTTCTCTTTAGTATTTCTTTTGTTATTTAGTTTAATAGTCTACATGTTTACGTACTCATCTAGCATCCTCTGTTAGATCATCTCCTGACATAGTGTTAGTCCATTTGCACGCATATCTCCCTTCCCTTTACTCCTCTTAGGGGTTTTAAAAATAAATACACAAGGTGTGTTCATGCCCATATTGCATAAGTTGATTCTTATAGAGCATTGATACTACACTATTGGTTTGTTAATCCATATTGTTTGTTTGTTTTTGATTGTTTTACAAGGGTAATCAAGACAAAGACCCCCTTCATCGGCCGGCCGGTAGAAGGAGAAAGTTGAACTCACATCTCACCCCGCTTACAAGGTATTCTTTGCGATCAAATTTCTTTTTTGAGGTAACCCCTATGGCGATCACACTCCTAAGTAGCATCTCATGCTCCCTCCCCAATCTATTAGTTTGTTTATTTCATCATCTTCCCATCTCATTTTACCCCAAATTTAATTAATTCTTCATCTTCTTTCTTTCTTTTTTTAAGATGTCTATGTGACACGTTCATACTAAACAGTTGGGCGCCGCAGGCCCTGATGTGACTGGAGTAGCTGGTAGTCAGGTGCCGAGGGCACCGTTGTGACTGAGGGAATTGAGCAGTCAGGCGTCGCGGGCCCCAATGTGACTGGAGTAGCTGGCAGTCGGGTGCTGGGGGCACCGTTGTAACTGAGGTTGTTGAGTGGTTGGGCATCGCGGGCCCTAACGTGACTTGGGTAGATGGCAGTCGGGAGCCGCGGGACACCTTTGTGACCAAGGTTGTTGAGTGGTCTGGCACCGCGGGCCCCGACGTGACTGGAGTAGCTGGTAGTTGGGTGCCGAGGACACCGTTGTGACTGAAGGAGCTGAGCAGTCAGGTGTCGCGGGCCCCGATGTGACTGGAGTAGCTGGTATTCCGGTGCTGAGGGCACTGTTGTGACTGAGGGAGTTGAGCAGTCAGGCATCGCGGGCCCCAATGTGACTAGAGGTTGTTAAGTGGTCAGGAGCCGCGGGCCCCGATGTGACTAGAGGAGATGGCAGTCGGGTGCCGAAGGCACCGTTGTTGTAAGGCCCGTTCGTTAACGATCCTTACTCGACTTGCTTGATTGACATTTCATGAATCGTACTTGACTTGACTTGACATGACATGACTTGCGTGGCCCGGTAAAGATATTTAATTCCTTGATTACATGATAGCTAATTCACTTGACATGACTTGATATATTTACATGCTTGACCATCTTCATATACTTACATGAAATCTTGAAATCTTGCTAAGTTCATTCTATTATCTCTTGCAATACTCTCTCTATTATCGTTTCATGTGAACATGCATAGCTATACTTGCATCCATGTAACATGTAATTTACTTAAAGCAAGCTAGCACTTGAGATATAATTCCTACTGAGCATTCACTCACCTAGTGTTTTCCCCTATTTTTTAGGTAATTCTGATGACGAGACTCATTCGGATGGGGATGGACATGAGTGAAGAGCTTAGAGCCATTCCAACCATCAAAGTGTTATCTAGTCCTGTCTTTTCTACTTTCTTAAGTCATCCATTATAATTTCCTTTTATTGAGTCCTAGTGCTTTCATCAAGAGTTGTAATAGAAGTACTTTGAAAGTCTATGATGAATAAAGGTTTGGGTTATTGTTACTTTTGTGCACTCTATCTATGTGTGTCAAATACACTTACGCTCTGATTGACATGATCGAATATAACTCGTCACGCACTCCGGGTTCCTTCCGCGCTGGGGACATGACAGTTTTTGTGGTATCAGAGCTTAGGATATTCAATTCCTAGGAACACAAGTCCAAGGATAGGTTTAAACTTTTTCTCGATGAGAATGGGTAGAGCCAAGGGATAAGTTAACTTAGGAACTAACCTTTGGAATAATCATATATTGATAAAGTTATTTTAATAATTATAGGATCATGGCTGTAGAATGTGCTCAATGGCGCGACATGCAAAGGACCGTACAAGGTCTCACTCAGGCATTACAACAAGTAGTGCAAGGAGGAGCTCATCTTGGAGCAAGAAGTCTCCACCAGAGTTTTCATAATATGAACTCTCCCAAGTTCATAGGCTCGACCGACCCTGGCGATGCCGCGAACTGGATAAGAGAGATTGAACAGATTTTCCTTGTCATGCAGTGCACGGACCAAGAGAAGGTTCTACTTGTAATGTTTCAGTTAGAAAGGGACGCCCATTTTTGGTGGGGGTCCGTAGACGCTACTTGAGACCAAGATCAAGTCACTTGGGCTGAATTCAAGAAATATTTTAATAATAGGTACTTTTTTGACCGGATACAAGAGAAGAAGGCCGCTGAATTCACCACACTTAAATAACAAACATTATCGGTGGCCGAGTACGAGGCTCAATTCTCTCGGTTGTCACGGTACGCTAAACACTTAGTAAGTACCGAGAAGATGAAAGCAAGAAGATTCCTTAATGGGCTCAGTCTAAAGTAGTAAAACATACCACATGCCAAGTGAACACTCGGCCCGGTAAGCTGGCAACTAAGAACCTCCAAGCAACGCCCTCGAACCTCGAGGAAGAATTGTCACACCTGAAAACCAGGGGTGAGCCTCCTATCACTGGCTCAGTAGGGATCCCACGAAATCCCAACCGAGAACAATGGTGGTACGGAAAGCAGCATCTACAGCTAGAACAACAACGGCAGCAGGAATAGTAGTTACGGTGGTCGGTAAAATCTCAGCTCTACAACTACTCCTACTGTACCGGAACACATGACCCGGTCTCCCAGTCAGGGAACAACCAAGCCACAAACTTGACATCCCGATCTCACGGTCGGGGGACAACCAGACACGAATCTCCCTAGTCACGCTACTAGGAAAATGTCACGACGTCTCAGTCGCGAAAACCTTCCCTCACAGCAGGGCCCAAGCCAAAACTACACAGTCTAGAAACACAATCACGACCTCGCTATCGTGAACTCCACGCTGTCTAGGAAAAAGTCCTCGGTGACGCTCACCGAAAACCCTAGACCTCGGCTATGAGAACGCTCTCGAAAATAAAACCTGAAATTCTGTCTCGTAGATGGGAAATGGAAACCCGGGACACAACAACTCACGTCACCTGACGGGAGTACCGCCCACCAGAAACAAGGCCGGATGCATCCACTGACGACTTAGTCCGCACCTCAGGTGCCAGCCTACGACACCCCAGGTGGAGGCTAAGACACCGTACTAGTAACCACTGAACAAGGACTAGTTGGGGTCGCACTCGTCAGCATGTGTCCTCTGCCTCCAGTTACGCGTGCACACACAAACCATCTGCTCTAGGTCGGGTCCTCTAGCTAGTTTTTCTCCTAGCCAGACTCAGGTTGCAAAGGTAAGGGGCCCTATAGAAACCAGTGTAAAACTGCCTCACTCGGGTCACGCTCTCCACCACTCCCAAGTGGGTCCGCAGCCGCGTGTGCAGGAAAGTTACGACTAGTGGGGGCTCACTAAACGTGAACACTGAAAATCACGCACGCACCCATTGCGAGTAACTCAGAGTAACAGGTGGCTCACGGCCACCAGACTCTGGACGGCCAACTAGACCTAATAAACCCAACGGTCTTTGAGTCACGAGACTCAGGTCGAGACCGCTACACATGACGACACAACACCATCAATCTAGCCTACTCCCTGGGTCTAAAATCACAGTGACATGCGAAAAATTCTCAGCCCCAGGCTGGTCAACTGGACTCACAGTCCAAGGCCATACATACGGCCCGTACGGATACTCAGAGCACACGCATGGGGTTACCCAGACCCCAAAACTCACGAGCACGTCAATCGACACAACGCGGCACCTCCGGACACTCCCAAAATACAAACACAGGTCTCACAGTGTCCGGGACATTCATGAGGCTGAAGGCCAATCACTGGGTCACAACCGAGTCGATCGGAGACCAACACCACGCGCAACAACACGGTAACCACGGATCGAAGCAAACGGGACTGCAAACCACCTGGTGCAGCCCAGACTCTGGCAGTCCAACCTTGGAGCGCCACAGACTCTGGCGGTCCAACCTTGGAGTGCCACAGGCTCTAGCGGTCCAACTTTGGTCCGCCATAGGACTCTAGCGGTCCAACCTCAGAGCGCTAGAAGAGAAGGTCACACTGGCTCTGGCGCACCTGCCTCAGGCCGCCACAATGCTCTAGCGGACCAACCCTGGTGCGCTAGAAGATAGATCACGTCAACACTGGCGCCCCACTCTCAGGCCGCCATAGTGCTCTAGTGCCCGTACCTACAGTCGCTAAAAGCACAATAGCCCAACGGTCAAAAATCCAACAGTCAGAAGTCAACGGTCAACTCACCCCTCTAGCAGTCGAACCATGGAGCGTTACATGCTCTGGCAGTTTATCGTGCGGCCGCCAAGCCGACGGATGCCCTGTCGACAAAACAGTACCCTGTGGCGCACCCTCCTGGGGCACCACGGCCTATGGCGCACCTCCATTGGGCCGCCAGCGCCTCTGGCGGTCTCTGGAAGAACCGCCACACCGTCCCGAGAATGGGCTGGCGGGACCAAACCCAAAATCCATTCAACGCCCCCAAATATCCATGGATGAGGGGCAAAACATGGGGGAAGCTCCCCTACAACCCCTAGCATGCATCTACGGCCTCGGATCGGCCAAAAACCCGATGAAACGACGGATCGGCTCACAAGCCCTAAAACATGGATTTGTCTTAAAACATCCCAATTAGTCCGCTCGGCTCACCACGGCCTATGAAACTCGCGGGAATGGAAGTACAAGGGTTAAGGATCCATCCCCCTACCTCCACTGAAGAAACGACACGCCGTGGACGCCGATCCATGAAGAAAATGCCTTGAAACTCCCGTCGGTGCCCTCACGCCCACAAACCGGCTTCACCACGCCCTCGAGCCTCGATCCTCGACCCATCGTCACCGTCCTCGTCGCCCGCGTCGCCCCGCCTCACCCCCACCTGGCTCCGTCGGCCGTCGACCGACACTCAGAAACAAAAAATATATATATTTCAAAGGGGTTTACACGGACCAGATCTCACCGCCAATCCAACCCGCGCAAAGCTCCCATGACCCTTCAACTTCCTCTATAAGACCCCCTTAGAAGCTCAAGGGGTAGAGAGACTAACGGATGCACACCTGGACCCCTACAGGTACCCAGCCCAAGGATTCAAGCCCCAAGGCTTTCGGCGAGGACGTGAGGAGATAAGTGCGCAGGCGGCTTGTTGATCTGCTCGTATATGCCGAGAGCATGTCACACGTACTCCCGTCACATGGCGTATAGCCATCTCACTCAAGTCCATCCCCGTCGCACGTAAAGTGTTATGATAACAGCGAACACACCCGCACCTCGGGTCTGCCCATGTATGGCACCTTATGACGACTATGCATATAGCATGATGTCGCATTTGCCTCTGTCACGGGACTGCATGCCCACCGCTCACCCTGAGCTGACCACCGACCGTCCTGACCACGGACTCGAGTTAGCTTGACCATGGCCCAGAAGTAATATTTTTGGGACGTACCCTGACTCCCCCAGCACGAAGACACTCGCCTGCGGGACCCATACTCGACTGCTCATTTCGAGTCTCGTCCGGCCTCCCTCAGGCGCCAGCCACCGTCCGCCACTGCCATCCAGTCCAACTCTTCCCCAGCGATTCGGGCATGTCTCTAGCTCCTCGTGGAGAGCCCCTGTAAAACTCGTGGATAATCCGCCTTATCCTGCAATGACCCGGGGGCCGATCCATGAGTCGGGATTGTCCTGTGGCTTGCACTAGTTGTATCCCGGCCCGTTCGGCCCCCTTTGTAAAGCCCGTGTGGCTCCCGTAAAGCATAAAACAAGTTGAATATGCATACCCATATCCTAGGTTCCAGTTTCCTCCCCGCACTAGTCAGTGTGCGACCCGCTTCCCGGGTCCCGATCTACCAATTCCCCCAACTGCAGGATACACCTGGTCCCACGTCCTTGGCTTCAGAAATATCCAGGCTCTTCTTCATCACGGAACAAAGATGTTTGGATTCAATCTGATGTAAATAATCACTGGTTGCTTGCAGCCTGTGGGGAAAGATGTCTCGTACATGAATCCCCACAATCGTCTGCGCACTCGCACCCATGGAGCCTCCCCTCTCTCCACGTGTCACCCGATACCCTATGCCCACGTGCCGTGACCTGGTGGCGCTTCCCCCAGTCAACCTTGGGTTCCATAGGTGATTCTCGAGAAATCGACTGGCACGCCCACACCATGTCCGATCACCCCAATTCTCGAAAACCTCTCGTGCAAGTTGACCCCTCTCGACTTTTCGTAAAAGGTGAGTGTACGGTACTGTCATAAGAGGCATATTGCTACGAAGGAGAATATCCTGAGATAATACCAAGTCCCTTATTTTCCTTTATTGCTTTATCCTCCCTCTCACCCCCATCACCGACCCCCTTTCATCGTGCCAGTTCCGCAGGCGCGTTCGGCGGTGAAACAACCCATCATCAAAGCACCACATGGTTTCATAAATAAGGTAAGGATGGTGGCATCATTCTGAGCATGGGGCTCTTGTGGTAGTGGTGGGAGTGGAAAGCGAAGGAAACTCGAAGCAGGTATATCTTGAAAGACCTCATCATGTGCTGTCTCCAATTCTTTGTCATCAAATTCAAATAGACGTCGTGGTGGAAGTGTATTGATGGGTGGTGGAGCATGATGATGTGGAGGGTTTTAAAGATGCGGATGTGGAGGCAGAATGTCATATGAAGGAGCGTGATGAATGGGTGGTGGGCGGACGACGTCTATTTGATCATTAAAACTCATCAACTCATCTTGCTTGCTCATGTCCACGATGCCATTTTTATGTCTTCTCTCCTTCTAGTCTTTCTCCATTTTAGTTCTTTCATTCATGAAAGTGTGGAGAGGATTGACTTGAGGAGGAGGGGGAGGAGGCCACGGACTTGAGACCCTCTTTAATTGTTCCTCCATTTTGGCGATCTTATCAATAAGGACTTGTTGGAGGGGATTTACTTGAGAAGTAGAGGGTTGGCCTCGAGACCTCGAAGGGATTTGATGTGAAAGCTGTGGCACGTGGAGGGGTTAACCCACAAAAGGACTCGGTTGGACCGAGGTGCAAGGAACATATGGGCCTTGGGGCCTTGAAGGAGGATGAATGGAGGAAGGCGGGTGATGGGCCACCCGAGAGGGAGTGGAAGGAGGATAGAAGAAGGAACTACACCCTCGATAATAGCCTTAAGGGCTTAGATTTGTTGAGCGATGAGATGCAAAACTTGGGAGACCTTCTCGTCATGTGGAGGAGATGGTTCCCAAGGAACAGTGGCTCACGATCAATATGAGGGATCATGAAATTGGGAATTTCCCATGGGGTGGATAAAACCATGATAATTAGGGTGAAATCCCTTATGAAAATAGTGGTGAGAATTATAGATCAGGGAGTGTAAGATGTGTTAGGTTGATCATCCACATGATTATATATATGATTAGGCATGTTAATTTGATTACCAAAGTGTTCTTGAACCTCTGAGCTTCCATAAGTAGAGGCAGAGGTCTGAGGGTGCTTAGAGGCTTCCGAAGTTTCAATGTTTTCAAGAACTTTTTTCTCCTGAGCATTAGCTACTTTGAAATCTGAATCATCAGCTATCTGGCTAAGAGTTGAGAATCTATTTGTGTCATCCCCTGCCAACATTGAAGTAGAGAATTGATTCATCCTTGGCTTTTGCTCCTCATGTCCTGACAGCTTAGAATTGGGAATTTCGGTCATCCTAGGCTTATATTCCTGACGAATCTAATTTGGAGCTCCCAAAGGGGCTTTGTATCGAGTAGGGACCATCTGTTTACCCTGTTTCTTTTTACAATCCTTATCTAAGTGACCAATCTTGTGACAATGAGAGCATAAATGAGGCACTCTATGATAGTTAATCGTCTGCCAAAAACCACCGCCTGCAAACCCAATCCATAGCCGTTCCTGTCTCTACTTATCCAGATCAATCTCGATGTAGACCAAGGCCTCTGAAGTTTCTGTCATGGCAATTGTAGCATCATGAATTTGCAGGACAGGGCCAACGTTACCTGCTATTGAGTGAAGCATGTCTTTGTGATAGAAGTTAATAGGTAGCGATGGAAAATTGATCAAGACTAGAACCACTGAAGGATCGACATCAAAATTAAAATCATGTGACCATCTGAAGAATCTGAACAAAAACCCCTTAATGTATAAATTATTTTGAAGAAGAAGCTTGAGGAAATCTGCTTCGCAGCCCAGTCGAATTAGTATATGCCTAGGGTTCTTCCGGCTGATGATGAAATCCGAGCTCAGTTGCAAACGCTGCAGCAAGCAAGCTTTAATCTCCTGGATTGAAGGTCATCCATATGAGCATTTGGCTATGACTACATTCTGGAGGTGAAGACTAGATGCCTGGATTTCCTCCAGTGAGAAATAAACGACAGGCTCACCTTTATCTGTGAACGCCGGGTGTTTCAACTGGAAGGATGGCTGAGGCCGAAACTGGGACTCCATCAACATTTGGGCATAGGACTTCCGGGAAACCACAACCGCCGCGTCGGAGGAGCCAGCTTCAGAATCTTTATGGAGTAGCAAACCCTCCCCCGCGGCCCCGGCCATGGCCGGCGAGGAGGAGGAACACCAAAGGAAGCCGAAGAAATGATGGTGGGAATCCTCAAGAAACCAGAATTTCGATTATCATATCTCTTGATCCAAATTCTTGATAGAAATCAAAGTGCTACTATTCATATTCCTTAAAAAGAAATGAATAGTTGCATGTGTCTGTAAACGTACCTATCTGATGCTCGTCAGTTTGTATTCGTAAAAGAATTTACATCTGCCAGTATGGACGCATATTAATGAAATAACGCCTCTCCACAGAGACGTGAATTCATGAATTTAATTCTTAAACCAAATAATTGAAAAATATGGAATTAGAATCTTCTTACAGTGACATGAATTAAAGATTGGGCACCTCCATACGTAAATGCCAATTTAAAATAATTTTATTTAAACATGAAAAAATATGAAATTAGCATCTTCTT
Organism: Amorphophallus titanum; assembly: GCA_024336825.1. Classification (NCBI taxonomy): domain Eukaryota; kingdom Viridiplantae; phylum Streptophyta; class Magnoliopsida; order Alismatales; family Araceae; genus Amorphophallus; species Amorphophallus titanum. The sequence goes on from JANBPO010009603.1 coordinate 66,645,498, forward strand.
ATAGTGACGCGAATTAAAGAATTGGCGCCTCCTTATATGGATGCCAATTTAAAATAAATTTATTTAAATCAAGTTAATCCTAGAATTGGTGCCCTTTTAGGTGGACGTAAATTATAGAATTTGCGGCATCCAGAGTGGGCGCCAATTCTTCCCAATTTCTTGCATTTCATGGTTTTCTCGGGATTTTTCCCTATGTTTTGGCCTACTCCTTGAACTCTTTCATCCCCTAGAATCTTCTTAAAAATGATTTACGTGTTTCGTGTTTTTGGGAAAGTCGTGTAGCTAGCAAGATTATCAAGAAAGACCGGTGTCTAAGGTAAGAGGTTCACGGGCAAACGCTTTAAGTGGATAAGTGGTTATTTAATTAGGCCCTTGCGAATGCAAGGCGAACCTCCCACTGTCCCACCTCTTACCTGGCCGTGAATTCTTGGTGTTCTCGCTAAACACCGACTAAGGAAAACTCGATCTAAAAGAAAACACTGATAAAGTCTGTGTAGCTAGCAAGATTATCAAGAAGGATCGGTGTCTAAGGAAAGAGATCCACGGTCAAACGCTTTAAGTGGATAAGGGGTTCCTTAATTAGGACCTCGCGAATGCGAGGGGAGCCGCTCACTGTCCCACCTCTTACCTGGCCGTGAATTCTTGATGTTCTCACTAAACACCGACTAAGGAAAACTCGATCTAAAAGAAAACACCGACAAGGTCGTGTAGCTAGCAAGATTATTAAGAAGGACCAGTGTCTAAGGAAAGAGATCCACGGGCAAACGCTTTAAGTGGATAAGTGGTTCCTTAATTAGGACCTCGCGAATGCAAGGAGAGCCTCCCACTGTCCCACCTCTTACCTAGCCGTGAATTCTTGGTGTTCTCGTTAAACACCAACCGATAAGAACTCGATCTAAAAATGCCTTACACAAATTTCCGAAAGAAATGATCGTGTCTTGATCAACAACTTCTTTCTCATCATTGTCTTAATGTCGTTGTGAAGACTTAGGAGTGTCAATCTTGTCTAGATCGAGTTCATGTAATCTTTCTTTTCATTGAGTCATATAGGTTGAAAAGAGTTGATTAATTGATGTATCTGAATTATTATCATGGTTTTTATGAAATAAAGTTAAAGTTTTGAATCAATTGTGTAATTACATCTTATGTGTGATTGTCTTGTACTCTGATTGTTCTTACTTGCAAGAGGCTTACCATGCCGACTGTTCACGTTTCTCGAGATTATCTTCTGCTATAATAAAGGCTCGGGGCGTGACAAGCATCAGGACGACATTAGCGAGCCAAGTTGGGTAAAGGACTGCGTGAAATAGCCTAGTTTTCTTCCCCTTATTGACCTGCTCTTTGATGATCGCCTACTTCTCTGGGGCGTGCTTTCTTCTCCGTTGATGGAGTGATTTTCCAGATGGGTCGACGTTGAGTTTGTGCATCACTGCGTCCCCAAGAATTCTGGGAAGATCTTCATTAGACCAAGCAAAGACATGAATGTACTCTGAAAGGAATTCATTATATTGCATTTACACGTTGGGCGACAGATCTGCCCCAATTTTAACTTCAAGATCCAGGTCTTTTTCGAGGAAGACTGACAGTAGCTCCCAGTCTGGTTTGCCTACTGTCATCTTGTCCTTGCTTACCTTGAACTCTTTATTTTTATTTTCGGGCCCTATGGCTTCTACCGAGATTACATAGCACATTCTAGCTATTGCATGGTAACCTCAGACTTCTCCGGTGCCGTACTTGGTGAAAAACTTTATTTTTTGGTGATAAGTGGAGGGCACCGCCTTTATATGACCGATAATACCTCAGTCGAAAATGACGTTATAGGCTGACATCCCTTTAATCACAATGAAGTTTGCCATGAAGTGTAACAAGCAGTCTTAGTGCTCCCTCGGGATAAGTTGCGTAGCCATTGAACCCACAGAGAGGGGTCCAAATCGGTCGAAGCCTCGATGGGTCTTCACCCATCTTCTGAAAACATTCATACGCCAAAACTTCAGGGGCACTGTCATTATCTAGCAAGATCCCATCTACGTTACAATGATTTATAGTAGTCAAGATTACAAGGGCGTCATCGTGCGGGGTGAGCACCCCTTCCAGGTCTTGGTCGGAAAAGACCAGGGCCTGCTGGTCGCTTGCCGCCGGTGCTTTGGGGGGCCTAGAGGCTCCATTGGCTCGCTCAGCGTGACGCTTTCTTCCTCGACTACTGTCCCCTCCTAAGGCTGACCCCCCTGAGATGACGTTAATGTGGATTCCTCAGGGACGATTGTCGATTTATTCTCGGGGGACTACGCGATCTTCTCGTTGCTCAGCCACGTACTAAGAGAGGTATCCTTGGCAGACGAGACTCTTGATCTCATCCTTAAGCTATTGAGAATCAATAGTGTGATGGCCGTGATCATTGTGGAATTGACAGTGCTTTCGATGACTGCGACGTCTTGGATCAGCTTTCATTGGCTCAGGTCGATGAAGTAGGCCCAAGTCCTTGATTTCTTGGTATATCTCGTAGACAAGAGTAGATAAAAGAGTGTATCGCTCAAACTTGCGCGGGGGTTCCCTACTCTCGCCTTCTCAAATCCTCCTCTTCCCCTACCCAGAGGCTTCCTCCGATGACCACTTTTTCTTCCCTTCTTGTCCCGACCTTGTTGAGTCTCGGTAAGCGTTGAGGACTTCCTCACACTTTGCATGGCACAGAGCCAGGGTTAACAAGTTGGTGAGAGAGGAGGGAGGATGAAGCACCAATTCTCACAGGAGGTTTTCATCGTGGGTGCCTCCAATCAGCGCAGTGATAGCAGAGGCTATGTCTAGGCAGGGGATGCACATGGCTTCCACCTTGAAGTAGTTGATGTAAGTCCACAACTTTTTCCCCTGTGCCTGCTTGAGTGCTAGTAACTCTGCGATTGATCTCGGAGGGCCACTGCCGGTGAAGCTTTCTTTGAACAGTCGCACGAACTGCCGAAAGCTAGTGATGCTCCCGGGGGTGAGTGCTTGGAACCATGCTTGAGCGCCCTGGACCAAAGTTGTCATGAATGCTTGGCATTTGATGGCGTAGGACTCCCCATGGAGAGTCATCAGGGCATCGAAGTTGTCGTAGTGGTCAGTAAGGTCACCCTGGCCATCGTAAGATTTGAAGGTTGACAAGGAAACTCATGGTGAGATCTCTGCCTCCAAAATGTGGTCGAAGAATGAGGATCACTCCTCGTCCTCCTTGGTGGAGCTCTGTTGTAGGATGCAAAGGGCGCGCTCTTGCTTGCTGAAACGTCGCTCAAAATCTCACAACCAGAGATAAAGTTCCAGCGGGCGAAGGGACAGTGCTGGGGGGCTCAGGGTATTCCCCTGGCTTTTTCCTTGCTACTCCAGGGCGGGGGTGTCTATCTTCGTTCACTGGCGAGGTGGCTCAGATTTTCTCCCTCGCGGGTTGGAGGAAGCTTCTTGCTCCAGGGGTGGGAGTTGTCAGGGTCCGCTTGGCCTGTTTTGGATGAGAATTTCGCCTTGCAGGATAACATGCAAAGAAAAGGTTGAACTTAAAGTTTCTTCAGAAATGTAAGGTAATGCCAAGCAATGCTCCCCGCCACGCTAAAGGGCGGCTAAAGTTTTATCCCTGTAAAAGGGCCCTCTTGGGTTAAGAGGTGAAGACCTTCTTTACAAGCACTTGGTTGCTTTCTCAACATCCGATGTGGGATTAATCTTGAACGTAAGAACCTTGTGAGCCGAGGGGTTCCAGGGGAGGTTACGTCCTCTTCGTGGGTTCTTTATGACCCAGGACTCTTGATTTTCATTATCCCCTTGATTCTCCCGCTCATAAAGGGCACGTAACGATCGCATAGATAAGCTTCCATCAATCGGTCTGAGCATGGGGCCTTAGCTCAAGGGGGTCTCCCGAGCGATAGGTATTAGACTCAGACGGGATGCAAGGTTCGGAAGGGACTTTCCCGATTGATCCGACGCTTGGACTTCCGAACCCGTAGGTCACCTAGGAAGCGCTTGGTCCGAGTGGGTTATTGGGCTTGAAGCTAGTGGGCCCCAAGAGGGGCTGTCACTCTAAGGAACTGAGCCTCGTTTTATCTGGCAGGATCTCATTCGGCTGTTCCTTTCCGGGTGATAGAATTCCCCCTCTCCAAGTCTACCTTTTTCATCTGCATCCAGTGAAGTAGTAGTCCTTATAGGAGTTCCAATTGATTTGCAATTAGTCATGTCAAACCTCTTTAGCAACTCCTTGACATACTTGGCTTGGCTGATGAAGCTTGCTTCACTGCTTTGATTGATATGCAAGCCAAGGAAAAATTGAAGCTCACCCATTAGACTCATCTTAAACTCATTGGTCATGAGTTTAGCAAAATCCTTACACATTTGAGGTTTAGTGGATCCAAATACAATGTCATCTACATAAATCTGAACCAACAAGATATCTTTACCTTGTCTCTTGGTGAATAGTGTCTGGTCTACTTTACCTCTTGTGTATCCCTTTTCAATGAGGAATGAGCTTAGCCTAGCATACCAAGCTCTAGGTGTCTGCTTTAGTCCATAAAGAGCCATGTCCAACTTATAAACATGATTTTCATGATGAGAACATTCAAAACTAGGGGGTTGTTCAACATATACTTCTTCTTTTATTAACCCATTTAAAAAGGTACTTTTAACATCCATTTGTTGCAACTAGATTTTCTATGAACATGCAAATGCAAGAAACAACTTAATTGCTTCTAACCTGGCTACAGGGGCAAATGATTCTTCAAAATCTATGTCGAATTCCTGATTATAACCCTGAGCCACTAATCTTACTTTATTCCTGATTATTTTTTCATCTTCACTAAATTTATTCCTAAAAACTCATTTAGTACCTATGACAGATTTTTATTGGGGCCTAGGAATAAGATGCCACACTTTATTTCTTTCAAACTAGTTTAATTCATCATGCATAGAGTTTATCCAGTTTCCATCTTATAAATCTTCTTCAATGTTTTAAGGTTCAGTTTGGGAGATAATTGCAAGTTGTTCTAGTTCATCCATGATTCTGAAATGTGACCTAGTTCTAGGTGGGTCATGTAGACTACCCATGATGTTCTCTAATGGATGGTCTTTAAGTACTCAAATATCAATGAGATTGTTACCTCCATCAGCATCGGTGACCCTTGCATTACTTGACTCTCCTTGGTCATCATTTCTTTGTGTCTCTCCTTGTGGAAGGTCTTCTTTTTCTTTGAGGTTCAGGAACTCCCCATCATCATTCTTCCTGTAAGATTTGTCATCATTAGTTTCATTAAATGTGATGTGGGGTAACTCTTCCACACATAGAGTCTTAAGATTTTAGACTCTATAAGCCCTAGACCTATCAGAATATCCAAGGAAAATTCTTTCATCACTTTTGGGCTCAAATTTATCTAATTCTCTTTTGTCATTATTGTAAATAAAAAATTTAGAACCAAAGACTTTCGTATGAGAGAGGGATGGCTTTTTACCTTTTAGCAGCTTATAGGGAGTTTTCTTAGTGAAGGGCCTTACCATGGAGCGATTTATAATGTAACAAGCATTGTTAACTGCCTCTGCCCAATATCTCCTTAGGAGTTGCCTTTCTGCTAGCATTATCTATGCCATCTCTATAAGAGTTTTGTTTCTCCTCTCAACTACCTCATTTTGTTTAGGAGTTCTTGGTGATGAAAACTTATGAGTTATGCCTTCAATCCTGCAGAAATTATTAAAGTTAGTATTATCGAATTCATCACCATGATCTGAAAGAATATTGGAAATTTTGAACTCACCATCTTGCTTCACCTTCATGTTGAGTGCCTAAAACTCATCAAAAGCATCATTTTTATGTGCAAGGTAAAACACCCATGTGAATCTAGAGAAGTCATCTACTAGAACATAGCCATACCTTTTACCACTTAAGCTAGCAATTTTAGTTGGACCAAACAAGTCCATATAGATTAGTTCAAGTGATTTGGATGCTAAACTTTCAGTTCTACTTTTAAATGACTTCCTAGTTTGTTTTCCTTGGGCACATGCATCATAGATTTTATTTGACTAGAGAGGAGACGGTGGATCTGGGTGAAGTGAATTTTATGGCTGAGAGAGGGGATTGGGAGGGATGTGCAAGAATTTTATTATAATTTTCTGAGGTGGTTTTGATGGGAGGATAGATTTTATGGTGGGAAGGGGGGTCAGATCTGGTCTGCAGAGGCAGAACTAGATCTGACCTGAGAACAAATTTTAAGGAAGGGTAAATAGGGTCTAAAATTCGTGTAAAAAATTATGGCGGTTAGATTTGATGGGAAGAAGTCATAGTCCAATATTCATCTCATTCTGAAATGGGGAAGGCAGTCAAAAGGGTGAAGAAGTAGGCTGCTAGAACACAGATCTGCACAGAGACAGATCTGTGTAGATGTAGGAAAATAAATTGGAAAGGGGGAAAAAGGAAGGTGGAAAAATGTTGAAATTTTTGTGGAGAGGGGGGATTACGTGGGGAACTCACCCTCCAAATTTCAGCCTCATCAGATCTGGGGTTTGGGAGATAAAATTCTTGCTTCAAGACTCTGTCCAGTAGATCTGTAAATCTGGACAGCAACTCGAGAGATGCTTCGCGATGGCTCGTCGGCGGCACGAATGGCTGCGGCGGCGGCGGTGAGGATCCCAGATAACCATAAGAAGAGGTAGAGAGGGCTTCACACCCAGGATCAAGAAGGGAGAAGGGGGAAGAACAAGAGAGAGAGGGAGGGGCACCCTTGGCTCCTTGGCAATTTTCTTCAAAATTCTTTCATTAATTGTGTCAAAATAGCAAAATATATGGGTTATATAACTCCCACCTAAAGACCTAATTTATCCTCAGATCTAGGGTTATGGAGGGGCACTTAGGGGATGGGAATTCTGCCATGTGGTCAAAGAAAATACAACAAGAATAAAAAAACACTATATGGGGGGTGCCCCCTTGACCATAGAAGAACATTTGAATTCTTCTTCTTTTATCTCCTTGGTCAATAAGAGAGGCTTGGTCCAAGTTGGACCATGGACCACCCCTATGGGCCCTAGAACCTAGGTGGACCAATGGGAAAGAAGGTGGGGGCCCCGCTGGACCTACTTGGGCTTTTTACAAAGAAACTCACTGACTTCTAAAGACTAACACTTTGACTTATACTTGCCATACAATTGCAAACTGTTATGTCCCACGTAGTGTAGTCGGATCTAGAAGGGGGGGTTGAATAGATCCTTTCTAGAACATTGGCCTATTTATAAAACTCTTAACTACAAAAAGGATAAGCCACTCCTAAGGAGAAAATGAGAGCACAATGCACAGCAGAATTAAAATGAATGGCTTAATATGGAGACTGCAATGTGCAAGGCATAGACAGCACAAGTCAACACTCCTAGGTGAGCAAAGTTGACACTTTGTCGCCTAATCATAGCAATAAGGAAGGTTGAGGTTGACATTGAACTGTCAATACAACTTCAGAGGCTGATGAGATCAAACTTGGGATTCAAACAAAGTAATCCAGGAATCATGAGGCACAACACTTAAACTTGAATTAGCATACATGTGTGTGTGTGTGCTATTTGTAAGCAACTAGAACACGTGTGTGTGTGACCAAGGTGAATCTTACTTGCAGGAGAATATTCCCTAATGCCTGTGTGCAAGGATGCAGCAGGTAATAAGGGGAATGTAAATGATAGCAAGGGATAAAATGGTGTGCGGATAAGGTAGGTAAAATAGCAACACTTAAGTGTGAGAGTGAAGTAACTCAAATAGCATATGATGAGGCAAGCACACCATCTTGTGAAAGGGGATAGAAGATATGGAACAAGCCCACCAGATATTCAACCTACTACACAAGAAATTTAAGGTGGTTCGGTTGTTGGCCCACAACCTACGTCCACCCCTCACTGAACCCGGTGAGGCTTTCCTGCTAACACACAGCTTGAATAGCTGAGCAACACAGCTTGCTTACATAGCTGAGCGACACAGCTTGCTATCTACTGACTAACAGCTTGAACTGCTGACTAACAGCTTGCTATCCACCCAAAGGATCTGATCCTCTCTTCCTCTAAAACCACAGAGGGAATCCGGTCCCTAAACAGGGGATCGAAAAAGCTAGATGGAATGGTGATAGATGAACCAAAACAAAAGGAAAAGATACTACTAGTGCAGTGGTGAAACAAGTCACAGTATAAACACCAGTTAAAGAATAGATTAGGACAAGGGAGCTGGTGGCTACAGCTACAAGATTAGATCCAAAGATCTTTTTCTTCTAGCACTGGTAGACTGCAGGACTGTCTTCTCTCTCAAGGTTGCTCTCTCTCTTCTTCTTTAGCAACGCTGGACTGAGGTCAACATGCGTTGGGCTGCTCTCACGCTACTTAGGAATGTTCTTGGTGGATGCTCTAAGGTGTGGCACTTGTGGATGGCAGCAGCAGCTTCAATTGAGGAAGCTTGGTATATATAAGAAAGCCAGTTGAAGTGCTTGGAAATATTGCATGCCAAGAAGTCTTCCTTTGGTCCAGTGGATCAACGAAGTATTCCCTCCAAAGTTTCCTTGAGGCTTGCGCCATAAGGTGAGAGCTAGAGAGTCTTCTTGTGCAGACACCATGTGTAGTGGTGGTGACCAGTAAGAAGAAGGTGACCATATCCCGTAGCAATTAATGCACTGCTTGCTGTGGTCTTCCTATTGGCTGACCCCAACTTTAAGTACAAGGATAGGTATGATAGCAGACAGTGAGACGAAACAAAGCCAATCTCCCTTAGTCAGTTCCAGATCTTCACAATTAATCCTCTTCAGACATGTAGTCTTCTCATTCTGCTGAAGTGTACATTTCTGCATACTCTGCCTGGTTGGACAGCCCATTGGTTGACAGCAAGATAGTCGCAGGCTGTATGGTGTCTTTCTACCAGCGGCAGACTTTAATGACTTTCTCAGTCGTAGATTAATGTGCTCTCCAGCTGAATCTCTGACTAAACCATCTCCAAAAGGAAGACAAGTGAGTGAAAAGATGGTAGAGCAAAAGTCAAACCTTGGGACGTGGTCCAGACCCTAAAATCTTTGATTTTGATGATTTATGGTACACTTTTTCTCTCTCTGGATGTCCCATTGATTTGATAGAGAACTGGCTTGAATGCTTCTGGAAGAATAAGGGTGTCGACCTCCTATTAGAAAGGTGTCGACACTCCTATGTGGAACAGTCCTGAACGTTCTCTGGAAAAGCCAAGGTGTCGACCTCCTGCTAGGAAAGTGTCGACACTTCTCTTGACCTTCTTTGGATAGTTGGTGCTAGGGAACTACGTGCACCGACTTTGACTGGAGTATGCTTGGACCTTGATGCTTGGACCTTGAAACATGCTCAGACTTTGTCTTGCCATAAGGTAAACGTGCACAGACTTTCATCAACATGCGCAGACCTTGTCTTCATGTATGCACGGACCTTTGTATCGTATGTGCACAGACCTTGCTATGTGCTGGCCAGAGGTTGCACCGACTTTGTATCAGATGTGCACAGACTTTGTTATGTATGAGCCAAGTGTGTACCTACCTTATGGTAGATGTGCACGGACTTGATTTGCAGTGCGTGTGTAGTCCTTATAAGGCATGAGGGAAAATATGCATCAGCCTGATATTGACTAGCCTTGGCTGTGCACAGACTTCCACTTGCACGGACTTTATGAGCTGTGCTCGGACCTTGTTATAAATGTGCACGGACCTAGCTTAGTAGGCTAGCACTGACTTGACTGTAGACATGCACAGACTTTAGCAAACATGCACGAACTTCATCTTGCGTTGGCTAGAGTTTGCACTGACCTCATTACAGACTTGCATGGACTTTAGCAAACGTGCACGGACTTCATCTTGCGCTGGCTAGAGTTTGCACCGACCTTATTGCAGACTTGCACAGACTTTATCTTTCATTGGCTTAAGTGTGCACGGACTTGGTTGCAATCGGCACCGACCTTGTGTTGCACTGGCTGTGCCATAATAGAAACATGCACGACTTTAGTCGCTTTCCTTGGCCTACTAGCATCGACCTTGGTCCTTCTTGGTCTGCTGAGGAATGGCTTGACTACTTGGATTTCTGTGAGGCCTGATGCCTTGTGTTATTAGTGCCTTAATTTCTGTGCAACCATGAACCTCGATCTTCGTGCCTTACTTGATTTCTATTTATCTTTGCAGACACAATTTATTATCGTTGTGGACTTGACCTGAAATGCATGAATGTTTATTGTTATCAAATGTAGGTCAAACTATATTAATGAGTCATAGTCAGACATCATCAAAACAAAGAATGCTATACACCTGCCCATCATTCATAGTCAGATATCATCAAAACAATAGAATTACACATCTTATACACATGCCCAACATGGCCAACCACTATGACAGCTTCGACGACCTGATGACTCTCCACGGGGCTTCAGACGCCATCAAATGTCGAGCGTTTGTGACCACCTTGGTCCAAGGTGCTCAATCCTAGTTCCGAGCACTCACCCCCAGCAGCATCCACGACTTCCGACAATTCGGGCGGATCTTCAAGGAGTGCTTCGCCGGTAGTGGACCTCCTAGGTTAGTTGCAGGGCTACTGGCACAAAAATAGGCACAAGGGGGAGAAGCTACGGGCCTATATCAACCGATTTAAATCGGAAGCCCTGCGTATCCCTCGACTGGATGTTGCCTCAGCCATCACCGCACTGACCGGAGGTGCCCGCGATGAGAACCTCCGGTGAGAGCTAGTCCTCCATCTGCCCACCTCTCTAGCCTATCTGGTGACTCTAGCCCTACGCCATGTAGAGTGCGAAGAAGTCCTTAGCACCTGCCACAGCGTGACAAGCTCCGACCGAGAGGGAGATAGGATGCGATCATCCGAGCAATGCTTGGGCCAGGCGAAAAGGTGGAATGAAGATGGAGACTGCAGGGAGCCCCCTCAAAAATACGAGCGGCACACGCTGTAACGACCTAGAGTTTTGGGTACCAATAACCCGATATAAATATCAGACTATCACTACCAATAACTGGGGACGCCACCCAAGAGGTTGATGAGGCCCCTAAAGGGTTAGTGGGGTTTGTCGAGAGAGCGTATAAACAATTGGAATTACACCACGCGCAATATTAATTAGAGCAGTAATTTAAACTGAAGTGCGGAAGCAATTAAAATATATTAGAGTGATAGTTGTATACAATAGTTCAGAATTTACAAATGTGCAAGTCCGACAACAACAAAACAGTCCCACTGTACAATTACACGGGGCATACACCGGACAAAAGTACACCAGGACTGACAGACCACAGCTAGCGCTCTAGGCACGGTCTCCGAAAACATGCGATGGACCGGTAGGTGGCTGGGATGGCTCACCTGCAGGAAGGAAGGGTGAGTCACAGCCAGACTCAGTAGGGGTCACGCGGATCCCTACCTCGCACTAAACACGCAAGCATACAGTCCAGAGGAGGTGCTGCCCAATTTTTGCCAGGAACATGAACAACAAGGACAAGGAGCGAAGGCACATGATAGAGGATAAATGAAGTTCCTTCAGAACAAAATGCTTCCCTGAGCAAGACACTGAATCAATATCTGAAACTTTACGCGAGGAAATCCCTTTGAATAAAACACTCAAATCATTATGTTAATTCACCTTAACAGATGATTACAAATGCTTAAACTTTCCCCCCATTGATTGAATGCATCAATTGAACAAGCAATCCAACCATTTGATCAATCTACAGGTCAAAGAAAGAAGAACAGAAGCAAAAGAATGAAGCTAAACTCACAGAAACTATCCTGGCACGCTCCTAATCCGGCGCGGTACCCCCCCGTGCTGGTTTAACTCCACACTCAAAACTCTCTCTTTTTTTTTTGTGTCTACCCGGCGCGCCCCCATTCCTGTTTGAGCTAGAAACTGACGCGCCTCCCCTCTTCTTGGCCTTAACTGGTGCGCCCACCCTTGTACCCCTTAAACTGACGTGCTCCCCATGGGTGCCTTAAACCGACGCGTCCCCTGGCTTCCTCCCTAAATCGACGCGCCCTTCTCCTGGGTCCCCTACACCAGCGTGCCCTCTGGCTTCCTCCCTAAATCGGCACGCCCTTCTCTTGGGTCCTCTACACCGATGCGCCCCTGATCCCCATTAAACCAGCGTGCCCCTTTGTAATCTTCTAAGCCGGCGCGCCCCTCTCTTCCCTTGGACCTCTTTAGCCAGCGCGCCCCAAGTCAGGGTCTAAAAGATAATATTACCCCTACTATAATCAAAAATGTTCTTCTGCGTGTGAGGGCGCACAATGGCTAGTTCGGGCTCCACACTTAACTATCCGCTCCCCCGGACTATGCGTGAAGAGAAAAGCAATGACGTCCCATGGCATCAGAGATGGACCTCGGGAACCCCGATATGGCCATGATCCGAACACGTCTCAGGCCAATAGTTCGCTAATCCAACCCGCTTCTTCCGGGATCTAATCCCGCACTTGCATTAAACTTGCCGTACTCGCGGCAGACATTTGCACGTTTTAATCATCGTCTTTGACGCTACTAGTCCGGACTTCTATCTGAACAAGAAATGGTCCACCAGTGACCGACATACATGCATCTAAGAACGTTTACGCCCCAATGCGGGGTCTGTCCAAATGTAGTCTGAAATTTTACTCTCGTTTCCATTATTATGAATCTCAGGTCGTAGGGCCCCCTTTTTCGATGATTAATCAAGGGTTTTCTCCTCTCTGAGGGGATGTAATTAACGTCGTAACCTTTACGATACGACGGGTTCTCAGTCCCGACATGATACACACAAGCATCTGATTAGTCAGATCGAGCGCACCATGTGCTTCCCTAAAGCCCGAACAAATCGTCACCTAGGTGACTGGCACGCCCTCGCACAAATAAACTGAACAAACCAATGAAAAGATGAATAAACTAACGAAAATAAGAAGTGTCCCGATAGTGCATCCACAAGTCTGGCACACCCGGTGGGACTGAACCTCCCTTCATCTCTTCACTGGGATTGGGGGCCTCATGGCCTCTTCTTGAGATTCTAAAATATTTCCCTTGCAGTTATAGGGTCATACTTTGGCGAGTGCAATGGCTGTTTTGTTCGGACCACTAGTTGTTGCGAGCCACGTCAAGGAGGGCTACTTGGTAGTCCTGGTGTAGTTCGGGAGCCTCCCCCCGGTGGTTGGCTTCCCCAATTTCCTGGGGGTGGCCTTTGTCAACCTATTGAAGATCGAGAGGCCCAAGCCCGTCGAAGTCCATGGCCTCGCTACCGGGGCTTCTACCACCAAGCCTGCCGCCGTCGGGCCGTCGATGACTACTTCCGACTGCGTGGCGATCAAGACAGTGGACTATTTTGTCCACCATGTCCGTTTCGACATGGACTCGGCCACCAAGAAGGTGACATCTCACCGAAGGAGGAGCCGAAGAAATTCTGTTGATGTTGCCCCTAGGGGCCGAATCTCCAACACCAGCAAGTTGGTCCTAATCGGAGGCATCCGGGTCCACCTCAATGGCCGGAGAGCCAATGTAATCCCCGACCGAATTGTGCCAAATGTCCCGATGTGTAACTCTTTCCAAGCGCTCGGGAGAATAGAGAAGAAGAATACTGGAGCGGCCCGTCGGCCGAAGAATGAACCGGCCCCCAAGTCGTCCAAGATCAAGCAGATCTGGGTACCAAAACCCACTCGGGTCCCAACGTCAACTCGGGCGGGACCCGCTGAAGCCGACAAGCCCAAGCAAAGAAGGGTGAAGAACAATGAGAAGCCAGTAGGGACATCTCGCAAATTACCTATCCAAGGCAATGAACGACAGGAGAAGGCCTTTTTACAAGCTGAGAATCATAGCAGGACCGTCAAGGGGGATTGGCTCGCTTATGGGCCCCCAGCACAAGCAAGGGTACCGCCATCTATGGACTACCCTAACTATGAAGAAGAAGACATCACCCAGGCCGTGCGCGGATATCTCCGTGGGGTCGGGCCCTGTAGTCGCGTGATCAGTTACTGATGTGCCTTGTTGTGACCCTGCTTGCAGATGTGTTCCATGGTTCTGTGTGCTATTCAGAGCTGGAATCCTGCAGGTGTTGTCGTGTTATTTCTAGATGGCCTTGTGTTTCTAGCATGGACCATTATCTTGTCAGTTAGCATTGCTGTACTCTCCTTCTAGATGAGGTAAGCTTGCGACTCAGTTAGACATGGTATCCGACTGAGGATTGACTCGATTCTATTCGTGGTCCGGCGCTGTTGCTTGGTCGTTGTTCCTTCCGTGAATTTGTCATTGGTGTCTTGCCGATGGACGCCACGGAAATGTGGTTCGCCAATCTCGTGGACAACGCGCTCGCGGCGGCGACCGGTCAGGAGTCGTTCATCGATTCGCTCCAGAATCAGGGCAAGGCGTCGCTCGACATGATTCCCGGACTCGATCCGACCCTGAATGTGGCGCGGGCATGGGGAAGCTACATGATCGGCGACAGCCCTCGCGACAACTGGCGGCAGGCGCCGATCATCGGCAGCGCGGCGCAGGGTGCCCGCGCCTCCGGCGATCTCGTCGACAAATTGCCGGCGCTGTGGGACATGTCGGCATGGACGCTCGCGCAGACCGGCCTCTGGTCTCATAAGCCGGATGACGGCGGCCCCTCCGCCGATGGCATCGAGGGCGCGGCGGCATGGCCGGCGCTCTCCCGCATCCTGCGCGTGACGAATGCCGGCGAGATGGAGAAACTCCGGAAGGCGGACGCGGCGTTCGACGCGCAGGCGGACAGCGTGCGCGCGACACTCCCGGAGCCGGTCCAAGTACTCTCGCGCGAATGGGCGGGATTGAAGAATCTGACACCGACACTCCAGGACAAGATGATGCGAGGCGAGCAGCTCACGCCGTTGGAGCGCAATCGCCTGATTCGCGGGCAAATCCTGAACCAATGGGGCTCGTCGTACAACGAACTCATCCGGGCGATGGTGCAGACGAAACGCTCCGGAGATCGCGAGACGATGGGCCGCCTGAAAGACACGTTGAACGAGATCTCGAAACCCTACGCACCCGGCGTGATCGCGATTCCGGATTGAACGAACAAACCCCTCGAAACCGAGGGGTTTGGTTTTTCAGGCGACGTCTTCTTCCAGTTTCCTTTCGAGCGCGCGAACGGCCGTGAGGCTCTCTTCGTGGCGCGCCATTTCCTGCTTTCGGAAATCGCGCCATTCGGGCGTGGCATCGACACCGGGACGCAGATCGTAGCGGCAGTCCTCGATGTCGCCGTTGATCCGGGAGGCGCGGTCATCGAGCGCGAGCGTCAGTTCTGCGAGTTCGTCTTCGGTGAGGAGCAGAGTAATCGTTTTCATGGTCATGTTCTCCGTGTGTGTTTATTTTCCGGATACGCTGGGTTCGGCGAAGGCGACGGGGGCCGTCTTCAACGATGTCAGCGATTTGGCGTAGTAGGTTTCGGTGGTCGCGAAACTCGCGTGACCGAGGAACTTCTGCGCCTCGCGAAGATCGGCGAAACCGTGCGCCATCATGGAGCCGGCCTGTTTCCGGAGATCGTACGCCTCACGGTCGGGGAGGACGGATCGGAGCCACTCGTTCAGGAGGTCCACGGTGAAGCGTTTACGGCGCTCGTCGGACATGCCCGGTGTGATAAGTCGGCCTGCGTCGAGGCGGCGTTCGCGTTCCTTTTCCGGCAGCCGCGGATCCACCCGGAGTTTTGCGCGCTCTTCGGGTGTGAACGCAAAACCAGTGATCGTCTTGAGATCGATGAACAGATCCTCCGGGATCGCGACAAGACGCACGGACGATGGCGTCTTCGGCGTGAAGTAGGGGCGGAAGGCGATTTCCACGGCGGCGGTGCCGGAGGCGTCGCGCACGACGCACTCGTGATGCAGCGCACCGGCCTCGCTGTTGCGCAGTCCGCACCGGAACATGAACGCGGCCTGAAGGTAGAGGCGCGGGTGGGAATCGCGCAGACGTGCGAGCGCGTCGAGGAGCGCACGGCCTTCCTCGGCGCTGAACGGACGGAAGGCGATGCGCTGCCGGTGTGTCTTGTCCTCGAGCAGCTTCACGGTCCGGAAGGCCGTGATCTCCGGCACCTTCAGTCCCGCGAGTTTGAAGATGTCCGGGTGCGCGAAGACGGAGCGCGCCTTGAGCAGGATACTGTTGGCGTTCGCCGTCGCGACGGCCTTGGCGATGGGGTCCGCCGCTTCGCGGGCGCCGAAGAAACTTTCCTGATAGCGCAGAACGGCGTGCTCGTCGATGCGCTCGACGGTGACGGCGCGGATCGCGGCCTTGTTCGCGGTTTTCTCGGCGTGAGTGGGTTTCGCCGAAAGGCGCAGGTCGAAGGCGCGCGCGATGAAGTTTTGCAGGCAGTGCGCGTTGTTGCGGCGCGTGGCATCGCGCACCTTGCCCTGGCATCGCGAATCTCGGTAGGTGTCGATGATGCGGCCGATGGCCGGCGCGGCTTCCTTGGCCGCGATCTTCGCGGCGCGATCGGCGAGCGCGGGATCGTTGGCGAGGAGAATTTCTACATATATTGAAAATAAACACATTAAGATATCAGATAAGATCCAAATTCAGCCAAACCCTTTTTTTATTTTTTTTAAAAAAATTCAATATAGAGCAATCTAGTGTAGTCAACACCTTTTGACTCAAGAAATCACGTTGGTTAGACATTAGAGACCCTGGTTAGACCTTCATGCTTCTTTTGAACAGAGATAGCAAGCTTCTTCATGACTTGATTTGAGGCATTTCATTGATGCAGAATCAAGTTTCTCCGATGGCCATGCCATTGTTCTACCAGATTTTTCATTATTATTATTATAATGGCGTACTCCCTAAATTTTTTAAATTTTTCTTAAGAGAGTTCGTAGGCAATATATGCATAAGATCCTTTAACCAAAGATGTTCACTTTACTCACTATTTTCAAATTTCAGAAATAGTTAAGATAGATTTTTTTTCAAAATATTTTTATCCAATTACATATGCAAGAAAGGATCAGTTCTGGACAAGTGAGCTTTAGATTTAATGAATAAGCAATAGACCACTACAATGTAGGAGGTTGGTCGGCCATGACCAAGGGTCCTCTTGAAGGACGGACGACTTAGTGATTTCCCTTCCGACCATAAATATGGCAGATTCAAAGAATTGAAAGCTTCTTCATATTGTGTACTAGAGTATGAAAGAGAGGACAGTTTTAAGAGTGAGTGACACAGGGAGCTTAAGAAGGTAAATAGAGTTCGGAAGAATTAAACAATTTCAAGAATGTAGAGAGAGATAAGAAATGTGAGACAAACACTATGCAGGGGATGACTGCATCGAGGCACAGGAATAGCATCAGACTAGATAGACAGCCTACAGATGTGCTGCTCCAACCTACATTACTTGTTGCCTCGACCTCACATGGTCATTCAGCAATTGGTTTTGAGAAATCCTTAACTGTTGCATCGAGGCACTAGACCGATGAATTGACCTGTCAAGCTATATGACCCATTCAAGTTCAGAGATGCAAGGACTGACACAGCCACAGATTCAGCAACCATAAGCAACAGTAAAATAGCAGGATAAGACCACTGACATTTCCAGGGAAAAACAACACTTAATGTCACAGCCTAACATATCAGACTCCCCCTCAAACATAGCATCACTTTTCTCAACATCTCATACCAATATTCCAAGCTCTCGCTTACTCAAGGAACATACTTCCTTAATAGTTCATGCAGCATACTGAACTCCCCCTCACTCAATGCACAGATGTGCCAATAATGGCATAAAGGGTGCAGGGTGTAACTAAGCTATGCTCATAAAAATCTAAGGTATTCTATATGAAGTTTTGACCCATGGTACTTGGTGGAGAATATAGGTCCGAAGACCACCATCACGCATGGGGATAGTTTCCAGACAGGCCTAACCTAACCTTCCACATATTGCCATTTGATATACCATAAGGTCATGCATGACAATGCAGCAATCAAAGCAGTTCAGATTGATATGATCAACAATTTAAGTAAAACATAGCAGTGCCAAAGAAAGCATGTGCAACAGATTTTCAATTTCAAATATGAGTATGCAATGACAATTCACAGTTTATTCAAGAGCATCAATTAGAACTATGAAAACAACAGAGGGAAGTTACTAAAATTTAACTATTGAAAAAGTAAAATGAGGAATGGGGTTTGCCAAACCAGGGTGCCTTACTTATTTTTCAACCCCTTTTATTTTTATTTTTCCTCCTTTCTTCAAGGCACACCTGTAAAATAAAAATTCTCATTTTCTATTCAATGGTACCCAAGATCTCTTGGGTCCTGAAGAATTAGCAGCACCTCTAAAAGGTGCTTTCCACATTCTTGTAGTATTAAAATTATCAGATTTTAAAAGGTAACAATCATCCATGACATGTCCTAATCTTCCACAGTAGTGACAATGATTAAGGGCATTCATGTTCTTATTAATAGGGCGTACATGAAATTTCTGTGGTTGAGCAGAAAAGCTTCTATCTCTACCATGGAAGTTGTAATTTCTTTTCAAATGTCAACAGTCCTTGACTGTGTGGCCAGATTTTCCGCAATGGTGATAGTAAGACCTTTTGGGGACAGTGGATTTTCTATAAGCCCTCAATTCATCATTTTTCAGAATAAGACAATCATGCATTGTGTGCCCTAACTTTCCACAATAGAAATATTGAATTGTCCTTCTATGATTGGCATGATTTACAACATGAACTTTTCTAGCATGAGCATGAGAATTCAGAAATAAATTATTTCTGTTTGAATACATTTTGACTTTTTTTGAACCATTTGTCTTCTTACATGCATTCAGGTCATCAATTTCCAAAACATAGGAGTCATGCATTAGGTGATCTCTTTTGCCACAGTAATGACAAGAAATTTTCTTCTTGTGTGAGTGTGTATGTGTGGATGACTTGTGTGTGACATGCGCATTTGGAACATGAATGTTTGTGGTCTTTTTCTTCAGATTATTGGTCTCTTTCAGTTTCTCAGTTTGTTTATCTGATTTTTGAGCAGTGAACTGAAAGATGGATTGTGGAAGAATTTAGTCTTGCATTTATAGGAAAATGGGTTTTTGCATTCATTACTAATTGGTTTTGAGTTGAATAGTAATTTAACATGATATCAGAACCGGTTCGTAGTCAACGCAGTTTTCCGGTCTCTTGTCCTACCTGGCCTCTCATCCACTGTATTTCATTGCTAAACCCTATGTAATATTGACATTGGCGCTGGCATTTCGGAAACGATGTAGGTCTGCCCAATTTTTCTACGTACTAATGTTTTACCATCCTGATTTTGGGGGTTGATTAATCTGATATAAAATAATATAAAATAGTATAATACTTGTTAAGATCGGGACAACGACGAGACAATGATCATATATATATATAAGCACACATCACGAGAAAGAATAAGAGAGAGATTTAGAGGAATCACTTTTTTCCACTATGAAAATAACTACACCTTTCTCCATGGTGGACACAGAACACCCGACGCCTTCTATCTCTCCACCCTCGACATTACATTTATATTTATAGAAGACTCTCATTAATAGTTTCTTGATCCTATTAGGACTGCCTCCTAATGTCTACCCAGAGTCTCACACAGACTCAAACGTAGAGTCCTACTCTATCTCTACTTGTGGATCAAGAGACACCCCTAATAAATCTCTACATTGACTTGAATCCATAAGCCACTTGTAGATCAATTGAAAATCCACAGCTTTTCCGTACGTCAACCCCGCATGCTATACCCATTTACCTGCACCCTAACTGGGTGCGCCGCACAGCTCAGTATTAATGCACTCCTCGATATGGCACCATCTCTATCAGTCGACATGAGAGACCATAGCCACCATTGATATCTAAAGTAAAAGTGACTTGCTTCCTCCACGCTTCACTATCAACAGATCGAGTCCTTCATTGAATTGTACTATCCATCTGAGGAACACTTACTCAAGCTACGTTTGTGTCGACCCTCCTTATCAGTCTATACATCTAGTTCATCGTTTGTTGTCGCAGTATAACTTGTGCTCCTCTACATACTCTGAGAGCTCCACCTTCAAGAGTGCATTAGGCACCTCTTGAATCTAAGACTTCCAATGATATCAAGTTCTTCTTCAGATTTGGCACATGTCAGACTTCCGTTAGTGTACGTACCACTCCATGAAACATGTAAACTCGTACCGATCTCACTCCATTAACTATGCACTCCATGTCGTTAGTCAACTTGACCGAGCTACCATCACATGCCTGATGTATACTAAACTCCTTCCTATCTGAACACTCATAAAATGAGCGACTAGAATCTAAAATCCAACCTGAATTTTATGCACATGTAGATGTTATGCAAAAGATATATCTCCCTCGATGTCTCCCGCAACTCTGCGCCCCGACAAGTGATGTCTCTTCCTTCTCCTTCCCTTTCATAGCTTCACATTCTCCTTTCACATTGGACAATCCCTCTTTATATGGCCTTCTTGGTCATAGTAGTAACATGTCTGAGTAACCCATAATTTGGAACGTCCCATCTTCTTTCTGGACCCCTGTCTCATATCTGATCTTTCTTGACCTCCATCTACACTCAAAAGATGACCCTCACCTGATGCATGATCACCATCGCTCTTCCATGGTGACTCATTCATGAGCAACGAAGTGACTGCATCATTTAACTTAAGAGTATCTTTCCCAAACAACAGTATAGTCACAATATGATCATATGATGCAAGCAACGATGCTAACCAGAGAAGTGCCTTGTCCTCTTCATCAATCTTCACGTCCAGGGCAAACACCTCTATCAATTTCTCGTTGTATTTATCCAAATGAGCCTCCAGTAGTGCTCCCTCCTCCTTGTTAGGCCATATAATTTCTTTTTGAGAAACAACCAATTTGTTAATGACTTAGACTTGTACCTACTCTCCAACTTTTTCCAAATTGTTGCCAGATCATCTATGTCGATTACCTGAAGCGTGTTATCCACCAAGAATAGCTGTATCATGCTATTGGTCAACTCTTGCATCTCCTGTCATGTCTTAGTTGATAGCTTCTCTAGTTTCTTAGTCTTATTGTTGAGAGGTTCCACCTGTCCTTCCCATGTCAGGATGTTATTCACACGTTGTTGCTATATCGTAAAATTCCACAGAGAAGCTTGTAAGCTTCCCTACTAGCTTCTGATTTGTGCTCTAGTATCCTCCATTGACACTCCTAATTAGCTGTAATCTATTTGATCACCCTAATCTCCACCGATCAACATGCCCTCCTGTACAAATCTCTGAATCAGAGTAAAATATACTCAATCCACACCGTCCAAACCTAGGGATGGACTCTTGGATTGCTCAATTCCACCTCAGATTGCTTTCGATCTGAGTAAAATAAACTTGGTCATCAAATCACCCACCCGTTAATCTAATGAGATGGATCTTCTAAACGGATATGGATATACTAGTTTCCAGACCCAAACTCCACCTAGTCCCAAAATCAACCACTACATGAAAAAGTAGGATTAGTGATGAAAAAATGTGTCGCTAATCTATGATAAACTTTTAGCCTGAACGTTTACATAAAAACCCAAAGATCCTTAGGGAATAACAAAGTGGCTTATAAGCCTTACAATTGTAAACTTACTTTTCCAAGGATATAAAAGTAAACTAAAAGGACACAAATACAAAAATAAAATGTTAGTGCCTGGTGTCGATTCCCATCAATTGGCCTACAAGTCCCTTTGGGCAGCCAACCTACTTGAATTGCAGTTGGTAGTTCTGACCTACATGTTTGTTTTGGGCTGTCAATTCCACCAAATTCCAATCTTTGGTCTTGACTTACAAGATATTTTTGGACCATTAATTCCAACAATTCTCAAGTTTTTGGTATATGCCCTTTTGGGGTTGTCAACGCAAAAGACCATCCCAAATTCTCAAAATTTCAAGTGATGAAGAAGCCCACCCTATCACTTCTGAGGTCAACACAATTGGAGAATATGGTCCTTCTGAGGAAGAGGAATAAGATTGGCACGAGTTGATTATTAAAATAAAGAATGGTCGTCTCCCTTCAGATTGGGTTCAAAGGGTTCAGCTGTTGCGAAGGGCAACATCACATCAGTTGATAGGAAATCACTTATATAGGCTGGTGCATAAAAAAGATAAGTCTATTCTCCTCCGTTGCCTCTTGCTAAAGGAAGCTAAGATAATTATGTACGAGGTCCACTCTGGACTCTGTGACTCCCATCAGGCAGGGGACAAGCTGAAGGACAACATAAAAGTTAAGGGCTTTTACTGGCTCATCATGTATGCGGATTGCAATCGATACGCCTGCATCTGTCATGAATGCTAAACCTTCAGCCCGGTGCCGAGAAAACCCCCTAGCTTGTTACATCCTACGGCTCTTACTTGGCCGTTTGTAGGACCATTCCCACCATCCTCTAAAGGGCATAAGTTTATTTTGGCTGCAACAAGTTACTTCTCTTGCTGGGCCGAAGCTGTCCCTCTGCGGGAGTCACGAGAGAAGCAGTCGCCCAATTTACTAAACATTATATCATATATAGATTCGGCACGCCTAGCCGGATCATATCTGATAATGACATGCCATTCAAAAATAAAACAATATATGCATTGGCCGTCAAATTTCACATTGATTGGATGACTTTGACAATATACAATTCCGAAGCCAATGGATTGGCCGAAGTATTCAACAAGGCTCTTTGTAAGCTTTTGGCCAAAATAGTCGACAACTACAAAAGGGACTGTGGTGAGAAGATACATGAAGCTCTTTGGGCATACTGGACAGTCTATAAGACTCCAACTAGGTGTTTCCCTTTCTCTCTAGTATACGGGGCAGAAGTCGTGGTGTCGATTGAAATTAAAATGTCTTCCAAGACCAAGATGAAATAGAAAGGAGGTTGGAAGAGCTTTCCAACTTAGAAGGCAAAAAGTTGGAGGCCTACAAGCATCTTCAAACATATCAAGTCCGAATGACACGAGCTTATGGTAAGCTAGTAAAACAAATAATATTTAAAAGAGAGGGTCTTGTTATGGTTAAAGAAAGAGAAGTCATGCGTGGTAAGTCTAGCGATACACTACAACCTAACTGGCGTGGACCCTATGTCGTCACGAGGGTTTGTGAAGGAGGCGCATATACGGTCATTGACTATAAAGGAGAAAACCCTTTACCTCCATTAAATGGAGAATATCTGAAGTTGTATCATTCCCCTGAGCATGATTTTTTGCAGCGATCATTGCTAGGTATCTCCCTTCCCGGTGAAAAGGAGGTTGGTAATGCACAAAAAAAAGGAAAGAAAAAAAGTGAGGAACAAAAAAAGAAAAGAAAAAAAGGGAGAGAAAGAAAAAAAAGAAAAAAAGAGAAAAAAAGGAGCAAGAAAGGGAAAGATTTGGTACGACTACATTTAGCATTCTTTGCTCTTGTTCCATCATCCCAAATCCTAAATCCAAAACTCTAAATTTGGCTCTCGCACCACCCGGTGGTCAGTCCCAAATCTCAAATCCTAAGTGCGACTCTTAAACCACTCAGTTGATCAACTCCAAATTCTAAGTTCTAAGTTCGGCTCTCACATCACCTGGTGGTCAGTCCCAAATCCCAAATCGTAAGTTTGGCTCTCAAACCACTCACTTGGTCAGCCCCAAATCCTAAATTCCAAATCCTAAGTTCGGCTTTTAAACCACTCAGCTGGTCAGCCTCAAATCCTAAATCTTCAATGCTAAATTTTGGCTCTCAAACCACTCAGTTGGTCAGTCCCAAATCTTAAGTCCTAAGTTTGGCTCTCACACCACCCGTTAGTCGGCCCTAAATCCCAAATCCCAAGTCTGGCTCTCAAATCACTCAGCTGGTCAGCCCCAAATCCTAAATCTTAAATGCAAAGTTCTGGCTCGCAAACCACTCAGCTGGTCAGCTCCAAATGCAAAATTTTGGCTCCTAAATCTTGTTTGGTCAACCCCAAATACTCAAGTTATGGCTTCCAAATCTTACTTGGTCAGCCCCAAGTTCTTAAGTTTCGGCTCTTAAACCATGAGTGGTCAGCCCCAAATGTAAAAATTCAATTTCTGACTTCTAAAGACTAGACCGGAATGTGGTGTGGTAGGAGTTGACGGGCACTAGTGGTAGGGTGGGGTCCATGGATGGGTAGGGAGGTTCTATACCCCAAACGCCAAAAATTTCTACAACCAGAATGAGATTCAGTGACATCATATATTTCTTTGAATTACTACCCACAGTTTGGCACCTCAAACATGTTTTGACAAATTCATATGCATCCTTAAATAACGTGGGCTAGTAGAATCTACTTTGTCAAACCTTCGTCACAGTCTTTTTTCCTAAAAAGTGTCTCCCACATACAAGAGTGTGACAAAAATTCAACACAGATTGTTGCACCTCTTCGGGGACACACCTTCTAATTATATGATCAGGGCCCATATAAAATTACTCTGGGTCCTCCCAAAAATAATGCTTGACTTTGGAAAAGAAGTGATCCTTCTCCTGCTTTGTCCACCCACCCAGGATTTGACTGACAACCAGATAGTTGACGATGTGAGCATACCAGGGGGTTGAGATATGAGAGATAGATAGAAGTTGTTCATTAAGAAAGGAATCAGACATTGGGGCACTTTTGGGGATCACAATTCTAGATAGATGGTCAACCACAACATTTTCTAACCCCTTCTTGTCCTTGATTTCAATAGCAAATTCTTACAGCAAAAGAATCCAACGAATAAGATGGGGTTTAGCATCCTTCTTGGAAAGTAAATATCTAAGAGCTGTGTGATCGGAATACATAATAATCTTAGCCCTCAAAAGATATGAGCGGAATTTCTCTAGGGTGAAAACAATAGCTAACAATTTTTTCTCCGTGGTAGTGTAGTTTAATTGAGCATCCGCAAGGGTATGGCTTGCGTAATAGATCACCACGGGTCTCTTATCAATTCTCTGACTCAAGATAGCTCCTACAGCATAATCTGAGCCATCGCACATAATTTTGAATGGCAGTGACCAATTAGGAGATTGAAGAATCGGAGCTTGAGTGAGGGCTGCTTTCAAGGAATGGAATGCCTCTAAGCAAGAATTATCTAGTTGAAAAGGAGTATCTTTGGCCAGAAGTTGAGTGAGTGGTCGAGCAATTGCAGAGAAGTTTTAAATGAATCTACGATAGAATCCAGTATGGCCAAGGAAAGATAGAATTTGTTTAATAGAAGTAGGGGGAGGAAGATTGGAAATCAAGTCAACCTTAGCTTTGTCTACATCTATCGCCCTCTCTGAAACAATATGGCATAGCACTATTCCTTCTCTAACCATAAAGTGGCTTTTCTCCCAACTAAGCACCAAGTTCGACTCTATGCATCTTGTCAGTACCTTCTTTAGATTTTTCAGGCAACAATCAAATGAATCACCAAATACAGAAAAATCATCCATAAAAATCTCTAAAAATTTACCCACTATTTTTGAAAAAATTGCCATCATACACCTCTGAAAGGTAGCAGGGGCATTACAAAGCCCGAATGGCATTCTTCTAAATGCAAACGTGCCATAAGGACATGAAAAGGTAGTTTTCTCTTGATCATCTGGGTATATAGCAACCTGGTTGTATGCAGAATATCTATCCAAGAAGCAAAAGTATTTTTGCCCAGCCAAAATTTCCAAAATTTGATCTACAAAAAGGAGAGGGAAATGATCTTTTTTTGTCATCGAATTCAATTTTCTATAATCAATATAGACCCTCCACCCCGTCTGCAGTCTCGTGGGCACCTCTTCTCCTTTCTCATTTTTAATCATTATCAGTCCAGACTTCTTTGGAACCACCTGCGTTGGACTGACCCATTTGCTGTTTGATATGGGATAAATAATCCCCGCATCCAGCCACTTCACCACTTCTTTCTTCACCACCTCCTTCATGTTTGGGTTTAAATGATGCTGCATCTCCCTACTTGGTTTGGCATTATCATCTGAATAAATGTGGTGCATACAAACATCCAGACTAATCCATTTTAAGTCTGCCACTGACCAACTTATTGCCCCCCCATGCTCCTTAAGAACATCTAAGAGTTGAGATTCCTGAGCAGAAGTAAGGTTGGAGGCAATGATGATAGGCAGAGTGTGGTCGGGCCCAGATAAGCATATTTCAAAGAGTCTGGGAGAGGCTTGAGCTCCAGAATAAGAGGATGTTCTAGAGATGGGAGCGTAGGTTCAGATTGCAATGTTGGAAGTGGCTCTATCCTAAAATAGGGTGCAGAAGAGAGAGGAGAATGCTGAAGCATGCTACCCTCATCTAAGGTGTCCTTAATGTCATCCAGACTTTCATCAATCAAATCCTCAAATATATCAATCACATTGCAGTCCTCATCCTGGTCTGGGCACTGGGATGCCTTGAAAACATTCAACGAAACTTTCTCACCTCCAAACGAAATGTCCATCATTCCTGTGGCACAGTTAATGTTGGCCTTAGCTGTAGCCAAAAATGGACATCCCAAAATAATTGGTGTGTGCTTGAGTTCTTGGGACGAGGCCATATCCAGAATTAGAAAATCCACAGAAAAATAGCATTCATGAACTTTAACAATAACATCCTCCAGAAGACCCCTTCTTCTTTCGGCCCTCCATTTGTGCAGTATGATCCCTAAGGGTCTGATTGGTCAATTCTAAGCTTCTCCTAAGGGCCTGCAGCGACTCTTGTAGGGATAAGTCACTCGAGGCGGGATTCCTAGGGTCAGCCATCGGGAGTGGTGGCAGACATGAGCTCGGTGGCGGAGCGGATCGCTGGAGGTGGGTGGCTAGCGACACGGGGGTGGCCGGTAGAGCGTCGTCATGGAAGACGAACTCACCAGGTAGGTGAGAAGGGTATAAGGTGCAGGTCCTCCTATCCAAGTCGATGGTTGCTCTCCTCTCCTCCAGCCAAGTTCGCCCTAAAATGATGCATGGACCAACAAGTGTGCCGATCTTGCACCATGCACCATCGTGATATAGAGTAGGGCCAAACCGCCTTTGGAACTCTATGAAAGCTAAGTCACCTGTGAGGATAATCTTACTAGTATTAGAGAGAGAGTCAACAATGTCCTGTGAGACACAATTAGATGACACCCTACTGATGAAGTCGATCTCCGTATGTGACCCATTAGGTAGAATGGCAGTGGACACGATAGGGTGCTGGAATGACTCGGTCATTGGCTTAGGGATCGGATCAACCGACTGTTGAATGGTAGGGGCGAGACCCGGGGGTCAGGCCATAAGAGCCTCAAATTGGGCCACTAGGGATGACCAATCGGACACATGATTTCTGGGAACCATGTGGAGCTGGTGGGTAGCTGGACATGTAGACACAGAGACTAGAATGCACTAACTAATGTGAAATGAAGAACCTAGACTCAACCCATATCCAGTACGGGGTGGAGATATTGATCCGAAGACCCAACTCACGCAAGGTGGCTACCTTCCAAATAGGCATAACCTATCGTTCCGACAATGCCTTTTCATATACCAGATAAAGGATTGAGGTGAAATACCTTGGACAAGACTTCTATAGACTTAGACCGTGCTATGATGACTACCCTAGACTCAACTTTGCTCTAATACCAATTTGATGCTGGACAAGACTCGAACAGGCTAAGACGTACGACAGACTCGATGTGCGGCCAGCACTAGCATGCTAAAGGCAAGTCGAGCGGCTAACCACCGTAGTGTTCTCCGGGTGGAGACGTCTATCAATAGAAACTCTAACTAGCCTGGCGATCGTACCATGCGAGGGAAGCGCGGGATCGCAGTGGTTAAGGAACCACTGTCGCCTAGGGTGGTGCAGTCCGAGCTCGGTGCTCGATTGGAGCTAAGGAACGGCTCTCACTCTCACAATCATGGTGACTTACAATTTGGATACGGCCCTATTCTCACAAACGTAGCATATATAATAGCATACTAGATAAGCAAATGCGAGAGTAAAGAACGTCGCCCATACCTCCATGACTAGCGTGTGGGGAAGAAAACCCCGACTAAATCTGACAACCCCGATATACAACAAATGATTAATATTACAATTTCAGAATAAGGGCCCACTCCACGCAGGGAGGTAATGGGCTACAACAGCAAATTTTGGGGCTGCTGGAGCATAGGTTGACGGCCCACACTCGTAGGAGATGAGGGAGGCAAGTTGGAGTCGCTCGGGTGAGCCGATTGGTTCTGCCCACGCTGGTCACCTGGCGTAGTAAAGTTGCAGAGGTCGGTACGAATAGATCCGATATCCGATCAGGGTACCGTTTGTTGGAGAAGGTCAGCAACTGGATGAAGAACGCCTCATCCAAGTAGAGTGATCAGATATGGTCAGATCTTGGCATGATAGTGCCGGCACCAAGGCTCTAGTTCTGGTCACACAAAACTACACAGGGAAACCAAAAATTACAGGAAAAATAGCTCTAGTGTCAGAACGGATCGCTGCTTGGTGGAGAGCATCGGCAACGTCTGGAGGAAGATCCAAACCAAAGGATCCAGTCAGATTTGGGAGGAGGAAGGCGAGGAAGCTTCTGCAAGTTGCTTCTAGTTCTGGATCAGATCTGTGTAGGGTGGTCGACGCAGTCCCATGAAAATATTCGCCATGATCAGCACGGATCTCCAAACATTGCAATGTTGGCAACATCACGAAGAAGACAGGGAGAGGTACGACCTCTACAGATTTCAGATCCAAAGGTGTTGAGGAAAGATCTGTGGGATTTTCGTATCAGGGAGGAGTGGATCTGGCCTACAGGAACAGGCGGCGATGCATAGCTTCACTGTCGGAGTTGTTGTCGGCGATCCCGATCTCTGATTGACGTAAAATCAGTGCCAGATCATTCCTGACTCGCAGATCTTTCTCTAGTAAAATCACCAGCTTCAGATCTGAAGAGGAGACAACTATGGGAGGTTCATGATTTGGAGATGATATCTGGGAGGATAGACTCAGAAGTAGCACTCGAATGTAGTGATAATGGAGCCTCGGCATCGCACGTCGGCAAGGGGAGTCGCACCCCGGCTAGATCCCATCGCAGGACTAGCTCTTGAGCATCACAGTCAAAGGAGAACACCAAGCGAATCACTCTCTCAAGAACACTCAATTTTCATTCAAAACTTCAAATTTTCTCTCTCGACGATGGAAGTAATCCCACCATGCCCGGGCTTCGTCGGTGGTCATCTGCCCAGCCCGATGCCTATTCGGCAGCCCGAACCGTGCTGTGGAGGGAGGAATGTGCTGGTCATATCCAAAATTTTGACTGAATCAGAAGGGATAATACGGCTCCAGCCATAACAAGCTACTCTTTCTAAAGACAAGGACATTGGGTCGAATGGCCAGTGCCCAATCAATCAACTCCGACTCCAAGATGGGCCTTGTACACTTGGTGCCGACGAGCAGATGGATGTATTCCTCAGTCTCGAATAGGCGGCATTGCTGCATCTTATTTACAAGTGGACCTGAACTAGCTACCAGGCTCCAAAAATGCAAAACTCCAGGGAAGTCTGTAGGGACCGTGGTCAATTTACCCTGAATAGCAAAAAGTTGGTTCACCATTGAAGATGGCTCGGCACTGGCAAATTCGATCATCCTCGGCACAGGACGATCCAACTGAAGTGACCTGGGAGCAGCTTCAGGAAACAAGGTGCAGACCCAGGCATTAAGGAAGTGCAACGGACCCACCATCCGTGACTTTCTGGGGATGCATGACTTGTGTAGATCACCCAGCATCTTATATATAAGGCATAAAGCCACCGGGCAGAGGGACAGCTTAGTGCCCCAGGCCATCAAGCATGCAGGGTAGATTGCTTCTGCCCTGATCACAGTTTCATCGCCCTGAGGGAGGGATAATGAGCAAAGCCAGTAGGTCAAGTATGCAGCACAATGAGTAACTGCATCGACTCCAGTGGGGTTCGGGCCGCTTTGTCGCCCTCTCCTCAAAGTGGATGGGAAAGTCGCCTGACGATGGACTCTCTTCTTCCGTCCCGCTGCTGTTGGAGCCACTGTGGGGAAGTCTTCGTACTTCTGTTCCCCACTAAAGAAATGCTGGAGCCATGTGCCCATCCGCACACGCCTCTTCTCTACAGGCTTCTGTGCCTCCCGCGTATCATGCGTTGACTGCCACAGGGTGCGATACGCCTTCATCAGATACCGGTAGGAGAAGCCTGTGAAATATTTGCCCATGCCATCAGTCTGATCCTTCAGCCAGTCAGGGAAGCAAACTTCTTTGTACGGCTCTCCGTCTATCGGCAGGCTGCTAAGCTGGGAAAGGCTCCATAAATCCAAGGAAGTCTCCCCCTCTGCAGTATAGAAGGTGTTGTACTTAGGGCAGAACACTTCTATCATCCCACGGCACAGACCCCTAGAGATTGGGTAGCGGTACTGGGAAGCGTACACGCTATGATATACTCTGGCGTTGACCAAGATTGGAGCATAGTTCTGTGAACTCTATAGCTCCTAGTCTGAAGGCATGAGCATCGGTGGCTTTGAGCTCTCCAAACCACCCTATAGAAATCTGATGCTTGAAACGGACTATCAAGCAGTCTAGAAGAAAGGATTCGTCTCGGTACCCCCACTTCAGCGGGGCGAGGAATAAGCCGAAGATGGGTTTCTCTCAGTCGACACGCCCACCTGCCTCATTCCAGTGAGCCGGCGTGAATTAGGGGGCCCTTTTCAGCAACCCACCCTCCAGAGTTAACTCCTACAAGCCAAGCACGACATCCCATTTTCTGAGCTCCCCGGGGAGATGCATGGGCCTACCCCGAACGACTGATTCACTCAGGCTGTCTCTATCTGCGAGCATAGCCTGCTCGGCCCTGCGAACGAGGATTAGATCCCTCTTCCCTTGAAGATTGAAGCGCCTGAGGAAAGCCAGCAAATGTTTGTCCTTGGGGTAGTCCATTCTAATAGTGTCTCCGCGCTCATATTTGAAGGAGTCATTGTTGATGATCATGAGGCGGCTGGTGTCTACCGTGTCAGTCTCCGAATCGGAAGACTCTGCAACCGTAGCTAGCTGCCTGGCCCCCCGGTCGAGAGAATGGACGTTTTCCCAAGTCACAATTGTATGGGACGTGGAAGAAGAAGAACCAGATGCCATGTTACCTGCAGAACAGCACAGGAAAAGAACAAACAGAGTTAGAAATCAGTTGATCAAGATAAGATTTCTGATAAAATTTCAGTAGAGTCTCCCCAGCCCGGGAGATTGCCAAAAGAAAGCGGGAACCCGTCCACCAAGGGAGCGGTCCCTAAACAAGGCCATAGGCATTACACCAAGGCAAAACGGGACACCCGGGGGAGTAGCTCCGAGGACAAGTCCTACTAGAAGCCTCCCGGGGCCAGGGAAATGGGTTTTAAACTCGAATGAAATATCACTCAACTCACCCGCTCGAAGGGGAACTCGCCCGCTCTCAAACTAAAACTCGCTCGGCGACGGGGTGGAGAGTAAGGGAAGATAGAGAAATATTTTCTCCAAATGAACAGTTGTGTAGAAAAAAGCAAGAGAAAAGGCTTTATATAGCCTCTGTTAATCCAGCGCGCCTTTGAGCACGCCGAATTAACCCCACCACAATCGTTTGCGCGCCAATTTAGTCGGCGCTGTTTTAACCCCTTCAAACCACGGAGCGCGCCATTTTACACGACGTCGGTTTAACAACAAAAGCAAGGGGGTGCCGTTTTAGCCCCTGACCATGCCGGATTAACATCCGTGCCAAGATCGAGGCTATTCTGAGC
Source organism: Amorphophallus titanum (assembly GCA_024336825.1). Lineage (NCBI taxonomy): Eukaryota > Viridiplantae > Streptophyta > Magnoliopsida > Alismatales > Araceae > Amorphophallus > Amorphophallus titanum. The sequence continues at coordinate 66,677,125 of JANBPO010009603.1, forward strand.
TTCCGTCAGGAAAGGAGATCAATCCAGATGAAGCTCATCCGTCGGTCCTGCTACTCTCATGCCTTGCTCGCAGCACCCACGGCTGGGGGGCATTTGTTGGCACTCAAAATATGATCAACGGTGATCAAGCCATAGAGACGAATGATACGGCCCACTGAAGCACAGAAGTCGATGAAGATCAACATATTTAAGTCTTCTCAAACTGCGGGAGCCTCAAGTCACCTGGAATGAACACCGGGGACTTCACCTCAGAAGAATCGGGATGAATTCACAACCAATCGACAGTGCGACCAAGCCTGCCCAATGAACTGGCACCGACTCCATCGTGCCGCATACGCTACACCCGTTGTCTGACCAAGGACAACGGTCTACCCGGTGGCCCACCACCTGAATGAAGACTCTCCTGAGGAGGAAGAATGCCATCGGCCCTTCATAACAAGGAACTGGAGGCTCTATCAGCAGAAGACCCCGATCACCCGACACTGGTGTGACTTCTCACCATATTGGGCCCATTAGTAGCTGAATGATCACCCAGTCAAGGCGAAATTATCCCGGGTGTTATTCCACCCCACAAGGAAACTTTGAGCACCAACGAGGCCGAGTCGGAAGCATGGATCACAGTGCCGAGTGCCGTGTCAGTAGAAGATCCGCACCTTCAAGCCAAACATACATGAAGCTCCAAGAGAGGTTACATGTCGTACCGAGAGCTTTGTCAGCCTCCCGTCAAGATTTTCCCAAGAACCGCAATGGGAGAAATGATCAACGGTGACCTCCGGAACCATCCCTGGACTCACCGATTGACTCGCATTGAGCGAACAAGCTTGTGCAGTGCGACCCTTAACCCAGCGCCACCAATTCCGACACGCAAAGGCTTTCCCCAGTGCCACTAATTCTGGCCCGCAAAGGTCAGCCCCTGGAAGCCCCTTAAATCGGCGCCGTATTCCCCAGCGCGCTCCTCTCGACGCCATATTAGCATGCATCTATAAAGCTCAACTTGGTTCGACTAAGTGAAAAGGGGGAGATAGAAAAAAAAAGAGAGAACAGGGAGAGACCGAACAAAAAGAGTGAGATCAATTGAAGAGTCAAGTGAGAACCTCCACCAATCAAGGCTTCGAAGGGGAGGGTTTCTTAGGAGAAAAGCTTCCTTCCTCCAGGGGTTTTCTCCTGCCGCCGCAATCCTCTGCTCTGCACCAACCTCCCAGTGCCGGAGAAGAATATTGTATGCTTCTCTGTTTACTTAGGTGGGTCGTCGTGATTTCTCCATCGATCCTCCTCCGTTTGGGTTTCTTCTCCGATCATAATGTAAGTGAGAGGGGGGAGGGGCGATGATATGAGCCTGTCCTCCCCCCCTCACCATCTCTGCTACTCACTACTCCTCCTTGAAAATTCTTCTTTCATTCGATGTTAACGACGACTGAGCGACAACGCCGAAGTCGATGTATGCAATCTATACAGCTTTCCTTGTTCGTTGAATGAATTTTGTGATCGACTGCACTAATGAGTCAAGGGATCAACGTTGTTTTTTTCTTCCTCTGCATCATCTCTTCTTCTCCCCCTACGTTTTTTTCTTTTCCTGTGACCAGTGAGACGGCGCCATGCAATAGTGTCGGCGCCAGAATGGGTGATATATATATGTGCATCTCTACTCACTGTGCACAAAACGAAGGAGATGTGGTTGTGCTCGGCGTCGTTCCCATCCTCCCTGCCTACCCATCTTTCCCCTGTCTGTATGATTAATCGCCTCACTGTGCGAATGATTTTCGTACCCATCTTCTCCGACGTCGAATATACGCCTTGGTACACCACGGGCTATAGCAACCTCCCCTCTCCCTGGGGTTCTTTCTTAATGGAGTATCAAGGGCTTCACCGCCAGAGACGTATGCACGTGTGTCTTACTGGTCAATCCTGGGGCCGTCCTCTTGTTCCCCTTCCATTCATGATCATGAACAGAAGGAAATGAGGCTGCCCCTATAAACTTAATGGTTGGTTTCCCTGCATCATCACCTTCTGAGCGTTAGCTCGATAGCCACTCTGTTAATTTGCTAACACCTATACATATATCTATAGATATCATAGTCGGTTTGCTAACTGAGTGTGACCTACATCTGCGTCATGTTACCGTTCTTTCGAGGAGATTTGGTGGCCGGGGAGAGGGGGACATCCCCAACGTTCCACTTAAACATCACTCTGTCCACAGGGGCTCACCTACTGATGATGAGTTTCCCATGGGCTAATGAGTAAATATTAATACGGGTTAACCCTGATATTTTAAATCCACAGTCCGTAGTGGACCTTGTGGTGGCCAGGAGATGCATGCCCCTCGTAGGCTGGCCCTCGGGGTTTCCTTCTCCACCGATCATCCCGATTCAGATGCGGTATCGACTATGGGTTGCGTGCCCCTCGTAGGCTAGCCCTCGGGGTTTTTGCTCCCTTCATTAGTCACCCCATCTCTATATTCTCACCCACGGACATGGTGCCCCTAGTAGGCTAGCCCTCGGGGTTTTTGCTCCCTTCATTAGTCGCCCCATCTCTATATTCTCACCCACGGACATGGTGCCCCTAGTAGGCTAGCCCTCGGGGTCTTCCTATCCATTCGGGTTTGTCGGCTACCATTGTGCCACCCGGCTCTTAGGGGTTTACTCTGCTACGTGCGTACTTCCCCGCTCCTCCCCGACAATCATCCGAGATGGGGAGATGCTGCCAGATTTTCAACGCGAATAAGTTAATAAGCCATTTAATAATCCTAACTTAATAAATTTATTTCGTTCGGAACGATCACCGTGCTTAAGTGTCAGTTCAATGTACCCCATGACAATCCTTTTTCCCTTTAGGGGCTTTACCGCCCTTGGGAGGCCTCGCGGGTTCCTGGTATCAGGTATATTCGATAGTCCTATTGGGTATGTCTGGTATTCGGGATCTGGGTCATCACACAGTCTTTCGACTTGATGAGGTATACGTACCGCTTTGCCCAACCCTTGCGGTTAGAGGCAGGACGAGAAACTTTGATGAAATGCTGTTTGGAGCGAGCCTTGAAATTGGCAAAATAGGTGTCAGCCGGATAGCTCTGGAGAAGGAAGAAGTGCCGGAATAGATCGATAGTGGGCTCCACCGACTCTAGATGGCATGAGTAGACGAACCCATATAGGATGCTATAAGAATTGGGGGTTATCTCCCCAGGATGCCATCCATAGTAATGGAGGACCGACGCGATGAAAGGATGGATTGGAACACGAAAGCCCGCCTGAAAGGGGGCCACCGGAATCATGATCCCACCGATGGGATAATTCATTATCTTGTCCCTCGCAGACGGGAAGATGATGTCGTACTCAGGAGGAATCTGGAAAGCTCCCCGCAAGTCATGGATCACCATGTAGGTCATCATCAGCAGGGAACTGGTCCGACTAGTGCTGGCACCCGAAGTGCTCGGCACGCCACCCCGGCCACGAGGTGCTTCTTCAGTAGAAGAAGAACTGACTCGAGGGACTTCCCTACGTGGAGGCATGACTACAGAAAACAAAAGACAAGGAAGAAGGAAGAGTCCTCACCGAGCCAGGGGGGAAGATGCCTACGACAAGCACCGCAATCGGTGAGATGTGGGTGGAGACTACGAGGAGACCACGCGATCACCTTTATAACCACCCACGATAAGCTGGAGCCACTCTTCGTGAGGCAGATGAAAGGACGCCTGTCGCAGTGTCAGGTGACTGTTCGGAGCCCGTGCTCTCAGAAGGGGACAAGACTTGGGTCATCATTACTCGCATGGCCGCTGCCACCACCAAAATTGCCTTGGGCGCCAAGCCAGCCCCGAAGCTTCCAGCACCTACGATATGAGGAGTCCAACCTCGGGCCTCATGCTCCACAAAGACTCTCTCCTGATTGACTCTCAGCCCCCTACGTGGTGCTCGGTGACTGAGAGTAGGGGGGAAGTGAGGAGGATAAATCTGGTTTGGCCCAGAAATAGCCCGATAACGGCAGGCCCACTATGGATCGAGCGCAACGAGCTCTCCCAAGGGACGGCACGTGAGCTCGGCCCAATAAGAGGAGGCCCGACCCAGAAGGTGACGCGACGACGGCTTGGAAAGTGATCGATGACAACTCTGCGTGGATGAGCAGGGTGGGATAACTCGCTGTCTCGCACAGCTCGGCCTCACACCGGATAGTCTCACACCGGGCGACTCTCGATCCTCACAAAGAGAAGGAGGGAAGGGAGTGACAAGAGAGAACCATAAATTTTCATTCCATTCATTATATCCAAATGACACACCCTAGCCTCCTTTATATAGGAGGAGGTCATAACATTCAAATCCTCAAACTTTTCAAATTGCACTTATGTCTTAGCCTAAATAAAACAAAAGAAAATATACACACAATACATACGCAATACATAAATACGTGACACCGAATCTTCAGGAAGTCGAATCTCTGAGCCACAAGCTCTGTGTGGCAGTGCGATGTCCGATAATGGGCTCGGTGTCCCCACCAACCCTCCCCGGGCGGCTGGAACTCGACTCCGTTGAGTAAGGTGGGACACTACTCTGGTAGTGCTCTAGCAGATCTGGATTGAGACGCTGGAGATCTTCCTGGCTGATCCAGGAATCATCTGATGGTGGACGGTCCCGCCAGCGTACAAGGTAGCGCTAATACACTCTGCTCCATGTAGTTGTCACCTGCTCATCCAATATCCTCTCAATTTGCTCGCGCGGTGCTCTCAAGGCTGTAGGACACACAGGGGTGGGCTCACTCTCAATGGGAGGAGAAGGCTCGAAAGGGTCACTAGGAATCGCTGTGGGTTCCTTGTAGGCCACTAGATCTGCCACATTAAAAGTCGAGCTAATCCCATATTCGGGAGGTAAGTCCACAACATAGGCGTTGGAGCCAACCTTCCGCAGGATTGGGAAGGGACCATCACTTCGGGCTTGCAACTTTTTAACGGCTCCCGAAGGGAGTCGTTCGGGCCGGACCCGTACCATAACCAAGTCACCTTCGTGGAATTCATGGTGACGCCTATGTGAATCAGCCAATTTCTTGTAAGTCTCATTACTGAGGTTGATTTGCTTGCTAATGGACTCGTGCAGACTTTTGACATGCTGTGCAAACTCCTCAGCTGACTTGGACATTCGAGACTCAAGGGGAAGGGGAATGAGATCCACGGGTTTCTTAGGTTTGTATCCATGCACGACCTCAAATGGACTCATACCGATGGACCGATTAACTGAACTGTTATATGCGAATTCGGCTCGGGGCAAAAGTAGGTCCCAAGTACCAGGGTGATCCCCGACAAGACACCTCAACAGATTCCCTAAACTCATGCCATAAAGGTCATGACGTCATTTACATCCCCCATACGAGGGAACACCTTTGATTAATTGCCAGAATTAGGGGCCCCGCGGCCAAAGAAAGTAATACTGATTATAAGAAAGATGGCGTAAATAAACCACACAAGGGCTCGTGCCGGGACACGAACAGCCATGCATGTCGGTCTCACACGGACCCTTTCATATTCAGACAAAAGTCCGTGACAGCGGTGCGGTGAAAACCGGAGTGACATATTTTAATATCTGCCAGGTGGACGGTAATTTTGATGACGGCTCGAATGAAAGCCGGTCCGGAAAAGAAACAGGATCGGTGAAACCGGGATATCGGCCCGAAGCGAGGCCAGGTCATGGCCATTCCGAGGGTGACCCCCAAGACTTAGACCCAACCTGCGGGGACGACCTTAATGTTCCTTCAGCACCGGGTCACGAAGAGGGGTGGAGCTGCAGTATAAAATTTATTGTCATGCTCATTATTATTATTCCTCTTCGTCTGGGTTATGATTAAAAGATCTTAACATTCGTCCTTTTCGATTCACATTTCTTTTTTTTTTGGGTGATTTCTTTATTTTGTTTGTCGTTGCAGTTCTTTTGTTGTAATCTGTTGTTTCCATTATTGTCATTATACATACATATGTATGTGCATGTATTCTGTCATTATTGTTATTTCTGTATATTTTTTGGCATGGAGTTATCACATTTCCTTATTCTTGTTCATTATTTCTTTCGTTATTGTTCTCCTCCTTTTCTATCGTTTTATTTTTTTTATCATCACTTATTTGTTTATCTATTTGTTCTTTTATTATCCCTTTTTAACACTTTCTCTTATTACTTTTATTATTACTATTATAATTTGTTATGTACATATATATAGTGTGCCGGGCTAGGGAGGACGGTGAAGACAAGGGGAGACGATGTGGCGTACCGGCGAAGGGAAAGGGAGATGGTGGAGGTGAGACGGTGAGGACGTGTGCCGGCGAAGAGGGGGTGAGACGGTGGACGAGACGCTGGGGGGAAGGCGTGCCGGCGAATGAGAGGGTGAGACGATGGAAGAAGAGAGACGGTGGGAAAAAAAAGGTGAGACGGTGGGCGAGGGAGAGACGGTGGAGGGCGTACCAGTGAAGGAAGAGAGACGGTGGGGGGGAAAGGTGAGACGGTGGAGGCGTACCAGTGAAGGAAGGGAGAGAGAAAGAGAGATGGTGGGGGAAAAGGTGAGACGGTGGAGGCGTACCGGTGAAGGTGAGACGGTGGGGGACTAGTGTGCCGTTGAGGGGCGTACCGGCGAAGGGCTGTAGGCCGTGCCGGTGAAGGGGAAATAAAGGGGGGATTAAGTGTTCTGGTGGAGGGCATGTAGAGCTTGTTCTTTGATGGCCTTAAGGCCTTTCTTTTCTTCTGTCTCTTAGTTGAATGTAACTTCATACAAGTCAATTCTCCCCTCGACTGTTGTGATTACTTGAGGTGTTCCATTACTATCCGGTCCGAATATCTTTGTAACGCCCCCGATTCAATTATCTTAATTAAAAGTGTTCGTTAATTGTTATTCCATTTGTTTGCTGCTCCCTTTTACCCTCGTTATATTCCAACAAAATTTCGACAGCACCTCCCCTTGACCCCGGGCGTAAGGGATAAGCGGGGAACGCATCCACATGGAATGGCGGAACCCAACAATTGGAGGTGGGCGTCCGTAGACGACAACACCTTAGGTAGACCTCCGAAAGCGCAAAGGGAGACGACGATGAGGGGGCTGCTATGCTGGCCAAGGGTGCTGGGCCGAAGAGGGAAACGGCAGGTGTGCTGGTGAAGGAACCGAAAGGTGAACCGCTGGAGGGCTGGGAGACTAGGTGTACCGGCCAAGGAGTGTACCGACGAAAGGGGTGAAGGGCTATAGGGTGTACCGGTCAAAGACCATGCCGGCGAAGGGGGTCAGGGCACAAGATGTAGGTCGGCCAAGGGTGAAAGGGGGAGTGTACTGCTGTAGGGTTTAGCCAAGAGAGCCAGGTGGGTTGAGGGTGTGCCGGGCAAGGAATCAAACTGGTAAGTGTTGGGTAGGCAAAACAAGGGTATACTGCCAAGGAAAAGGGCAGGGGCGTGTCACTGAGGGGATGCACCGGTAGGGGCACTGCTTAGAAACAAAGAGGTCAGTAAAGGGGGTTTGGTGAAGGTGTAGAGGGGTATGCACAGACACCACCAAGAATGGGAAGCCATCAAGCACAAACGCCGGTTAGATGAAAAGGGATGGCCGGGGCAAACAAGAACCAAGATCTATTCATGCAAAGCAAGGAACGGGAGTACAGCAGAGAAAGGGGAAGAAGGTAAGAATGGGGGGAAAAGGAAGAGGAGGGCTTGGGGTTAGACCCAAGGCCACAAGGCCCCGGCTTCCCCCTTTACATCGTAGCTAACACTATCCCTCCCTCTCTCTCTCTCTTACTCTATCTCCCTTGAAGGTGGTCGTCGGAGGAGGAGGATCCCACGGCGAGAATCTTCTCCTTCTTCTTCTTCTTCTTCTCTGCGTTCTTTCCAGCTTTCGTTCATTCGATAGATGCTTGAATAGGATCTCGTCGACATATATTGGCTGCTTGATCTTTCGTTCTATTGCGTTGTGGGTTTTTCTCTATCGGATAGGAACAAACTTTAAAAACTGTCAATAGATCCATTCACCCCCCTCTGGATCCGTTTACTGCTCATTCCTCGCATCCCCAACAAACTATACCAATCGAGAACTAGTCAGAGTAACACTCATTAGTATCAGCTCTCGCCTCTAACCACATGTGCACACACTGACCCTTGCCTAGGTCAAGCCTCCAGCTAGCTTTCCCTCCCTGTAGAGCGCTACAGTCGGACCGAGGCCCACGGTACTAGCTTAAACCGTTTAACGAGTATGCCCCTCCACCACTCCCAAGTTGGTCGACCATCCGTGAAGTCTAGGGCTATGTCTAGTGGTTCCATCACATGGAAAGTCCAAGCACTCCCTTCGGATACTAGGAGTGAGCCAATAATCACAACTAGCAAGGATATAATATAAAAGTAGCGAAGCATGCATTAGGCAGAGGTTAAACATGCATCACTGAAGTAGTAGAGTGTAACGGACTAGGTTGGGGGCATTATACGACTATAACGCGCCTCCCCAAGGCCGTTATGCTCACCCGCACACAGGGATAACCCAAACCCGCAGACTATAACACACTACCTCAGGGGCGTCATGCAATTTATGACGTGCCTTGCCCTGCGCGTTATATTCTCCAGAGAACCTATTGAAAATGCATAGAACATAACGCACTAGGACGGGTGCGCCATTTGACTATAACGCACCAGGAGTTGTCCGTTAAAGACATCCGAACGTTGAAAACTCAGAAAACACCATAGAAAATCACTTCATATAACGCACCATGATAGGGGCGTCATACAATGCACGGCGGACTGAGACTAGTCCATCTTGCCCCACAACCTACAGACCTACTGAAGACCTCGCTCACATAGCACACCACGATCGGTTCGCCATGCAATGCATAATGCACCCCCAAGGGTCCGTTATACCGACTGGAAAACGTGAGAGACGAGTTCAGACCGAACTCCCCTCTGGTCAAGCCGGATCGGCACGAAACAAAAAGAAATGGGTAGAAGAAGATGAATAATGAAATTTCTACAACTACCGCATGCATCAAAACTCAAATATACCGCGCTACAGTGAGACCGAGGGCTCGCGGTACTAGCTTAAACTATTAAATGGGTATGCCCCTCCACCTCTCCCAGGTGGGTCGACCATCCGTGAAGTCTAGGGCTACGTCTAGTGGTTCCATCACATGGAAAGTCCAAGCACTCCATTGGGATACTCGGAGCGAGCCAATAATCACAAATAGCATGAATATAATATGGACATGGCGTAGCATGCATTAGACGGGAGTTAAACATGCATTTCTAACATTACCGAACTAGCAGAGTGCAACGGACTGGGTAAGGGGCGTTATACGACTTTAACGCGCCTCCCCCAGGCCGTTATGCTCACCCGTACATATAGAAAACTCAGACCTGCAGAACATAATGCACTACCTCAGGGGTGTCATGCAATGTATGACGTGCCTTGGTCCGTGCATTATACTCCCTAGAGAACCTTCCAAAAACACACAGTCCATAACGCACCAGGACAGATGCACCATGTGACTATAACGCACTAGGAGTGGTCCGTTAAAGTCACCCAAATGTTAAAAACTCAGAAAACTCCACAGTTAAACCCACCATATAACGCACCAGGAGAGGGGCGTTATGCTGGTCATGGCGGACTGGGATTAGTCCGTCATGCCCCACAACCTACAGACCTACAGAAACCATGACTGACATAACGGCCCACGAGCGGTCCGCCATGCAATGCATAACGCACCCCCTAGGGTCTGTTAAGTGTATAACGGCCTCTGGCAGGCGCGTTATACCGACTGGGAAACGAGAGGGACGAGTTCAGATCGAACTCCCCTCCGGTCAAGCTGGATCGACGCGAAATAAAAGAAAATGGATAGAAGAAGTTGAATAGTAAGATTTCTACAACTACGGCATACATCAAAATGCAAATATACTACCCCTAAATAATTTTTAAAGTATTTTTAACCTAAAAACCCCTAAAATAGACCTTGCATATAAAACGATGCAAATGCCTACGGATGGGCATGCATGTGGTACCAAAATATTTCTAGCGTAGTAAGGAGTCCATCCCCCTACCTCGATCGCGACGAAAATCTCGATAAGCATGCATGCGGGCGACGAAGCTCCAGTACACCTCACGACCCGACCCGTTCCCTCGCCCCACGAACCGCAGAATGAAAGGCACTGGCGTGATCCTCGCGATGAGCCGATTTCAACGGTACCTCCTGCGTCTCGATGCGGGGTCGACACGGCTCAGAACGGACGAAAGAGGGGCAGAGGAGAGAGAAAGAGTGAGAGAGTGAGAGAAACAATATGGAGAGAGAGAGTGATCGAGTTGAGAGAGAGAAAGGGTGGCGGGTGGGTTAACAAAATGTTATTATTATTATTATTTTTATTCATCCAGCACGAGGCCCATCCTTTCTGGCCGGCCGGAAAGGGTGGAGGTTGAGAACCCCGACTTGGAAGGTGGTGGAACAGGGCGGTCTTTCTCTGTCCGTTTGGTTCTTTGGGCGGTTCTATCCAGACCGTTCGGTGTACCAGGCGGCTCTTCGAGGACCGTTTCGAAGCCGAAGCCTTCTCTCCCGCGTTCACTCCAGCACGGTGGAACGGCCCCTCGACAGACCGTGTAAAGATAGAGCGGTCGTCTTCCAGCCGTCCCATTTCCCGTGCTCATTTGGTGAGTGTCCCTCTCTCTTTTCTCAGGTGTGGGCATGTCCTTTCACATCTCGGCGTCTGGGTGGCGATCACGGTCAGTTTTTCCTCTCTCGATCTTGTTTATTCGCTGCCTTTCACATTTACATTCTTAAATAACATAAGCAAGAGGATTGAAGAGGAGAGACCCAAGAGAGGTAAAAAGGAGAAGGAGTCATTTTCCTACCAACAACGCTGTCACAAGAACCACACGTCAAGAGGCTCACGCTATGAAGTACTAGGAGTACTCACCCACCAGAAGCAAGACCACATGCATTCACTGACATAGTTCGCGCCTCAAGTGTCTGCCTACTCGTCCCAAGCAGAAACTGAGACACCGTACAAGTAACCAAGGAACAACAACAACAAGGACTAGTTAGGGTAGTGCTCATCAGCACTAGTCCACTGCCCCTAACCAAGTGTGAACACACAGACCTACTGTGATAGGTCAGGTCTATTAACTGGTTCCCCCCCCAGCTGGACTCTAGCTGCTAAGACAAGGGGGCCCTATGGTAACCTGTCTAAAAACCGTCTCTAACAAGAAGCCATACTACCACTCCCTGGTAGGGTTAACACCTGCGTATCGAATGAGGCTACGACTAGTGGGGGTCACTTGACATAGAGACTCTCAAAAATAAAGTACCGAAGTATGGACAGATTACATGCGCACTGTCACTAGTAACATGGAAGACAAGGCATCACAATGCCACTAGACATAGGACAACCAAATAGACCTGCTAAAACAATGATTCTTGAGTCACACGACTCGGGTCAAGACCATCATACAATACGACAACATGTCATCAAATCAGCCTTGTCCCTTGTGTCAAAAAATCATGGTAAAAATTTTAGAAGAGTGACACAACAACCGGATCCATTCATCAAATGAAAGTCCTCAGCCCCTTGGCAACTTATTAGACTCACAATTTTGCATGACGAGAAAGCACAAAACACGAGGTGTCACTCAAGCCCTCAAACCACACAGACTTACAAACTGAGGTAACACAATACCTCCAAGCATCCGAAACACGGTCTCAATCCCCACAGGACAACCAAGACACTCATAGGGTCAAAGTCAACCACTGGGTCACAATCGGGTTGATCAGAGACCAAAATAGCAAAATAGGGTGAAGCTGACCAGGTCGCGGTTGTCACCAGACCGCTACCTACAAGTAGAACCAAGTCACAGTTAAGATCAGACCACTATCTCCAAAGGAACCAGGTCACGGTCAAGGCCAGACTGCCACCTGCAGGGAAAGAAGGGGAAGGCTACTACCTCCATACAGTGGCCAGGTCGCGATCAGCTACAGATCGCTACTTGCCACGAACAGGAAACAAAGGGGTTGCATCGACATTTCACGAGGCGAAGTCGACGCCACCCAAAACTTGGTTGCAAGATGACCGCTACCATGAGGTAGTGGTTCTCCAAGGGCCACTATCTAATGGGGTGACATGGTAGGCTGGTAGCAGTTCTTAGCTGACCTCTATCATTAGGGGTTTCCCTGTTAGTCTAGGTGCGCTAGATTCAGTGGGGGGGTGAATGAATTTCCATTTTAAAAAACTAATCCCCAATTAAAAACAGCTTCTAATCACGCCCAAATAATACCATTAGACAGATACACACGCGGAAGCAATCTAGGCAAGTGACTACAGCAACCTGAAAACTCCCAACATTCAACATGTGGAGAATTGACGGTCTGATGCTTACTGAACAATAGAACAACTAGACAATTGAATTCTAAATCACTTAACACTCATAAGACTAAAATAAAACATCTGATGTGCACATTACCTACTCACTAGATTAAATATGCTGATTGATCCGTCCTAAGCAATCATCTAGCAAAGACTCAAAAGAACAAGCAACCACAGTGCACAGATAATTTTTAGGTGGTTCAGTCTGAAGACCTACGTCCACCCCACACTCCAACCAGAGTGTACCTTCCTACAGATACACAGCTTAATGGCTGGGCAACACAGCTTGCCTACATCCGCTGAGCATCACAGCTTGCTTCCGCTAGGCAATACAGCTTAGCCATCTGCTGACTCACAGCTTGAACCGTTGGGCGTTACAGCTGTTGTGTCCCTGGTTTTGATGAAGACAACGTCTTTATGTTAAAGGTTTAGTTTTGATGAAGACAACTTCCTCATTTCAGGTATGATACAAAGGTTTTACAGCTGCAAGCGTCAACGCAGCAGATGTACAGCGTAGACGCATCTATGTGGCTATGATGTGTATTTTGATGATTCTTCACTTAGTACTTGTCTCATAAGGTCTGTGCATACATTAGCTAATGGTATGTTAAAGTCTCTGTATAGTCCATGCTAGTCTTAACAAAGTCCGTGCATGTCTTACAATTGCATACGTAAGTCTGTGCATATACTCACAGGGTTCGTGCATAATTCAGCTCAGTGTCTTTTACATTGGTGCAAGTTTAGAAGGTCCATGCATATAGAAAGTTCGTGCATATCCTAATCGGTGCAAACTTTTCTCCCACACAGTTTAAGTCTGTGCATATAGGCCATTCAGCATATAGAAGGTCTGTGCGTTGTTTGCCTTCCGCTTATTATCTCCGTGCAGACTTTGTCTATGACAGGATAAGATCCGTGCAAGGGTTGTCTTGTGGCAAGCTAAGTCTGTCCACATTCATGCAATGTCCATATAGAAGTCTGTGCATCGTTGGTTCGTGCATGTCTAAGTCCGTGCATTCTTGCATATAACATAAGTAAGATCCATGCACTTTTCTTTTATGCATAATAAGATCCGTGCACTTTTCTTTTGTGCATAATAAGGTCTGTGCATATCTCATTTATAAGCACTAAGGGTCTAAGCATATTTTACCTCTCGTATGGCCAAGTCCGTATAGTTCTCGGTAGCACAGCAATGTAAGTCTGTGCATGTTTTATTCCTACACATGCAAGGTCTGTACATTCTAGAATTATGGCATACAGGGTCTGTGCATATCTTTACATCATGCACACATGAACTCTGTGCACCTCTCAGCCCTACAGCCATATCAAGTATGTGTATTTTTTCACGTCCAAGCATACTTGCCATATAACACGATGTAGTCTGACCAAGTTGGCTCTATGAATAGTTCAACTCCATGCACATTTGTTCTAATGCTCTATCAACCCTGTGCAATTGTCATATTTGTCTGATTGTCTTATGCAGTCTAAGTGTTCGACTTTTTGACAGGGACTCTACTTAAAAGGTTCCAGAACCAGGAAAGAATTATTCGTGAACTTTAAGGAGGGCACGTGATCCGAAGTAGAAAGCGGCTGCTGCTCGTGACACGTGGAAATACTTTGGCTCAGATGCCACCACATGTTCAGAGGGGGATCAGATCTGGACGAAAAATTTGGGTAGGAACTGTGGCTTCCACACACTCATCTTCTTGCTGCCTATAAGTAAAGGATGATTCGCAGAGAGAAGAGGATGATCACCAATCAGAGCAGAAACAACTTCCAACTAGAAAGTGCAAGTGTGATTCACTTGAGCAGAGCCAGCTCCAGAAATATTAAGAGAGCAGAGAGAGAGAGATAGTTTTGAGAGAGTGAGCATTTGTGATTGTTGTCTCAATCTCTTTGTTCAGAACCAGAGCCAATTCGCTCCTCATTGTGAGCTACATTTTCATTGTGGTTTTGGTTTTCTGTTTCTCTTTGTTTGTTTGCTTTGAAAACCTTGTTACTCAAGCTGTGTGTTAGTGCCAGAGGAGGATTCCTCTGGTAGTAAAGCTGTAAGGCTCTGCGGTTCGGGACTATGTTCCCCGAAGCTGTGGATCAGCAGTTGTAGGGAAGGTTTTTCCCGAAGCTATGGATCAGCGGTCCTTATGCTGTGTAATCAACAGTGAAGCAACACTAGACTTTAGTGTGGGGTGGGCGTAGATCTCTGGATAGATATCGAACCACTTAAAAGCTAGTTGTCTCATGGTTGTTTGTGTTCTGATTTGTGTCCATCTTTGCTTCCTAGCTCTTGGCGTTAGATGAATGTGTAGGATCGACTGAATATCGATCTACTTGAGTTGCCATGCTTCGATTGTGGTTAAGTATTTCGTGACTATCCTATAGCAGTTTGTTTCAATTCCACACTAGTAGCTGCTGTAGAAAATTTTATTAGGTGATTGATCTATTCACCCCCCTCTAGATCCCACATCACGTGGTAACAGAGCCTAACTCTTCTGCAAGGATTAACATCCTGAAGAGGTAGTAATCATGGATGCTAGAGGGATGACAGCCGAAGGACACTCCACAACTAAGCCTCCGTACTTCGATGGATCCAACTACGGATACTGGAAGAATCGTATGCAAGTATTCCTAAGGGCGAAGGACTACGAGATCTGGAAGGTGGTTAGTAAGGGACCATTTGAGTTGCATCTGAACGAGGATGTATGGATGAGAGAAGAGATCCGTAAGTCTACTCTTAACTGGAGCACCATCAACTCCATCCAGTGCGCTCTACATCCCACAGAATTCTCCAGAGTTTCGTCATGTGCAATAGCGAAGGAGATGTGGGATAAGTTAGAAGTGATATACGAAGGGACTTCTCAAGTGAGGGAGACCAAGGCAAATTTGCTTGTATCGGAATATGAGGCGTTCAGAATGAAGCCAAATGAGATGATCACAGAGATGTATGCTCGCCTCACAATTATCACCAATGGTCTGAGAAGTCTAGGAAAGACTTATTCTGATTATGAGATTGTGAGGAAGATTCTACGCTCCCTTACTCCGATTTGGCACTTTGATTTTGTCCATTTGTTGTTCGTACTCATCATCTGAGTCTCTTGATCGACCCGCTTGTATAACTGTTCATGCCTCGATATTTTTGCCTTGTTCGGAGCGTTACAGCAAAGGCAGGTGACTCGCCACCGCAACCAGCAATTCTGGCAAGATCATCCTTGTCGGCGACCTGCAAATTCATCTCGACGGGGCAGAACCAATCATACCTCAGGAACGGACTGCTCCTATGGTCTCTACCACCAACCACTTCAGCCTCCTACAGTAAACGTGAGAGGACAAATCAGAACTCAGAGAAGCAGGCGCCTCGGAAGTAGCCAGGGGGCACCCGCACCAGTCTAATGAACAAGCTCCCAAGTTTTGTCGGAGGAACAACGACAAGGGAGACTAGCAGCTAAAGTTGAGAAGAATCTGGGTTACCCCAGAAGAAGCCCAAGCTGTTCAGAAGGCACGCACCAGAAACCCCCTTTGAGCACTTAGGCGTGTCGTCAGGCAAGACACAGCCGATTCCACAACGGCACCGCCCGATGACGCCCAGCCATCCGGTGTCTCTCGCCTAAATAGGCGGAAACAATGATGGGCTCGTTCCGAGCCTCGCCAGCACCCAGCTCCGAGCTCTCCCCGAGTCGATCCCCCAATGGAGGCTCCACTGCAACAAACCACGATCTTCAACAGGCTGGGGGCACCCATCCTCCCCGAGAAGCATTCCCAAAGGAAGCAAACGGTCCAGCTCATCAATGACGCAGTTAGGGTGTTCACATATTATGCAACTGGACACCAACCAGAGACTCAGTCCAATGATCTGAACCAACTTTTGGCCCAGCTCAGGAGGCCTCATCATCAGACTCAGCCTCCGGCCCCAGCAAGCCATGTCGGTACTTTCATCGGACCTCAAGCATCAGAATGAGTAGAAGAAGTTCCAACTGAGGGCCGCACCGCTCCTATTAATGTGGAACTGGTCCACAATGATCCTCCAGCAAATGAGGTTCAAGAGGTAACTCTCGAGACGCTCATGAAAGAAAACCAACACTTGAAGGCCCTCCCACAAGACCTTCTTCAAGAACGAGACCTTCACCCTCAGCAACCTGCTAGACCTCAGGCCAAAGCACCAGCCCTGCTAGTTGGGCACAACAGTGCCAATGCCTCAGCGGCAGCTGCCCTAACCCCTACAGTAACCAGGTTCGGCACGCCCCCAACCGAAGCTCAACCATAAGCATCTAATACGCCAATGCCAAAAAATCTTATGGCACAGCTCCAGATGATCGAGTGGATTGTCGAGACAAAGCTCACCCAGTATAGGGAAGGGGTCGCAACCATAGATCCCTACAACGTCCCCTACCCATGCATCACCAGTTAAAGAAGCTCCCTCTGGAGTATGCCAAGCCGTCGAAGCTATAGAAGTTTGATGAGCAGGGGTCTCCACATGAGCACTTGGCCTATTATATCACAGCCATGGGCGAGCAAGTGTTGGACGAGTCATACCACCTCTGCTACTTTGCCACTTCGCTTATGGGAATAGCCTTCTAGTGGTATTCCCGCCTGAAGCCCAACTCAGTCATCAACTGGGCAGATCTCTAGAAGAAATTCCTTGACCATTTCCAAATGACTGAGAGAAAGATTTTCCTGGCCGAGCTCTGCTCTCTCCGACAAAAGAAGGGTGAGAGTGCCCTCGACTTCATCAAGAAATAGAGAGACCTCAGCATGAGGTGTATCAACCCACCAGTTCAAGAGGATGTCATTACCATATGCCACCGAGGCTTGGTGGCTGAGGTCAGCAAAAGTTCCTCGGCACCAACATCAAAGGCTTCAACCAACTCAATTCGGCAGTCGCCAAAATTGAGATGTTCTTCGCTGATAACCTGAGCGACATGCCAACAAAGGGTAAGCAGACGCGAGAACACCAACCCAATAAGGAGGTGAATATCATTGAGTTCACCCCCACTACTAAATCCAGTAAAGAGGCCGAGCCGAGTGGTTCTGACAAGAAGCCAGCAGACAAGCCAGCCGCTCCTTCCTTCTCAGAGCGTATGAAGGCGCCCTTCTCTTTCAAGAAGGAACACACAAAGATGCTTTTCGACCTCTGCATGGCCTAGAAGATCATCGAGCAGCCAGAAGTTTGCAAGCCAGACGAGGCCTAGAAAATTGATGATCCCAGCTATTGCCCATTTCACCGCATGCAGGGTCACCCAATCAAAGATTACTACGTCTTCAAGACTCAGGCACAGAAGTTGATCCGAGATGGCCTCATCAAGATGAAGAGTGGTCTCATCGATCCCCCACAGCCACATACGCGGTCCAGGCCAGCTAAGGCAATGCGTGTGGTTCACTATTTAGCCAACGTGATTCTGATGTGGCACAGCCCTAGGATGAAGTTGGATGCAATGATGACCCAAGGACTTAGACCAGCAAGCATATATGGAGGATCACGGACTTACGCGAACGGCTCACTCACACGGCGCACACGATCCCCCGAAGGTGACCGGGCGATGATGATGAGGGTCCAAGGCGGAGCCCAATCGTCAGTTTCAGCCGCCTTCTTTCGGTGGGCAGCCAGATCCAGAGGTGGCCAGAGAGTGGCTGGGTGATTTGCAGAGGATTTTCAGTGCGATGGAGTGTGCTGAGGAGGAGCAGGTGGTGTTGGCTACGCATCGCCTTCAAGGAGCGGCCCGGACTTGGTGGATGTCAGAGTGGGAGGCAGCATTCCAGTCTCGTCCCCTTCGGCAGATCATGTGGCAGGAGTTCATCATGGCATACGAGTGTGCCTTCTGTCCGTCTTTGATCAGGATGTAGAGGCTACGTGAGTTCATGGAATTGACCCAGGGTGACATGTCAGTGATGTAGTATCGTGCCAGGTTTGTCGAGTTGGGCCGTTATGCGTCTCACATCATGGCAGATGAGGAAGTGAAGACCGATCAGTTCATTGGTGGTTTGAGGTCAGAGTTGAGGCATCCTCTTCTCGCATCAGGTCCGGCTAACCTGGATGCAGCTTGCAAGGTAGCAGTGGCTCTGGAGAGGGATTTACAGAAGGTTCGAGGGCAGGGCAGTGCGGGACAGGTGCAGGCAGGTTTTGGTCAACCAATGGAGGTATCGCAGTAGCAGAGTACTATCCAGCTCTCAGCAGGTGGTTCAGGGGCGGCCCAGTCTGTGGCGTCAGCAGTAGATTCATCATCCTTTAGCTCGAAGCTCAAGAAGTTGCTCAAGGAAGTTGCGTTCGGTAAGTGATGCCAGGATCGTAAGGGGTCGAGGAAGCAGTCAAAGGGCACTGTTCAGCATCCCTTGGCCATTCAGCGTCAGGGTTCGATGAGTGGTGCTTGGGGCGGGTGTCCCAGGTGCAGTGATTCTCATCTAGGTAGGAAGTGTTCAGCGCCCGTGGTTTGCTTCAGGTGTGACCAGCCAAGGCACATGGCACGTGACTGTCCACAAAGACCGAGTCAGTCGCCCGGGTTTCAACAGCAGTAGCAGTTTCAGCCCCAGCAGATGCCATCACAGCCGCAGCAGTACTAGTGACAGGAGTAGTTTTCTCAGTTGTCTCGGTTAGCTACTGTAGGGAGGCAGAGATCCTGAGGCAGAGTGACCCACATGAGCAGAGCAGAGGCTGAGGCATCGCAGTTGGTGGAAAGTACTCTTTCGATTTTGGGTTGTGCGGCTCGTGTTTTATTCGATTCGGGTGCTTCTCATTCGTTCATTTCAGAGGATTTTGCTCAGAGCGTGGAGGACTCGGTGGCCGAGATGTCCTGTGATATGGCGGTGGAGTTACCTACCGGTGATTTCGTGCACATCCCGTATTGCTTTGAGAAGGTACCTGTGTGGGTGGAAGGGCGGAACTTGCCGGTCAGGCTCTACGTGTTACCACTTCAGGACTTTGATGTGATTTTGGGCATGGATTGGCTCGAGGCTCATCATGCTTTGGTGGATTACGGCTCGAAGAAGGTCTACTTTCGACAGCTTTATGGACCCACCTTCTGTTACCGAGGTATTTAGTCTTCCTCTTCCCGCTTGCTTATTTCGGCTATTAGGGTTTGTCGATTGCTTGATGCGGGTTGTCAGGGTTTTCTCGCTTCTGTGGTTTTGGTCGATCGACAGTGTTCGGATGTGGATGACATTCCGGTTGTGTGTGAGTTTTCTGATATTTTTCCCGAGGAGTTGCCAGGGTTGCCACCGTAGCGAGAGATTGATTTCGTGATTGAGGTAGTACCAGGTACGGTGCCTATGTCGAAGGCCCCTTATCATATGGCACTTGCGGAGTTGCGAGAGCTGAAGATGTAGTTGCAGGAGCTGCTGGCGAAGGGGTACATTCATCCAAGTTATTCCCCATGGGGTGCGCCGGTGCTGTTCGTGAAGAAGAAGGATGGTAGTTTGAGGCTGTGCATCAACTATCGTCAGTTGAACTAGGCGACTGTTAAGAATAGGTATCTGTTGCCTCGGATTGATGACTTGTGTGATCAGCTTCAGTCAGACCGAGTGTTTTCGAGGATCGATTTGAGATCGGGCTACTATCAACTGTAGATTCGAGAGTCTGATGTGGAGAAGATGGCGTTTCAATCGAGGTCTAGGCATTATGAGTTCTTGGTGATGCCGTTTGGGCTCACCAATGCCCCCGCAGAGTCCATGGATTTGATGCATAGGATGTTCCATCCGTACTTGGACCAGTTCGTGGTCGTGTTCATGGATGACATCCTTGTGTATTCGCAGTCTGCTGAGGAGCATGTGCATCATTTGAGGGTGGTGTTACAGACCCTGCGTGATCACCAGTTGTATGCCAAGTTCAGCAAGTGCGCGTTCTGGCTCCGAGAGGTGCACTTTTTAGGGCATGTGGTTTCTGGTGATGGTGTTTCCGTGGACCCAGCTAAGGTCGAGGCAGTGGTGCAGTGGCCGAGGCCGAGCTCAGTCACGGAGATCCAGAGTTTCTTGGGGCTTGCGGGCTATTATCGGCGGTTTATCCAGGATTTTACTCGTATCGCGGCCCCGATGACCAGGCTTACGCGGAAGGATGTGCCGTTCGTCTGGATGGGAGAGTGTGAGCAGAGCTTCATGGAGCCTAGACTAGCCTTAATTCCCATTAACCACCCATTCAAACCAAGGGAGAGAGATCTCCCTCCCCTCTCCCTCCCAACACCCAAATTCACAGCTCCTCTCTCACCCACTGCAAACACCACCTCCCAGACCCTATCTCCCCCTCTCACAAGCTTGGTTCGCTCCTCCCTTGGTCCCCTATCAGCTCGGGGTCTCTCTTCACCCAATCCCTCCCTTGTTCCCCCATTCATCCCCCCTATCTAACCTGCTACCAGTCTGCAGCAGTAGCAGATTTCAACAAAAACTTGCAGCGTCTCCACCGGTCACTCCACAAGGCTTCAAGTGGCATATCTTATACCGGCGGAAACCTCGTCAAGTCAGATTCTCAACGGAGGTGGTCCCGCCAGCATCCAAGCTCGGAACTGATTAGAGGAATGGATCTCACCGGACTGCACAGCCAGAACTTGACTGGCGACCTGAAGCTGAGTGTAAAGGCTCCCTCGACCAGCTCGGCTGAGATCTTGGTGTGATCTTCGGAGTGCAATAACTACGTCCAGTCCTCTTTCAGTACCAGAAAGAAGGAGGTCAATCGCCCGCCCGAGCACCCGGTTCCGGCCATTCTCATCAAAGGTCGCAGACTGCTCCTGCCTATCCAGGTTGGACTGACCCTCACTCTTCAGCTCAGAGTTTTCTTCTTCGACCTCCGATTGCAGTCCTGTCAGTTGTCATCCGAAGCCACTTCGTCCATGGTCGCGTCGCCACAAATTTTGCCTCTATCGGATTCGGTAGCGCCTGGGACAGCTTTGGTAATAGTTCCCTTCAGTTCTGCATCAGTCAGAACTCAGTCAGACCAGCCGAGTACTCCGAGCTACAGCGACCGCTGTCATCCACCAAACTGTTCCAAACTCGTACAGTCCATTCTCTGGTCAGTCTAGGTCGTCTCAGCGCTGATCCCGCCTCCGGCAACCTTCAGACGAGTTCGTGGCTGTCCCGACACCGACGCTTGGTCCTGCAGTCCCAGACACGGCAGAACCGAACAACTTGAGAAGATGAAGGCTCGGCTCGACCTCCGGATGACGACCAGCTCCTACGGCTGGATTCTACCTTGCCCCCAGTTGACTAAACATTAGTCCCACCTTCCTACAGCACCGGGAGACGCCCGCAGTAGCTCAACATCCACTCTCTACCCCCTGCTGGTCAAATCGGGCAGATTCGGGTTCATCAGCTTCTTCCCTTCCCTTGCTTGGCCGGCTAAAGGCCCCTCCCTGCGCGGAGGTAGTTTTGGATGTAATTTCAATCAGTCCACGTCCCAATATCCCCCTCCTGCAAGAGGTGTAGTAGTGTAATATTTTAATTTTCAGGTCAAAGTTACACCGACGCGGCATGCGGGTGCGTACCCCCCCCTCCCCGCTTGCCCTCGTCTCCAGCCGAGATCGGTGTATTCACGCCGATCAGGTGAGCTTCTGGTCACTTCTCTTTGCTGGTATTCCTTGCTTAATTAGTATTGTCTCTTAGCTCCATCGGACGATGAGAGAGTGCTCGGTCCCAAATTGTCATCAAATTGAGCGACCACTGCGGAGCGAGTTGTGAGAGAGACCCTACAACCCACGCCCTTGGCATGCTAGCCGCCCATGAAATTGGGCATCCCAGGCCCTTAGGGGTTCATCCTTCAAGCTATCCAAACCCCCGGAGCATCAAGGTCCCGCCCCAAACCCTCTCCATCATCACCGGTATGCCTCTGGGCAAAAGTGTGCGCTATGCGGGTGAGCCCACTCGAGTGAGCCGACACTATCATTGCATTGCTTGTGGACCTAGGTCTTAGGTGCATCGTGTCACCCCCATAGTGTGTGAGATCTCTGCGGTGAGTGGTATATCAAAAGACGTAGCCAGAAGGATTGGTTAGGCCAATCTGGAATGCTGCCTTTCTTGCATGAGGAGACTTTCGAGTCGAACATCCGTCTCGTACCACTTTAGCTGTCAGTTGAATTCACGATTGGGTAGTCCTTTGGCTTCCTCGTTATCGACATATCACTTGGTCAAATTGCATAATTCATATCGCCATGACCGTTGCATGCTTGCGGGTCTAGGTCTAAGGATCACTCGGTCGGTCACATTGCATCCGTAAGCCGTGTCACGTCAAATTGGTATCAAAAGACATAGCCAGAAGGATTGGTTGGGCCAATCTGGAACGCTGCCTTTCTTGCGTAAGGAGACTTTCGAGTCGAACCTCCATCTCGTACCACTTTAGCCATTAGTTGAATTCACGATTGGGTAGTCCTTTGGCTCCCTCGTTATCTAAATATCACTTGGTCAAATTGCATAATTCATATCGCCGTGTCCGTTGCATGCTTGTGGGTCTAGGTCTAAGGATCACTCAGTCGATCTCATTGCATCCCTAAGTCGTGTCATGTTAAATTGAGATCAGAGTATGCCTTAGACTTGTCTCTACTAAGTCTAGTCCTAGGACCATTACATTTATCACCTAGTCATCACCACCGCCTCATGGCCACCTCATACGTAGCATATTCGTCACTCTTAGACCGCCCGTCGACGCGTGTCCAACTGCCCCCAACCACGTGTGCACACACAGACCGTACGCACTAGGTCTGGCCTCTAACTGGTTTTCCCCTCAGCTAGACTCTGGCTGCTACACGTGGGGCCCGACGAAAACCAGTCTAAAAATCACCCTCAGGGTAGCCCCTCCACCACTCCCTGGTGGGCCTATACACACGTACCGAAGGCTACGACTAGTGGAGTGTCTCTGAAGGAGTAGACTCTCAAGCTACGAAAAATAACGTCTGAACCCGACAAGGTACGAGGACTGTCCCACGTACCAGCACCGTCGCACGGTGACCACAGTCGAAGAAGAAATGGGACTGCAAACCACCTGGTGCAGTCCAGAGCCTAGCGGTCCTACCCAAGAGCGCCACAGGCTCTGACGGTCTATCGCTGGGCCGTCATAGTGGTCTGACGGCCCAACACAGGGGCGTCAGGCCAACCATGCAAAACTCACTGTGACGTGCCAACCCTGGTGCTTCACAGTCCCTGACGCACCTAACCCAGTGCGTCAGGTGACGAGTAGAAACAAGCTATGACGCACACCACTCGGGCCATCACAGTCCCTGACGGACCACCTTTAGTGCTCAGGAGATAGGATGAAATCAGCTATGACGCACACCCCTCGGAGCGTCACAGCCTCTAACGGTCCTACATAGGAGCGTTAGGGTGATGGGCAGCATCAGCTATGACGCTCCCTCACTAGGACGTCACAAGGCTCTGACGCCCCACCCTGGGTGTGTCAGAGGCCATAACCCCCCAACAGTCAGAAACTCAACAGTCAGAAAATGACAACGGTCTGATGCCAACAGTCGGATCGTCACTCTGATGGTCCAACCTAGGCGCGTCACATGCCCTGGCGGTCTATCGTGAGACCGTCAGGCCCACCAGCCACCCAGTTGGTAAAACAGCGTCCTATGACGCACCCACCAAGGGGCGTCACAGTCTATGACGCACCCACCCTGGGGCGTCACAAGCTGTGACAGTCTCTGGAAGGACCGTCACACCGTTCCGACGGTGAACCGGCGGGAAAGTCCCAAAAACTCCAACCACGTCCCCATACCTCCATGGGAGAGGGGGAAAACAAGGGGGAAGCCCCCTAGGGACCCCTAGCATGCTTCTAGGCCATCAAAACACGGAATCGCGACTTAAATCTATAGATCGGGCAAACTCTCCCCAAATCATGGCAAACCCTAACCCGGCATGGAAACCCGTCTCTCGGCCTCCCCTCGGCTAAAAATCGCAGGAAATGAACGCGGGGAGCTAGGGAATGTCACCCTACCTCAATCTCGCCTCGAGGCGCATCAGATCGTCCACAAATCGTGAAGAACGCTTTTAGAACCCTCGCCCCTTCACGATCTCCCACAATCTTTACGCCGCCACGATCGCCTCGCCGTCGTCACCATGTCGCCGTCCCGCGCCGTCTGCAGTCGGAGGGGATGCCACCGCGAGCTTGCCGGACGAAGAGGAGGAAGAGAGGAGGCGCTCACGATGGGGAGGAAGAAGGAAAGAGGAAGAAGAAGAAGAAGAAAATGTGAAAAGATTTAAAAATGCCCTTATTTATAGAAAATCTAGATTTTCAAAAAAATATCAAAAAATAAAAAATCACGCTCCCGCGATCCTCGGAACGCACCGATCGCACCACTCACGCCCAGGTGAATGACTCGGTTCGCCCGCAACGGAGTTCCGCAGGATTTGTCGAAAACTGGATCGGGAATCGAAAAAATGTGCAGAAAAAATCACGGAACGCCTCCGGACCTCCGAAATAACTTCGGATCACGTCGATCCGAACATGAAAGACGTCCGACACACACAGTCAGACACAACAGAGTCAGACGCTCCGAGAAAATAGATCCAAGATCTGAAAACAAGGATCTGGAAGGTCTGGGATATTACAGTGGTGACGCGCAGGGTTGCACAAGGCAGCATAGGGTGGAGCCGGAGGCGTTGGTGGTTGGCTCGCAAAGGATGAAGGAAGCGCAAGGAGGAGTGGACGCGTGGTTGTTGTGCAATAGTAGTGGCTGCAGAGCCAGTGAATGGTGAGGAGGCAGGGATCGCAAGTAACTGGCCTGGGGCTCTACGATGGCAAATCCAATATGGGAGTTTGTAGGGGGATGGAGGTGGTAGTCAAACGACGGTCGTGTGGGGGAATGGAGATCCAACCTCCTGGGGTTGGACGTGCGCAGGACAGGGGAGGAGTGTAATGACCCAAGATCTGGATATCGGGAATGACCTGATACCAATCGAATCCTGGCCCGCCGTCCATGAGTTGGAGGGCTCGGAAGGGCTAAAAAGATAGGTGTGGTGTACACAAAAATAGAAAATAAAGCAGGATAACATATATAATAATAGAATAATTAACTAACCACAAAAGAGTCCAATCTAACAGAAAGTGTAGTCTAAAGCAGTAAAACAAACCACATGCCAAGTGAACACTCGACCCGACGTGCTGGCAGCTAAGAACCTCTACGCAGCACCCTCGAACCTTGAGGAAGAATCTCCACAGAAATAAATAACTAACTACAACAGAGTCCAGTCCAACAGAAAGTACAGTCTAAAGTAGTAAAACGTACCACATGTCAAGTGAACACTCGGCCCGGCAAGCTGGCAACTAGGAACCTCCACGCGACGTCCTCGAACCCTGAGGAAGAGCCACCGCACCTAAAAACCAGGGGTGAGCCTCCTATCACTGGCTCAGTAGGGATCCCGCGGAACCCCAACCGAGAAACCAATGGCGAAAGGGACAGAGCTACGCTAGCTACCGAAAGAACAGCAGTAACAGTAGGAATAGTAACATATGGCGGCCGGTAAAATCTTGGCTCTATAGCTACACCTACTGTACCGAAAAATACGACCCAGTCTCCCATTGGGGGGCAACCAAGTCACGCACTCGACATCCCGATCCCACGGTCAGGGAACAACCAGACACGAACCGCCCTAGTCACGCTACTAGGAAAATGTCACGATGCGTTAGTCGCAGAAACTTGCCCTGACAGAAGGGCCCAAGTTGAAACCACGCGGTCAGGAATACAATCACAACCTCGCAGTCGTGAACTCAACGCCGTCTCGGGAAAAGTCCTCGGTGACGCTCACTGGAAACCCCAGACAGGACAACTCACGTCACGTGATGGGAGCACCGTCCACCAGAAGAACAAACCAGATGCATCCCCTGACGTCTTACACCGCGTTACAAGTGTCTAGCTACAACGCCCCGGGTGTGAGACTCAGACACACTCAGTAACCAGGAACTCACAATAAGGACTAGTTGGGGTCACACTCGTCAGTGCATGTCCTCTGCCCCCAACTACGCGTGCACACACAAACCATCTGCTCTAGGTCGGATCCTCTAGCTGGTCCCCCCCGCTAGACTCTGGCCATAAAGGCAAAGGGCCCTACGGTAACCAGCCTAAAAATCATCTCACTCGGGTCACGCTCTCCACCACTCCCAGGTGGGTCGGCACCCGCATGTGTAGGAAGCTACGACTAGTGGGGGTTCACTAAATATGGACACTGAAAACCACGCACACACCCATTGTGAGTAACACGGAGTAACAGGTGACCCGATGCCACCAGACTCTGGACAGCCCACTAGACTTACTAAACTCAACGGTCCTTGAGTCACGAGACTCGGGGTCAAGATCGTTGCACGTGATAGCACTACACCATCAATCTGGCCTAATCCCTAGGTCTAAAATCACGATGACACACGAAAAATTCCCAGCCCCCAGGCTGGTCAACTAGACTCACAGTCCAAGGCCATGCACATGCCCCACCGATGAAAATCTCAAGATGTGCGGGAGGGACCCTCCGCGCACACACACACATAGAGGGTTACCCGGACCCTTCGGAACATCCTCAAAACACGGACACTAGTCTCATGGTGTCCGGAACACTCTCAAGGTCGAAGGACAGCCACTGGATCCCAACCGGGTTGACCGAAGACCAACGCGGCACACGAAAAATCTAGTAACATGAAAAAATCGCCTGACGGTCCAACCTTGGGTCATCACAATCTCTGATGGTCCAACAATGGAGTGCCACAATACAAGGCAGAACTGTCTCTGACGCACCTATCTCAGGGCGTCACAGCTCCCTGACGCACCTCCCTTGGTGCGTCAGAGGACACAATGACACGGTCTCTGACGCACCTTCCTTAGGGCGTCACAGACTCTAACGGACTACCCTAGGTGCGTTAGAAGACACAGGAACACTGGCTCTGACGCACCTTCCTCAGGGCATCACGGCGCTCTGGCGTACGTACCCACAGTCGCCAGAGGAACACGACCCAAACGGTCAGAAACATGGTAACGGTCGAACCCAAGTGTGTCACACCCTCTAGTGGTCTATCGTGGGACCATCAGAGCGATCGACGCCCTGTCGACGAAACACGGCCCTGTGATGCACCCCTCTTGGGGCGTCACGGCCTGTAACGCACCCTCCCAGGGGCATCACAGCCTGTGACGGTCACTGGAACGACCGCCACACCGTCCCGAGAACGGAACGGCAGAAAAATCCCAAAAATCTTTCCCACGCCCCCATACCTCCACGGGAGAGGGGAAAAACAAGGGGGAAGCCCCCAAATAACCCCTAGCATGCATCTACGGCCTCGGATCGATCAAAAACGCGGTGAAATGGTAGATTGACTCACCACCCCAAAAATATATTTTTTTTCCAAAATCCTAAATATGTTCGCTTGGCTTACCATGGCCTATGAAACTCACCGGAAATGAAGTACGCTGGTTAAGGATCCATCCTCCTACCTCCACCGAAGAAATGACACGCCGTGGACGCCGATCCACGAAGAAAATGCCGTTGAAACCCTCGCCGATGCCCGAACTCGTAGTCGAGCTCATCACACCTCCATCGCCTCTATCCTCATCCCATCCTCGTGCTCCTCGCCCTCACGTCGTCCCTGCCTCGCCCGCCTTCATCCCCGTCGATCGCCCGGAGGAGAGGGGGAGAGAAATAGAAGAGAGTGAGTGAGAAAGAGGAAATGAGAGAAAAGAGGGGGTTAGGGGTCGAGCCTGGTGGCAAGTTGCTAACGGTCTTCCTAAAGGATAACCCTACCTTAGGAGTCAAGATCGGAGCAGATCTCCCATCTGATGTCCAGGAGCAATATAAAAATTTCCTTTCTGAGTACATGCATGTCTTCGCGTGGTTTGATGAGCAACTTCCTGAAATTCCCAGAGAGATTGTAATGCACAAGCTCAACCTCGACCCCACGGTGAAACCCGTCCAACAGCGCTGGAGAAAGCATGCCCCAGAGAAACAGATGATCATCAAGGAGCAACTCGCCAAGGGGAAGGAGACTGGTCTCTTCCGTCCTGTCCTCTACCCAACATGGCTCGCCAATGTCGTTCTGGTACCTAAAGCTTCGGGAAAGTGGTGAATGTGCATGGACTTCGCCGATCTCAACAAGGCCACATAGAAGGACTGTTACCCACTGTCGAGCATTGACCAGCTCGTTGATTCAACCATTGGCAATGAGTTGCTCAGCTTCATGGATGCCTATTCTGGCTACCACAAGATCCGAATGGACCCAGAGGATATTGAGAAGACCGCTATCATCAGTGACTTTGGCGTGCACTGCTATACCCGGATGCCTTTCAGGTTAAAGAATGTCGGGGCAACTTATCAGAGGCTGGTCAACCAAATATTCGAGGGACAACTCGGTCTGAATATCGAGGCCTACATCGATGACATGCTTGTCAGGACGTCGAAGGCTGAGGATCATCTTACCGACCTGGCCGAGACCTTTGGCACCCTCCTCAAGGACAACATGAAGCTCAACCTCGCCAAGTGCGCCTTCGGAGTCAGATCAGTGAAATTCCTCGACTTCCTAGTGACTCAGTGCGGGATTGAGGTGAACCCCGACAAGGTCCAGGCCATATTGGACATGCGGCCACCCACTTGCATCAAAGACGTCAAGCGTCTTACTGGGCGCATCGCCGCACTCAATCGCTTTCTCTCTTAGGCGGCCGAACGATGCCTACCCTTCTTCAAATTGTTAAGGGGACCCAAAATGGCATCTGCCACGTTCACCTGGGATGAGGAATGTCAGAAGGCTTTTGAGGAGCTCAAGGAGTTCCTGACCTCGCCCCCAGTGTTATCAAAGTCGGTTCCAGGCGAAGCACTGTAATTGTATCTCTCAGCAACTCCCTCCACTGTAAGTTCAGTCCTAGTCCGAAACGACGCGGGAGTCGAGAGGCCGGTCTACTACACCAGCAAGGTGCTCAACGAGGCCGAAAGAAGGTACCCTGCAACCGAGAAACTCGTGTTAGTATTGGTAACCTCGGCTAAGCGCCTCCGACCTTATTTTCAAGGACACTCTATCATCGTGTTGACCGGCGAACCCCTGAAGAAGATCCTCTCTCATCTCGAAGCCTCGGGGCGCCTCGTCAAATGGGCCATCATGCTCGGGGCCTACGATATCTCTTATCGCCCCCGCGCAGCCATCAAGGGACAGGCCCTCGCGGACCTCATCGCGGAGAGCACCGTCCCGATCGAGGAAGCATCTTCATCCGCACGCGGACCTATCTGGGACTCGTTCGTCGACAGGTCATCCAACTCGGCTGGAAGCGGTGCTGGTGTCCTCCTCAAGTCACCCGAAGGAGCAGAGCTTCAGTACGCCTTAAAGTTCAACTTCCAGGCATCAATAATGCCTCCGAGTGCGAGGCCCTTATTTTGGGGGCCAGGATGGCACGTCGACTAGGAGCCGAACGAGTCAAGATCCACACTGACTCCCAGCTGGTCGCCAGCCAGGTCAATGGTGATTACGAAGCTCGGGAAACGCCGATGATCAAGTATCTTCAAATGGTCCTAGGATTGGCCTAACTATTCGAGAGTTTCGAGGTAGTCCGAATAGCTCAAGAGGAAAACTCCCGGGCGGACGCCCTCTCTCGTCTGGCCTGCTCCCTTGGCCCCGAAGGTACACGGTCGGTCTTCCTCGAGGAGCTCGAACGACCAAGCATTGAATCCGAGCTCATGATCGTTGACCCGGCAACCCCGAGCGACTGGCGGACCCCTTACGTATCCTGGCTCTGAGACTCCCAAGAGCCCTCCGACCCTCGGGAAGCTCGGAGATTGAAGTATTAAGCACGACGCTTCGTCATCCTGGACGATGCCCTGTACCGTAGGTCTTTCTCCGGTCCCCTTCTCAAGTGCCTCGGCGCCGACGAAGCCAGTCAAGCAATTCAAGAAGTTCACGAAGGCATCTGCGACGCGCATCAGGGAGGAAGATCGCTCGCCAGGATCTTGCTACGGCAAGGTTACTGGTGGCCCACTCTTCAGCGTGATTGCTCGACCTACGTACAAAAATGCGACAGATGCTAGCGCTTCGACCATCTGGTCCACCAGCCTACCTCAGAGCTCATCAGAGCTCATCACCCTTACTGAGCTATACCCCTTTGCTCGGTGGGGAATCGACATCCTGTGACCATTCCCTACGACTCAGGCCCAAAAGAAGTTCGTCATCGTCGCCATCGACTACTTCACAAAATGGATTGAAGCCGAAGCCACTGCCAGGATTACCGAGTCCCACCGCTACCCTATTCCCCCCCCCCCCCACCCCAACCCCCAATCCAAGTAGAGCAGAGGCAGACGCAGAGCACGGAGAGAGTAGAGAGCGAGCCGGCTAGCTATCAGGCCGGCAGCGCAAAAGCAAGCTACTACTCTACGGCTAGGGTTAGGAGGTGGCGGCGGCGGCGGCGGCGGCGGCGGCGGCGGTGGTGATCTGGGTGAGCATGCAGCGGACCTCTTTGCTGTTGGGGCGCTGCTTGGGGTCGTCCACGGTGCAGAGGCAGGCGATCTTGAGCACCAGCACCAGCTGCTCGTCGCAGCCCCTCCCCCGGAGCTTGACGTCGATGGCCTCCTCGGGCCGTCCCGCGGCCATGACGTTCCTCAGCCACTTGACCAGGCTTATCTCGTCGGTGCTCTGGAAGAACTCGTCCGACGGCATCTTGCCGAGCACCATCACCGCCAGGATCACCCCGAAGCTGAAGATGTCGCACTTGTCCGTGAACTTGAGCGTCTGGTGGTACTCGGGCGCGATGTAGCCCACCGTCCCGGCCACGTTCGACGTCGTGACGTGGGTGTTGGCTTCCGGCACCGCCTTCGCCAGCCCGAAGTCGGCGATGCGCGCCTCCATGTTGTCGTCCAGCAGGATGTTGGCCGGCTTCAGGTCCCGGTGGATGATGCGGGGGCTGTGCTGCGTGTGCAGGTACTCCAGACCCGCCGCAATCCCCAAGGCAATGCGGTGCCGCGCGGGCCAGTCCAGCTCCGGCCGGCCGCTGCCGTCGTCCCCTCCCTTCAGCGCGTCCTGCAGGCTCCCGTTCTTCATGAACTCGTACACCAGCAGGTGGCAGTCCAGCCGGGGGATGTGCGCCAGCAGCGGCAGCAGATTCCGGTGCCGCACGTGCCCCACCGTATTGATCTCCGACCGGATCTGCCGCATCCGCTTGTCCAGCAGCCGGCTCTCCTCCTCGCTCAGCTCCGACGCGCCTCCGTCCACGCTCTGCTTCATGACCCTCTTGATGGCCACCGTCCTCCCCGCCCCCGTGGGGGCGTCCCTCCCCAGCACCGGCAGCGTCGCCCTGTACACCACCCCGCAGCCGCCGCGGCCGATCACCTCCAGCGACGCCAGGCCATCTTCCTTCTCCAGGAAGGCGAGCTGCTTGGACTTGACGAGGGGGCTGAAGATTGCCGGACCGGAGGGCCGCCGGTACCGCCCGCGGATGCAGTTGAGCATCATGCGGAACAGCATCGAGAGAACCATCCCGGAGGCGATCCCCAGCAGGGCCCCCCCGCCGAAGCCCACGAACCAGGTCCCCAGACGCCGCCTATGGCCGCGGTGAGCGAAGGCTGGCGAACGCGCCGGGGCCGGTGCCGGGGCGGAGGCGACGAGGACCCCCCTGGGACGTGAATGGTTGGTAGCGCTTTTCGAGGTCGAATTCTCGGCAAAAACATACCGCTTGGGAAGGAGATCCCCTCCTCCCTCAGAGGTGGTGCTCGCCTGATCGAGGGGGGCGGCCTGCACGGCGGGGGGAAGATCCGGCAGGGGCCCCCGGAGGCCGGGGTTGCCGGAGAGGTCGAGGAAGCGCAGGTTGCGGAAAGATGAGAGGGAAGGGGGCACCCGCCCCGTGAAGAGGTTGTCGGCTAGGGAGAGATTCTCCAGGTTGGGGAAGAGGGTGAGGAAGCCCAGATCACCACGGAGCTGGTTGCTGGAGAGGTCCAGGGAGCGGAGGCGCGCGATGGAGGAGATCTCCCGGGGAACCCTCCCCAAGAGCGCGTTCCCGCTCAGGTCGAGCACCTGCAGCTCGTGGCAGCCGGCGATTTCGGCCGGGATGCCGCCGGAGAGCAGGTTGCCCGGCAGGGACAGCTCCCGCAGGCCCGACAGCCTCCCGACAGCTGGGGACAGCGACCCCTCGAGGCCACGGGAGGGAAGGGCGATACGGACGGCCCTGATGGCGCCGCTGTTTCGCCGCTCGCAGACCACGCCGGTGACGCGGCAAGGGTGGAGGCGGCCGCCGCTCCCGCCGGCCGCGCTGAGCTGACCCAGCAGGCCACCGCCGAGATCGGCGAGGAGGAGGCTCAGCGCCTCTGTGTCGGAAGCGTGGACGGCGGCGGAGATGAGGAGGATGGGGTGGAGGAGGAGGAGGAGGAGGAGGAGGTGTGTGGGAGACGCCATTGCCATTGGTGAGTACGTCGTTCCCGTTTAATCCACCTAATATTAAATATCATGAGGACATCCCGTGTGGAAGTATGCCCACCCAGTGGGCTCCCCGGATTCACCTACGGCGGAGATGTGCATGGAAATTTTGGGCGGGAAGGATCTGTTGGTTGACTTGACTTGAATGGTCATCGGTCTACCATATCTTGGAATTCCGTTCTTGCCCTCCTGTTTATCAACGTCTCACTCGAGTGACCGGGGTCTATCAAATATCTAGGACGCCTCTTCCAATACGTCAGGGGAAGTCTATGTCCTCCGTAAATGAATCAGATATGGAGTAAATACTGTGATATCTAAATTCGTATTCGATTAATAATTAAATTATTCTGAGGGTGGATGGAGAGGCAGTTAGCGGGATCACCCTACCTGACTATAGCGAGCTGGCTATTAGACTCCTAGGTATGGACACCGTCTATGAGTCCCCCTGTAGGACGATTGCCCGCACGGACCTGACGAAGGCCATGGGGCTAGGAGATGCTAGGCAGAGGTCGAGGGAGTCCTTGGTAGCCTACGTTGCCCGTCTGACCGCGAGTGCCCGAGCCACCTATTGCCAGGATCTAGCTGATAGGGTGAGGGCAGACATAGATCTGAGGAGGTTTCTTTTTCTGATGCCGGGGAGGTTGCTATTGGGGATGAAGGGAGATGACATAAACTGCAAGGTCATGGGAGTTTTGGAGGATCTTGAGGGAGTAGGGAGGTACGCTTGCGGAGCCACTCTGCTAGCGCATCTGATAGCGGATCTCTCCACGGGGACCGGTTGAGAGATGATCATCAGTGACTTTTCACCCTTTTTACAAGTATGTATTTCCTTTTAATTTTTATTTCTGTAACTATGTTTATGATTAAATGTGATTGATAAATGCTCATGATTGCAGGTGTGGGCTCATCTCTACTTCCCTATGGACCGGGTCGAGGCTCGACTAGGAGAGGAGCCTGTGTACCCTCTAGCCCGACGGTGGGTGCCTTACTAGATAGGAGCCCCTCACGATTACGAGCTTCTGGTGACGAGGCGGGAGCTACGGGACTATCCTCCTTTGCTAGTATGCATTTCTTTCTAACTTCCTGCCTTTAATTTCCGCTATATATGATGCTTATGATATGTTATATACAGGTCGTCTGGAGACCCTACGAGGGCATGCCTGATGAGGGCCAGCCGTGGGTCGTAGCGGGTCAACCTTGCTTCAGACGTGACATCTGGGTTCACTGCCTGAACGAGATCGAGCCGCTTCGGCTCCTACTGGTCATGAGGACTCTTGGGTACCACTAGGAGTGGATCGACGTAGAGGAGCCCCGTGGGATCGGGAAGAAGACCCGCGGGTAGACCAAAGCGATTGACTGGAGTCTGCGGTTCCCAGAGCAGTACGTGGACGGGCAGCGACATGGCGTTCCAGTCATCTCCTATGCCCCGAACAGCACAGCTTACGTCCGGCGCTACTGGGAGACCTATGGCCGTCGGGCCCAGATGAGGCCGATCGGGGTATGTATAAATGATCCCTAGTTTTTCTTTCCTTTATGCACTTAAGATATGTTGCTGATGAATGTTTTATGCAGGATGCAAGAGAGAGAGCAGCAGTGGACTTGCATGCTCACCTCCACAGCTTGGAGGCCCAGTTGGCGTCCACACGCGCCGATCTAGAGGTCCTAGTGAGTATACCCTACCTATATGCCCTTTCCTTCCTTTCGATTGCTGTGATGTTTAGCCACTGACGGTCTCGATGAATTACAGCGTGCCCAGCAAGGAGCAGTAGCAATAGGCGCTGGAGGTGCATCCAGTTCACGAGGGCTGACGGCCGAGGTCACTGCATTAGAGGAGAGGCTGGCGGGGGCCATAACACGAGCTGAGGCGGCGGAGCGCGATCTCGCTGAGTGGGTAAGTTTTGAAATTCAGTTTAAGTTCAGAACTTAAGTTCAATTTATGCATCTAATGGAATGGAATGTTCCAGGTAACCGAGCTACAGACTACCCTCACCGAGACTAGAGCCCGCGATCGCCGGATTGTGGAACTGGAGGAGGAGGGGAGACATCACCAGATTGAGGTGAGCAATGTTAGCACTTATCTTAATTTCTCTTAAAATCTCTTTCTTCAATTCGGTTGATAATGATGTTAATGATGCAGGGTGTGCAGATGCGAGATGCTTTTGAGTAGGCCGCGATGGCTGGTGCTGAGCTCGCATTTTGTGACCAGCAGGTCGCGGAGCTAGAGGAGGCGTTGCGACATCGAGGGACCCTGCCTACCGATGTGGTAGAGCTGAGGGTCGCCCTTGACATGGAGAGGAGGGAGCGCGCCTGGGAGCGAGAGGAGCAACGAGCAGAGCGACTAGCACGAGAGTGGGAGCTGGCAGAGGCGAGGATGTAGATAGCCACTCTCCAGGAGCGGCTTCAGCTTATGGAGGAGCGCCTACAGTGAGGCAGAGAGAGGGCTCGGGTGGTGGGACTTTCCTTTACTGGCACATCATATATGGCGGGCTCCTCTTCTAGGCAGCGTACAGAGGCCGGGCAGGCTGCGAGGTCGACAGCCTCTCGGGGGTCAATGGGGCCTCCACAGGTTCCTCCCAGGGATGAGGGTCCAACAGAGAGCGGTGGGGAGAGTTAGAGAGAGCTTCGTACGCCACTCCTGCATTTTGTACATAGATATTCATTAGAGATATATATATATAGATGAGTTTTGATGTTACCAGCGAGTTGCTTTATTTGTGTTTGTCCCTTGTGTATGCCTCTTGTGTTCCTGTGCCTGTCTTTTACACATTTGAACAAATAGATTAATTCATTTGTCTGACTTGGCCCCTTGCTTGATAAGCAAGGGTGGTTGTCCTTTTTTTGACCTTGGTACGGGGTCAAGGGGCGAGGGGTAGCCAGCGTGCCTCCACCCCTGGGCGACACCTCAGCTAGCTTGCTGCGCGCCAAAGATCTCAAGGCATGGTCGTTAGATTTCCTCTGCCGGGTGCACCGGGTAAAAGGTGGCAACAGTGTGCCGGTGGAGATGCTCATAGGTGTGCTGCTGAAGGCTTGCAAACTGTGCCGCTGAGGGGCTGGCAAAGTGTGCCGGCCGCGGAGTGTCCGGCAGCGTGCCGGGCAAGGGCATTGAAGGCGTGCCGGTGGAGCCGTTTGCAGGTGTGTCGTTGAGGAAGTTCTTGGACAGTCAGACCCTGGTCAGCGACTTGCAGACGCCGAACTCTTTCCGGGACGGGACCGAAGAAGCCGTTCTCCATCAGGATGAAGGTCTCCAGCTTGCCTCCGTCGCACAAGGACTTCGGCATATACTGCTACACCCGAATGCCTTTCGGGCTGAAGAACACCAGAGCAACATACCAGAGGCTGATCAACCATATTTTCATAGGACAAATCGATCGAAACGTCGAAGCCTATATCGACGACATGCTTGTCAAGACACCTAAGGCCGAGGATAACATCACTGACCTAGCTGAAACCTTCAGCACCATCCTAAAGTGCAACATGAAGCTCAATCCAGCGAAATGCACCTTTAGGGTTCAATCTAAGAAATTCCTAGGGTTCCTAGTGACCCAACACTGGATCAAGACCAATGTCTACAAGGTTCAAGCCATCCTGAATATGCAGCCGGCCATTTGCGTCAGGGATGTCCAACGCTTGGCAGGACGAATTACTGCACTCAACCATTTTTTATCCCAAGCGGCCGAGTGATGCCTACCTTTCTTCAAATTGTTGAGAGGGCCCAAATTGACATCCACCATATTTGCTTATGATGAGGAATGTCAGAGGGCTTTTGCAGAGCTAAAGGAGTTTTTGGCCTCACCCCCAGTGTTATCAAAACTGGTCTCGGGCAAAACAATGCACCTTGACCTCTCATCGACTCCTTCCACAGTGAGCTCAATCCTAGTCCGAGGCAGAAAGAAGGTATCCCGCAATCGAGAAACTTGTGCTAGCGTTGGTGACCTCGGCCAAGCGCATCTGACCCTTCTTCCAAGGGCACTCTATCGTCATATTGACCAACGAGCCCCTAAAGAAGATCCTCACTCACCCTAAAGCTACGCATCGCCTAGTCAAGTGGGCCATAATGCTCGAGACTTACGACATCTCCTATCACCCCGGCTCGGCCATCAAGGGACATGCACTCGTGGACTTCATTGCGTAGAGCACCGTTCCAACTGAGGGGGCCCTTCTGTTGGCGCCCAGGCTGACCTAGGATCTTTTCATTGACGGGTCCTCCAACTCGGCCGGCAGTGGCGCCGGCGTCCTCCTCAGATGTCCCGAAGGTGTAAAATTACAGTATGCCTTGAAGTTCAACTTTCAGGCATCCAACAACGTCTCCGAGTATGAGGCTCTCATCTCCGGAGCCAGGATGGCATGACGACTGGGGGCCACACAAGTCAAGATTCATACTGACTCCCACCTGGTCGCCAGCCAGGTCAACGATGACTATGATGCTCGGGAAATACCGATGATCAAATACATTCAACTAGTAAAAGGAATAACCCTGCTATTTGAGAGTTTTCAGGTCATCTGGATAACTTGGGAGGAGAACTCCCGGACAGACGCCCTCTCTCAATTGGCCTCCTCTATTGGCCCAGAAGGTACTCGATCGGTCTTCCTCGAAGAGCTAGAGCGACTGAGCATAGAAGCGGAGCTCATGACCATTGATCAGGCATAACCAAGCGACTGGCGGACCCCATATATATCTTGGTTCGAGGACTCTCAAGAACGCCCTGACCCTCGAGAAGCTTAGAGACTAAAGTATCAAGCTCCCACTTCTTCAGCTTGGATGAAGCCTTGTAACAAAGGTATTTTTTTGGCCCCTCCTCAAGTGCCTCGATATCAATGAAGCCCACCGAGCAATACAAGCAGTCCACGTAGGTGTCTATGGCGTGTATCAAGGAGGACGATCGCTCGCCAGGATCTTGCTGCTGCAAGGCTATTGGTGGCCCACTCTCCAGCGCGACTGCTTAACCTACGTTCAAAGGTGTGATCGATGCCAGTGTTTTGATCATCTGGTCCATCAGCCTGCCTTAGAGCTCATCACCTTTACCGAGCCATACCCTTTCGCCTAGTGGGGGATCGACATCCTGGGGCCATTTCCTACGGCTCAGGCCCAGAAGAAGTTTGTCATCGTCACCATCGACTATTTTACCAAATGGATCGAAGTCGAAGTCACCGCCAGGATCACCGAGTCGGTCGTATGGAGTTTTGTTTGGAAGTCGATCATTTGTCGTTTTGGTGTCCCCCAAGAGATCGTGAGCAATAATGGTCGGCAATTTGATTCTCATTATTTTAAGAACAAATGTGCCGACCTACATATTCGCAACCACTTCACTTTGGTAGCCTATCCCTAGGCCAACGGGCTAGTTGAAAATGTCAACAAAACTATATTGAAAGGCATTAAGGCTCGATTGAAGAATCAGATTCAAGCTCCAGCAATCTCAGACAAGATCTTTTCTCTCTGAGCATATTTCATCTCTTGTCTGAACATCTATTTGTTCTCTTTTCATTTTGTCCAAACATTAAAGTTGAGATTCATCCCTACTGCGGTTAGTAGGAAGGCAGTTGGAAGGTGTTCCAATCTGCGGTGATATCATCTCTACCGTTGGTTAGTAGGAAGACAATCGGTGGTTCTCCGATTTACGGGTTGGTGTATTGCACTAGTGAAGTCTCACCGAAGTTTGGTGAGGGGTGGACGTAGGACTGGGGATTCAGTTCGAACCACCTTAAAATCTATTATTCCGTGGTGTGTTTGTGTGATTGATTCGTTCTAGATACATGCTTAGGCTCGAATCGATTCGAATTGATACATAACTAGTTCATCTTGCCAAGTAAATTATATTGTCATTCGATTAGCTAGTTCTATTTCGCTGCAACTTGTTTTAACTAACTATTAAGAGAGCTACATTGCGAATAGAGGGGTACATCTATTCACCCCTCCCCTCTAGATCCGCCATCCACTACTCAACAAGACCGTCCTTCTCCTGGTTCAAACGGGTCATATGCGTTCAACCTCTGGCCGCACAAAAAAAAGACGGCTGACTCCCAGCCGCACGTGGGGGATGGGCGGTCCAGCACAGTCGTCCACCCTCCAACGGCAAAAACACATGTGCGGTTGGACCCTGGCCGCACAAGGGAAGGGCGGCTAGGACCTCACTACACAAGGCAGGTGCCGTCCAACTCTAGCCGCACCACTGCCAACGGCACCAGGTGACGTGCAGCCTGTCCCTGGCCACACGAAGGGTCATACGGCCAGACCCTGGCCTCACACCCCAGTGCACTGTGCAATGGTCACAAGCAATGGTCAAAACTCACGGGATGGGCGGTTGCCTTGGGGCCGCACATAGGGTGTGCGGGATTGGCTGGACATACCCAGTGCGCGTCAAGCCATTGGGCGGTCAGACCATGGCCGCACAAGGGGGTGCCCACTGCGTGCCGAGCAGAAGGGCTGTAGCGCCAGGGCCGCACAAGGGATAAACGGGCCCTGGTTCGACCGTTTATCTCTCGCCAGCGCGAAAACGGCAAACCGATCAGAAAACTCCAATTTCGGCCCCATACAAGCCCCATGGAGGGGGGAAACACAAGGAAATCAACCCCCAAGTCCCCTAGCATACTTCTACGCTCGTGAAATGCTGAATCAGGACGTAAAATAGTGGATCGAGTGAACTCTCCCTGTGGCATGGACAACCCTTCCCGGCACGAAAATAACCCCTCTCGGCCTCACCTCAGGCTAAAACTCGCGGGGAAGGAATGCAAGAGGCTAAGGATCGTCCCCCTACCTTTGGTTCGCGTCGAGGCGCATCAGATCGTCCACGCACCATGAAGAATGCCGTTAAGATCTCCGCCCCTTCACGCTCCCCACGCTCGCCACACACTGTCGGGATCATCCCGCCGTCACCCACGTCCTCGCGCCGTCGCCCTGTGCCATCTACAGCCGGAGGGGACCTCGTCGCGATCGAACGGGAGAGAGAGAGAGAGAGAGGGAGAGGGGCGGCCACAGTGGGGAGAGGAGGAAGAAAGGAAGAAGGAGAAAAAGAGAAAAGAAAATGGATTTAAATAGAAAATGTAAATTTTTAAAAAATATCAAAAAATATAAAATCACGTTTCTGCGATCCTCGGAACGCATCGACCGCAACGGTACCACTCACGCCCGGGTGAACGACTCGGTTTGCCCGCAGCGGAGTTCCCGCAGGATTTGCCAAAAATGGGGTCGGGAATCGAAAAAATGTGCGAAAAAGTCGCGGAACGCCTCCGGACCTCCGAAACGACCCCGGATCGTGCCGATCCGAACACGAAAGATGTCCGAAACATAATTTCAGACACAACGGAGCCGGGACACTCTGAGAAAATAGATCCGAGACCCAAAAATAAGGATCCGAAAGGTTCGAGATATTACATCTGGGATCTAATGTTCCCCTTTAACAAAAATTATGATGATCTAAGAGCATACAGTTAATCGTTGGATAGGTCACTCGGTTGAGTCGGGTGGGGGACGATAGACTCTATCTCACACGCCGTGGTTGCAAAAGATTCTTGACCTCGACTTGCTCAGTCTAGCAATATTACCCTTGAGTACTTTCTATTTTATCTTTCTTCACATTTATTTTAATGATTTCTTTATTTTAGCCCAGCATACATCATGTTATTTTGAGCATTCACGTCTCGAATTCTCTCAAGATTTCTCCTCGATAATGGTTAATTGTGCTTCAGCTCTCTTATATAAGAGATTCTCATTCCACTTCAAATTTGAACGACTTCTCTGATGTGTCCGCTTGGTCTGGTTGACCAGCGTGATTCCTGTCTAGATTTTATCTCAATTTTATCTTTCTCATTTTCCAACTTTTCAGCTGTGCTCTTTCCGATCCCTCATTGTCCGTGGATTGTGTCCTCAATGAGGCTAGCTGTGTTTTCTTTTCCTCCTTTAGTCATGAACAAAGCATCACGTATGTCAGTCATATGAGAGTGGAAAATAATAATGACTTATCGTGTTAGCCATTATCAAAACTATGAGATACAAATGACTAATGTCCACAGGGGCATAACATGGCCAGCTGAAGATTTGGAGGCAGGGCTTGGCTGAGATCTTCTACTACAAGTCGCCATCCAGAATCAAGAAGCGGCTCCCCGATTGGACCTCGGAAGAGTGAGTTATTATTTTTCTCCCTTGGGTGCGCTGTTCTGTCCACTCTAGGACTGAGCAGACACCCGACCACTATTTGTGATGCTTCTATCGGCTCCGACCTCCTCTGGCATCCCCGTGGGTACCGTTTCGAAGAGGACTCAACAACGGTTCCAACGACTCCAGCCACGCCAGAATCCAAGCTCAGGAGTGATCGTGGCGACTTCGACTTCCTACTGCTGAGGTGCTGTGATAACCAGAGTCTGAAAATTGAG
The DNA here is from genome assembly GCA_024336825.1 of Amorphophallus titanum. NCBI lineage: Eukaryota > Viridiplantae > Streptophyta > Magnoliopsida > Alismatales > Araceae > Amorphophallus > Amorphophallus titanum. Next base: position 66,718,138 of record JANBPO010009603.1, read on the forward strand.
TCCCTGATCACAGTCCTATCCCGACCAGCGCCGTCCTCCAAAAGTCCTACAAAAATTCAGAGGTCCTCCTGGACCAATCAAGGAGGTTTTGGCGCTACTCCCGTCAACAACGGAGCTCGGGAGTGACTACAGTGGTGTCTACAGTGACTTCCTGTCCTATCGTTCCAGACCTAGATAGACCTGGGGAAGTGCCCAATCGGCACTAGTTTAGCTAATCTCTCCACCCCGCCTGGCCGGCTTAGCGCCCCTCCCTGTGTGGAGGTAGTGTTTGATTGTACCCTTAAAGTCCCCACCCCTAGTCCAACCCTCCTGCATGGGGAGTAGTGCATGTAATATTTGAACAGGGGAAGCTACACTGACATAGTGTGCGGGGAACCCACACTCCCCCGCTCGCCCACGTCTCCGAATGGGGTTGGTTTCTTCAAACCAACCGGGTAAATTCTAAACCTTTCTCCCATTATTAGTACTTGTTCTTTTAATATCCATGGGATTGCTCCGCTGGTAGTGAGAGAGTGTCCGACCTCGGAGTACTCCACTTTCGTGTGGTCACTGTGGTTTTGTGAGAGAAAGTGACCCAGTGCCCCACTTGGCACCCGGCCAGCCCCTTGAGTATGGGCATCGTACCCTTGGGAGGGCAACCTTAGCCCTGCTGGCCCTCTACCAGTAAGGGTCTTGTTCCATTACCTCCACTCGGCATTGCCGAGTCACCCCGGGAATCGTGTGTGCAACGGTGGTTCGGCAATTATGTGATTTCTTTGCTCTTGTGCATGTGTTTGCGAAGTAGGTCCAAGGAACTTCTACTTAATTTCTGCATTCACCATAGTGGTGTCACATCAATGGGGCTAGGGGCTGAAGGAAGGTCAGTGGCACATGGAGATATGGCCGACGCACATGCTGGCCAGGTCAGTGCACGTGTAGCCCAAGTCAATGCACCTATGGAATATGCCAAGGATAAGGTCAGTGTACATGCTGGAGAAGTCAGTGCACATGCAGGGAAAGTCAGTGTAGTTAAGGAATATGCAGAGGGCAAGGTCAGTGCAGGGTCAATGCACGTACAGGCCGAGTCAGTGTACATGGGATGAAGTCAGTGCACGTGCAGATAAAGGTCAGTACACATGCAAACTAAGGTCAGTGCACAGAAGCTAAGGTCAGTGCACATGCAGACTAAGGTCAGTGCACATGCAAACTAAGGTCAGTGCACAGGGGCTAAGGTCAGTGCACATGCAGACTAAGGTCAGTGCACATGCAGACTAAGGTCAGTGTACATACAGACTAAGCTCAGTGCACATGCGGGCCAAGTCAGTGTACATGGGATGAAGTTAATGCACATGCAGGCTAAGGTCAGTGCACATGTAGACTAAGGTCAGTGCATATGCGGGCCAAGTCAGTGCACATGCAGACTAAGGTTAGTGCACATGAGTTAAGGTCAGCGCAGGGTCTGTGCATATGCACGGGGTTGAGTCCATGCAATGCTGGGCAAAGTCCATGCATGTTAGGGGTTAAGTCCATGCAGGGCTTGATGAAGTCCGTGCATAGTCTGCACGGGGTTGAAATTGAGAGGGGATAGGTGCACCGGGGAAGGCCATGGGCATGCCGTTGAAGGATTGGAAGGGTGCACCAGGGGAGAAGGTGTACCGGGGGAGGGGATGCACCGGCGAAGGGTGGACTAAAAGGGGTGTCGGTGAAAGGGAGGGCAGCCTGCATCGGTGAAGGGCTTAGCACAAAGTGAAGGGGGTGCACCACTCAAGGGGCATGTCGGCGAAGGGTAAGGGAGGGGGTGCCGTGGATCAGTTTAAGACCATGCCGTTGAAGGTTTGGGAGGGTGCACCGGGGAGGCCCTTGGAGGTCCCACTCCTCTTTGTCCCTTTAAGGCCTTTCTTTTCTTCTTTTCTTCTTCCCTTCCTCCTTTTCTTCTTTCATCATGTGTGTTGGGGTACTTAGCCACTGTTCAGTCCATTCCTCTTCATGTTGCCCTTGGTTCTTTTCACCTTGGTTAAGGCATTTTATTGTTGATTATCCCACTTGTTTGTTGATCTGTAACGTCCCAGATGCAAAATAATTGCCAAATATTTATCATTTTTCATGAACGCTCAAGTGTTGATAAAAATTCTATTTTTGTGAACATTTTCACACATAATCAACATTATATTTCGAATTTCATCACAAATGTGTGACATTAGTATGTAATAATATGAAGTAATCACGCCGCACAACCCGGAGTGAACTTCATGCATGATGGCTCAAGCCTCAGCTGGGGAGACACATCTTAGGAGAACCAACTTGTCCTTCTCAAGGACAAGTCAGTACAGGGAGTTGTCAATCAACTCATATGACGTTGCCCATTAGACTAGCTAGACCCTTTGAACTCGATCAAGGGGGAGCCACCCTTTCTTGAACTTAATGATGGGCTCACGCCAATCTTCGTCTTCTGGAGGAGTGTTCTGGTTGAGGTCGTGGACCTCATAGATGGTGAGACCGACGTTGCCTTTGAGTGAACTCGGCATCAGTCTTCTGTGCTTGATGGTGATGTCAACCTCACCCTTAGGCGGGAGCTTAATGGCCGCGACCAATTTTGCTAGGGCATCTGCCTAGGTATTGTTGCTTCTGGGAACATGATCTATTTCAAAGAAATAGAATTTCTAGATTAGTCTGACGACGGCGGCGGGGTACGGAACCAACTCCAACTTCAGCATGTCTTAGATACCAAGGACTTGCCAGACTATTAACTGAGAGTCCCTATAGGCTTTGAGGCATCTGATGCCTATATCAAGACCCATCTGAAGCCCGATGATTAGAGCTTCATACTCGGCTTCATTGTTGGTCAGGGATTTCATGAAGGAGCAAGAGTTGTACAAAACTCCAGCCTGAGGCGTCAGGAAAATAATGTCGGCACCCGCCATAGCGACTGGGTTTTGATTAACGTGGGTAATTCCTCAGGAAGCGATCGAAATAGAGCTCCCAACAGGGTAAGTTAGCTGTGAGAGCATCTTGCTACTGCTAATGCAAGACATCTTTGGTCTGCTCAACTAGAGCTGGTGATTGGGAAGCAAGGGACTCCTCATTGGGGAGTTCCATGTTGAGAGGTGAATCGTCCGGTACTAGATGGGCTGCCAAGAATTCAGCCATGCCTTGTCCCTTGATTGCTTTCCTGGGGACGTAGGTAATATCGTACTCCATTAGCAAGAGAGCCCATTTCCCTAGTCGACCTGAGACAGCGGGCTACCAGAGGATGTACTTCAGGGGGTCATGCTTGGATATAAGCTTGACCCGATGGGACAGGAGGTAATGCTATAGCTTTTTGATGACGAATACCAATGCCTAGTAGATTTTCTCCATGGGGGAGTAGCGGTACTCGACACAGATCAATTTCTGACTGAGGTAGTAGAGCGACTAGTCTTTGCCTTCCTCATTGATGCGGGACGGGGCCGACGTACAGTGAGAAGGTTCAGCTGGAACCGTCGTCGAACAGGTGGTGGGCGGGGGATGTCCTGCAGCCCAGATTGGTAGAAGTAGATCTACACGTACCGATAAAAAATGCCTGCCACAATCAACTCCGACGTTAGAACGAGATGCCATCAGTGGCAGTGAGTAGCAAACTCACAGGAGGATGTCTCAGCCAAAGGGCGCAAATTGATTCCTGCCGTGGAAGCTGGGAAATCCTCTGCAAATCTCATTTGGTTCTCTGTGCACAGGATGGCGCGGCTAAGCGAAGAAATTGGCAATGGAGTGCTCCGATGTGAGAACACAGCACCGCCTGTGGGAGAATGTCAGAGACGCCGTGCAGTAGTTCCTGACCAAAAGGTTTGGTCAGATCTGGTCAGCGACAGACGTGGTGGCTGCTGCAACTTGACACTAGTTCTGATGTCAAACCACACAGGTCGGCCTACCCAGTCCCACAAGATTTGATGCCACGCACAGCACGAGGGTCAGAACGGGGCGGGGTTTGTGGTGCTGGAAAGAAGATAGAGAGACGCACAATGCCTCCAAATGCCAGGCCAAAAGTCAATATAGAGTGTCCTGTAGAAAATAAGCAAGAATATGGATGAGTTCTATCCCGTATGGATAGAGGACTGCCTGTAGGCTCACGAAGAAATTTGCCACTAGACATCTGGACCTCCGGTCGAGGCGAGACCAGCACCCAATAGATGTAGACTCGCCGAATCTTCACTGGACAATAGGGGAGGTCCTGATCTGATTACACCTGGTCTAGGACGCCACTGTAACTTGGGGTAGCTTTCTGGGCGGACACATCTAGACACACCTGTGAAGGAAGAGAAGGGGAGGGGAGGGGCCTTGGCATTGCACTAAGGGGAAGGGGAAGGGAATGCCTCAGGCGTCACACACTTGGCATGGGGAGTCACACCCCGAGGAAGATCCCATCGTAGGATCAAGGAGGAAGATGGAGTGCTAGTCGCAAGCACCAAGGGAAAGAGGGGGCGTAGCCACCATAGGGTTGCTCTCCACCAAACAAGTTCTTTATTAATTGGAAAAGTGAGTTTATAAGACTATTTATAGGAGTTAGGCTAACCCTAACCCTATTTCACCTTCCTATGACTTAAATATCCTACCAGAAAATACCAGAATTCCTGGAATCAGACCTGCATCCAACCAACAAGAGATCCAGTCAGACACGGGTGTTACACCTTTCCAGTACTCAGATCTCGGGTCATCACAGCTGGTATCAGAGCGAGGTTGTGGAGGTATGTAAGAATCTAAAATGACTGCAGTGGTCCAAAAGGTCCATGAATGTCCTGTACAGTCGGCGATTGGCTTAGGGCATGTGTATTTTATTGATTTATGGTTATTTTCCTTGATGCCAGGTGTGATATGGCGCCACGGAGGAGGACTCGTTCCCAGTAGGGAGAGTCAGGCGATGGTCCAGAGGACCAGAGCAGAGCTTCAGTTTTCGAGGGTGTAGCTAGAGGTGCGTGAGCTCCAGGGATGGACGATTTCTTCCGAGGCATGTTCGAGTATGTGCTTTAGTGGCAGCCAGGAGGCCAGCAGTAGGGAGGTGATGCTGGCGAGGGCCAGGCTCGAAGTGATCGTGGTCGCGTGCTGAAGGAGTTCCTATAGTTCCAACGCCTCCTTTTAGCGGGCAGTCGGATCTCGAGGTGGCTAGGGAGTGGCTGGATGATTTGTAGAGGATCTTCAGTGCAATGGAGTATGCTGAGGAGGAGTAGGTGGTGTTGGCTACGCATCGACTTCAGGGAGCGCCCCGGACTTGGTGGATATCAGAGTGGGGTGTAGCATTCCAGTCTCATCCTCTTTGGCAGATTGCGTGGCAGGAGTTCATCACGGCTTTCGATTGAGCCTTCTGTCCGTCTTTCGTCAGGTCGCAGAGATTGCGTGAGTTTCTGGAGCTGACCTAGGGTGACATGTTAGTGATGCAGTACCACTCCAAGTTTATTGAGTTGGGCCGTTATGCTTCTCACATCATGGCAGATGAGGAGGTGAAGACTGAGCAGTTTGTTGGTGGTCTGAGGGTGGAGTTGCGGCATCATCTTCTTGCATCGGGTTCGACCACCCTGGATGCAGCTTGCAAGGCAGCAACGACGCTGGAGAGAGACTTGCAGAAGGTTCGAGGGCAGGGCAGTGTTGGTCAGGGGCAGGCAGGTTCCAACTAGCCGATGGAGGTTTAGCAGTAAAGTACTGTCCAGCTCTCAGCAGGTGGTTCCGTGGTAGTGCAATCTGTGATTTCCATGCCCGAGTCGTCGTCCTTTAGCTTGAAGCTCAAGAAGCTGCTCAAGGAAGCTAATTTTGGCAGGAGGCGATGGGGTCCCAAGGAGCCGCAGCAGGGGCTGATGGGTAGTGTCCAGCAGCCCGTGGCTATTCAGCGTCAGGGTTCGGTGAGTGGTGCTCGGGGCGGGTGTCCCAGGTGCGGTGGTTCTCATCCAAGCAGGCAGTGTTCGGTGCCCGTGGTTTGCTTCAAGTGTGACCAGCCAGGGCACATGGCACGTGATTGCCCGTAGAGACCGAGTCAGCTGCCTGGGTTCTAGCAGCAACAATAGCTTCAACCCCAGTAGATGCCATCACAGCCACAACAGTACCAGTAGCAGGAGCAGTTTCCTCAGTTGACTCGGTCAGCTACTGTAGGGAGGCAGAGATCCCGAGGCAGAGTGACCCACATGACCAGAGTAGAGGCTGAGGTGTCGCAATTGGTGGAAGATACTCTCTCAATTTTGGGTTGTGTAGCTTGTGTTTTGTTCGATTCGGGCACTTCTCATTCGTTCATTTCAGAGGATTTTACTCAGAGTGTGGAGGACCCAGTGGCCGAGATGTCCTGTGATTTGGCGGTAGAGTTGTCTACCGGTGACTTTATGATCACCCCATATTGCTTTGAGAAGGTACATGTGTGGGTGGAAGGGTGAAGCTTGCCGGCCAGGCTCTACACGTTACCGCTTCAGGACTTTGATGTGATTTGGGGCATAGATTGGCTCGAGGCTCATCATGCCTTGGTGGATTGTGGCTCGAAGAAGGTTTACTTCTGACAGCTTCGTGAACCCACCTTCTATTTTCAAGGTATTCGGTCTTCCTCCTCTCGCTTGCTTATTTCGGCTATTAGGGCTCGTCGATTGCTTGATGCTGGTTGTCAGGATTTTCTCACTTTCGTGATTTTGGTCGATCGGTAATATCCTGATGTAGAGGACATTCCGATTGTGTGTGAGTTTTTTGATGTTTTTCCTGAAGAGTTACCAGGGTTGCCACCGCAGCGGGAGGTTGATTTTGTGATTGAGGTGGTACCAGGTACGACGCCTATGTCGAAGGCCCCTTATCGTATGGAACCTGCAGAGTTGCGAGAGTTGAAGGCGCAGTTGCAGGAGTTGCTTGTCAAGGGGTACATTCATCCTAGTCTTTCCTCGTGGGGTGCGCCGATGTTGTTCGTGAAGAAGAAGGATGGTAGTTTGAGGTTTTGCATCGACTACCGTCAGTTGAACCAGGCGACTGTTAAGAACAAGTATCCGTTGCCTCGGATTGACGACTTGTTCGATCAGCTTCAGTCGGCCTGAGTGTTTTCGAGGATCGATTTGAGGTCGGGCTATTATCAGCTGCGGATTCGAGAGTCGGATGTGGAGAAGACTGCGGCATAGCTGGTAGGCAAAACCTCCATATTTCCTTCTCACCCTCCTGCCAAGGATACTAATCCCAGTACTTCAATAAGACATGGACATTGTTGCTGTTCATCCACTCAATATCTAAGCTCTTGCACAGTTGAAGCCACACAGTATGTATGATACCACATTTGAGAAACAGGTGGACACCTGTCCCCTTGAAGTAGCCACAGAAGATACACCATTGTTTGATGTCTGGCCTGAACCTGTGAATCATCCTGCCTGCAGTTGCAATCCTGATCCGAGCAATTTTCCATAAGAAGAGCCTTGTCTTGATTTGTCTCTTCCCCCAGTTCTTCCTCGTGCTGGGGGTCACTGTCCCCATCAACACTGTGGACGTCCTTTTGACGCTCTTCTTGTCGTGCCAACTCGGGTTGAGATGTACCAGTAGCTGGTGCTTGCTGTGTTTGCACCAGGGTCCGAGACACAGGCATTGACCTCCTCAAATATTGAAGAGGCTGGTTGAGCTCGCCCGAGGTGTCCTCCGGCTGCTTGTCAGCAGAGGTGGCGTAGCAGGTGAACACTTTGACTGTGTCGTTGGTCACCTGAATCACCCGCTTCTTCTTAGGTGGTTGTCGACCTGGCTTGGGCGGCATCCCTAGTCTATCAAAGACAGAAATTCAGGATGTAGAAGCTTGAGGGGAGCGATCCTCCTCCATGTGCGTAGAACTGGCCCACGGGGAGGTCGGCCGCACCTTCTTACTGATTCCTCAGCACTTTTGCCCCGTAAGGGCTTAGTTGTAGACCTCGGAGATGTGGAGGTCTCAGTGTTTGTCAGACTCCGCACATGTTGCAGATCTGACATACGAAAGGACTCCTCCGCCCTTGCGCGCCTTATAATTCGGGCCTCCTTGGTGACCCGGATTTTCTTTAATTGGAGCTAGCACTCCTCCACCGGATTGTCCCCCGTTCTTGGGCAGAGAACTCGTGGCTTGAGGCGCTACACTAGACCCTGATTTGCCGCCGGTACGGTGGACTTCTTCTTTCTCGTTCCGTCCTCCCGAACTTGCCGGAGGAGCTCGAAGCGGTTGGATGTAGGGATGGTTGGGACATGATGATCCCGTGGCATAATCGGCTCGCCTCCATCAAGCCGGATGCGAATGTCTCCGACAATTATGGTTTTGCCGGAGCGAGATGTCGCCGCTGTAGGGTTTGTACCCTTACGGCTATGGCGCTGCCCCCGTTGAGCAGGAGCGACGTTGGCGACGCCTGCCATAGGCCCGGCATCACTGTGGCGGCGACACTGCCTCCGTTGTGCAGGAGCAGCACCTCTGAGGGTAGCCGTCGTAGAGCTTGAGCCGTTGCGGCGGCGACGTTGCCCCCGTTGAGCGGGAGCAGCGTCAACAGTAATCTGATTGACCGAGAAAACTCGGCCATCTGTTGAGATGAAGGGCCAGACACCCTTGGTTTGTGGAGAATTGATCGGGCGGACCCGGCCGGCTACTACAGTAGAGGGCCTAACACCCCTGACAGTCAACCTCTCGACCGAGCGAACTCGACTAATTGTTGAAGCCGAGGGCCTGACGTCGCCGACAGTTGGCTTGTTGACCGGGCGAACCCGGTCGGTTGATGAAATGGAGGGCCTAACACCCTCAGTGGTTGCCTTGTAGACCGGGCTGACCCGACCAACTGTTGGGGCCGGCCGAGGGCCTAACACCCCCGACAGTTGTCTTCTTGACCGGGCGGACCCGGCCGGTCGTTGAAGCCGAGGGCCTGACACCCCCGACGGTTGGCTTGTTGGCCGAGCGGACTCGGCCAATTGTTGAAGTGGAGGGCCTGACACCCTCAGTGGTTATTGCCGCAGGCGTGGCTGAGTTGATCTCAACCATGAGTACAACGCCCAGGAAGAAGGGCGAGCCGACGACTGTAGGGAAGTCACCGAAGACGATGGGGGTCGCCAGGTATCCGAACCTAGCATGGTTGCCAATGACCTGGGGGCCGTAAGTAACAGTTGCCATCGTCGCCGTTGTTGCTGTTGGTGGTGGCAGTGGTGCGTAGCACAGATGGAGAAGTGCGCCAAAGCACAAAGAGCTCTCAAATGAGCAGTGAGATGTGCCCTCCTCTTCCCGTCCTGTAAGAGGAAGAGGAGGGAGATCAGAACCTTAAAGAAAGTTTAGAAACTTTCTTTGACAGAAAGAAGAAATGCGAGAAAAGTCCCATCGGGCATGCCAGTCTGTGAGACCACGAAGAATTGTTTTGTGTTCTTTTTGAAAAGAAACATTTCGTGGGTGCACATAATATTAGACGATTTGGGTTCGGGTGCTGGACCTCTCCCCACTGACCGAAGTTAGTGTTAATTTACATCGGCCTAACGTCCGAACACCTTTGTTTAACAGTCAAAGAAATCCCAAAGTCTCTTATGTGGGTTCTGATGTTGAGGACTAGCTCATTTGGAGGGCTCTTGACGACCACTCATTTACCACCGACCAACAGAACAATTGAGATAGGTTTCAACTGAGGCCCCTCATATTGAGGCAAAATCCTGAAATTTTGTGTGTGTGTTTGCTAGGCTCACGCCGAGGGCATGCCGCATGGTCATCCCTCACACGGCGTCTAGCCCAAACACCAATCTCCGGGAGATTTGTGTGTGTGTTTGCTAGGCTCACGCCAAGGGCATGCCGCATGAGCATCCCTCCTATGGCGTCTAGCCCAAACACCCACCTCTGGCCCCTTGTTGTAATGGATGTATGTCATCTCGATAATCGTGCGTGACCCCAGATCTTGCTTGGCGAAGGCACTCTGCCCGAGTCATGTCTCGATATTCATGCATGACCCTGATGTTGCTTGTCAAGCACTCTTCCCGTGCCCCGTCTCGATAGTCATATGCCCCCAGACGTCGCTCGACGGGAACACCCAGCTCGATCTTGCCCTGGCGTTCGTGCATGACCCAGATGCCACTTCATGAGAGCGCCCCTACCAGTCCCTACCTTGATAGTCGTACACTGTTAGTCATCACTCGATCGAGGCACCCTGCCAGATCTCTGCCTCATCATTCGTACACAACACAAACGTGGATTGATGAGAACACCCTGCCTGGTCTCTGCCTCGACGTTAGTGCACGACACAGACATCACTCGATCGAGGCACCCTATCCAGTCTCTGTCCCAATGGTCACGCACCATCAGACATGGCTCAGTCGAGGCACCCAACTTGCTTCCTCGCCTCGATGACCGTGTGCCACTTTGGTGTCACCTCGATAAGTGTGCCCTCAGTGCTGTTACCCAGACAAATGGCATACTTCACAAGTCCTGGCATAAGATGAAGTGCCAAGCCCCTGCCTCTGTCAAGGGGCCCCGAGCACAACCATCAAGGTCTCACAGCGCACATCTCCTTCAATCACAACGGTGCCCTCGGCACCCGACTGCCTACTCCTCCAGTCATATCGAGGGTCGCGACACCTGATTGCTCAGCTCCTTCAGTCACACCGGTGCCCTCGGCACCCGACTGCCAGCTCCTTCAGTCATATCGGGGCCCGCAACACCCGATCGCTCAGCTCCTTCAGTCGCAACGGTGCCCCCGACACCTGACTGCCTGCCACTCCAGTCATATCAGGGCCGGCGGCACCCGATCGCTCATCTCCTTCAGTCACAACGGTGCCCTCGGCACCCGACTGCCAGCTCCTCCAGTCATATTGGGGCCTGCGGCTCCGGATCGCTCAGCTCCTTCAGTCACAATGGTGTCCACGACACCCGACTGCCAACCCCTTCAGTCACAATGGTGCCCCCCGCACTCGACTGCCTGCCACTCTAGTCACATCGGGGCCCGCGACGTCGGACCACTCAGCTCACTCAGTCACAACGGTGCCCCTGGCACCTGACTGCTCGTCACTCCAGTCACATTAGGGCCCCCGGCATCCAACCACTCAGCCACTTAGTCACAATAGTACCCTCGGCACCCGACTACGAGCTACTCCAGTCACATCGGGGCCTGTGGTGCCTGGCCATTCGACAACCTTAGCTGCATCGGTTCCCCCGGCACTTGACTGCCAGTTACTCCAATCACATCGGGGTCCGCGATGCCCAATCGCTCAACAACTCTAATCATGACAGTGCCCCCGGCATCCAAATGTTGGGTCCAGACAGCATCAGGCCATTCTAGCTCTGACGTCAGCCAACAACTCCAGTCCCACCGGTGCCCACGGCACCGGATAATTCTAAGCTCAACGACTTTTGGTAGCTCCAATCATGGCGATGCTCATGTCATCCAACCGCTCAAGTCTCAACAGTGCCCGACCACTCCAGTGACAAGTGGTGCCTACGTCATTTGGTCGCCTTGGCCTTGGTGACACCTAATTACTCCAGCACAATAGTGCCTACGGCACCCCTACTGCCCCGACCTCGACACTATCTCATAATGGGAAGACATTGTGACGCCCCTCGGGTGGTATCCTGCTGAGTCATAGGTCCTCTGACGGACACTATGTACGGATACGGAACTACCCACACAAGAACGCAATGACCCGACGACCGTCATAAATGACGGAACTGTCCCTTGGCTTGCAGGCACTTGTAATCGGGCTCTCACGCCCCCACATAAATGCCTTTCACGGCATATAAGTCATGTAATCCAGTCGGGGAGCGGATCCCCCTCCTCGTCAAAACTAGTCTCTCCGCCCCCAATTATCCCTATTGTGTTGCTGTGGCCCTATCGCTGTTGCATGGACTAAGCCCTCCTGAAGTTGCAGCATCCAGGGCCCCTGACTCTCTCTTCGGTAATAGAAACAAAGGTGTTTGGGCTCCGCCTGATGTAAAATAAACACTAATCGCTTGCGGTCGGTGGGGAATACGTCCAGTACACGAGCCCCCACAATCATCTACACTCGTACCTACAGAACATCCTTCTCTCCACGTGACACATAGCCTTTCATGCTCACGTGTCGTGCCCTAGTGGCACATCCCCAGTTAAATATTTGGTTCCACAGGTGATCATCAAGAAATCAATTGGCACGCCTACATTCCATCCACCCATCCCTGTTCCAGTCCTCCAGAATGATTAACCACACGCCACAAACATCATGGAAAATTTTTTGGAGTAATCAGCAAAATCATGGACCAAGCCATCTGACAATGGAGGGGGTCCGGACATGGCACAGGCAGCACTTTCCTCCTTCCTGTAACACGACGGTGGTGACTTCAGTGTACCGGGATGAAGTGGCCCCTTGACAAAATGCTGGCGATAATTCCATGTCAGTGGCCCAGAGTCTCCTAACATTGGCAGTGATGACTACCGATAGCCAAGGCCTCTTCTGCTCATCTTCCTGCCCCTAGAGACAGGCTTAGTTCACCCCTATAATTGTGCGCCGAGACCCATGCCCAGCTGATAACCTAGTTTTAGAATCGTGTGCCACCCCTTGGAATCTCTAATTTTGGACTTGATTTTAACATCAGTAGGTGTAGTGGCGGACTTGCGTGACACATATGCCCATGGGAAGTTCAAGTCTATCACAGATAAAACTGGCCTGTTGCTCGACCATAGTGTAGGCAGAATCTTGTCAGCAATAGCATCGACTGTCTGGACTGTGGAAATACTTTTCACCTTGACCACCCACCCCTAAAATAGAAATTTGAGAATTTGGTGAGTGGTCGAAGGTACTACATTCAAGCTATTAATCCATGGACGACCCAGAATAGCCTTGAACATCGGGTCTATGTCCAATACATAGAATTCCACGGTCATAGTCAGAGGCCCTAGCTCGGCCTGAACTGTCACGACCCCGTGGCAAGCTCTCCTGGAGTTATCATATGCTGCAATGGTTGTCGGTGTCGGCATTAGCATATCTTCAGAAATGTTACAGGCACGCAACGTGCTCAAGGGACAAACATTAAAGGAATCCTCTGTGTCCACTAGAGCTGAATCAATGGCCACTTTATTCAATGAAATCGAAATACATAGTGGCATCTAACGTGCCTCTGGGGGTGCTAACTCTGACTCAGAAAAGAAAATAGATGGTCCCCTTGTGATAATGGCCAACACCGATGACAAACTGTCTACTGCCACGTCCTCACTCACCATAACCTTCTGTAGAAAAGCCTTCAAAGCATCCTGGTGTAGCATGGACCTCCTTATTAACTCCAGGACAGAAATTTTTGCTGGCATCCGGTCCAGGTGTTACAACAAATCATATCTGGTGCTAGGCAAGGGGTCGGTGTCTTCTGTTTCTATTGCTGAAGAAGGAATTGGGGGGTTGGGTGCAGGTGCACCAGTAGAAGGGTAGCTTCTTTGAAATAAGCGCACGCTCCTGAGGGCAAGGTTTTGCACCGGCACGGTGACGGATGGACTCCCAATTGGCCAGGTAGGGTGAGTGGAAGGGATAGGAGTGGGGGTGATGATGGCGGAGGCTGGTCTGACGGGCCCTGGCGGCGGGATGATGGGTGAAGGGTTAAGTGGCGGGGTGACGATGGAAGGTATGGTGGGCGATGGTGCAAGGATCGGTGGAATGATGGGCAACGTGGTGGGTGTAACGAGGGGACTAGAGGGAATAGTGGGTGGAGCGGTGGTCAAGGTGGTGGGCCGGAGGATGGAGGGAACGGAAGGCGCGGGGGAGTTGGTGTATGTGTGGTGGAAGGCCAGGAGGTGAGCGGGAGTCTCATCGTCATAAGACCACCCTGCATTAGGGGCTGGGCGGTGAACAATATTAACTTGTGCCGGTGCCGGCGGCTACTATGGAGGAGCAAGCGAATGATCTGGCATGGGATTTTGGTGAATCCCGAGGTCAGGTTGCTGCTGCTACTGTTGAGGTTAAGGTTGGGGTTACTGAAGCTGTTGCTGTTGAGGTGTTGGCTGCTACGGCCTTGCCTGTCTTCTTCTCTCCTTGATGTCTTCTATTAACTTGTGCATCTGGGCCCAGTCAATCCTTTGCCTCTCATGTAAATCATACACCAAGTCTCGGAACTGATAGCATCTTTCAATTGTGTGCCCGGATTACCGATGATATATACAATATCTTGACTGATCGGTGGCCGGATTCTAGTTTTGACATTCCGGAGGGAGCTGAATGTCACCAGTGTACATTAGAGCCGAGAAAATGTCTGGGAGGGTTTCAAGAAGTGGAGGATAATGGGCTCTTTTTGGACCCGATCGAGCAGGCGCATAGCTGACAGGAGGAGGAACATTATGGTATTGGGGTGGCTGCAGAGGCTGCTGTGGTGGTGGTGGTGGTTGTTGTGGCTACTGAGGTGCTGAGAATGACGGTCGGGGAGCTGGTGGAGTGGAGAACTAGGGGTTGCATGGAGGTTGCTGGAAACAGGGTGGAGCAGACTGGTTAACAGCCTGCACCTGCTCGTTAGTTTGAACTCCCTCAGTAACTGGGCCCTGGGATTTCCTAATGGATTTTGGCTTTTGGGCCTCGAACAAGGAGTGGATGGGGGAGTCTTTAAACTGGGTTTGTATAAATTGGGCTCGACTGTATAATTGGTGCATATTTGAAATGTCATTCATAGCCAGAATGTTGCGGAATGTCGGGGTAGCATTTGAAATTAATAATTTCACTTTCTCTTCCTCCGGGATCTACCCGGGCACATGTGAGGCCATCTGCCTCCATCTATCTACATAAGTTGCAAAATCCTCATCTGTCTTCATTTTTTCTACTACTAGGTCTGTGAAGGAATATTCTGGGCGCACCCGGTCTTGAAATCTTTGTATAAACTTTTCCTTAACAACTTTGAAACTTTCTGCCTCCTCCAAGGGTAAAGTGTAGAACCATTCTAGTGCGACACTGTCCAATGACCGGCGGAAGAGATACGTCATGAGGCGATCATCATGCTAGAACTGTGCCGATTCATTTAGAAACTCCCTTACGTGAATGAACGGGTTGCCATTCCCGTCGTACTTTCGATATGTAGGGAGATCGGACTGAGGTGGGAAGCGGATGTCCTGAAAAATAGGAATGGGGATATCGGCGAGGGATTGTGGGCTGGCCCGTTTATGAAGGAGGTCAATTTGCTGCTGCATGGCAGCCCACTTATCGAGAAGTTCTCGTTCCCAGGAAGGATGAGACAAAATTGGGAGAATAGGCCTGGTGTGAGGGGTCGAAGGATAAACCGATGGAGGGGGAAGCCCGTAAGAAGGATAATGGGCCAAGGAAGGGCCCATATCCGCATGAGCTAGTTGGGCAGCCCTTGCCTGAAGATGAATAAAATCAGTCGGGGCCACGAGGGCCTGCGGCGCTGAAGACACAGTGGTATAAGGATCAGATTAAGATGATGATGGGATCTGGGTTTTCCCCTTATCCAGAGCCTGATGGGCCGAGGTAGAATCCTGGCCCGATTCCAAATTGGGAAATCAGAGAGTCCGGGGAGAGATGGGAGTGAGATCAATGGGCGTGACAGAAGTAGCCCCTAATCCAATACCAAGAGATGAAGAAGTGGCGACAGCAGACATGCCATGGGGAGAAATAGAAGACGGGGCATCCTGCCCTTGCAACGCTTGACGGAGAATATGAAGCTGAGTCGGATCTAACTGGGCCATCATATGGAGCACTTGACTGGCCGAGTTATGAGTGGAGGAATCAGAAGGTGAGGGTTGAGTACCCTCGGCAACAATAGACGGGAGAGGAGGGGTGGATCCTTCTCTCCCCTACAGAGACGTGACCCTGGGCGGGTCCTCCAAGAATCCCTGAGGAAGAGAGTCCTCACGGGCTTGAGAGAAATCGTAAGAAGACATGGTGAGAGGAGAATCAAACAAAGGATTGAAATAAGAAACGAAATGGGAGTTGCCCCTAGGAGATGATCCTATGGGTGTGAAGCAACTCCACATGCAATGAACACCTTGGAAATAGAGGAAAATAGCACCTAGAAAGGACCTAAATAGACAAAATCAACAAAATGCACACACACAGAGAGGAGAGAAGAGGCAACCAATAATCAACCAAGTTGAGATGATGCATTGAAAATTTTATGAATTCCCCTTTTAGAACCTTAGTGAATTAAATTGGATGAAAATTCTCTCAAACATCGGGATTCCTAATGGGGTAGAGTGGAGACTTGGTTGACTCTAAGGGTACTCTCTCTCACGCGGATGAAACCTAGACTCAAGGGTAACAAGGTACAACCTGCCCGGCGTCTGTACGGGAATCCATGGCTCAGGGGGACTTACGGAGGTCCCAGGTAAGGTCACATAGTCGGCTCCAAGGAATATGGAGACGAGAGGATCCCCTACCAAGGTGGGAATGCTACTAGTATGATAAGTATGTATGAATCCTATGTGCACCAGAGTGCATGCAAAGTCTAGTGTAGAACTAGCAAACAATGATCACACAATATGAAAAATGTGACAATAATCATGCAATGATAAATGACGATCAGGGGAGATAATAGCACCAAAACTGAATATGAAGTAATATGAAAT
The DNA here is from genome assembly GCA_024336825.1 of Amorphophallus titanum. Classification (NCBI taxonomy): domain Eukaryota; kingdom Viridiplantae; phylum Streptophyta; class Magnoliopsida; order Alismatales; family Araceae; genus Amorphophallus; species Amorphophallus titanum. The sequence continues at coordinate 66,734,592 of JANBPO010009603.1, forward strand.
ACCACTCAACCATAAACCTCGGGTGACTGTAGCACATACGCGGTCTGATGGGAGACCGCTCAGGGAGACTAAACGGCCCTTTGCAGGATCGTGCAATAATAGGGAGCAGTAAAATAAACTAAATGCAAAACTGAAATGAATTGGAACCAGAGGAACAGAAGCATACTTGGACGATCTAAACGGTCTGACGAAAGATCGTGGAACCTGTGAAACGACCCTGACAAGATCGCAAAAGGCCACTATCTCACAGAAATACAATTGACAAAAGAATCCAAGTACCTGGGACAGTGAATACATGGTCTACCAACTCGTTGGAAGAGGTAAACGGCCCCGACAAGACCACGTACCACTCCAAAAATAGAAAACAGCAACTACCTGCAACAGCAACCCCAAGAGAACTAAGAACTCATTCAAGCACAGGAGAAACTAGTCAACACAATCAAAAGCACGATGGGCACTAGGGGTCCCACCGTCATCGCCACAAAATTAGGGATGTAGATATGTTTCCCCCTGTCCTCTTTCCTTCCTTTCTAAATCAAGATATCCAAATAAAATGATGCTAAATGGGGGGAAGGGGTAAATGGATCGTGATCGCCACCAAGACACGAAGTGTAAAAGGGGAGCACTATGTACCTTGGAAAAGGGAGAGGATGAAGCACTCACCGATGGAGCAGCGCTGGAAGAGGGATGAACATAGTCCTTTAAAGATCGTTCCAGGAAGTACACGGTCGCTCGATAGGCTCACAGCGCTGAGAAGGAACGCAGGATGAAGATCAGGCTAGTGCTTACACGGTTCTTAGTAGGCCGCTAACAGATTTGGAATAGTCTATATGGGACCACGCACGTTTGCAAACAGATGGAAGTAGACCACGTATAACACCCAGACCCCAAGGTGTTGAACGTATTCCTCCACCCCTTCCGGCTGGCCAGAGGGGGTGGGCCTCGTGCTAAGCTTCTGTTGACCTACAAGACAAAGCAAATAACAAGATAGTAAAGCCCAAATTAGTTCCTGGAAGTGTAATATCTATGAAATGGACTGAAAGACCAACGTCCTCATTATGGCCGCTAGGGAAAAAGAAACGGTCCAAGGTATGGCCGCTAGGGAACCAGAGCCAGAACTTCATTTTTGGATTTTGTTTTATCTATTTTTATGTTTGTTTTTGTTTATATGAAATGCAATAAAAATGAAACGAAATGACTTGACTTATGCTTTAAATGTGTGCATGGGAAGAGACAGACTCAGATTTCCTGGCTACAGGTCTGGGCGGTGTATCGAGCATTACCAGATTATCAGAGGGAAAGGCTGGTAGCCATGGGCTTTGGGGAGCTATTGAGCATCGAGGTGATGAGGACTGATACAGTGCTACTATACGCGCTCCATGAGAGATGGTACTCGGTTAGTAGAGCATTTTTGTTCTTGTGGGGCCACATGATCCCCACGCTCGAGGACATAGCGAGAATCACTGGATTGCAGATCCATGGAGCACCGGTGATGGGCTAGACATATGCAGACTACCGGGAGATGGCACAGGAGCAGCTTGGGCTAGATTTGATAAGGCCAGAGCATCACTCCTCGATGCTAGGATGAGCGACACTCCAGGAGAGCTTGGGGCTGAGGGGAGCAGCAGTATCCATGGGAGAGTTACCAGAGGAGCATATTGGGAGACTGACATACCTGGCCCGACAGAGAGTAGTGGCAAGACTGGGGCTAGAGGGAGACTTGACCCTACGACGCTTCCTGATGCTGATGTTCGGGAAGCTTCTCTTTGCGACCAGGGTGGATGGAGTCAGCTACAGGCTCCTCCCATTACTGAGGGACCTAGACGGGGTAGGAGAGTACGTCTGGGGAGCAGTAGTCCTGGCATTCCTCTTCGACTCGCTGAGCCCGACCGACCAGCTGATGATGCTGGGCGGCATCTCACCATACCTACTGGTAAGAATGCTAGACTCTAAATGCTTACGCTTATGATTACTCTATGCTTGCTATATGCTGGCATTTGATTGATGCAGGTTTTGAGCTACCTATACCTCCCTGGCATCGGGCGAGGGAAGGAGGTACATCTGGACCGGATCCCCATCGCGAGACGGTGGGTAGTGGCTCGAGATATGGGATCGATCCGGCGCCTAGTGCGGGCGATCTAGGATGATATAGACACGTTCCCCTATGGATCGGTAAGCTTCTTAACTAAACCTTCCTTTATGTACCTAAATGTTTCATTAAATGCTGACTCTTGACTTGATTGCCCTTTTCAGGTGTGTTGGACACCCTATCGCGATGAGGGTTACGAGGGGCAACCTTGGGTAGAGGTGACCCAGGCGTACGCTAGATGAGAAATCTGGCTGCACTACTTAGACATCATCGAGCCCCTTCATCATCGACTGATCATGAGGACGAGAGGAGTTCACCAGCCAGAGGTGGAGTTCCTAGCACGAGATGATGAGCACTTCAGGCGGTCCTCGAAGGGACTCAGCAGTGACATCGACTGGACCACTCGAGTATTTGACAAGATTCGTGACTGGACACGGAGAGGTCAGGAGGAGACGGCCCGAGCTGACAATGATGAGGCCTACCTAAAGGCCTATGCCTGGAGGTATGGCGCTCAGGTTTTTCGCGGCATCTGATGACCGGTATGAACTTATAAACTCATGCTTTCTCTACTTGAAATATTCACATATACACTAACACCTTGATTTGCTATATGCAGCTAGACCCCGAGGGACGTATAGCGAAGCTCTAGGGCCTCCTCCATGCCACTGTACAGCAGCGGGATGAGCTCCAGGGTGCATTGGAGCTTCTAGTGAGCTTCCCTGAACCTTAGACTTTATTTATGCAATATGTTTATGCTTGACTGACCCTGCCTTTTAAATGCTGTGAGCCGAGGGAGTGCAACGGCAAGGACCGAATGCTCCATCCTCTTCGTCCCAGCCTACTGGAGGTCGAGCCGAGCAGGATGTAGACTTCGCACGATCAACGGCTCAGGCCGAGGAGGCCAAGGCCACTCTCGTGAAGAGGGTAAGCAAACTAACTGAATTCCCTTGATTAAAAAAATGCTTATGACGCTGATGCCTAACTCTGCTGAATGCCTATGCAGATGAGAGAGCTGACCACGGCATTGGCCGAGGTAGAGCAGTGGTGAGCAGAGGCGACCGAGGTGACTCGTCTGCATGAGGAGGAGGCACAACTCAGAGCGGTCACTGCACGGCTGAGGAGCGAGCGAGACCAGCCTCAGGTGCAGGTCATCGAGATGAGGGGAGTCATAGCGGGCCTGAAGGATGCCCTCCGACTTCTGGGGAAGAGGTCAGAATCTAGCAGGACCTAGAGCGCCGCACCGAGCTGCGCGTACCGAGGCTATCTCACCGGTTCTTCCGGCTATCGGAGGAATGAGGAGGGGGAGTGACGACGACATTGCGAGGAGGAGAGTAGTGCTATGGAGCCGCCAGTGAAGCGGCATGAGGGCTCAAGCGACAGCGGTGACCCAGGGGAGGGACCGACTGAGTGACTTGTACTTTTTCTTATTTTAGACACATGTACATGACTTTATTTTTAGTGGAATGAAAACCTTCTTGTGGATCGTAAAACACAACTCAAGACCCACAAAAGTGATCTGAAAGCTCTTTGAATAGATCCAAAAGAATCTAGGATGTTACACTCAGTGATGGCCAGCTTGGGCATTGACCCCATTTATATGGGAACTACCTCATCCGCGCGCCCTCCCGAGGCCACCGGAGTTGGCGATCTCTCCTCTTTCGAGGCAGAAGCACTTTCGCTCCTCCCTCCATCGCTTGACGTCGATGAGGGAGAGTCTAAGCCATCCTCATCAGAATCATAGCGCTGCTTGGGAAGGAAGATGAGCTCATCAAGGACTTGTTCCTGAGCCAGACTCGTCGCCCACTTGAAGCCTTGGGCAAAACCCTTCTGCAGCCCTCGTCGGTAGCTCGTCTCATAACACACGAAGGTGGCCTATTTTCAGGCTTCTTGGTATTCCTCCGAGATTCGATACCATTCGACTGCCTCCGCCCCTGCTCCTGCTACCTTCTCCTCAAGCCCAATCACCCTCACACCAGCCACGACTAGCTTCACTTCGACCCCGGCCAATCTCGCCTTTGCCTCGTCAGCCTTGCCTCGACTTCGGCCCACACCACCTCGGCCTCCTCCTTGGCCCGCTCGGTCTCTCGGACCCAGCCCTCAGGCCCCTCTCACTTGGCCGCCCATTGACCCAAGCGCTCTACATGAGCCCGGTGCTCCTCCTCCAAGAGCTTACTTTTAAGCTCGTCCATGTACCGAGCTTGGGACAATTGCTCGGCCTATGACCGAGCTTCCTCCTAACACACCCGATCATGTCCTCGGAGTGAAGCCACCTCCTACTGAAGCACCCCGAGCTCAGACGTTAACCGACCAATCCTGCGGTCAGACTTTGCACGAACCTGGGACTGAGCACTTCCCTCGTTCACCGACTGCGCCACAAAGTAAGTAATCTCAGCTCCCAATTGAGCCATGAAGATACCTCCCTCCATGACCCTTTCAAGGAGCAAGGGAGGGGAACAATGTCGGAACTCCTCCCGAATAGACAGAGGTGCCCGATCTTGGCACCGGTTGTATAGGGAGGCCTAGATGATAAACTGCCCTTGCTGAAGATGAGGAGCCTCTTCTGGGAATGCCGGGGTCAGAGCATCCCCTCCAGTCGTCCCCAATCTCGAGATGACGATGCTCGGCTCGGCCCGGACCCACATCTTGATATCCTCCTCCTCGCCCTGTGTTCCATCAGCCCCGTCTGGGATCTCAGAGCCAACCTCCTCCCCCTGCGCTCCCGCCGACTCGAAGGAAGTCCCCTCAATCACTGCGGCCACCTCTGGCTTGGTCAGTGGAAGGCTCAAGTGATAGACACCATCAATTACGAGCTCCTCGGTCAGGCGGGAAGTCTTCACTTTCTTCAACCACTTCTGCTCGACAGTCAATGCCTTCATCGAAGCCAACAGTAGCCGCTCCCTGGCATCTTTCTGCTTGGGCCGTCAGCGCTCGGAGGCATCATCCCGACCAACTTGCTTGCCCTTATCCCGGACAGAAGAAGGACATGCTGAAGCTTGAGGTACGCTCGGAGTAGTTGTCCCCTCCAGTTTGACCACCTCCCAATCTGCTGGTCGCCCCTCGCCCCCATCGCGTCATGCTTCTGCTCAACAAAAGGCATGTCGTCAGCAAAGGGATCGACTAACAGAAATAAGAATGTACAAAAGCTGAAGCTTAAAGTCCTTACCCCTGGGTGGTAGTGCTTGGCGGGGATGATCCTAAATTTTGGCTAAGGTCATTAACTCAATGGTAGTTCGGCGATTCTCCTAAAGGATCCTAATCTCCTCCTCCAGCTCCGAGAGGATCACTGGCTGCTTCGGAGGGAATATAAGATGGAAGTTTGGCTAGACAGGGAAGCCCCAATCAGGATTTCCCTTACTAGCCCCGACCGAGAAACATTGAGTCTTCCACCCCTTGTGCAAAGAATCCCAAGGAGAGAGAGTCACACAGCTCCTCTTCCCCCTCACCTGAAGATAGAAGAAGCCCTTCCCAGCGTGGGTTTACTCCTTCATCTTGAAGAAAGTGTGAAAAAGGTCTAAAGAAAGGTCAAAACCAGACGAGCCACAAAGAAAAATGAAAGAGAAGATGAAGGAATATGAATTGGAAACAAGCTGGACAGGAGTCAACTGGTAGAATTGCAGCAGCTGCACAGTGAAAGGATGGAGAGGAAGGTGGAAGCCGCACATCCAATCCAAAAGGAAGGTGCTGAAGAGGCCTGAATGAGTATCTAGGCTAGACTTGTGTGGTTTGGCCGAAGAAAAGAAATACCACCATGGTAGTTCGTAGTGGGCCTCGATCCCCTTCACCTCGGCCTCACCTAACTCACTACGCAGAGGATGGCTAGGCACCGAACCTCCTGCACCTTGTTCGGACATCTGGACCTCAACCACAGGATCATGCTCCGCCATGGAGGAACAAGAGGAGTGAGAGGAAGAAGAGGGGTGGTGCGGACACCCGAGCACTTGACCGGTCCGAGCGGGCGAGCCACCGGTACCGTACGAGGAGCACCACGCGAGCCGGGTATATCCGGTATCTGGGATCCGAGTCGTCACATAGATTGTGACGCTGCCAGGGAAGCGCTTCATCTAGTGGAAGACCTTCCGGTCAGCTTGAGCTCGAGCATCCTCCAGTGAAGGTAGTGTGTCAGGCTGGATCTGCTGTGGGCTGCTACGCCGCTCCTCGGCGGGGAGTTGCACTGCCTTGCCTTTGTTACTGGGGTCGGGCTGGCTGTGGCCAGCCGTCGACTCTTGGAAGAGAGAGGCCAATGATGGCTCTTTCGAGGGAGGCTGAAGGGCTGGTCCGTCCTTACCGGATGACCCTGCTTGCTCTACGGGACAGGTCGTAACTGGTGTCGGGACTAGGATGCTAGCGGCAATCTCCTCGACGCCAGCAGGGTCGAAGACACTAGGTTGCCCCCGGATCTCCACTGGTGAGATCAGGGTGGCTTGTTCTCCTTGAAAGAGGATGACCCATTCTGGGTCAAAGGAAGACGGGCAAAGAGGCGACTCGGGGACTCTTCTGTGGCCTCTGCCACGACCACAACCGAGGCCTCAACAACGACTGGTGTATTCTGGAACTGGTTATAGTCTGAGTGGAGCCGCCGCCCTTTGTCTGGTTCTGGACGCTACCGGCTCGCCTCACCGGGAGGCGTTGATGTTATCCGGAAGTGGAATGGCCACCATGTTGCAAGTGTAGCCGTGAAGCATCTGTTCCAGCTATTCCACTGTGATCTCTTTGTCCTTATAGAACAAGGAGAGCTCTTCTGGGATGCGAAGAGTTTCGCCTTCTTTGACTTTTTGGATCATTTCTTGGACCCAGTCTTTGAGGCGAGCTTGTTTGTGCATGTCTTCCCACGGGATGTAACTATCAAGTGGCAGCGAGGAATGTATTCCTTCAAGTTGTTGATGAGTCGCTGTAGCCTCTAGAGAGGCGTTAGCTCTGTTGGGGATTGCAAGGCAGCCACTTGTTCAGCTTGCTTCTTGAGTTACCTCTTGAGATTCTTCCTTCTATTCCTCTCCTATTTCTTGACGATGGCCGCCTCCAGAGGAGTAGGAGGAGGAGGTGCTAGAACTGGAGCTGATGGGTCCCCACGGGGATGTCGTCGAGCCGATGGATTTGCAGGGTGAGGTCGGCGACTCTGCTTTGCCTGAATCTTAATCCAGACACCTTTCGATTGTTGTAGTTGGAAGGTGATGTTGGTCGACGGTTCGATGACTTCGAGTGGTAGCTCTTGGTATGCAGGGATGTTGGGACTGGGGTCCGAAGACGTGGACGCGACTTGATGCCTTAGTCGCGGTGGCTGTGAGAGTTTACAGGGAAAGGTTGACTCGTACTGGCGTCCGAAGACACGTGCGCGGTTTGATGCCTTAGCTGTGGTGGTGAGGAAGGCTTCTGCTGTTGAGCTGATGTACTGGTGTTGGTATCTGAAAACATGTGCGCGGTTTGATGCCTTAGCCACGGTGGCTGGGAAGACTTCTACTAAGGTGTGGTCCGGAGAGCATGACCAACATCTTGTTTCCTGGCCTGACCCCTATAGTCTGGCTGAGGGCAGGGTCGGGTGACACCTAATGACATCTTGGGGCCTTGCTGCCCCTGGTGGCTATCTTGATCTCACGCGCCAGGTGGCCTTTGTGATGGCGGACCAGACTTGTGAGCTATTGGGAGGATCTGTGATGTGAAACGACCTAGGACCTAGATTGCAAGCAACGCAACGGACATGGCGATGTCACACAAGCGGACTCACCCGCGTACACACACATGTGCCCGTGGGCAACCCGGTGATGATGGAGAGGGTCCGGGGAGGGGCCTTGACGCTTCGGGGGATTTGGCTAGCTTAAGGCTAAACCCCTAAGAGCCCGAGATGCCCAATTCGTTGGCGGCTAGCACGCCGAGGGCATGGGTTGTAGGGTCGCTCTCTCAACTTACTCTGCGGTGGTCGCTCAATTTGATGGGATTATGCGGTCGGGCATTCACCTCACTGTCCGATGAGTATGCAAAGCGATACTACCAGCAAAGTACAAACCAGAAAAGAGAGGCACCTGAGGCTCACCTGATCGGTGTGAAGACACTGATCTCGATCGGAGACGAGGGTGAGCGTGGAGGCATGGGTACGCACCCACACGCCATGTCGGAGCCACCCTACCTGAAATTAAAATGAGTTACAACACTACCCCTCTCACAGGAGGGGGATCTCCGTGTGCCGGTTAAGTGATTTACAACCAAACACTACCTCCACGCAGGGAGGGGTTGTAAGCTAGCCAGGCAGGGAGGGGGAGTGAAGTTAGAAATCAATTTTGCCAAGCTCCGTCGGTGCTGCTAGCTTCTAGAACCACCTGACAGAAGGTCGATGATGACGCCGCCACGGTCACTACCGAACTCCAAATGGTCGGTAACTGGTGCCGAAATTCTCTGACTTGATCTAGGAAGATGCCAGAATTTTGTTGGAATTTCTTGATGATGTCGCTGCCCTTCCAGTTGATCCTGGTGCCGACCTATTTCTTCTTCTGCGTTGACTCCATTCATGATAGTGGTTTGGGCAGGAAGGATAGGTCAGGCCTATCTGGAATGTCACCTCTTGCGTGAGGAGATCTTAGATCAAACCTCCGCCTAGTACGACATTTGGTTGTTTAGGGGACTGTCTTCATTCGAGTGGAATTGCTGGTGTGTATTCCGTGAGGAGAGCTTTGTTATTAATTCAGATCAGTTAGAGTAGTTGTTTTTAATTTCGCAAAATTTTAACTGGGATCCATTCACCCCCCCTCTGGATCTCAGGCGTGCAAGCTCTAATCCTCTTACCTGTAATCAGAGCGGATCACCAATCCCATCAGGTTGGTGTTCGTGTGAAGCTCCTCGGCCACCCCTTTGTGCTCTATCATGTGCAGGGGATCGCTTTCATATCCTATGTCGTCTGGGGGAGGTGGAGCTAGACAGCTGCACCTTTGTGCAAGTAGGTAGCATGTCGACGGTTGAGGCTACGGTGTGGTCATCTAAGGCTTTGGAGGTGCCATCGGTGATCACCATCTCGTTTGGAGGGGTCGACTTCGCAGTTAGGGTGCTTAGTTGGTCGGTGGAGCGTGGGCGGCACAGGCTTGACCTGGAGCAGCTAGGGCAACCCTCTCCGAAGCGAGAAGTTGAAGACGAGGGGGCCCCTTGTGGACCCTACCTAGTTCAAAATTCAAGTGTCCCGCCGCTGGAGGATCCAACGGGCAGGCAGATCCGGGTCGGTTTGGTTCGGAGGCTAATCGGGTGCAGCTTCCTCTTAACTGGGCTCCATTTAACTTACCTTGCAAATCCAGTTCTATGGCGCATGTTGGGTCTCTGACTTTTGGTAGGAGTCGTCCTCCCTACCCGACTGCTGCAGTGGGGCTTCCTCTCCTCTTTGCAGCGGTGTGACGTTGAGAGGTGTCTGACGAAGGGTAAGGCTTCTGCGGTCGACAGCGACTCCCTCGGTTGCTTGATGGTGGTTGCCCCCCCTTTGCAAGGTTGTTTTGAAGGCCGGGATGGGTGTCTGAAGTTGGTCTCGAGCTCGCCGGCACCTTCAGTAGACGTGGGTGCCTCGTCCAGCCAGTGGAAGGGACTGGTGCTCCCGCTCTTGTCTTCCCCTTCCCTGGGAGTTGTTGCAGCTCAGTCTGGGCCACTCCATTCTTCGGTGAGCAAACCACCGACGACAGTGCAGCAGCCGACAATGGTGATCGTCAGCGAAGGTGCCGGTAGGGCTCTGGGGTTGACTGGGCGGGCTATGCTTGGGCTGGTGTCCTGTTTGTATGAGGACATCCTTCTGGCGGAGTCCCTTGAGCAGGCAGTGGAGGAGATAGAGGACTGGCCTGGTCCCCAAATGCTTGTGCCGGTGGTAGGGTCTTCAACTGAGCTCGTTGGTGGGAAGGAGCTTCAGGTAGTGGGGCTATCGGTACAACTTGCCTCCATGTGTGGAGGACCCGTCTTCAGCAGTTGGTCCCAGGGACCTGGTCGGTTGTAGAGGCAAACTTGGCCCAGGATACTATCCTTGATGGGCTGCAACAACTGTCGGAGGGCGATGGTAGCAGTGGAGGGGGAGACTGGCCAAAGGAGGGGGAGGCTGTACGATGGAGATGCAGACTGGGGATAGAGGAGATCAAGGAGTTGCTCAAGGAAGTTGAGAGGTTGACTATGGAGAATGCGAGGGGGGTGGCAGACCAGGTGGGGATCTCCTTCGCTGTTGCGGAGAAGCATCTGAGGGGGGTTTTTGCTAAAATCAACATGTGTTGGAGGGCGAGCATCAGGGGTAGGGATCGGTCACAGTCGAGGGTGGGTAGGGGTGGTGGAGAGGAGGGAGAAGGGGAGAGGGTCAACTTCTTTTCATCCATGAGGATAGTCTCTTGGAATGTGAGGGGGTTGGGCGGTGTGGAGAAAAGGAGGGCAGTGAGGGAGCTGATTAGGAGATGCAAGATTGATATTCTTTGTATTTTGGAGACGAAGTGTGAGGGGGATGGTGCTACACTTTTGAGAGAGATAGGAGGTCCCCGCCTCTCCAAGGGGGTCATCTCTCCGACAGTGGGCAGGTCCGGGGGCATTTTGATCCTCTGGAATCCGTACGAGATGGAGGAGGTGGCGTAGGACAGGGAGGTTGGTAGATGGGCCATTTTTACACTTCGAGTGCATCAAGGATGACTTTTCTTGGGACTTTATTGGGGTGTATAGCCCCCAGTTCAGGGAGGAGAAGCGGCTTCTCTAGGATGACTTGATTCGTTATCATTTGTCATTCGGAGGTGACTTTAATGTTGTGACAGCTCCTTGGGAGAGGACAGGAGATGTTGGCTATGATGGAGACATGGAGGACTTCTCTGATTTCATCCAGGAGACAGCTTTGGTGGATATGGGCATGGCCTAGGGTTGCTTCACTTGGTCTAACCTGAGAGTAGATGCTTCTTGCTCTAGGTTGGATGAGTTTCTGGCTTTTGTTGATTGAAAGGATCACTTTCCTCATGTGCAGGTGGTTGGGCTTGCGAGATCTATTTCTGACCACAAGTTGATCTTTTTGAAGACCAATAGGGTTTTTGACAGAAGCTTCAGGTTCAGCGCTGTCCGACTGAGTTATCGTACTTTTACCTTTAGGCCAGGAAGGCAGGACTATTATCCATGTCTCTTCCCTTATCTCCAACATTAAGCGCTGATCCGAGCATTTTGTCTTCATCACGAAGGTAGGAGGTAGTGGTCATCCAAGTGATTGGAGTTTAGCTGCGACCATCTACCCTCCTAGGACCGACAGGTTGCCTACTCCGACTGCTGAAGAGGTAAGGGTGATTAAGGCCATTCTCCGTCACCCCCTAAGGATGCTGATACGAGGCTGACCCCGACAGTACTCCGAGAGTTGGGGTTGAGCCCCCCATTGCCCCATGATATAGCCTTCGTTATTTTTTTCATCTTTCTGTCTCTTATTGGGATGACCTTATGTTACGTTGTAGGGGTGCCAGAGTCGTTAGAGTTGTGATTCGAGATAGTCGAGCTGTCAACGTTCCTCGCCCCCTTGATCATATAGAGCCCGGTGGCGACCATGTTTCTGTCGTTGCTCCCCGAGAAGCGATTGTCTTTGAACCTGGGCGCTTGTTAGATCCTCTCCTGCCTACGGTTCTAATGGAGCGCTCACACCTCCCTCATGCATCGCTGCTTGCGGGGTGACACCGTCAGACATATCAAATAAAAATATATAAATAAGTAAATTATTTTAAGATTGAAACTCTTTTAGAGGGTCATATTCTTTCCCTCTCCTCTCTCCTCGTATTTTCCAAACTGGCGGCGGCCTCGGGGTGACACCGTCACCTAGAACAACCGTGCCGGCGAACTGGCGGTCGATTGTGCTCCCCACGACCGTGAGCGCCCACGGGATGCCTTGGAATATGGTCTATAAGATGAACCCATATGTTTCCGGCGATCGCGGAGACGAAGATGTCCTCCTCCATGGCGGAGAAAGCCGCGATTGCGACAGGGTTGTGGTCAAGCGTCTGCCAACCGCCGATGTCCATGGAAATGGAGATGACGTCGACACCGTTCAAGATGGCATGGTCGATCCCCGGCAGCACGTCGGCGGTGGAGAAGCCTATAAATGCCTCCCAAAACATGACATTGTAGATGTGTTACGAAGTCCCAAGTCCAAACTACACGTAGATGTCGCGAACAGTCTCTGGGCAGCACCTCCCTCCCGGGGAACAGATTGGGCGGCGAGATCCCGGTCTCGCTGGGTTTCTGCTCGTCCCTGGCCCAGGTCAATCTCGCGAAGAACTCCCTTGCAGGCCAAATGCCCGCCAGCCTGGGCCGGCTGTGGATCCTAAATTCTCTGAATCTGTCGAGCAACGATCTCTCTGGCGACATCCTGAAAAGCCTCGCGTCGCTGAAGCTGAGCATGCTTGACCTGTCCGACAAACGCCTGACCGGAGCGGGCGATCGAGCCCTTCAGCCACGGCTTCATCGGGAACCCGGGCCTTTGCGACGACCGCGTCCGGTTCCTGCCGTCGTGCTCCCCGTATTCCTCTACGTCTGCGTCAGACCGCCTCCGGACAGTGCTCGCCTGCTTGATCGTGGGCGCCGCCATCGCCTTCGCCATCTTCGGCTACTTCGTCTACATGAAGACGTGGGGGTCCGAGGGAGAGGGCGGCCGGCTGGTCTCCAGGGACTACTGGGACGTGAAGTCCTTCCGGGTGGTCAGCTTCGAAGAGCAGGAGATCATCAACGCCATCTGGCAGGAGAACCTCATCGGCAAGGGCGGCTCCGGCAACGTCTACCTCGTCGACCTGGGCGGCGGGAAGAGTACCGTGTCGGTGAAGCACATCTGGAACTACCCCGACGCCGGCGGCAATAACAGGGGGGATGCCTCAGGGGGGGCGGCCATCCTGGGCCGCCGGCGGCCGGCGAACGGGTCGACCGCGAAGGAGTTCGAGGCGGAGGTTACCACGCTCAGCTCCGTCCGCCACGTGAACGTGGTGAAGCTGTTCTGTAGCATCACCAGCGAGGACTCTAGCCTGTTGGTGTACGAGTCCCTGCCCAACGGCAGCCTCTGAGACCGCCTCCACACCTGCGAGGGGGACAAGCTCGGGGAACTCGACTGGGACGACAGCTACGAGGTGGATGTGGGCGCCGCACGCGGCCTCGAGTACCTCCACCACAGCCTGAACCGCCCCACCCTCCACCGCGACGTCAAGGCCAGCAACATCCTCTTCGACGAGTCCTTCAAGCCCCGCATCGCCGACTTCCACCTCGCCAAGATCCTCCAGGCCGTGCCCTCGTCCCCACCCCCGGCGACCCGTGGGACGCCTCCTCCACCCACGTCGTCGCCGGCACCCACGGCCCACCATCGCCGGCCTACTCTCACCCCCCACCGATAGAAAATAGTGATCACGGGTATAGATTTTCTATTAGATCTATGCACGAAAATAAAAGAGAATTAATATCAAGATAGGTAAACACTGTCGAAACGTGAAGTCGTTTTCTTTAGAGTCGTTTCGTCCCTACTCTGGTGCAAATAGACTTCGCGATAAAAATTTCCCCAAGATACGACGACTCAAAATCGATGGCGATGCGAAGGTGCACTCCAACTCGCAATTTCTGCCAATAAAATCCCATGGACGAAACTAGTTCCTCATGGAGGTTTAACTCTCTGACCACTCAAATCCCATAGACGGAACTAGTTCCTCGCGGAGGTTTAACTCTCTGACTTCTCAAACCCCGTAGACGGAACTAGTTCCTCGCGGGGGTTTAACTCTCTGACTACTCAAATCCTGTTGACGGAACTAGTTCCTCACGGAGGTTTAACTCTCTGACTACTCAAATCCCGTGGACGGAACTAGTTCCTCGCGAAGGTTTGACGGAACTAGTTCCTCGCGGAGGTTTAACTCTCTGACTACTCAAATCCCGTGGACGGAACTAGTTCCTCGCGGAGGTTTAACTCTCTGACTACTCAAATCCCATGGACGGAATTAGTTCCTCGCGGAGGTTTAACTCCCTAACTACTCAAACCCCGTAGACGGAACTAGTTCCTCGTGGAGGTTTCCTTCTCTGACTTTCCCCCTCTGACTACTCAAACCCCGTGAATGGAACAAGTTCCTCGTGGAGGTTTCATATTGTAACTGTTCAAATTCTGTGTGTGTTTTTCGTCTCGTATGTTTTCCTGTTCAAACCCGGTAGTGGTCATCTCCTCTTTTCTCTCCACCAATAACATTCTCTTCTTCTCTCTCTCCTCTCTCCCAAACCAAAACCAACATCCCGTGGCGATTTAGTTCATCCACATCTGGGTCATTCTCTTCTTCTCTCCCCCTTCTCTCCTAAACACTCATAATTACCTGTATGTGGCGATTCCGTCATCCACACCAAGGTCTTGTCCAAGTGTTTTAACAAATCATACTGCGTGCCCGGTATGGATTCTTGTTCCTGTTCTTGTTCATCTTGCCCCTGTGTGGGCTATTACTCCCTTTGCGAAAATATGTGGTGGAACATCCGTCCACTGCGGAGCACCATAGTTTGCAAGGATCGTGCCTCTATCGGGTTGTGGGTAGATGGAGGGTTGGTGGAAGAGGACGGTGTGTTGGGATCAACGGCTGTTGGAGGAGTAGTTTTTATAAGGGGCCTTGGAGGAGCAGGGGGTGCCTGAACGGCTGGGGGAGGTGTAGGCCGAATAAGGAGGGGTCTAGATAAAAATGGAGGATTTTTGGGTGGTGGCGTGGTTTTTTGCTGGCGGAGGATTAGTGATGGCGGGTGAACTAAGTGTGGGTGATGGGCGAATGGGGAGTGGTTTGGATGGTGCAAGTGAAGTGTTGATAATTGGAGGGGAAATTTGTTGTGTCGCGGAAGGTGGTGGAGGGCGGATGAGGGGTGGCCTGGATGGTGTAAGTGAAGCATTGATATTTGGAGGGGGAATTTGTTGTGTCACGAAAGGTGGTGGAGGGCTGATGAGGAGTGGCCTGGATAGTAATGGTGCAGGATTAACGGTGGTGGAGGGATTTTGGTTGATGGGGCATAGAAGGGGATGGATTGGTTGGTGAGAAGGTGTTGGAGCGAGTGGTGCTCGCAAAAGACGGGGTGGAGGGTGTGGAGTTTGATTTATGGCCCCGACAGAGGTGTTCTCTTCATGGCACCCTTGTCATCTTTCCACTTCATGGAAGGAAGTAACAGGATTTACTTGCTGGTTCAGGGGGTGCTCCAGCAACGGGTTGTGGACGATCCCCATGTCCGGTTGGGGTGCAGGAGCTTGCTGCTATTGAGGAGAGGGTTAAACTTGTTGTTGAAGTGGCTGCTGAGCCTGTTGCTTCTGAGGAGGTCTTGTAGCTTTCAAAGTGGCAATGAACTGTCTCATCTCGTCCCAATTAATTCCACCCTGATCATTCAAATCATATATATAATCTTTAAAATGGAAGCAGTGGGTTATGCTGTGACCCGATTGCCTATGGAAGACGCAATATCGTGAGGTATCAACATTTGGGGGCCAAATTGTTCTTTCTTTTGGCAAGGTGAGCAAGTTGGCGGCCATGAGAGCGTTAAAAATATCGAGAAGGCTTTCTGGCAGTGGAGGGCATTTGGCTCTCTTGGGACCCATGGGCCTTCTCAGCTGTTGAGGATCGTAGTTGGCTAGTGGGGGGACGTTATGGTATTGTTGGGGGACAAGGGGATTATGGAGTACATTTTGGTTTGGTGGACGTAGTGGAGGCCGAAAAGGTTGAGCAGGATGGGGAAAGGAGGGCTGTTGTCGGTGGAGAAAAGAGGGTTGTTGTTGCGGTGGTCTAGGGTTGGATGGATGGCGGAAGGATGTAGGATTGCTAACTGCACCTACTTGCTCATTAGTCATGGTGCCCTCGGTTGTGGCGCCACTATTGGTAACATTAGTGCTCTTCCTGAACAACCTGGGTTTCTGTTCAAGCATTCCCATGATGGGCAAATCTTTCATCTATGTTTGTATGTATCGAGCTCTCTCATAGAGCTCTTCCATAGTGCTTAACCTGTTCATAGCCAGAATATGACGAAACTATGGCGTAAAGTTTGATATAATTATTTTAACTTGTTCCGCTTCTGACAGGGTGTCCTTCAATTTCTCTGCCATGGCTCTCCATCGGTCGGCAAACAAGATGCATCCTTGAGCAGCTTCCTGAGCCTCGAGCTAAAGGACGACGACTCTGGCACGGGGACAACCGACTGCGTTGCCACGGGACCGCCTGCTGAGAGCTGGACAGTACTCTGCTGCTGAACCTCCATCGACTGACCAAAACCTACCCGAACCTGACCGGTACTGCCCTGCCCTTGGGTCTACTGCAAATCTCTCTCCAATGCCGACGCTGCCTTGCATGCTGCGTCCAAAGTGGTCAAACCTGATGTAAGAAGATGGTGCCTCAGCTCAACCCTCAGACCACTGACGAACTGATCGATCTTCACTTCCTCATCTGCCATGATGTGCGACGCATAATGGCCTATAGACGTGTAAAATCGCATATCCATATGTCTCTACTAGTCCAACAGCAACAACAATTTCAACCGAAGAGATCATGGAGGACATGTCCCGTCCGGACTCTCTGAACAAACAACATGCTGCCGTGGAGCCATCTTTGGAATCACGATGGCGAAGAGAGACTAACCCTTGGGGAAGCTCACTACGCGTGGGCCCCTGAAGAGAATCAAACGGATCGTCAATCGGGTCCAAAATAGGCCCAAAAATCCACCTTAACGATAGCCCGTTGCCCCTTCAACGGCACACTCCCATGCCCCTTCAACGGCACGCTCCTGGCGCTCCCTCGCCGGCACACCCTTGTGCCCTCTTCAATGGTACGCTCCAAGTGCCCTTCAACGGCACGCGCCAACCGCCTTCAACGGCACACCCTTGTGCCCTCTTCAACGGCACACCATTCATGCCCTTTAGCGGCACGCCCTGAAGGCTCCTCCAACGGCACGCTTCTAATGCTGTTCGACGGCACAACTGCTTGAGCCGTTTCAACGGCACAACCCAATTCTTCAATGGCACGCCCCCCCGCTCATGAGGGGTCCGACAGGGGGGATCTTACGCCATCCCCCTGCAGATCCTCGGCGCGCAGTGGAATGGCCGACGTGGCGGCACGAGGGGGAGGCACGCAAGCTACTTCCCTGTCAACGGGATGAGGGGAGTTAAATCCCCATCAATGCATCCCCGTTCCTACCTCCGACGGCCGGCCCATTGCACCGTGCCGCCAGAGTATAAAACCCCTTATTCCATGATAGACAAAAGACACGCAGACAGACAGAAGAGAGATTTCCACACACACGAACAAAGACACAGGCAGACACGAAGGGAAGAAGAGGAGAAGAAGAAAAGAAGGAGAGCCCCGCCGTGGGATTCCCCTTCTACAACCACTCAAAGAAAGAGTAAGAGAGAGAGAGAGAGAGGTGTAGCAGGGAGAGCGGGGAAGAGCAGGGTGCCGTCGCCCCTGCTCGACCCCAGCTCCTCCCTTTCCTTCTTCCCCTTTCCTTTCTTCCTCCTTCCCCTCTATTGTAACTTCTACTCCATGATCTTTTGGGTTGTGCATGGTTCCTCATGGCCCTTTTCTTCACAAATGAAAGTGTTGGTTCTTTGGGTCCCTCTGCTGTCCCTGTTCGTTTGGATTTGTGCGTGGGCTTGACAGTTTCCTCCTCTCCCCCTGGCAATGTCTTCTTCTTCCCCGTCAGTGGTCTCTTCACCATGGGTGGGGGCCCTTCTACCTCCGTCCTCTTTGTGGCTCGAGCCGTGCCTCCCTAACCTCCTCGAATATCCATCCCCCACCTCTCCTCTTCCTAACTGAGGCTCTCCCTCCAGCCAGGCCAAGCTCAAAGACCCCCTGGCCTTCCCCCCCTCACCAGTTTCAACCCATCCCGCCAAGCCAACTCCTGGCCTTCATGCCCCTGAGTTAACCCTCACCGGTGCACTCCCCAGTGGTACACCCTTGGCTCTTTTCTTCAGCGGCACACCTTGGCCCCTCTTCACCGGTATAGCCCCTGGCTGACGCACTCTTAACTTCCTTGCCCCTCGCGGTACAGCCCTTTGGCCCTTGCCCGCTACACCCCCCATACGTCGCCAACGACGCACCCTCAGATCGCCCCTCCACCGGCACAGCCTCCCTGGCCGGTACACCTTTCCCTCTGCCCAGCACACACTCGTGCTCCTTGGCTGGTACGCCCTCAGCCCTGTTGTTCAGCCCCTTCACCGGCATGGCCCCTGGCCGGTGCACCCTCAATGCCTCAGGGCCTTCCCGACACAGCCCTTCGGTTAGCTTTTCACCGGCATAGCCCCTCGCCGGTACAGCCCAACTTCCCCCAGCCGGCCTAACCCGGCACACCTTTGAGTCCCCTGGCCAGCACACCAGCCTTTGCTCCTCACCCCCAGCATCCATAGCTAGTCTTGGAGTTCTCCCCCCCGCTACTCCCTCTGAGTTTCCCATGGTCTGTCCAAGGTGTTGCCGTCTTCGGACACCCACCTCCAATTGTTAGGTTCCGCCACTCCATGTGGGCGCGTTCCCCGCCTCTCCCTTACGCCCGGGTCAAGGGGAGATGCTGCCGAATTTTTGTCAGAAATAAGAATACAACAAGGATAAAAAGGAGCAACAAACAAATGGAATAACGATTAATAGACATTTCTAACTAAGACTCGAAGGGGACATTCGATCTGGCATCCTGGGTGGAGGCCCTGGCACGATCTCAGTCCTCTCTCCTTCCCTAGGGAGAGAACCCGACGACTCTTTGATGTTCTCATCGAGAGGGGGCAAATCTTGCCCCGTAACCCACTGGTAGATTACACTCATTGGGACCTCAGCCACCCCCAGTACTACCCCTTCCACGTACGAATCTGGCATGCGATCGAGTCCTGTGAGGAAGTCCAGTACCTCATCCAGGAATAGATCCAGTGGGAGTAGATCGATGCCTAGGGGAATTCCATGGCACTTGTTTGGCTGTGTCAAGAGGTCAAAGAAACTGTGAGCATCACTAGAGATTCGCCAGAACAGCCAGATCCTCCCTAGGAAAATAGACACGGTTCGCCTTACCAGCATCCCCCAGAATGGCTCGAGTTCCGAACTAATAGTTGCGAAGCACTCGAGCTATTGTAGAGGCGCCAGTAGCAAGACACCAGTTCAGAGACAACACCAAGCACCTTTTCGGTCAAAGTCATCCACACTCCTGCTCCCCCGGCCTCTCCTGACCCCCTGGCATCATCAGTCGGTCTACCGACCCCTGTCACTTTGGCCACGCAATGGTAGCTCGGGCAATAGTTAGAGTCTCTTCCCTTCTCCAGAGAAGACACCGCAAGGCTCCTCCGAGTCCTTCTCGGCCGAGAGGATGTCCTGGTGGGTGAGAACACAACAGGCTCCGCAAGCTCCTCTTACCTTTTCTCTACTCTACCTCCATCTCCGACGTGCGAGCATAGGAAGGGAAAGCAGAAGTTGGGCGAGGCCCCGACTCGACCAGACCCTGCCCCTTCAGCAGTCCGCAAGTCAGGTTTGCCCCCGCAAGGGACATCCGACGCGCGAGTTCCAGACAGCTACCAGGAGCGCCAACGCCCCAAGACCCTGTCAGGCATCCCCCGACCCTGCTCCCAGCTAAACCACAAGGACTAGGCCGAGAAGCAGGATGCTAGGCATGCTCCCCAGGCCCTTCCTCAGCAAAAGCTCCAGCCACCGCAGCTAAGGCATCAAACCAAGCGTGCGTCTTCAGACGCAGGTCCCAGTGTACCGGCTCAATAGGAGGAACCTCCCTCGCCACCGCGACTAAGGAATCAAATTACGCACACATCCTCAGATGCCAGTACCAGTCTGCCAATTGATGGCAAACCTTCATAGCTATCGTGGCTAAGGCACCAAACCGCGCCTACGTCTTCGGATGCCAGTCCAAGCATTCTGGCTTACCAAGAGCTACCACCAAAAGTCATTGAACAGGTGATCACTGCCACCTTCCAAATACAATAGTCGGAAGGTGCCTGGATTGAGATCCGAGCAAAGAAGAGTCACCGACCTCGCTCCGTAGGCACATCAGCTCGACAATATCCTCACGGGGGTCCGTCAGCTCTGGTTCCAGCACCTCTTCCTCCTACTCCTCTGGAGGCAGCCATCGCCAAGAAACGAGAGAGAAATAGAAGGAAGAATCTCAAGGGGCGTCTCAAGAAGCAAGCCGAGCAAGCGGCTATCTTGCAATCCCCAGTGGAGCTAACGCCTCTCCAGAAGTTACAACAATTCATCAACAGCTTGGAGGAGTACATTCCTCTTCACCCTACTGGGCCTATCTCACTCGATAGTTACATCCTGTGGGAAGAGATACATAAACGAGCTCATCTCAGAAACTGGGTCCAGGAGATGATCCAGAAAGTCAAGGAAGGTAAAACTCTCCTCATTCCAGAAGAGCTCGCCTTGTTCTATGAGGACAAAGAGATCACAGCAGAGCAGTTAGAACAAATGCTTCGTGACTGCACCTGCAACATGGTGGCTATTCCACCTCCGGACAACATCAACGCCTCCTGGCGAGACTAGTCGATAGCCTCCAGAACCAGACAAAGGACTGTGGCTCCACTCAGACTACAGCAAGTTCTAGAATACACCAACCGCGGCTGGGGTCGTGGCCGCAGACGGGGTAGAGGTCGCGGAAGGACTCCCGATGATGGGGACATCTCCGACCACTCCACATTTTTTGAGGTTCCAGATGATCACCAACAGTGCTACATCTTGTTCGCCACTTTATTTTGAGTCATATGATGTATTTTTCATTTTCTTATCATGTAATTTTCCTTCTATTTGAGTCCAATACCTAGGTATAAGGATCATTTACCTAAGTCTTGAGTCATAGGGTCAATTAAGTAGGCTAGTGGGCCCAATTCAATGGGCTAGGCCCATGGGCACCCCCCTTCCCTTGGTTTCTTATTATTAGTTCAAAAGTCAGGGACTTATGTTTAAATGTAAGAATTCCTATAAATAGGACCCCATTTCCCCACTTGAGAACTATGGAATGAGATTTTGAATTTGTGCTTCCACAAAAATTGTGTGACTTCTCCTCCTAGGGTGAGATACCCTTTCTCTCTCCCCTCTCACTTTCTCTCTCTCTTCACCCCCTCTCTCTCTAGGGCGCAAGTCCGTCTCGCTCCGGGGGGGGGGGGGGTGGGGGGGGGGGGGGGTGGGGGGGGACTAACACATACACTCGACTAGAGTGTCGTGCACGATATCCTAAGCTGACCTCGGGTTAGGCCAAGAGAAGACTAACTTGGGAAGGTCACGACACAAAGCACGAGAAACATGGGAGTCACACGTCATGTGACGGAAGCACCTCCTCACTAGAAGAATAGCCAGACGCGTCCACTGATGTCTTACACTGTGCCACTAGTATCTCGCTGCGGATGCCCAAGATGGCAGAGACTAAGATACTCACTGAACGGAACCAGGAACTACAGTAATGAGTGACTAGTCAGGGTTACGCTCGTTGGCGCTCGTCCAAACGCCCCTAACCAAGTGTGCACACACAATCTCAATGCCTTGAGCTAGGCCTCTAGCTAGTTTTCTCCCCCAGTAGGACGCTACTACCAAGCAAGGGAGCCCATGGAAACTAGCCTAAAAACCATCTGAGTCGAGAACTGCCACGGCACCACTCCCAGGTGGGCCGACACTAGAGGTCGTTGGGCTACGACTAGTGGAGGCTCACTAGACACAGAGACTACGAAACATGAGTGCTAGAGTACAGACAGGCTAGCACACATTGTCTCACGTACTATGAAGCACCAAGCACAAGGCAGTACACAAGACTGCCACTAGACTCAGGACAGACAATTAGACCTGCTGACACAACGATCCTTGAGCCTTACGACTCGGGGTCAAGATCATTGCACATAAGCGGTAATAAGCCGCCAATCAAGCCTAATTCCTAAGGCAAAGACACGAGAAAACACAAGTCCTCAGCCCCTCAGGCTGCACCAAGGACTCACAACTCTGTATAATACAAATCACAGAACATGAGGGAACACCAAGACCCTCAAAGCACCGGGACCCATAAACTAAGGTAAAGCAGCACCCCAAGGCATTCACAACCATGTCTCGCTCTATCCAAAATAGCCGAGACACTCACAAGGTCACGTGTCAACCACTAGATCTCACCGGTTTGATCGGAAACCAATAATGACTTTGAAGCAGCATGGGACACAAATCAACACAAAGGCACTCCTGGCTACCTTATAACATGGTCTCAGCCCTCATAAGATATCAAAAGGCATCCATGTGACAGCGGGCAAACCACAAGGTCAAGCCAAGATGATTGGAAAGCCAAAACAATGGGAAAACAATACTCTGAGGATAAGCAGCCGATCGCTTCACCGCTAGGTAAGCCTAGCAGTCAACAAAAGAGCCGCTCCTTCACACGGAGACCCCAGACTCTAGCGGTCATAGATTGGCCCACTAAGGGACATTAGTGGTCATAAAGTGGGCAGCCAGGGGACTGTGGCAGTCATAAGCAAGGCCGCTAACTCTAGTCAACCCTCGGACTGATCTACCCAGTCAAACCACCCAGCGATCTATAAAAGAACCGCTACACGGATTACGCGGTCTAAAAATGAACCACTACTCTAACCACCTTAACCTATTGACCTAAGCCAAATGGACAGTAGCGATCATGAGCTGGGCCGCTACAACAAGTAGGCAGTCGAAGGTTGGTCCACCAAGGCCAATCGACTTAAAATGTTGACTCAGTCAAACACACCATAGCGGTCTAAGGAAGAGCCACCAAGGAGTAGAAGCGATCGAAGCTAGGGCCACCAGCTCGAACCGACTTACACTAAAATTGAGAAATGACGGAGCTTGGCGATCCACCATAACGCCGCCAGAAGCAAGAGGCGGTCTAAATTTAGGCCACCAGCCTAAACCGACTTAGAACTGACCGAGACACTATAGAGTGCAGCGGTCTATCGTGGGGCCGCTAGAGACAAGAAACGGTCTCTGGCATGACCGCTAGCACGATACGGTGGGAAAACCATGGGAATGGCCAGATCCGGTCATTCCACGCCCCAATTGCGTCTAAACGATGGGGAAATAACCCTAATCAATGAAAAATGCCTTCCATAGCCCGAAAGGGATCCATGCAACAACTAAATCGCAAGAAACAGGCGATTCCATTGAATCGACCCTAATTGGGTCACTGGGGTTCTCGGGCTCGTACCGGCCCCAAATGATGACCAATCGTAATGAAATCAGTGGATCTGGAATGCTAACGTGCTGGGGGTCACAATGATACTAACTAGATGGAAAATCGTCGCCATTTTTTGACGAACCTGACGTACATCCCTCCAAGCATGCCTTTCCTGAAACTGAATGAAACCCACTTGTGCACAGACCGTTCGACGTAAAACTACGAGGGAACGCAGAGCAGAAGTAGGTGATCCATTTTCGTACCTCTACCGAAGATTTCGAGTGCCGAAGCGATTAAATCGCACCAAAAATCACCAAACGAACGAACCGCGCTGGCTTTGAATCCACCGATAGATCGCACCGTGCTACGCCCCATCGCCACTCCATCACGCTCTAGGTTCACTCCATCGCACCCTTGCCTCAACCAACTCGCCACGGTTGTGCGCCCTGTGTCGAGAGGAGCAGAGGGGAGAGAGAACGAGAGAGAGAAAGAGAGGGTGAGAATGAGGGAGGAGAGAGGGGGGAAAAGAATAATTTCGAGTGACAATTGAAAAGATCCATAAATAGCTCCTACGCACGCAGTCGCTCATTTATCAATAGGAACCAATACCTTAGGGAAATAGCGACCGTGTACAAAGGCTCTATTTAAATAGCACCCATATCATAGTCGCAATATCCAAATAAATCAAAAAATAAAAAAATTCACTTATTAAGCTAGTAATGAAGTCCACTTTGGGGCATTACATTGTGACATGAAATTTACTCAATCGTAGCATCAATTTTGGCTTGTCTACATTACCGGTGGCGGTGCTAGTCGGGGCGTAACACCCCTTACATGAACTTCCAAAGTGGATCGGGGAGCTTGTCTTCTTCCTCTATTCTTTGTCGGCACAGCCTGCCAACCTCCTTGGTCTTGAGCTAGCGCCATGACGAAAGTCTCATAAGTACGTTGGGTGCTGGCTTCCAACCATTCTTCAGGTAGCTGTTGGTATAATGACACCATGTTGATGGCGGCAGCCAAGTTAGGCATCTCATGTGGCTGCGGGAGATCCACCTTATACTCTCCCATGTCTAGCTCTCCCTTCTTAATCAAGGACTCAATGACATCCTTGAAGATGTAGCATTCCTTGATGGTATGCCCGAGCATTTGGTGGTACGGGCAAAAGCGAGGATCATCCTTCTTCTTCAAGTCACTGGGCCTCTTTGGTTCTGACAGTGCGATTTTGTTGCACTTTGTGGCCCATTCAAATTTGACTCAGGACTTATCTCGAGGAAAAAAATTCAACTTATTCCTCATTTTCTCCCGCAAGGAGGGACCTTCCTGCCGTTCAATAGACATGGGCGGTGGGGGGTTGGCCATCTCTTTAGCTTTCTCCTTTTGCTTCTCAAAGGTCTTGAAGTCCAGCGTATGAACTTCTTGCGGCGTCGATCTTTTCTCGGCCTGCCTGGCCCTTTGATTCGATGCAGCTAGAGCAGAAGAGTATCGGGCAAGGAAGGCCTCGATCTCGGCCACTATGTTATTTAGGCGGTCAAATGACTTGACCTCGGCACCGATCATCCTCTCCAGGATCTCTTTCTTTAGATTTCGCTTGCAAATCTGCACTGCGTCCTCCTGATGCGGGGGACGTCTGCACCTCATACTGAGGTTCCTCCACCTCTTGATGTAGTCCAGTGCTGACTCATCGTTTTCTTACCTCGTGGCATAAAGCTCCGCCATAGTCACCTCCCGTTCGGCTATGTAGAACCTTTCCTTGAACTTCTTTTGCATGTCAGGCCAATCAATGATCGACCCGACGAGCAAGCTCAAGTAGCACTCGAAGGCGAGCCCAGTAAGTGTGGAGTCAAAGAACTTAAGGAGATAGGCTTCATCTGCAGCTAAATCCCCCATAACATTCACATAGTAAGCAATGTGCTCCCTGGGAGACCCTTGCCCATTAAACTTCTCAAATTTCAGTGGCTTGGTAATGTCAGGCGACAGCTTCTTGGCAGCATAATGCGTCGGGTAAGGCACCTGGTACACATCGAACGGCGTATGATCGTCATCGCCCCTCTCTGCCAGTTTCATGTCTATCATTTGCTCGAGCATCAGCCAGCTCACCGTTGCTGGGTCGATTGGGCTTGGATAGAAGTGGGCCGGCTGCACCAGCAGCATTGTCAACATAGTGGCCTATGGTGTAATAGTAAACCCTTGGAACAGCAAGGTCGGTGGCAGAGCCAGTGCCATATGCTGCGTCTGCTGCAAGGGCATGCCCCCAGTGTAGCTGGGCATTGGTGGAGACACTGTCGCCTGCAGAGAAGCTTCTGAGGCTTGACCGTTGCCCCCAGGAGTTTCGGGCAATGCCTCAGTCTGCCCGAATGTTGAGGGTTGAGCATTTCTTTCATTTAGTTGTTTCTGCAACAATTCAATCTCTTGCTGGTATTGCTACACCATGAGCAATACAACGGGGTCATTCATGGAGAGGCTAGGAGTGCCTCCTCTCTCTTCGCCTAGCGCTTCCTCCGATGACGTGGACGGCCCGCCACTGGTGCCTCCAACAGTAACAATATGGGCGGCCAAGGCCATTGAGGGTTCTTCATGGACAGCCTCTTCATTGCGAACTTGCACTATCTCGTTCGCTGCTCTTCCCCTTCTGGTAAGAGGTTGATGCAGGACGGACACGCGACTTGGGACTCTAGCTCACGGACGTCCCTAGCGAGGGATGCGTGGGACCGTGCGCGGTTGAGAAACCGGCAATGAGTCTCGGATATCGGCTCTTCCGTGCTTATACTCAGAGTGAGTCACGGGACGGGTCTCTCTCGACATGCAGACAATTGAGTGACACTCCAAACTAACTAGAGACAACCCTAAATGCAGCCTCGACTACAAACCTAGACTTAGCCCAATATTCGGTACTTGGCGGGGATATTTATCCGAAGACCCAACTCACGCAAGGAACTATCTTCCAGATCGGCGTAACTGATCCTTCCCAGTAACGTCTTTTGATATGCCGAATAAAGGGATGCAATGTAATTTTAAAACACCTTTTTTTGTTTTGAAAATAATGATGATCAGAACAAGAAATCCATTTTTTTGAGTTTTCTGATTTTTGATTTTTTTTGTTGTTTTGATTATTATAAATGCAATGCAATTAATCCCTATGACTCTATGGCTAACTCTATGACTTAAATGTGCAGGGGAAGAGACGGACAGGATTACGTGGTTACAAGTTCAGGCGGTCTATCTCGCGTTGCCAGAGTATCAACGGGAAAGATTGGCTACCATGGGCTTCGGGGAAGTCCTAAGCATCGAAGTGGCTAGAGTGGACACAGCACTCCTACTGGCCTTGCATGAAAGATGGGACTCAGTCAGCCGAGCATTCATATTCCCATGGGGGCATATGATACTGACTTTGGAAGACATGGCCCGGATCAGCAGCTTGCGGGTGCACGGTAAGGCTGTGACCGGGTGGGCATACGTCGACTACCGGGAGCTTGCTCAGGAGCTACTCGGTCTGGATTTGATGAGGTCGGGGCGTCCATCGTCCCAATTATCGCGGTCGGTGCTCCAAGAAAGCTTGGGACTCCGGAGAGCAGCTGCGGCAGTGGGTGAACTCCCGGAGTAGCACATCGACCGAGTGGTCGAGCAGGCGCGTCCAAGCGTGGCGGCGGAGCTGGGACCAGAAGGAGACATGGCCCTTAGACGCTTCTTAATGCTGTTGTTCGGGAAGCTTCTGTTCGTGACTCGGGCAAATGTGATCAGCTGTCGGCTCCTACCTTTGCTATCAGATCTGAGCCGAGTGAGGAAATATGCGTGGGGAGCAGCAGTGTTGGCCTTCCTGTTCCACTCGCTCAGCGCGACTGACCAGGTGACCATGCTAGGCGGCTTCTCGCCTTTTCTGCAAGCAAAATGCCTCTATTATGTTTCTATTATGATTCTAATTACCTGAAATGCTGATATTTCTCACAAATGTAGTTTTGGGCTTTTTTATTCCTGCCTTGAATTGGTTGAGGAGTTGAGCTATACCCGGGGTGGTTTCCCATCGCGAGGCGGTGGAACATTGCCCGAAGCACAGAGTCAATTCAGCGATCGACTCGGGCGATTCAAGAGGACCTCGACTCATTCCCGCACGCATCGGTAAAAAGCCTGACTGTCCTATATGCTTCTATGTGCTTTTATATGCTTTTAAATGCTACTATGAATGCTAACATGAATGCTATATGCTGACAAATGAATGGCCCTTTCTGGTGCATTGGACATTGTATCGGGATGAGGATCATGCGAGGCAGCCGTGGGTCAAGGCTTCCCTAGCCTATCGAGGACGAGACATCTGGCTTCATTGCATTAACGTAATCGAGCCCCTTCATTATCGTCTGATTATGAGAACACGGGGAGTACATCAGCCGGCGGTGAGATTCCCGCACCGACATGATGAGCGTCCAGGAAAATCTGCCAAAGGGATTAGCAGCGACATCGACTGGAGCGGCCAAGCCAGAAAATATGTTCAAGACTAGTAACATAAGGGCAAGGCCATGATAGAACGGGCGGACAGCGACGAGGCATATCTGAAAGCCTTCACCCGTCGGCATGGCAGCCAGGCCTTCTGCGGCACCCGACGATCGGTATGAAATGCTAAACTCAACTTTTGTGCTATATGAATGAATGCTATGCATGACACTTGCTTTCTAAATGCAGCTAGACCCACAAGGGCACATTGCCGAGCTCGAGGGACTTCTCCACGCCACCGTGCAGCAGTGGGACGAGTACCGAGCAGCTTTGGAGCTTCTGGTGAGCTTTTTAGACTTAAAAACTGAAATGCTTATGCAAACTTGATTGACCTTTGAAAATGCAACAGGCCGAGGGAGCCCAGAGGATCGGACCAGATGCGCCGTCCTCCTCTACACAGCCAGCCGGGGGACGGGCTGAGCGAGACGCAGATTTTACCCGAGCCGAGGAGGCCGAAGCTACCCTCGCAGAGCGGGTAAGAAACAAAACTTTTCTAAAAATACTTCATGATTATGCAAATGCCTAGACTGATCATGATGCAAATGCAATGTGCAGGCGAGAGAACTAGCTGCAGCATTGGCAGAAGCGGCAGAGGTACCCCGTCTCCGGGAAGAGATTGGCCGGCTCAGGGGGGAGGTGACCCGGTTGAGTGGAGAGGCGGCGGACATCGAGTGGTACCGGACCGAGGCTCGCAAAGCACGACTTCAGGCCTACGAATTGAAGATCGAGCTCCAGACCATGGAATGGACCGTCCAGCTGATGGGCCGAGGACCCGAGCGGACTACGTCGCGGAGCGGCACAGTGGGAGGCTCACGGAGCGTGGCACCAAGCACGTCGGTGGGAGATGTCTTGGCTAGCTCTTCCACCCGCCGGAGGAATGAGGAGGCGGAGTGGAGATGCCCACGGGAAGAGGAGGATCATAGCGCCATGGAGCCACCGCCGAAGCGGCATGAGGGCACCGAGGATAGCGGCGGCTCGGGAGATAGACCGGCCGATTGACACTTATTTTTATTTTTGTGTTTTTAACTTTGTTATTTTGATACATATTATGTGACAATTGACATGTGATGGAATGAAGGAATTTTGGGGAACAAGCATTTCAGTAGTGGGGCTGAAAGCGAGTGCCTAAATAGGCGGCCATCAATGATGGTGAAGTGTGCTGCTCGTGCTCGCGTGCGGTGGGCTTCAGCACGATCATTAGGGAGTTGTTGCCACAGGAGGAAGTCCAGGATTGGGTCCATCCAAGAAAGTTCATAATCTATGGCATTAACCTGGGACGCCGGCTCTTCTATGCTTGGTGCTGACAGTTCCTCTATCAAGATGGCCCTTGATTTGGAGGTGGTGGTCGATGACGCTAGATGGGACAGAGCGTATGCTTGGACGTTCTCCTCTCTTGGGATATGCACTATCTCGAAGTGGGAGAACTTCTGGGTTGCTGCTTTGGCCTTCTCAAGGTATTTGATCATGACGACTCTCGGGCTTCGAATTCCCCTTTGACCTGGTTAGCGATGAGCATTGAGTCACTGTAAACTCGCAAGTTGGTTGCCCCTAAGTGCTTTTCCATCCGCAAGCCCAAGAGTAGTGCTTCATACTCGGCCAGGTTTTTTATGGTCGAGAAGTTGAAGCGTAGGGTGTACTACAGCTTTATGCCCTCTGGCGACAGTAAGACTAGTCTCGCCCCACTGCCGACAGCACAGGATGAACCATCAACGTAGAGCGCCCATGCGGTTCCAAGAGTCAGCCCGGGAGAGTCCTCTTCATGCAATGTGCATTTAGCTACAAAGTCGATGAGGGCTTGGGCTTTGGTCGCGGTCCTTGGGTGAAAGCTAATATCAAACTTGCCCAGCTCGATGGCCCACTTGATGAGCCTTTCCGAAGCGTCTGGGTTATGAAGAATTTGGTGCAAGGGCTGATCGGTGAGAATAGTGATTGGGTGCACCAAGAAATATGGTTGCAACTTGTGTGTGGCCGTGACCAGGGCTAGAGAGAACTTCTCAGTCTGCGAATACTGGAATTCTGGTCCTTGTAGTGCTTGACTTACATAGTAGACTAGCTTCATGACGTTGCCTTCTTCTCGAGCGAGCATAGCACTTAGGGTGCTAGGGGTTACCGACAGATATAGGAGTAGTCGCTCCCCTTTCTGTGGTTTGGAAAGCACGGGAGGAGATGCTAAGTACCATTTTAGCTCTTCAAATGCCTGCTCGCACTCTAGGTCCTAGTCAATCTGCCCTTTCTTCTCCGACGCTTTGTTGGCTTGCTTGATGAGTTAGAAGAAAGGTAGGCATCACTCTGCTGCTCGGGACAAGAATCGAGTTAGAGCAGCAACGCGGCCTGTGAGACATTGTACGTCCCGCACTCGCACCAGTCGCTTCATCTCCAGCACTGGTCAAATTTGGTTAGGATTTGCTTTGATCCATCTGTGGGTCATGAGGAATCCAAGGAACTTAACTTCGAACGCGCACTTGCTTAGGTTGGGCTTCATGTTGTATTTTCGGAGTGTGGCGAACGGCTCTGCCAAATCAGTGAGGTGCTCGGTTGCTTGGAGGCTCTTGATGAGCATGTCATCTATATAGACTTCCATGTTGTGGCTGATCTGCGCGTCAAACATATGGTTGACTAGGCATTGATACGTAGCCCCTACATTTTTTAACCCGAAGGGCATGTAGGTGTAGTAGTATAAGTTGTGATCGGTAACAAATGTCATTTTATCTTGGTCGGGCTTGTGCATGCTAATCTAGTCGTACCCAGAGTAAACATCCAGAAAGCTTAGCATCTCTTGCCCAGTCGTGGTGTCGACCAGCTGGTTGATTCATGGCATGGGGAAACTATCCTTGGACGTAGCTTTATTGAGATCAGTGTAGTCTATGCACATCTGCCATTTTCCATTGCTCTTGGGAACAAGAACTACGTTAGCCACCCAATCAGGATACTGAGTGGGTCACAAGAGGCCCGAGCGTAACTTCACGCTCACTTGCTCCCTAATTATGGCGTGTTGCTCTAGGTTGCAGCGCTTCTTGCACTGCTGAACCGGGTGGCAGCTCGGGTCCAGCTTCAGCTGGTGGGTTATTACTTCCGACGAGATTCCAGGGAGCTCGTCCTCGGACCAGGCGATTACATCTTGATTTGCTTCTAGGAAGGTCGTATAAACCTCCTTCTCCTGCTCGGATAAGGTCGCACCGATCCGAAGCGTCCTACTTGGGTCCTCCCCCACCTGGATGAGATACAGATCCTCTGCTGGGGTGTCCGTGCTCGGACCTAGGCCTTCTGTCTTCGTCTTCTTCTCGGGTGCAGTTTCCTTGACTTGTTGGTCATGTGTGGAGATCAAATAGCACCTCCTGGATTCCCTCTGGTCTCCTCGAATCTCTCCCACCCCGCGAGGAGTGGGAAACTTTAGTTTTTGGTGGTAGGAGGATGGGACACCCTGGAGAGTGTAGAGAATACCTCACCCTATGATGGCATTGTACCTGATCATCCCGTGGACTATAGTAAAGTCTGCTAGAAAGGTCACATCTCGTGGTGCGGTCCCAAATGTCATTGGCAATAAGATACATCCTTCCGGGAGGACGGTTGCGCTAGAAAATCCATACAAGGGTGTGTGCAGGGGAGGTATTGTGTCGTCTTTGTATATATATAGGTGGCGTGTGAAAGGCGTATTCTAACACCACATTCCCAAGAGAAGATTAAAATAAGTGCGCCCACAATCTTCCGGGCAGGAGGAATGTTAGGCAGCCATGTTTTCTATGGCGCATGTGAACCCACAAAATGTAAGAGACTGGTTAAAAATGACATCTTTATTGCAACCCTTTTATATATAAATAATATATCCAATGATGGATATTGAGTCGGATTTTACACAGATTCCACTCATCCGGCCGGGGTAGGATCTTGTGGGCAGGGCATCATCCACACAGCGAGCAGGCGACTCCACATGCTGCACCTCCTTTTCAAGGATTAATGGAGGAGGAGGAGGAGGAGGAGCAAGAGGAGGGGAACTAGCCGGCCAGATGGGAAATTAAGTTAGGAAAGAGAACAAAGAACTAAGCCGCGCGGGGTTCGTCGACGTCTTCTCCACCCCCACCTTTTGCGCGCGTTCGCTTCGTCCGTTGGGGGCAATTCCTTCCGGTGTGGCATGGAAAGAATGGAAAAGTGGAGTAGAAAGCAAGGAGATCGAGGAAGGGGAGAAGAAGAGGTGTATATAACTAACAAGTTGCAGTTTAAGGTCATAAAAGAAGAGCACTCTTGTTCGTCCTCAGCAGCCATTTACATTTTCCCGGCGGCTACAATAATCACTGCAGGAGAATGCAAACCCATGCTTAAATGAAAGGAGGACATCCCATCACCTTCCCAATTAACCCCACACTCTTGTACACACACTGAAACCTAAAGCAGTAACCCCATTTCTCATCAAGAGAGAGAGAGAGAGAGAGAGAGGGTGGTATTGCTTCTCTCACTGGTCCATCTACAGGCTCCCATGGCTCCCTTCCCGGTCATGGTTCTGGTGGGCACCCTCGTGGTTTGCCTGGGTCCCTACTTGCTGTCGGCCGCCGTCGTCCTGAGCTTCCGCCGAGACGTGATCATCTCCTCCTGCCCCCGTCTCCGGCCTGTTGTCATGAGCTTCCCTCCTGCTGTCCCCGTCGCCGGTCCTGCCCCTGCTGGCGTTGTCGCCGAAGGAGGAGGCCCGGCTGGAGACCGGGGTGGCGAGGAAGGAGGGCTTCTCGTCCCCCGCCATGATCACCACGACCCTCTGCTCCGGCGGGGGTGGGGTGACCTTGGCCGCGCCAGCGTCGTCGGGCTTGCCGCCCCCGCTCTCCAGGTCGCCGCCGCCGCCGCCTCCTTCCTCGAGGTAGCCGGAGAGCCTCCAGTAGGAGCACGCCAGGAGGAGGAGGGCGAAGGCGATGAGGCCCATCATGGCGGCCAGCCCCCCGAACAGGTAGGGCACCGGCGACCGCCACGTCGAGTGCTGCTGCGCCGCCGGCTGGTGCTGCGCCGTCGGGGAGCCGAGGAAGGTGACGGTCCTCATCAAACCCTGCGCGGGGCAGCAGAGAGAGAAGAAGAGGAGGAGGAGATGTGTGTGAGAAGAGGAGCGCAGGAGGGAAGAAAATAAATGGGATGGGGCAGGAGATGGGAGGGCTCGCGGGCTATTTAAAGGCATGAGAAGGTGGTGGGGGTGGATGTGGGGTTACTGAGTTTTGTGCGCCAAGGCGCAGTGCGCCCAATTTAATGGAGAGTTACTCTTCTCCCAGAGTTGATTGGATGACCAAGATTGACACCTACAGGATCAACGGTGTGGATGTCGCCATATCTATAGCGTCCGTCCGTCCTCATTCCGACGTCACATGGGCCCCGTGTATCTTTCATCAAGATTTTAACTGTGCAACGGTTGGGATGAGATCAGTGCTGATGTGATGCCATCTGCACCATTGGTCCTATGTAAATAGTGACCAACTTTGTTCGTCCAATCCCACACCCAAACAAGAACGGTGAGAGACTAGGTGATTGAATTAATTAGTAGATGACCCACTCAGGATTCGTCCACTCTGGTAATATGTATCGTATCGATTCTTCTCTGAATCGATATGATATTTCTGATTTTTTAAAAAATATATTATTTTTCTCGATGACTCGACCCGACTCTATCTGACTCGACTCGAGTCGACCTGACTTGATTCTTTTCTGATCTGATACGGTACGTCCGAGTCAACCGAGTTAAACCGAATCGACAAATCATAGACCCACTAATAATTGATCAATCAGAACGCCAATCCCATCCCCTACTCCAAATAAAAATGAGACTGATTCCAGCGCATTTACTTGATCCCCAAACAAACTCTTGTTTTGTATATAAACCGTTTCGATGATGTGAAACGAGGAGAGGAGGAATGGATGAACCATTCACAACGAGGGCATTTCTTCCCGGTATCAACCGGACATTGAATGCCCAATTCCCGTGTTTGTTTTGGTTTGTTTTGTTGTCGGGGAAAGCCAGCATTTGCTGGCCGCTTGGGGGATGCCTATTGGGTGCTGCTAGCTGTGGCCTATCCGGACTTGACGGGGCCCCCCCCCCCCGGCCCCCCCCCCGGGGGGGACCCAAGGGGGGGCGGCCCCCCCCAACGGTGCGTCCAATTAGATTATTGGGTCCACTAAGAGTGAAGCCCAAACTCAAACAACTCCGAAATGTGTGGACAACCCGAGCCACAGGGAGTCATGAGTAAAGCCTCCATCATGTACTCTTCTTTTGTACTTGTACTTTTCTTTCTGTTGACTGTACTTTATTTTAAACATGAGATGTACTAGACCTTGTAGTAATTTTTTTATTTAATTTTTATATTATTATTTTGTTGTATATTTTGCTATCCCTGCAATTACTTTAGCTTCTTACACACCCTCACATCATCCTTTCTTCCCTTCTGAGTCTTTGGGCTCATAGGAGGCGGGCCGAGATTCGAGTCGCGCCCATTCCTTTCCGGTACTCGGATCTTGGGTCGCCACAGAGGCTGTGTTGCCAGTAGAGGACAAACTTGTACGGACTCCCGGCTTCATTCCGGCCAAATGGGACATGGCCGCCGGGCGAGTTCAAGGTGAGCAGCACTGCTCCGGCCTGTTCTTGGCTGCGCTAAAGTGGGGCAACAGGGAGGAACCATTCATTCTAGATTGCTTTGCAATCAGATTCAAGCACGAGCTGGCGTTGGGCTGGTTCGGGGAATTGAAGCTTCAAGATGCACACAACTTCAGGCAAGGGGCCATGAAGTTCACAAAGTACATGCTATTCAATTACTCCCCGATCCTCGTCCGGGCTGGTGTCTATCGCAGTGTCTACACCTCCCACTATGGTTATCCCATCTCCAAGGGTCTCTGCTGTGGCATGATAGAGGTATTTACAGTAGAGACCAACACGTTCTACACAGCAGAGGGCTCTTCATTGGACTTATGGAGTCTCAGCCAGCTCAGCGACTTGCCCCTCGACGGGGAGCCTTACGAAGAAGTTTGCCTCCCTGACATGATTAAAGATGAAACCAACGAGGATGGCTATTATTCTCTAGGCTATTCATATCGGTACCTTATGAAGGCATACCAGGAGCCGTACCAGTTGGCACATGGTGAGAAGCAGGCTCGCCGTGGAGATCGAAAGAGGGTCAGGATGGCCCTATGGTTGCAGTACTTCTACAACGGGCTGAACTAGTATGAAGATTTT
This sequence comes from Amorphophallus titanum, assembly GCA_024336825.1. NCBI lineage: Eukaryota > Viridiplantae > Streptophyta > Magnoliopsida > Alismatales > Araceae > Amorphophallus > Amorphophallus titanum. Next base: position 66,769,436 of record JANBPO010009603.1, read on the forward strand.
CCATGCATTGGCACTGCCGTTGCTCGTAAGAAGCGTGTCAAGCCCAAGACGGATGTGAAGATCCCATCGAAGGGGTGCCAGAGTGGGCCCAACCCAATGGCAGTTGATCCACTGATGCACTGGGCAGTCTATTTGACATACTGGATGTGCTCGTTTGCCATGCCATATGCGGACGAAACAGTCATTCGACCGGACGCCATCTACCCGGCATGTCAGATGGCGTGGGGGATCAAACTGTCCCAGTGCCCGACTGTTCTCTGCTTGATATACAAAGCGCTGGGAGACATCAGCACCAACCAATTCCCGAGGCAAGCCCGCAACGTGTGCCCATTGCATTTCTTCAATGTATGGGTTTGCTCCCTATTTCCAGAATTTACCCCACGTGCTATTCAAGACTGGGGGCTAATGCCGCGGATGCTGGAATTCACAAGTGTTGAGCCGAGCTCCACCTCTCAGTGGCTATATGATATTCGGGGCCGGTTGATGACGGTCCGCCAAGACGCTGCCAGCACCATTCATTTCTGGACATTGGCTGCACATTTGAGCCCCTTGGTGAATAGTAGAAGGGAATGCAACGATCATCAAGTGGAGAAGTACGTTCACCCGATCAGCCAGGAGAATGTGCTTCGCCTGTTGCTGGAGGTTGAGCTCAGGGACTGGGAGTTATCCATTCGCCCCAGCATGTTGGTGTTCTGGAAGGGGGAGACATTACTGCTCGAACCATACTACCCCTTCTGCTTTGGCTGAAATTTCAGGTATGACCAGCATATCCCGGTGCACAGCACCAAGTTCAACCTGGCGACGTGGAATCTTTGAGGGGGCCTGACCGCTGAGACTGTCAGAGTCTGGTGGGACTTCTTTCACCAGGCGGACAGTGCCACTTTCTGAGTGCCGGCTCCTGGCCACGTTCCCCGGGTGACACCAAAATTCGTGAAGTGGTGGAACGCCAGGATAACTTTTTATCGGTCATGCAAGACCGACTGCTGGGATGGGGTAGAGAGGAGATTTTTGAATCGACAGCCCGTGCCCATCCTCGACATTGACCCGGAGCACCTCCTTCGATTATGGCACGACAAGAGCAAGGGCGTGGTCAATTACATGATCGCCTGCAAGGGGGCTAGAGAGGCCAGGCCGGCGCCGAAAGTCAAGTTGCCCCCAGTGGTAAAGGATAATTTTCAGAAGACTCTGCAGGACCTCTGCCGTATCAGGAGTTACCGGCTGGAGCTGATTAACTATCCATTGTCGGCGGAGGAAGGGGGAACACCAGTGGAAAGCTGGCATCCAGAGCGGGATCTCATCTACCCATATCGCACCTTCGTGAGGGGGGAGGAATGGATGTCAGAGAACTATAAGGACACCACTTGGCTATATGTCCTTCTCCGAGTGCACGGGCTCAAGATTGAGGATCGATCAGCAGCCATCCTTGGCATGCATTTGCAAGTTCTCAAGCCAACTACCCTTGGCTTTACCGAGCCTAGCCTTAATACCTTTCAATATAATTTTGTTGGCATTTTCAACTAGCCCGTTGGCCTGGGGGTGGGCTACCGAAGTGAAGTGGTTGCAGATATGTAGGTCATCACATCTGTTCTTGAAGTAATGAGAATCAAATTGTCGACCGTTATCGCTCACAATCACTCAGGGGATACCAAAATGACAAATTATCGACTTCCAAACGAAGCTCCATATGACCGACTCGGCGATCCTGGCAGTGGCTTTGGCTTCGATCCACTTGGTAAAATAGTCAATGGTGACGATGACGAATTTCTTCTGGGCCTGAGCCATAGGGAATGACCCCAGGATGTCGATTCCCCATCGGGTGAAGGTATATGGCTCGATCAGGGTGACAAGCTCCGAGGCAGGCTGATGGACCAAATGATCAAAATGCTGGCACCGATTACACTTTTGAACATAGATCGAGCTATCGCGTTGGAGACTGGGCCACCAGTAACATTGTCGCAGCAAGACCCTGGTGAGCGATCTTCCTCCTTGATGTGCGCCGCAGATACCTTCGTGGAACTCTTGAATTGCTTGGCTGGCCTCATCGGTGTCGAGGCATTTGAGAAAGGGACCGGAGAAAGACCTTTGGTATAGGGCTCCATCCAAGATGATGAAGCACCGAGCCTGATACTTCAGTCTCTGAGCTTCTCGAGGGTCAGGGGGCTCCTGAGAATCTCAGAGCTAGGATATATAGGGGGTCCGCCAGTACCTTGGTGATGCTAGGTCAATGGCCATGAGCTCTGTTTCTATGCTCAGTCACTCCAGCTCTTCGCGAAAGACCGATCGAGAACCTTCTGGGCCAACAGAGGAGGCCAGTCGAGAGAGGGCGTCTACCCTGGAGTTCTCCTCCCGAGCTATCCGGACGACTTGAAAACTCTCGAATAGTGGAGATATTCCTCTTACCAATTGAAGGTATTTGATCATCGGTGCTTCCCGAGCTTCATAATCACCGTTGACCTGGCTGGTGACCAGCTGGGAGTCCGTATGGATCCTGACTCGCTCGGCCCCCAATCGGTGTTCCATCCTGGCTCCCGAGATGAGAGCCTCATACTCGGAAGCATTGTTGGATGCCTGAAAGTTGAACTTCAAGGTGTACTGCAACTCTGCTCCTTCTGGAGACCTGAGAAGGATGCCAGTGCCACTACCGGCCGAGTTGGAGGATCTGTCCACAAAAAGGTCCAGGGTGGGCCCAGACGTCGGTGGAAGGGCCTCCCCGATTAGGATGATGCTCTCCGGAATGAAATCCGTGAGTGCCTGACCTTTGATGGCCGATCGGGGGTGATAAGAGATGTAGTAGCCCTCAAGTATTATGGCCCACTTGACGAGGTGACCCGTAGCTTTAGGGTGAGCGAGGATCTTCTTCAGGGGCTCGTTGGTCAGCACGACGATGGAGTGCCCTTGGAAGTAAGGTCGGAGGCGCTTGGTCGAGGTCACCAATGCTAGCAAGAGTTTCTCGATTGTGGGGTACCTTCTTTCGACCTTATTAAGCACCTTACTGATGTAGTATACCAGCCTCTGCACTCCTGCATTGTCTCGGACCAGGACCGAGCTCACTATTGAAGGAGTTGATGAGAGGTAAAGGTATAGTGTTTTTCCCAGGATTGGTTTCGACAGCACCGGGGGCGAAGCCAAAAACTCCTTCAGCTTTGCAAAAGTCTTCCGACATTCCTCATCCCAAGCGAACATAGCGGATACCATTTTGGGCCCTCTCAATAATTTGAAGAAGGGTAGGCATCATTCGGTCGCTCGGGATAGGAAACTATTGAGCACGACAATGCGTCCCGTTAGGCGCTGGACGTCTTTGACGCGCGCGGGTGGCTGCATGTTCAAGATGGCCTGAACCTTGTCAGGGTTGGCCTCGATCCTGCGCTGGGTCACCAGAAAACCCAAGAATTTTGCCGATGGAACTCTGAAGGTGCATTTTGTTGGGTTGAGCTTCATGTTGTACCTTAGGAGGGTGTCGAAGGTCTCGGCTAGGTCGGCAAAGTGGTCCTTGGCCTTAGGTGTCTTGACGAGTATGTCGTTGATGTAGGCCTACACGTTCCGACCGATTTGCCCTTTGAAGATGTGGTTGATCAGCCTTTGGTATGTTGCTCCTATGCTCTTCAACCCAAAAGACATTCGGGTGTCGCAGAATATGCCGAAGTCGGTGATGAAGGTTGTCTTCTCGATGTCTTCAGGATCCATTCGGATCTGATGATAGCCGGTGTAAGCATCCAAAAAATTGAGTAGTTCGTTACTGGAAGTCGAGTCGACTAGTTGGTCGATGCTCAGCAATGGGTAATAGTCTTTTGGAGTGGCCTTGTTGAGGTCGGTGAAGTCCACGCACATCTGCCATTTGCCAGCAGCTTTTGGTACCAAGATGACATTGGCGAGCCACGTCAGGTAAAGGACCAGTCAGAATAGGTTGATTTTCTTTCTCTTAATAATCTACTCTTTGATGATCATCTGCTTCTTTGGGGCCGGTGTAAAGCCCGGCGAATGGAACGATCCTGTTTCCACGGCGGTGGGCGCATATAAATACTGGACCGGAGACAAGGGCGCCGAGGCGTCTTATGACGAAGCAGTCAAGCGAGAGCGCGAAGCCAACAAACTGGCGGCAGAGCAGCACCCGTATGCTTATCACGGGGCAGAGATCGCCGGGGCACTCCCTACTGCATTCGCTATTCCCGGTGGGGCTGGTGCAACGCTTGCGGCCCGCGCCGGGCAGGCAGCTAAAGCTGGAGCGGCATATGGCGCGCTGGCTGGTGCTGGCGAAGGAGAGGATTTGGCGAGCCGGGCAACCGGGGCCGGAGTTGGAACGGTTATTGGTGGCGCTGGCGGTGCTGCCGCTGCGCCCGTCATGGAGGCTGTGGGCTTCGGTCTGAAAAAGACTCTTGGGCCAGCATGGAACGCTCTCATCGGCGCAACGCGCGGAAGTGAAGCGGAGGCGTCCCGGAGGCTTTATAGCGCCGTTGCGCAGGACGCGGAAGATATCGCATCCGGCAAAATGACCGGCCTTTCTCTTCAGGAATGGCAGGCGGCAAAAGCGGCTGGCGAGCCTGTCACGCTTGCCGATCTTGGAGGTGCGAGGACTCAATCACTGCTCCGGTCTGCCGCAAATACCTCCCCCGAGGCGCGCGGCACACTTGAGAAACCAATCAACGATCGATTCGAACAGCAGGCCGAACGCGTTGCCAGCGATGTACGCGGTTTGGTAAGCGGCGGTGCGAACGCGCATAAAACCGCAGATCAACTTGTAGCCGAATATGATGCTGCGCGGGCTCCGGCGTACAAAGCAGCCTTCAGTCATCCGAAGGCTCAAGGTCTATGGGATTCTGACTTCGAACAAATGGCGCAGTCTCCTGCGGTGCAGAATGCCATTCGTATGGCTTCTGTTAACGGCCGAGAGGAGGCCGCGAAGCTTGGGCTTAAGCCTCCGACCAACCCGTTCCAATTCAATAAGGATGGGACCGTTACTCTCACCGACCCAAGCTTTACTCCCAATCTTCAGTTTTGGGACGTGGTGATTCAATCTCAATACCCCTGTGCCTGACAATGAATCCGAGGAATTTTTCGCTGGACACGTCGAAGGCGCATTTCATAGGGTTCATCTTCAGCACATATTTTTGTAGCCTCTGGAATACTATCCTCAGGTCCTGCAGATGATCTTCTTTCTTTCTGGTCTTCACTACCAGGTCATCAATATAGCACTCGACTTTCTTGAAGAGTAGGTCATCAAATATTTTGGTCATGGCTCTTTGATAGGTAGCGCCAGCATTTTTAAGATCGAACAACATCCTTTTATAGTGAAATATCCCCTTTGGGGTACGAAATGCTGTGTAGACCCTGTCCTTTTCAGCAATCCAAATCTGGTTCTATCCAGATGACCCGTCCATAAATGACAAAGCTTCGTGCCCTATAGTAGCATCAATCATTACCTCAGTAATCGGTACTGGGAAGTCATCTTTCGGGCATGCTTTGTTGAGGTCCCAGAAGTCAATGCATATTCTGATCTACCCATTTTTCTTCTTCACGGGTACTATGTTTGCCAGCCATGTGGTGTACTGGTTATCTTCGATGAAGCCCACATTAATAAGCTTGTCGACCTCTTTATTGATTTTATTAATCAGCTCAGGTCGCATCCTCCTAGGTGGCTGCTTTACGGGGCTAACTTCTGGACTTATTGCCAGTAGGTGCTGTGCCACATCAGGGCTTAGTCCCGGCATTTCATCATATGTCCAAGCGAAGCAGTCTCTGAACTCCTTCATAAATTGTATATATTGTTCTCAGACCCTGGGTCCCAACAGCGCAGTGAGAAAGGTTGGCCTTGGTTCCTCATCTGTCCCCAAGTTCACTTCCACCAGCTCATCAACAGTGGCCTGGCCGCCATCTTCAACTTCGAGCGGAGCCTCTTGCAGATCAACGAAACCTCCCGGGATATAATCTGCTTCAGCTTCAAAGTTCTCTGATTCTTCATGCTGGACATCGGTCGATGCTGACTCATCATATAGGGCAAAGACCATTGGACTTTGTTCGGCTTGACCCTGGGGCGTGACCGGTTCTGGCTGCAACTCGTAGGTACAGTGTTCAGCTCCCGGGGGCTTTACTAATGTGAGTTCCTCCGGAAGCTCTATGCTTTGTAGAGCTCGGACTTCCTCCAGGATATGCTCGAACTCTAAACATTCTCTTGCTTCATCAGAAATCGGGTCCTCATCTGGCTTTCCTGTGTCGAATTTGGCCTCAGTCTGGAACAGGTCTTCTTTATAAGATAGCTCCTCCCAGCATCGACATGCGGCGGTTTCATCAGGCTTCTCTGTCTTTGGTTGGCTATCCGAAGGCCCATTATATGTAAGGGACTGGTATATGATCTCTTCATCCTCTGAGGGGTAATCATCATAGCCTACCTCAGGAGGATTTTCGTGTGAAGAAGGTAGAGATGACATCTACCTCGGCCTCATAGTATTCCTAAAGGGTATAACCCAACCCTGGGTGCTGAGTCTGCATGCTAGGGTTATACCCAAATTACCTCGGGCTACCGAAGGGTCACGACTAAAAATAGAGAAAAATAAATGAATATTATGAAAAAATCATAACTCAGGATAGGGATACTGAAATACGATGAAATCACAACCCAAAGTTAGATCTGGAAGTCCTCTTTATTTGATATGAAGACATCCCAACTTAATTCCCAACAGAAGAGCATGCCTACTAGCACTTATGACCGGTGGTCAAAGGGTCACACTTGTTCAAACCGAAGAGGTACTTAGCATTAACACCCCTTCAAGCCAGCGATCTTGGGGGCTGGACTGAACCTCATGGGTCATGGGTAGAACCTTGGGAGGCTAGAAATCTATATAAGGAGGTGGATTTCAAGGGTGGTAAGCCTTTAGCAACCATTCCCATCAACCCTCTGCCATCTTCTACCCTTCTTGAGTAAGAAAGAGAGGTGAGGGACCGTGGCCCTGCGTAGGAGGGCTGATCTACAGTTCCTAGGATGACTGGCAAGGTCTTGGGAGGATCTAGGGTGCGGATCTCATCCCCGGATCGAAAGGTGAAGCTTAAGAGGATCTGGGGTGTGGATATCATCCCCGGATCATTGGTTGAACATCTCAAAGGTAGGCACCCAACCTCAAATTTTAGAGGGGTCAACAATACATTAGAATGATTTCAAAATATTTTTCTATAATTTAAATAGGGTCTAAGGGTACGTGGGATCAACCAGCATGTTGATTTTCTATGTTTCATCAAGTTTCGGGCTCTCGCGGGTTTCCTGAGTCTCTACCAGAGTTTAAAGCCTCTGGACAGGTCCGTGCACATGGGGGCAGGCCATGGTAAGGTCGATGCACATAGAGTTTAGGCCATGGCAAGGTCAATGCACATATAGCTTAGACCCATGGTAAGGTCGACGCACATATAGCTTAGACCTTGGTAAGGTCGATGCACATTTGGTCCAGGCCTTGGTAAGGTCGATACACATTTGATCCAGGCCTTGGTAATGTCGATACACATTTGGTCCAGGCCTTGATACGGTCGATGCACATTTGATTCGGGCCTTGGTAAGGTCGATGCACATTGGGAGTTTGGCCTGTATAAGGTCGATGCATATTAGGGTTTGGCCTGTACACGGTCGATGCACATTGTGGTTTGGCCTATGTAAGGTTGATGCACATTGGGGTGCGGTCTGTATAAGGTCGATGCACATTCGGGTTTGGTACATTTGGTCCAGACCTTGGTAAGGTCGATGCACATTTGATCCAAGCCTTAGTAAGGTCGATGCACATTTGGTCCAGGCCTTGGTAAGGCTGATGCACATTTGTTCCAGGCCTTGGTAAGTCGATGCACATTGGGGTTTGGCCTGTACACGATTGACGCACATTGTGGCTTGGCCTGTGTAAGGTCGATGCACATTGTGGCTTGGCCTGTGTAAGGTCGATGCACATTGGGGTTTGACCTGTACAAGGTCGATGCACATTAGGGTTTGGCCTACATAAGGTCGATGCACATTCAGGTTTGGCCTGTACAAGGTCGATGCACATTGGGGTTTGGCCTATATAAGGTCGATGCACATTGGAGTTTGACCTGGATAAGGTCGATGCACATTGGGGTTTGGCCTATACAAGGTCAATGCACATTGGGGTTTGTCCTGTATAAGGTCGATGCACATTGGGGTTTGGCCTGTACAAGGTCAATGCACATTGGGGTTTGGCCATCATAAGGTCGATGCACATTAGGGTTTGTCCTGTACAAGGTCAATATACATTGGAGTTTGGCCCGTAGAAGGTCGATGCACATTGGGGTTTGGCCTATATAAGGTCAATGCATATTGGGGTTTGGCCTATACAAGTTTGATGCACATTAGGGGTTTGGCCTGTATAAGGTCGATGCACATTCGTGTTTGGCCTGTACAAGGTCGATGCACATTGGGGTTTGTCCTGTATAAGGTCGATGAACATTGGGGTTTGGCCTATACATGGTCGATACACATTGGGGTTTGGTCTGCATAAGGTCGTTGCACAATGGGGTTTGGCTTGTATAAGGTTGATGCACATTGGGATTTGGCCTGTACAAGGTCAATGCACATTGGAGCTTGGCCTGTACAAGGTCGATGCACATTGGGATTTGGCCTGTATAAGGTCGAAGCACATTGGTGTTAGGCCTGCAAAAGGTCGATGCACGTTGGGGTCAGGCCTGTACAAGGTCTATGCACATTGGGGTTTGGCTTGAACAAGGTCGATGCACATTGGGGTTTGGCCTGTATAAGGTCGATGCACATTGGGGATAGGCTATTATAAGGTCGATGCACATTGAGGATAGGTCAGTAGTGACAAACAAGGTGGAAGGTGAGCTAGAAGGGGAGGGGTTAAATAGATCACCCCCAATTCGATCTAACTAAAACTATTCGAGACCTCACAGGCAATAGCACCCAACACTCACGAATAGAAGCACTATCTGAGAAGAGATTGATCGAGCGATAGGTGAGCAATCAATCAAATAACAGATTGGACAAAGCAAACCAGGTCTAGGGAGACCCTGTCACAGTGGTTGGAGAGATTGATAGAGAGAGCCCGCACCACTTACTGCCATGACCGGGCCCAAAGAGAGAGAGTTGACATTGATTTGAGGCGGTTTCTGTTCTTTCTATTGGGGCGACTGCTGATGGGGACCAAGGGCGACATTATGAATTGCCGGTTCCTGAGCGTCTTGGAGGATCTGGAGAGGGTAGGGAGGTATGCCTGGGGAGCTGCTTTGCTGGCGCACATGATAGCTGACCTGTCCACTGGGACAGGGCGTGAGACGACCATCAGTGGCTTCTCACCATTTTTACAGGTATGCATGTTTTTCTAAATGATTATGAAATGCAAATGACTTAATTTAATGCTTGTGACTAATGCAAACTGGCAATGCAGATTTGGAGTCACTTATATATGCCCATGAGGAGGGTAGATGTGCGACTGGGGAATGAAGGTGCGTTCCCCTTGGCGAGGAGGTGGCTACCCTATGTGAGTGGGGCACCACATGCTTTTGAGCTGCACGTACTCCGGTGGGAGTTCAGGGACTTCCCTCCCTCACTGGTACGCTTCAATGACTTATGAATATGAATGATTATGCTTATGATGTGATGTTGATCTGACTAACTATTGATGATGATATGATGTGAATGCAGGTGGTATGGAGACCATACCAGGGCATGACTAATGAGGGTCAGTCCAGGGTGACCGTAGGCCGACCTCTATTCGGGCGGGAGATTTGGCTCCATTGCCTGAACGAGATCGAGCCCCTGTGCCTCCGGCTAGTGATGAGGACCATCAGACTCCACCAGGAGTGGATCGAGGTGGTAGAGCCTCATGGGATTGACAGGAAGACCCGTGGCCGGATGAAGGCCACGGAATGGAGGATCCGATTCACGGAGCAGTACGCGGACTGGCAGCGAGGCAGCACCAGGGTGACCTCCCAGGCGCTTGACAGCTCGGAGTACCTTCACCGTTACTGGGAGGTTTATGGTAACAGGCCCCAGATGAGGGTCTTGGGGGTGAGTAGATGAAAATGTATTTCTTTTCCTATATGATGCATGTTTTATTTATGCAACTAATCATGTGATGAATGCAGGATGCACGGGACCTAGTGGCGATGGATGCTCAGGTCCACCTACGCAGCTTGGAGGCCCAGCTGGCGGCCACCCAAGCTAATTTGGCAACCCTGGTGAGTGTTTAAATTAAATGCATGTGAATTCATGATTCTATTGATGATTAGCCACTGACGATCTTTCTTTGAGTGCAGCGTGCCCAGCAGGGAGAAGTGGCGAGGGATACCGGCGGTGCCTCGAGCTCGAGAGGACCGAGCACCGGGACCGAGGGACTGGAGGAGCATCTTGCAGGCGCAGTTGCTCGGGTAGAGGAGGCGGAGCGCGATCTCACCGCACGGGTAAACCCTTTAAACTTAAAGATTCAATTATGCCATTATTCGTTTATGAAGTCTTATGATTTTCCTTCATGCCCTTGTCTAGACCGAGGAGTTACAGGACGCGCTTGCTTGTGTGGCGAGGCAGCACCGCGACCGCAGCACGCTGGTGAGTTTTATTTTGAATAATCATTCATGTTTTGTTGCTTTCCAAAGATTAATGATGATGCAATGTGATGCAGGCAGCGAAACTGACCGAGGCGAGGAGGCAGCTATTGGTAGCTTGCTTCGAGATTACCTCCCGCGACGGGCGGATCAGCGAGTTGGAGCAGTCGCTGAGCCAGCAGGGGACCGAGCGCGATCACGTAGCACGGGTGAGTCAACAACATTTAATTTCGATTATGTTAATGTTGAAATGACGCTCAAAACTGATAGTTGACTTGAATAAAATGCAGGTGGCAGAGCTACATGATGCGAGCACCCGGGCCACCCTGGCTGGAGCAGAGCTTGCCATCTGTGACCAGCGGGTCGTGGAGCTGGAGGAGAAGGTGGCTCGCCTCACGACAGCGGCGGCCCAGTGCGAGGAGCTGCCCGAGATGTTCAGGACCTCTGCATCCACCACGAGCTTGAGCGGAGAGAGCTTGCCCGAGAGCACGAGGAGCGGGATCAAGAGAGGATGGAGCTTGTGGCCGTCAGAGCACAGCTCGCCGTAGTCGAGGAGCGGCTACGGGCGACGGAGGAGCGACTACAGCGAGGACGTGAGAGAGCCCGAGCGGCGGGGCACTCGAGCGCCTTCGCCAGCACGACGTACGTGTCGGCCTCCTCTTCGCACCAGCGGGCAGAGGAGGAGGTATAGAGCTCAGCTCCGAGTGTTGTACGGGGGTCTATGCCCCCACCCCGAGCTCGCCGCCGGGGCGGCAGGGGAGCAGAGAGGGAGAGCCAGAGAGAGGAGGGTGGTGGCGAGAGCTAGAGAGACTTTGTACTCCTCCACCCTCACAGCTTGTACTCATATTTGACAGATATATATATAGACATGATATTTTTGATACCTAAATTTGTTGAGCACTTGTGGTTTGTTCCTTGTTCTTCTCCCTTTTCCTTCTTCTTTGCTCCTGTAGTTTACACTTGAACAAAGATTTAAAAATCTCAGAAAACACAAAAATTGGGAAAAATACTCCCCACGATCCTCAAAAAACGCACGACGCGCCTGCAACGTCCGGGAGCCCGACAACACATCGGTTCACCCTACACAGGGTTCTGAAGGTTTGACAGGCAAAAACACGCATAAGCCGCAAAACACACTCCGGGACTCACCAAAACGCTCCGAAACACACGGACTCGGATCCGAGAAGATCCGAGGCGTTACAATCCTCCCCTCCTCAAAGAAATTTCGACCTCGAAATTTGAGGCTACCACAACACAAGGGGAAGAACAATGCACCCAGCTGGCAACGGTCCCAGAGCTACAGCCAGGACCTCGACACTTGCGAGGACTCAAATCCTGAGGGATGCAGCCAGACCTTGATCACGGACAAGTGTCTCGCTCACAGACAGCACACATCGATCACCAGAGCAAGCACATGCAAGGGATACGGTCTGGTAATCACCTCAGCCACACGGAAACCAATCACGGCATCGCTGCCACGATGTCGCTCACTGAGGAGACACAATCCTCGTTATGAGAAACAGTCACCGATCAAACTCACGCTCGGCGGACCAATCAAACGTCAGCCTCACCTCCAGCTAACTAATCTCACGCCCTGCACAAGGGACGACCGTTACTGAACTTTCACAAGCTCACACAGTCATCCCAACTGACTGCCACAAATCCATCGGCTTCACACCATGAGCCATCTCACAGTTGACAAGCTGAACGCTCATAACAGCACTGGACCAACTCTTGCCAGAGGACAAACTTCCAACAAATCCTAGATCCAATTCGGGAAAAAGCACATCTCATAATCGGCCACCCAAAGCCTCGCTGGCACACGGCTCTCGCTATTCTCGAGCCGCAACAACTAGCATCTTCTGTCTGTGAAAGACCATTCGCTGGTCACTATCTATTCGTCAACGGGAAACCTTGACTTGCTCAGCTCCTTTCTTCTTTCCTGGTCCTTCACTAGATCCAAAAAGTACATTCCAAATCTCGACAGACCAACCGCTGACTCTTCCATAGACCATTATCGCAGCTCACGCCGATCCTCACTCGGACACCACATCCGATCTCGAGCCTCATGCTAGCTCTACCCTCTCAGGGGAGCGCGGCGAAATTGAACGGTAGGATTCCACAATCCTCAGTCCTCACATCACTTAACTCAGGCTTACAGGGAAACCTTCCCATGCTGATCACAGACCAAGGATCACCATCCAAGGCCAACGTCCCTCCAGGGACCTCCATACACAGGCACCGTCCATTGTCTTGTCTCATCACAGCTTCGACACAATTAATCCAAATGGACGCCTGCCAATCCTCAGCTCCACTCGCACTGCAGAGCCACGGGACACAACCCGAGCGATTCTCGGCACACATCTCTAGGACCAGAAAAGGTGCCACCTGGTACCACAACATCCTGGTCGACGACGCCGCGACCAATGCACATGGGTCCCCAGACAACACAGATCTTGCCATGGTCGACCACTCGGCTAGCCTTACCAACCACTCACGGCTACCAACAAGGACCCATAATCTCTCAGAGATCATTTCTCTAGAACACGATCTCATCTGAGGACACAGCTTCCAACACGAGTCGAGCACACAGCTTACCGACTCTGACCATCACGTCCTCGACCCCTGTCAGGCAATACCTTAGCAATCTCATCCCAGCCTAGCACCAACGCCCAACACGGCTACCAGCGATGAATGGGGTACTCATGCGGCACACTTGCCGATATATTTTCCCCAGTTCTCTATCCCGCTAGTGCCACAAACACAATACCTCAAGCAACGACACGGCAACAACACGTCTCACACAGCCAGAGACAATCTCACATCGAGGAACCAATCCTCCGATGCTCTACACAATTCTCAGAAATCCACCCGTAGCAACCAACGCTACGATCTTGGACCTATGGGTTATGGGCCCACCAGGCTTCTGTTGCGTACTCTGATCGATGCGCACAGCCATCACAGCGACTCGGGATTCGCCATCCCGACAATCTTCAACTCGGCTGGCTAACTCCGGACAACGGGGTGAGGAAAGCTCCATTACCTCTAACCCAGAGCACAAACTCTCTCTCTTAGTCCGGCAATCCTCTGCAACTCCACAAGCTCCGATCCAACACATCGGGAATCACAACACCAGCCACGAGTCTTCACAAGCACCGCCCAACTAGCACTCATCCTTCCGGAATAGCGCCAACACACCCTTACGCATCAGGGGATGGGGATCGCTTCTCACAGGCAGCCACATTGCCCAAAACACCGAACACATCTTGCACGGACTTCATGACACACACGAGGAGGCCAACCAATCCGAACACACAATGCAAGACGACGATCTTGGCAAAGCGCGATTCTCTCCAACCAAAGAGAAACCAGCATACCTCCAACAAATCGGGAGACCTCCCAGCATGACCTGACCTTGAACCTCGCACATGTTGGGAACCGCTCCTTCCAGCATCGAGAAAACCATTGCCACCGTCAGGTCAACTCCTCCGACAACACTCACCAGGTGTCTTGTCAAACCGCATTCACAGCATCTCCCGATGCACCACTGCTGCAATTCCTCAAACTGCAACTCACCATGCCTCGAGCACTGACTCTGTTGATCGCCAGCCACTCCTGCCACAGCGGTTGACCTAGCCGCTGCCACATGCTCCTTACCTACGCTTGCCTCTGAGCCCAAAACCATTAATATGCCAAAACGCTTACCAAGGAGTGAAGAAGATCACCAAAAGACGCCAGGCTCGAAGGCCGCTACATCTCTAGCCACAGGACATCATTCTCTCGAATTTGTCTGTGCCAACACCAATCCGATCTCGATACTCGAATTCTCAAAATATCCATCTCTTGAGCTGTTGTCGCGCGGACCACCACGCCAAGAGCCGCAACACAAACCATACTCGGCACCTGCCGACGCTCATCCTCGAGTCTCGAACTCAATGCGGAACCTTCACATATCATCTGTCGCCTCGCACGGCGCACCCAAGGCGGTGCACAATGGCCCCAAATTCCACAATCTGGGCCACGAACCAAACCACCGCCACACAATCTTGAACCAAATTCAGGACCAACACAGCCCATTCACACGTAGAAGTGCAGGACTTAAAGCTCAGTCAGGCACCTCTGCCCAAACCTACCTCAGAATCCGCGAAAAGAATCGGGACGAGCACGTCATCTCTGACGCCACAGGGTATGATGAGAACACCAGGCTCGACAATCAGCAGCTCACTAAGAAGATCCTCCACTCGCACGGGTGCAACTCCAGATCAGAGCACCGCTCTGGCATCTCAAACCACAGCCTTGACACCTCAGGAGCTGGATAAAATCTCAAATTGGAGTGGTCGAAACCAATAACAACTCCCTCAAAGCACACTTACGGCCACTTAACCATAACCAATTCTCGCCAGCCACCTAACCTCGCTGCCGGCAGCGCTCTGCCCAACGCAGCACAATCGGGGCCACCACCAATGAGGAAGAAAGCTCTGTCTCATTCCTCGAGCCCCACGGTGGCACTCCAACGAAAACAACCGCCGCCTTCAAAGCGCCAACTCAGTGCACACAGGTATTCACGCGAAACAAAAGCGAAAACCAAGCACAAAACCCTATGCCAGCTGCTGACTGTACTGGATCTTATGGACTTTGATCACTGCAATATCTCGAATTCTCATGTACATACCACAACACCGCCCTGATACCATCTGTAACGACCCAAGATCCGAATACCGAGAATAACCCGATACCATTCAAATTCTGGCCCGCCGCCCACGAGTCGAAGAACTCGGAAGGGCTAAAAGGTGTGTATGATGTAGATAGAAATAAGAAATGAAACAGGCAATAACAATAAATAATCTAACTACAACAGAGTCCAATCCAGCTAATGTACAATCTAAGGTAGGGAAGCATACCCAACGCCGAGTGAACACTCGGCCCGGCGAGCTGGCAACGACGAACCTCCGAACCTCGAGGACGAACCGCCACACCTAAAAGCAGGGGGTGAGTCTCGTCTCACTGGCTCATTAGGGGTCCCGCGAAACCCCAACCGTAAACAACAGCGGTAATAAGCAGCGCTAAAGAAAACGACAACAACAACAGGAACAGCGAACGCGGTGGTCAATAAAACCTCGCCTCTATAGCTACTGCTACTAGTAACAGAAACACACCCCGATCTCACAGTCGGGGGACCACCGGACTAACAGGAAAACCCTGGCGACGCTGCCAGAAGAAACACCACGACACCTCTGTCGTGAAGACCTGTCCTCGCGGACGAAGGCCCAGCCCAAGACCACGCGGTCTGGAGAACACAGTCACGACCTCGTCGTCGTGAACCCTATATTGTCCGGGGAAAACTCATGGTAACCTTTACCGGAAATCCTAAACCTCGGTGTTGGAAAGACACTCAGAAACCACCCGAAGAAACACTAAGGAACTCACCTCGAGTCACGAGAGTCTCGTCATACGACGGGAGTGCCTGCCCACTAAAAGCAAGGCCGGATGCGTCCACTAACGACTTAGTCCGTACCTCTGGTGTCTCCCCCTCGCCCCAGGAGGAAACTAAGACACCGCACAAGCAACCACAGAAACAAGGGTCTAGTCGGGGTCATACTCGTCAACACTCGTCCGAAGCCCCCGACCATGTGTGCACACATTGACAGACTGTACCACGTCAGGCCCTCTAGGTGGTTTTCCTCCCAGCCCGGACTCGAGCCGCTACAGGGGAGGCCCTAAGGCAAACCAGCCTAAAAATCGTCTCTCTCATGTGTAGCTCTCCACCTACCCCCAGGTGGGTCAGCACCCGCGTGCCCAGGCAAGCCACTGTAGCTCTCCACCTACGCCCAGGTGGGTTGGCACATGCGTGCCCAGGAAGCTACGACTAATGAGGGCCACCACACAAACAACTCTCGGCGGAAACCACCGGAACGCGGACAAACTACACACACAAGCCCTGTCACACGTGGCTCGGAACACAGGTGGCACGATGCCACCAAACTCTAAGCAGTCCGCTAGATCTATTAAACCCAACGGCCCTTGAGTCACAAGACTCGGGTCAAGGGCATTGCACAGGACAGCTCCATGCCGTCAATCTGGCCTATCCCTAGGTCAGAAACCACGATAATATAATTATGAGGCGGCGCACGACCGCCAAGCCTAATCCCTTTCAAAAGGGCAGCTAGGAAAACCCTCCAGCCCCAGGCTGGGAAATTAGACTCGCAGTCCATAGGCCATACACATGGTGTAACGACCCAGAGCTCCAGATACCGATAACCCGGTGTAACATCGGATTAGCGCTACCAGGAATTGGGGAAGTCACCCAAGAGGCTGATGAGACCCCTGAAGGGTTGGAGGAGTTTGTCGAGGGAGCGAGTGTGATACTCTAGGCCAGGTCCTGTGACGGGATAGAACCTTAGGCATGTGACTTGCCCCATATCCCCCTCCTCTTCTTACCTTCTTCTTCCAAAAAAATTCCCTGTGATACCTCTACGAGTCAAGAAGATTTCAGTGATGATTTCATGTCGATCGGAGTTCGTGAGCAAGGGCAACAATTCTTTTCGTGGAGGCACGCATATCGATCCCTGATTGCTGCCTAGATCTGAAGATGACTGTGACTTAATTTCTTCAGCACACCTATGGAGCCATCTAAAGCTGGTCATTAATAGGTGATCGAAGGATTTTGAGTTCTCTTCACGTTACCGCTGGTCTCGCCTCGATCGGAGTTCCGTGCTGTTCGTGGCGGCGATTCTCGTGAGATCGCGCAAGAGATCTGAGCAGATCTGACTCAGAACCAGCACCAACTTCCCGAGCCTACCCCGCCTCATCCGGCTGAGATCTGTGCGAGGTATTCAGAGAGATTCTTCCTCCGGACGTCTCCGACGATCTCCCACAAGCGACGCCTCGATCGGACCTCGACAACTATTTTTTCCCTAATTCTTTCTGTTCCTGTGTAGTTCTGTGTGAGCAGAACTAGAGGCTTGGTACAGTCACTGCTGCGCTCAGATCTGAAAGGATCTGATCGCGCCCTTCGGAGCAGAGAAACTATGTCTAGTCGTCGATGTTCTCCAATAAATGGCTCCATGATCGGACGTCAGATTTTGGCATACCGGCCTTCGCAAGATTGCTGCGCAGGGCGACCAGCGCGGGCAGAATCAGACCGGTACCCGATCATCGGCCGGATCGGCTCCGACTCGCCTCCATCGGCTCCGAAGAGTGCTGCCGTCAACCCAGGTTCCAACAACCCCAAAATTAGCCATTATAGCCCGATACCTCCTTGCATGGAGTGGGCATTCAGTTCTGAAATTGTAACAGTTAAGTCATTTGTATAATGGGGTTGTTTGGAAATCGGCCGGGAATTCTTTCCCACGCCTAGGCGTGGAGGTACGCGTTTCGTTCCTCTCTCACGTTACTGGTTTAGTATGCTTTCTATATTACTGCATTTGTGAGAATAGGACTTTTAGCTAGTTTTAAATCACCGCAATTGTGAGTTGTGAGCGCCCGTTCCGTAGCTCCAATCGAGCACCGAGCTCGAATCGGTACCCAAGGCGACGGTGGTTTCTTAATCGCCACGATCCCCACATTTCCCTCGCAAGGGACGATCGTCGGACGAGAGTGAGTTGCTGTTGAGAGATGTCTCCTCCCGGAGAATACCACGGTGGTCAGTCGCCCGGCTTGCCTTAGTGTGCTAGTGCTGGTCGCAATCCGAGTCTGTCGTACGTCTTAGCCCGGTCGAGTCATCCGTCCCGCATCAGGCAGCTAGTTCCAGATCATGAACTAGATAATCTTCCCCGTGTCGCTTTAGTTGTATGGAGGCATAGCAAATCACCTTGTCATTTTGCATAAGAACGCACCCAAGGCCAACGCCTGGTGCATCCGTATATACTTCAAACCCACTGCCTTCGACAGGCAATGCCAGAATGGGTGCAGTGGTGAGATGTTCCATGAGAGTCAAGAAACTCTCCTCACACTCCGTGGTCCATACAAACAGATTTTCTTTTCTAGTAAGTCTTGTTAGAGGGATAGCGATTTTGGAAAAATCCTTGATGAACCGTCGATAATAACTAGCCAGGCCAAGGAAACTTCTAATTTTAGATATCGTCGTTGGTTGGCTCCAGTTCTTTACAACTTCTACCTTTAAAGGATCCACAGTAATACCTTCTTTGGAGATAACATGGCCAAGGAAAGAGACTTCCTTTAACTAGAACTTACATTTATTTAGCTTTGCATATAGTTGATGTTCCCTCAATGTTTGCAAGACAATCATCAGATGTTCCTCATGTTCTTCCTTTGTCTTAGAATATATAAAGATGTCATCAATGAATACGACTACAAATCGGTCAAGATATAACCTGAAAATATTATTCATGAGTTGCATAAAGACTGCAGGGGTGTTGGTTAACACGAACGACATAACCACGAACTCATAATGTTCGTATCTACTACGGAAAGTCATCTTGTGAATGTCCTCCTCCTTAATCTTCAATTGATGGTAGCCGAACCTGAGGTTAATCTTGGAGAAATATTCTGCATCATAGATCTGGTCGAACAGCTCATCAATACATGACAGTGGGTACTTATTTTTGATAGTGAGTTGATTTAACTGTCGGTAATCAATACACAATCTGAGAGATCCATCTTTCTTTCTAAAAAATAGGACCTGGGCACCCCACAGGGGATGTACTAGGTCGAATGAAGCCTTTCTCCAGAAACTCCTGAAGTTGCTTCCTCAATTCCTTGAGTTCTGTGGGGGACATCTTGTAAGGGACCTTTAACACAGGTGCTGCTCCCAGTGTAAGTACAATAGAAAAATTGACTTCCCTTTCAGGTGGGAGACCGGGTAAGTCAGAAGGAAAGACATCGGGAATTCTTTTACGATGGAAATTTCTTCTGGCGTCCCCAGTTCATGGTAGCGATAATTCGGTACTTGTACCGGGTTATCGGTGCCATGGGCTCTGGGTCGTTACACAGGCCGAAGGTGGGAGGGGAAGAGAGGGCTTTGAGTGCTAATCTTTTTCATTCCTCTTTTAGGGGCAATCTAGGCTGAGAATGTTCAAAGCTTCATCCATCGTCAAGCGTGCAAACTGTATCATGGCCGAATCTCCAAGGAGGAGCTTCTTTGGCGTCGTATAGTTTGAGATCGACCTCCCATCATCAAGAACTTCAAGGAAGATTTGTCTACAGGCTGCCAAGCATTCAAGGAGATATTTCTACAATCCTTCTAAGTCTCTTCTGTGTTTATCTTCAGTTTATCTTGAGTTTTGAGCATGTATTGAACATCCTTCTATTTCTCTGAACTCGGAATATTGTGTGTGGGTTTACAGAGCTGCGTCTCCGTGTGAGGTTTTAGAGAGGGATCAGCTCCCCAAGTGCGTGGGTGTGTGCTGCCGTGGCAGCGTCTTGGGGCCAGGCCCCATGTGTGTTGTTTGCTGCAGACGCAGTGTGTGTGGTGTTGGGGCTCGTCCCCGTGGTTGCTACTTTCATAGCGTGATAGTGAAGCCTCACCAGGTTTGGTGAGGGGTGAAGGTAGGGAGCCCGTCGTGGTCCCGAAACACCTAAAAATCTCTGTGTTCTATGTGGCTTGCCTGTGTGACTGTCCATTTCTCCTATCTCCGTTCATAGGTCTATTTATAGATTTTTATTCACTGCACCACTACACATTGCTACTCTGCTATTCGTGTTTGGCTTAGGCTCAATCGTTCTGTGCATAGATTATCCGTGTGAGATCGGAAAGGTTGAGAGAATATTTAAGTCTCCCTTGTATTTAGGGTAATTAACGTAGTTAATTTTAATTGAGCTGTGATCAGTTTAGATTCTTTTTAAAATCTGCCATCTCGACTGGGAGGCAATTCAACCCCCCTTCTTGTCCGCCATCTACTTTGAGCCAACACAGTGTCTACTTATGTGTGGACTGTGTTAATTCTGAACCTGATCTGCTCTTGTCTCGGCAGTGGCCTGGCTTTGGACCCAGTTTGTTTGTTGGGGGCCGTTATGCACCGTGTTCAGCGTGCTGTGTTTGGTCGTTGTTGTGCTGTGAAGGTTCAGTAATCGTTTCAGGACGCGAGGATGGGCTGAGTTGGGTGTTCTTTGTGGCTTGTGTTGTGGCTCTTAGCATGATGGTTTTGCACTATGGCAACTTGTGATCGACTGTTAGCAGGATCGGTACTCGAGGCGGGATACATTACAGTTCGTGAGTTGCGATGGCACCGAGATGTGTGCTAAGATGTGGATGCCAAGTTGTCTCTTTTGCCTTTGTGCATTGTGTAGAGTGCGTAGCAGAAGCGTGCGGGCTTATGACCCATTGGTCGAGGATCGTTGGTTGGGAGATTCTGGCCGACTGAGAGGATTGTTTCCTTGGTGTGTCTTCATCTTGGCTGTATGTGCCTCGATGTTGTTGGTTGTCGTGCCGTTGCTTGTGGCATTGTGGTTGTTGACACTAGCAGTTTTGAGAATTGGGGAAATTTGTTGGCAGATATGCTGATTGAGTACCCTTTCTTTCTCTGCATTTCTTGGAAGTTGTGCTCTCGGGACATGATCGTGGGCCTAGAGATGCATTTCTCTAAGTGTTGTTGTGGGCCCTTGTTGGTAAGCTGTGCGTGGCTAGTCTTATTTAGCCATGTGTTCAGCTATGATTGTGCTTTGATGTGACCCAGCTTGCAATTGTGTCCCGTGGTTCTGTGCTGAGAATGGAGCTAGGATTCTGCAGGTGTTGTCAGGGTTATTCGTTGGTTTGTTGGTTGTGTTCAGCTTGGGAGGAGCTCCCTATGAGTCTGAATTGACATGGTGTCGACCGTGATCTTGTCGGTTGGTTATGCTGTACTCTTCTGTCGTGGTGGAGTTAGCATGTGACTCGAATCAGATGTAATGTCTGAGTGAGGACTGACTCGATTGTGTTTGTGGTCCAGTACTGTCATTGGGGTTCTATGTGCCAGTTTCGCTTGTCGTTATGGCACAGAAGCCGATGGTTTGAGTAGTCAGCTGAGATGTTTGTCTTCCTCGTGAAGAGCTGACGCTTGTTTCATCTGTTGAGTGTAAGTTTTATCGATGGCTATTTTTGTGGTATAGGTCGTGTCTCCTTTCCCTATGAGACATTAGCGATGATGCCCTGTTTCAGAGGAGTCAGACTCGTGTTCCTTGGTGTGTCGTGCTTGTTCTGCGGATCAATTTGCCTTGAGATCTGGAGCATGATGATCTTGTTTGTGATCATGGTCTAGCAGTGTTCCTCTGAATTATGTTTTTTGAGAATCGTGATTTTGTGTTATCGTGTTGTTGTGGTTGGTGTTTCAGATTTGGTTGATGCTTGGAGAGCGTAGCCAGTGTTTGGATTGTTCTTCCCTGTTTTCTTGTTGGCTCCTTAAATTTCAAGGATGAAATTTATTAAAGGGGGGAGGATTGTAATACCCTGGATCTTCCCCTCTCCCCATATCATTTCTCCAACCCCCTCCCCCTCCCTTCCATTCTATATAAACATGTGTGTCGTATCCTTGAAAAGTTAATGAAAAAATTGAAGTTTTTGTGAGAGAAAAAGGATTAGAGAGTGATTCTCTGATATTCCCCTGGGTGTGATGCTCAAGATCTAGTTCCTGCGACGGGAACTAGCCGGGGTGCGACTCCCCAAGCCGAGGTGCGACACCGAGGCAACAGTTATCGTCACGTTTGTATTTTGATTCTATTCTGGTTCTTCCAGATCTCGCATCGGGACTACGAATCACCCACAGCCGTTTCCTGAGCCGATCTAATCCTGGTAAAATTACCAGAGGTACCTATACAAGTCAGGAAGAATCCAGCGCTGGTTTCGCATCAATCGGAGTTTGGGATTATCGGCAACAATTTCGACGGTGAAGTTGCACATTTCTATCTGAGCCTACTGTCCCTGATTCTTAGTTTCCTGAGAACAAATTTGTACGGCCCTACTCTCAAATCCTCTGGATCTGAGATTCTAAGTAGTCGTAGGATTTTCTGTCCTATTCACTTTGCCGCTGATATCGCGTCGTTCTGAGGTCAGTGCCAGCCGTGGCAGAGATTCTCGTGGGACTGCACAGATCACCCTGTGCAGATCTGACCCAAAAATAGAATCGACTTCCAAAAACTTCCCCGCCCTCCTATTTGCATATCTGACCAAACCCCTTGGTCAGATCCTTCCTCCAAACGACGCCGACGTTCCACCATAAACGGCATGTCGTTTCGACACTGGGAACCATTTTTCCCATAATTGTTTGTTTACCTGTGCAGTTCTGTGCAAGCAGAACCAGAGGCTTAGTGCAGAAGCTGTCACACCCAGATCTTAACAGATCTGATGGTGCCGTTTGTCTGAGGTGTTCTTCTTCCAGTCACCGACGTCCTCCAACAAACGGCACTCTGATCGGATCCCGGATCTAGTCATATCGGCCTCCGCAAGATTACTGCACAGGGTGACAAGCGTGGGCAGAATCGGACTGGTACCCGATCGTCATCCGGAACGGCCCCGACCCGCCTCCCTCGGCTCCCCCGAGTGCTGCCCGTCAACCCGAGTCCTAGCAGCCCCAAAACTCAGCGTTGTAGCCTATTATCTCCCGATGAGGAGTGGACAAAATTTTAGGATTGTAACTATTCTTTCATATTCGTGTATCGGGGTTGTCGGATCCAGCTGAGGTTTCTTCCCCACGCACTAGTCGTGGAGGTACATGCTTCGTTCCACACTCGCATTGCTGATTTAGTATATTTTCTATTATGTTGTGTTTGTAAGATTAGGGCCGTTAACTAGCTACAAATTACCGTGGTTGTGAGTTGTGAGCGCCCGTTCCTTAGCTCCAGTCGAGCACTGAGTTCGAATAGCACACCCTAGGCGACAATGGTTCCTTAACCGCTGCGATCCCGCGTTTCCCTTGCAAGGGACGATCGTCGGGCTGAGTGAGTTTCTGTTGAGAGGCGTCTCGACCCGGAGAACACTATGGTGGTCAGCCACCCGGCTTGTCTTTAGCGTGCTAGTGCTGGCCGCACATCGAGTTCGTCGTACGTCTTAGTCCGGTCGTGTTGTTCGTCCCGCATCCAATTGGTATCAAAGAAAAGGGTTGAGTCTAGGGTTGTCTTTGCATAAAAAGAAAAAAAAATGTCTTAAGTCTAGAGTCTTGACTCTAGAGTGTCTTGTCTTAGTTGTCGTTGCATGCTCACTCGGCGAGGTACCCAATACCATCGCCCCGCGTCTATGGCAAACCCACGGGATGCCGCCTCAGGAGACTTCCACTCCTTGCATGAGACGATGATGGCCATCATGGCCAGGTTGGACCAGTCTGAGGCCAACTTTCGGAGCTTCTCCGACAATGTGGACGGTCGCCTTAGGGTCATGGAGGAACGCATGGAGTCATCCGATAGGTCCGTCAAAGATCTGGTTGGACGGTTAGATAGAATGTCACACGGAGACCTTCCAGGAGTGACCCAGAGTCCGCCCGCACCCACTCCCGCGGTGGCCCAAAGTCAAGTCGCTCCCATGGCCTAAGTCCAGCCTGCTCCCATGGCCCAGGTCCAGCCCGCACCTACCCCTCGCCCCGCCCTACACCGGGCCATTGAGCCACAGCATCGTGACCTTGGTCTAGAGGACTATGGGTCCGATAATGCCTATGAGGGGTATGGCCGATGCCGTCGTGGCTTTCATCAACCAAGGCATGAAGAGGACGGTAGAGTCCTCAGGTCTGTGCAAGTAGACCCTCCCACATTTGTCGGGTCCTTGGACCCGAAGGTCTATCTTGATTGGGAGGCCGGCATGGACCGGTACTTTGAGTGGTTCGAGATGACGGACCTTCGGAGAGTCAAGTTCACTAAAATGAAGCTGTTAGGGCAAGGGAAAACTTATTGGCACAATGTGGAGAGCTTGTTATTTCAGCATCTGGATCCCCAGGTCGAGTCTTGGGATGAGATGAAGGATAGACTTAGAACAAAGTATCTTCCTTATTCATGAGATGCATGAGGGGGTCCTTAGTTGATTTGCTTCCCTTTCTTTTATTATGTGATTAAGTCCACAGTCATTTCGACAGTCTATTACTACAGTGTTCAATTCAGCACTTCGAGTCCTTCGCAGTTCCCTTGTCTTAGTTGAAGTGTTTTATCATTGTTTGTTCCATTTATTTGTTGCTTCCTTTTATCTTTTAATGTGTTATTATTTCTGACAAAAATTTGACAGCATCTCCCCTTGACCCGAATGCTAGGGGGAGTGTAATGGGTACACGTCCACAAGGAGTGGCGTAACCCAACAAGTCGAGGTGTGTGCAAGGGCATCAACACCTTTAAGAAAACTCCAGAAAGTCCAGAAGTCAGCAAGCAAGAAAACATAGAGCTAAAATAGGTTGCAGGTGCACTGGGTGAGGGCTGGTTAGGGCGCGCCGGGTCAGATGGGCTAGGGTGTGCCGGGCTGGACGGGCTGGGGGTGCACCGGGAGGCGAGAAAGCTAGTGTGTACAGGTTAAAGGCCTGGGGTGTGCCGGTCGAGGGCCTAAGCGGGGTGTGTCGGGTAGAGGCTTAGATAGGGTGTGCCGGGTAGGGGCGGGCAAGGTGTGTTGGTTGAAGGTCTAGGTGGAGCGCGCCGGGCGAGGCCTAGGCGAAGTGTGCCGGTTAAAGATGGGCTGAAGGTGCGCCAGGTGATGGTATATGTAGAGTGTGCTGGGTAGAGGCAGACTAGGGTGTGCCGGACAGGAGAGGTCCATGTGCGCCGGGCAAGGGACTAGTTTGGGTGTGCTAGTTGAAGGTGACAAGGGTGCACCGAGCGGAGAGCCAGTGTGTTGGGAGGAAACAGTGGGTTTGAGTGCTCAGAGGGGGATTCCCTGTTAAACCAAGTAAGCGATTGGGGGAGTCGAACCCACAAAGGGGGCCACGAGGGGAGGGAAACCCTGTTACAGGAAACCATTGGAAGGAGGCCAACCTGATGTCATCGCGCTAGAACACTACCCATTGAGTTGGATAGACCGGTGTTTTGGGGAGCGGGCAACCCAAGGAGCAAGAAAATCGGAGGGAAAAAGAAGACAAACCACGAAGTACATCGTAGAATGAAGGCTAACAGGAACAACAAGAAGAAGATGATATTTTCATTCACAAAGAAGAAAGTGGCATAGACCATGACCAAGGGGCCAAATATAGTGCAATACAACAAAACGGAAGGGGAAGAGAAGCAAGAAATAAGAAGGAAGAGAACATCTGAGGAGAAGGGCGGGCCAAGGAGGGGCGACAGCTCCCTACTCTCTCCTGTCCCCTCCTGCTACATTCAGGATCTCTTTCTCTCTCTCTTTTTCCTCTCTATTACTTACTCTCTCTCTCTTTTTCCCTGGCTTCTTCGAGTTCCCTTGATCTTCCTAGACGCAGGAGCAGCCACTCTCCTCTTCTCTCTGCGCAACCCTCTGCTTGTGTCTGTGCCTTCGTCTCTCTCTCTGTTCCTCTTTAGTGAGGGCTTATATATCTCCAGATGCGTTGACCTCTGTTGACAGTGAGAGGTAATGGGGATTGACCCCAGTCTTGTCTCCAGGCAGGAGGATGCTTGCGTGCCTGGCCTGGGCATTGACACCTCGACAGCGTCTTAGCTGGCTCGACGTGATCATGCTGTGCACCAAGGGTCACACGCAGTGACCGGTGTATTTGTCACCGGTTGCACCAGTTCGAACAAAGAAATGCTTCATCAGGTGATGAACGAAGTAGACTACACCGGTTGGAATGGCTGTAAGCCTCGCTGGGTGATGAATGGGGTGCACCGCTGGAGTGGCTGGTGGGTGTGCCGACCAAGGGGCATTTGGATTGCACTGGGTGGATGGGCTATTAAGTGCGCCAGGTAGAGTTGCACCATTTAAACGTTAGAAGTGGTGTGCCGAGGGAATGAAGGAGCGAGCATGCAGGATGGGGCACCGTAAGGGTGTGCCGGACAGAGGCATTAGGAGTGTGCCGGGTGGAGCGCTCTGAGGGTGTGCCGGCTGAAGGCATCAGGAGTGTGCCGGGTGGAGCGCCCTGAGGGTGTGCCGGCCGAGGGTGTGCCGGCCGAAGGCATCAGGAGTGTGCTGGGTGGAGCGCCCTGAGGGTGTGCAGGCCGAAGGCATCAGGAGTGTGCCGACGGAGGTTGTTGAGGGTGTGCGGGCCAGAGCTCCTCATGGGTGTGCCAGTGGAATAGCGCGAGCGTGCCGGTGGACCCAGTTACTAGCCATGGTTACTATCCGTGGCTTTTTTTTTCTTCAGGAACCCAAGAATGGTGAGCCTCCTGGGATATTCTTCACCGCCAGAGACCCAGAGGTGGATTCATGACAGTGTATAGATTTAGGTGGGAAATTTGCCTCTCCCTTGTCATTTAATTCTCTCGTGCAAATGTGAGGATTTGCCAGAGGGTAGCATTCCCCGGAGTCTAAGGCAATTTGTTTCTCTGGGTTTTCTTTCTTCGGCTCTAACGTTGGTGTGGGGCGGAAGGGATGTGCAAATGTATGATTTTACACGTCCACGGAAATCAATTGGCTATAAACTATAGTGGATGTCTAGATATTTACATGACTCAATATCTGGTGTTAATGAGGCTCAGTCTTGTCCTGAGAGGAGTACCTGAAAGTACTTGTGCCCATGACAGCTATATTGGCCACAGTGTGACATTTCACCGAAGTGCAAGACCTTCTAGATTTATGACATTCCATTCTCTCTCGTGACATGATGCTTGACATGATACTTGATATGAACTTGACATGACATGATGTGGGATGAAATGAGACTCAATACCAATTTGATGCGAACCTGAGACTCTAGGTGATGACACGACTAAATGGATGATGTGACCAACGATGACGGGAAATAACTCGGCACTCAAAGAGCTCCAAAAGAGGAATATGCCCCGACCTCAACAAGAAGTATAAGCTCACAATCGTCCCAAGCAAGGAAAACGCGGGGATCCGTGCGATTGAGAAATTGACACTGAGTCAAGGGTGGTCAACACTCTCACATGCTCGGATCGAGTCATGGAATGGGTCATGCTCTCTCACTCACAGTGGTGATTGAAATTGAGCGAGCTAGGATCCTATCATCTCACATGCAGCGACATCTAGAACGCATACGGAATAAGCAAATGTGATAAAGGGGGGTGACAACGTACCTCCATGCTCGGGGCGTGGGGAAGACTTCCCGGCCAAGACACAGAACTCCCGGCACAATAATAACAAATAGTTACAGAACCATATTTATGGCCCACTCCACGTAGGGAGGTAATAGGCTACACAATGAATTCGGGAGCGGTGAGCTTGGGTTGACGGGTAGCACGTCGGAGGGGCTCTCGGGGCGGAGGCGAGCTGCTGGTCCGGATCGGCACTGTTCAGATCTGCAGAACCGCAAGCACGTGCAGCCGGTGGAACGGTGGCCTCCGGGCGTCTTCTTATTGCAGCGACTGGTAGGGATGATGGCGGGGTGCCCCTTGTCGATACTCGGGAACGGCGATCGCTGGATCTAAGCCGGTGTATTTATGGGAGATTTGAAATCCAGATCTGTCCCGTAGTCCAATAACTAGACAGATCTGCGCGATCCGGCTAAAACGATCGCTGTGCTCAGGTTCGAAGTCGGATCGGAACGAAATCAGTGCTGTTGCGAAGGGCACTTGACGAGCTTCAACTTATCTGGATTTGAGAAACATCCACCATGCTGATTTTTCAGCAAAAACTCTGCAACATGGATTTCGTGCTGGCAAGGTGTGCAGGGTTGACTGGAACCTGCCTGAAGGTGGAGGTTGACCGAAGGGGAAATGGTGGATCTGGATCAAGGGGTTAACATGGATGAAAGAGGGGAAAGTGGGGGTCGTGTACACCAAGTTTGGTGACGATCAGAGAAGGTTTAGGGGGTGGGAAAATAGGTTTGTAGGGTTGTGTCTCACAGGTCTGCACACAGATAAACTGCGCGGGGTGGTAAAACAATGGTGGGAAGGGGTCCAAGTGGTGGTGGATCGAAGTGAAAATTGAACTGGGAATAGGGGCCGGCTGGTCCATGGCCCATGGTCACCATGCTTGACCAAGGAGCCACCATTGACCAAGAATTCCAACTTGGACCATGGAGAGGGGGGCGCCCCCTACCTACTCCCCATGTGGGGATTTGAATAATTCCCCTCCCCATAATGCCCATCTCTCGTAATACCAATTTGATGCGGGCCGAAATGAGACTCGATACCAATTTGATGTAAACTTGAGACTCTAAGCGACGACGCGACTAAATTGACGATGCGACCAGCGACGATGCGAACAACTGGACACTAAAAGAGTTCTAGGAGAGGAGTATGTGTCCTCAACAAGAAATGCAAGCTCACAATTCGTCCCAAGCGAGGGAAGCGCGTGGATCTGCGCGGTTGAGAAATCGGTAGAGAGTCAAGGGTGGTCAGCTCACACACGTGCTCGGATCGAGTCATAGGATGGGCCACACTCTCTCACTCGCAGCGATGATTGAAGTTGAGCGAGCTAGGATCCTATCAATCTCACATGCAGCGGCATCAAGAATGCATACGGAATAAGCAAATGCGACAAAGGAGGAGCGAAAACGTGCCTCCACGCTCGGGGCGTGGGGAAGACTTCTCGACCAAGACACGTAACTCCCGGTACAGTAAATAATAAATAATTACAGACTCAAATTTACTACCCACTCCACGTAGAGAGGTAATAGTCTACACATTGGATCCGGGAGCACCGAGCTTGGGTTGACGGGCATCACGTCGGAGGGTCTCTCGGGGCGGTGGCGAGCTGTTGGTCCGGATCGGCACTGTTCAGATCTGCAGAACAGCAAGCACGTGCGGCCGGTGGGAACGGTGGCCTCCGGGCGTCTTCTGATTGCGGCGACTGGCAGGGATGATGGCGGGGCGTCTCGTGTCGATCCCCTGTAACGGCGATCGCTGGATCTGAGCCGGTGTATTTATGGGAGATTTGAAATCCAGATCTGTCCCGTAATCTAATAACTGGACAAATCTGCGCGACCCGGCTAAAACGATTGCTGTGCTCAGGGCAACTCCCATCCCCATCCCCACTCACCACCCTGTCCACCACTATAGCAGAACTAGATGCAAGTTTCAGCATCGATTCTGCTTCGTCTGAGTGGATCTAGGTGAACATCCCAACAACAACACAATTCGTCTCTGATCTAGCTTTCGAACGAGGGTTCTTCCACCTTCATCCGACGTCCGTGCTGACCAGGAGGCCGATTCTCGTCAGCCTGTGCAACCGAGCTCCGATAGGACACCTGAAGCCAGTTGTAGATGCCACCAGGGTCAGACTTGTGAAGATGTTAGTGTGATTTTTGGTTGAGGAAAGTTTTCCCAAGTCATCTACCAGACCCAAGAAGAAGGAGGTCATTCGGGCTCTGGAGGACCTCGTTCTAGCCTTCATCCCCAGACTGCGCAGATCGACTACCAGCAGTACCAGTTTGGACCCCTTGTCACTCTTCTGCTTCTTGCATGCTACTCCGACCTCTTTGTGGAGTCCCTTCAGTTCCTATTCGAAGAGGACTTTCCCACGGTCGCAACGACACTGGCCTCTCCATCATCGGATCCCGAGGGAGCTCGTGGCAGTAGTTTTCTCAGGCTCCTGTGGTTCTGGGTTAGACAGAGCCAAATCGGACCTTCTCTGATCCCGGGCCTTTCACGGCCATATCTAGACTTCGATCGGTCCACAACTCTACTGGCACCTCCCTGGAGCAGTCACGGACGTTTCAACACCGGCCCCGCTACATTCGACCACTGGTGGAGTTCGTGACGCCATCCAGTCCGACAGGCTCAGACGGGGCAGACCTGATCGGTTTGTGGATTCGACCCCGCTGTCGCTCAGCCCAACTCCGGATCGACGGGCGGCTCTGTCAGTAAGCTCCCACTTCATCCATGGCCACGTCAGCGCAGGTCTCACCCCCGTCAAAGCCCCGAGGAGCTAGTGGCGACCCTTGTAGTAGACGGCTTTGGTTCTGGACCAGACAGGGCCAGATCAGACCTGCCCTGATTCTAGGCCCGCCACGACCACAGCTAGACCCTGGCTGGCCCACAACTCTTGCAGCATGTTCCCGAGTCCCCCAGCAACGATTTGGTGCAGGTCTCGCCACCGGCAGTGAATCGGAGTGCTCGTAGAGTCAACACCTTTAGCGCGCTGTCCCTGCGGAACAGTCCTGGCAGAACTCGGTTGCCGCAATCTCCCCGCTCCACACTTGGCCGGCTGACCACCCCTCCCTGCGTGGAGATAGTTTTGGTTGTAATAATTAATTTTCCCACCCCACGATCGCCCTCCCGCCAGAGGTGTAGTGCTGTGCTTTTTCGATTTTTAGGTTAGAGCTACACCGTCGCGTCGTGCGGGTGCGTACCCACAACTCCTCGCTCGCCCTCATCTCCGACCGGGATCGACATCTTCACGCCGATCAGGTGAGCT
The DNA here is from genome assembly GCA_024336825.1 of Amorphophallus titanum. Classification (NCBI taxonomy): domain Eukaryota; kingdom Viridiplantae; phylum Streptophyta; class Magnoliopsida; order Alismatales; family Araceae; genus Amorphophallus; species Amorphophallus titanum. The sequence goes on from JANBPO010009603.1 coordinate 66,800,322, forward strand.
CTTGCTCACAGCCCTTTACTGGTTTGCTTTGCTTATTTAGTATTACTTTTAGCTATGTCGGACGGTGAGTGAGAGCCTGATCCAAAATCGACCAAATTGAGTGACCACCGCGGAGCGAGTTATGAGAGAAACCCCATAACCCATGCCCCGGTGTGCTGGCCGCCCGCGAAATTGGGCATCCCAAGTCCTTAGGGGTTCAGCCCAGGCTAGCCAAACCCCCAGAGCGTCAAGGTCCCTCCCCGGACCCTCTCCATCATCGCCGAGTTGCCCACAGGCACGTGTGTGCGTCACGCGAGTAAGCTCGCCTGAGTGAGTCCGCTTGTTCATTGATTGCTTGCGGTTCAATGTCCCAGGGTGCATTGGCCCAGTGGCTATCATCCCTAGGTCGTATCACGTCAATTGGTATCAGAATAAGTTTTAGACTTGTGTCTACTAAGTCTAGTCCTAGGGCGCATTACATTTATCACCCGTGCATCACCACCTCCCCATGGCTACCTCATACGTAGCATATTCATCACTCTTAGACCCATTAAGGGTCTTTGTGTTTGACGGATCCCGCGCTAGTACATACCTAGAGTGGGAGAGCTCCATAAATAAACACTTTGAGAGGTTCACCATGTTTGGGCCTATGCAAGCCAATTTTGCCAGGAGTATGCTCTCGCGCCAAGCTGGGGATGAGTGGTAGAACATTGTAGGTTTAAGAGAAGTCATAAGGTAAGAGCCCATCGACTCTTGGGATGAAATGAGGGCCAATCTTAGAAAGGTCTATGCACCCCGACCCTCTCCCTCCTACAAGGCTAGCCATAATCCAAGGACTCCAAAAACACTCCAATCCCCACCCAGCCCACCTAAGGCCTCTCACATGGCTCAATCGCCACGGCTCTCTACCCACCCTACCCCAACCACCACCTCGGCACCCTACCACCTAACCCTCACCACCACTAACTCTCCCCAAAACCTAGGGTGACCCACTTCCACCCCTCCACAGCCATCCGATCCCAAGGGCAAGAGACCCCTAACCGACCCAGTTCCGCCCATGAGGGCCGCCACCCCCCAACCCAAACCCCCTTATGCAACACACACCCAAACTCAATTGGCCTCCGCCCCTCCATCATTAAAAAAATTTATTTTTATGTGAGACCGAGATTATCATGTAAAAATTGTATAATTACCTTCGTTAAAGTCTAAACAATGATGTGTGACATAAATAAGTATAAATAAATAGGTGCTTATCACACCCCCCAACTTACTTATTGTTAGTCCCTTAGTAATAAAAATAGGTTACAAATTAGGGACCTACAAGAGTTTTAAAGTTTCATATCTCACGTTAAGATCCTCCTTTATAGAGTCAACTAGAGATCAGAAATCCGGAAGCATTAATGTACACTAGCCTTAGATTGAAAATTTAGGTACATGACTAAGAATGTAAATCAAAGTTCAATAGCACTTGTTCATTATAGTACTAAATCCATAGCATAGACAATTGCACCCCTCATTAGCCATTTTAGATAAGTGTCCTTCAACTCTGCATTTCCTGGATCTGAGCATTGAGTACAACTACTTTTTGTCTGCCTTTATCCTTCACTTTTTTTTCTTTTTTTTTCTTTTCTTCTTTTCTTATACACATGATGCTGCACAACCCTTCACTGCTTGACGCGAACCTCAACTCTTGTCTTAGGAGAAGTAGGCTCGGTTACTAAGATCAGGGGTATTTTTCATGGTATTTTTTTAATGTACTTTTACACTTATTTGATGGATAACTTTGGCAGATAGCTTCATTTAAAAGATCGCATCTCCAGGAAATGCAGACTATCAGACACCACTCTAAAACAACAGAGGGTTTGTCCTGCTTGTTTCATTAGTATGCAATGTGATTTTTCTTTTTCTAAAGTGCAAATGAACTTTTAAAGAGATTCTTAAATCAGATTTCCATAACTAGATCAAATAAATTTTCCTTCATCCCTCTCCCTAGTGTCTTCTATTCTAGAATTACTTTCCGCAAGAGTATGAATCAAGAAAACTCAATCGGGCTCTCTCTCTTTCTCTCTTTTTCTTCTCTTTTCTTTTCTCTCTTTTTTTCCCTTTTTTTTAATGACAAAATACGACATAAGAGATTTTTACAATGATTATCCTTACCCCCAACTTTAATGACATTGTCTTAGGTGATATGAACAATATAAAAATAGAGCAATGTGCATATGAATGCTTGGGAAGGAAAGGTACAACCTGGGGCGGGCAGATGTGATTTTCACCAGACATCCTCCTGGTGCTCCTACAAACACACAACAAAAGAAACGATTTATTGAAATAGTAAGGGGAAACGTTGGTTGCCTCCCAGTTTTTCATCTTCAGCCAGACGCAATGTAGTTCACAAAGGGTCATTCAGTGTAGTAGAATCTACCTACAGTCCTTAGAGATTTTCAATGTAAGGTTTTAAATGTTGGCCATTAACAGTGAAAGTTTGACCAGTTTTAGGATCAAGAATTGTTACTGCACCATGGTCATATGGTTTCACCACTAGATATGGCCCATCCCATCTAGATTTCAACTTGCCAGGAAATAGTCGCAGCCTAGAATTAAACAGCCAGACTTTTTGATTGATTTGAAAAAATTTTCTCAAAATATGTTTGTCATGAAATACTTTGGTCTGGGCTTTGTAGATTTTGGAGTTTTCATAGGCTTCATTGTGAAGTTCCTCTAACTCATTCAGTTGTAGGGCTCTATGGGAGTTGGCTTGGGTTAAATCAAAGTTAAATTGTTTGATTGGATCTACATTTCAAAAAAAAAGGAGATTTTATTTGAATAAAAGTGGTCCTTCCAAGGCTGTCTTATGGAGATGGCGGCCTCCTGTGGACCGCATTTTAACCCTGTTTCCAGTAAGAACTCGGTTGTTTCTTGTGTATATGTACAGGTTGTTTACTGTCATACAACATGATCTTTGTGTTAATTACATTACAACTAATTAGGGAATATGAAACAGTAATCTAACTTTCATTATCTCTATGTTCGTTCCTTCACGATTATCATCCTTACGTCATCTTATGATTTGTGAAATGAAGTAGATGAACTTGCTAATCAAATCGTTTAGATCTTGAATTCTGCTAGCTTGATGTTCTATACTTCATTAGGCTTGTTTGAGGGTCGGACCACTCCGGTGGTTTTGCATTACCGATCACTCTCATTTTTCATGACTTTAAACCCTTACAATCTTGGACATAGAATGTCTTTCCGTCGGATATTCCTTCTGTCAGACTAGGTGTTCATATTTCAAGGTCTCCGTAAGTCTCCGAGAGTTTGGGATTCCCACTAGGATGTCAAGCAGGTTATACCACCAATTCCTGGATCCCCTAGAATCCACGAAAGGTGCAATGAGGCTCTGTCCAAGTTCTGCCAAGTTTCTGCCCAGTTACTTGATTGCGGTCTTCTCAGGACCGCTACCATCAGGTAGCGGTTGATGCGGGACTAGTTTCTAGCTTTTTCCATGGTTGTGGGTCGACGCATTGGCTAAGTGAAGCGACACAGCCCTGTTTCTTACCGCCTGATTGTGGTCGTCGATAGATCGCCCCCTACTGGTAGCGGTATTGTAATAGACCGTTTTCTCGTAAACTAGACTTGACATGGCAGAATTGATACTCAAGCATGGAGTTTATCCTTTAAGAAACATGTTTTATTAAGTCCAAATCACGAGGGTAACTTATTAGTTAAAACCCGGTGAAAATTGGGCAGCATCTCCCCATCCCTGGAGGATTGCGGGGGGAAAGCGGGGACATGCTCATGTGACGGAGCAAACCCCTTAAAGCCGAGTGGCACAACGACAGTAGACTGACCCAAACGGATAGGAAACCCCAAGGACTAGCCAACTAGGGGCACCATCATTCCGTGGGTTGAGAACGTGATCGGATGAGATGACCAATGAGGGAGGGAAAACCTAGAGGACTAGCCTACGAGGGGCACACGACCCATGGTCAAATCACAATCCGAAAAGGGGCAACCGATAGGGAAGGAAATCCCGAGGGCTAGCCTACGAGGGGCACACATCCCACAGTCACCACAATATCCCTAAAGATAGTGGAATTAATGTTGGGCTGAAGCCCTACTGATATTCACCTTCTGGTGGCCCATAGGGGTACTTGCAATGAGCAGACAAGACCCTTTGACCCTGAGGTGCTTTAGTGGCGTCCATAGGGAATGTTCCCCTCCCCGTTCATGAGACGATCATCTTTGGGCTGAGAAGACACGGTGATGCAACCCATACACAGGAAAGAAAAGATACGTGAGTTAATTGTTCAACAACTGTACTAGTTAATCGTGCATGAAAAGGGGAATCAATATGCTAGCATACAGGGGGTCAGCAAGTTAGTATACGAGGTTGGTGAATTAGCATGTATACCCTTTTTAGAGCTTACACAGGGCAAATGGTCGAGCAGCCAAGGGTGTCATGTGACACAAATGACCATGACGGATGACCCCTGAACACAGGTTATAAGGGTGACTTTGCTCTCCCTAGCCCATGGCTGGGGACGGGAAGATCATGAGAAGCCAACCCCAGGGCCAGAGGGAGACGTATACATACATAAACCTCCGGCGGAGGGAGACACAATGAGCACACGGTGGGTCGAATGCAATCTATGTGCTGGAGAGAAACCCCGGGGAGGGGGAATGTTATTAGAGCCCTTTGGGATGCCCCAGGGCATGTTCAGCTCTCACGGTAGAAAACAATCGACCAGAGGGATTCAGGGGGGAAGAGAGGAGACATTCAACAGCATCATCACATTTCATATCATCCATTCCATTACCAAAGAGGACTTAATGCAACAAGCTTACGGTGCGACATGGCGTTGTCGCTCATCCGCCGGCCTCCCTGATTACACAGATGGGATAAAACAGATTACAGAAGAGGAGAAAGGTCGGGGGATGGTGAAGGGGAGATGGGTTCATATCATCGCCCCTCCCACCTCACAGACATTACATTGACATTAAAGGAAAAACGGGAGGTAATGATCAGCGGAGTTCACCGGAACCCACCTAATCCTTCACTGTGGAAAACAAAGTATCAGAAGAAGAGGGGCTTCTCTCTCTGGCTTCAGATTTCTCTGGATGGACGGACGGGGGAGATGACTTCTCTCTCTGGCTTCCTTTCTCAGTGGAAGAAACCCCACTTTCTTGTTCACCAATTCTCCTCACTCTCAAGCTTCTTACTTCTTCTTTTCTTCTTGTTCCTCCTCCTTTATTCCTCTCTTCTTGGATTGGTTGAACCACTTAGCCTTATATAGATGAGCCTTATTATGGCATGGAGAATGGCGCACCGGAGAAGCTTCCTTGGTCATTTTGGCACGTCGGGAAGAGGGGCATTGGGAAGAGGGGCACGTCGGTGAAAGAGCGTGCCGGATAAGTCCCGTGTAGTTAGTGCGGGTTAGACAGTGGGTCCTGGATAGGTTTCGGGAGTCACCGTGATCATTCATCTCGCCGTGGTTTCACAAAACCTTGGTGAGAAGTCTTGACAAAGCTTTTGGGTTGGCGTACGACTGTTTCTAGAGCCCCGTGTACCTTTAGTTTGGATACGTGGGTTTTTCGCTGACTCGGCCTTCGGCACTATGGTTCGTGCTGCTGGCTTGATTTAATTTACGCTTGTAGCTTTCTCAGGGAGTGAAATATGACTTGGGATGCTTTCGCCTTGACAGGGTGATCATTTGGTCACTAATGGACCTAATTTGTTGAGAAGCCGTACCCACGCCGGGTTATCGAGGTCTTCTACTGACGGAGGCTTCGATTCCCTATTCTGAAGGGCCAAGGGCGTTCTATCTCCCCAGGAGGATCTTTCATTCAGGTGGCAGGCCACCAGGTATACCCTTGTCCTTGGTCAGACAATGGATGTGGTTTATGCGGTAGGATTGAGTCGATGCCAATTCATTGGGCAGGCTTGATGACGCTGCCGGTTGGTTGTAAATTCATCTCGATTCTCCTGAGGTGAGGTCCCCAACGTTCATACTGGGCGACCTGAGGCTCTAGCAGCTTGAGAAGGCTTCAGTGTATTGATCTTCTTTAGCTTCTCTACTTCAGTTGGTCGCATCATTTGTCTTCGAGGCTTGATCGCCATTGATTATATTTTGAGTGCCAACAGCCCCGGGGCACTGTCAGGAGATAACTCTAGCTTGCTGCCTGTCAACCCGAGATCGGTACTCCCGGGTCGTTGTTGTAGCCCTTTACCTCCCTGCGTGGAGTGGGTTGTAAAATTCATTGCTGTAATTATTTACATTTTCTATACCGACAGTTGCGGATCTTGACCGGGGTTGTCTTCCCCACACCCGAAGCGTGGAGGTACATTCTCGCTTCTCTCTATGTTACGTTGCTTACCTCGTATATGTTTGCATGCCACCGCTAGTGTGTGATAGGACAATCTAGCTCGATCAAATAACCTCACCGCTATGAGAAAGAGAGCGTGACCGTCCCGTGACTCGACCTGAGCACTTGAGAAGAGCCGACCACCCTTGACTCATTGTCGGTTTCCCAACTACGCAGATCCACACGTTTTCCTTGTTGAGGGATGTCCGCGAGCTCGTGTCTCTTGTTGAGGGCGTATCCTCCTTGTTTAGAACTCTGTTGGTGTCGAGTTGGTTGCGTCATTACTGGTCATGTTATCAAATTGGTCACGTCATCACCTAGAGTCTCAGGTTCACATCCAATCAGTACCGAGTCGCATCCCATCCCGCATCTTGCGACCACCACTGACCTCATCTGGGGTCCCCGTCTTCGACATCACAAAGAAGACTCATCTACGGTCGCATCAATACCAGCCCCACCTCCATCGGTGTTCGGAGAAGACCATAGCAGCTCCGCCTTTGGCCTACTGCCAGTCTGAAGAAGACTGGGCAGAAATGGACCAGTCTGGGTAATTGAACCTCTAGTGACCTTGGCCAACCCAGAGTGATCCGTGGCTCCTACAGCAAGCTCCCACATCCTCCCTAGTTGATTGGGCACCAACCTCATGACCAGCAGCCCTCAGAGCAGTTCGTGGTGCCTCTAACAATAGGTCTTTGTCCTGCAAGCCCAATCAGGACAGGGCCAGACCAGAACGTGGTTGCAAACTCGCGGCAACCCTGATTGGACCCCAGATGGCCTACAACTCTTATAGTAAGCTCCTACTTCATCCCCAGACAATTCTGCACCAACCCCGCATTCTGCAGCACTCTGAAGAGTCCCTGGCACCCCCGACACTGGCTTGCTATCCTGGAGGTTCAGTCTGGGCAGAACCGGCTCCCTACTCATTCTCCCCTCCCCTGCCTGGTCGGCTGAGTGCCCCTCCCTACGAGGAGATATATTTTTGTTGTAACTAAGCTCATACCCATGCCAAGATCAACCCTCCTGCATGAGGTGTAGTGGTGTATTGGGTTTATCGTAGGTCAAGAGACATCAGTGCAACGTGTGGGTCTTGTTCCCATGCTTCCCCGCTCGCCCATCGTCTCCGGTCGAAATTGGTTTCTTCAAACCGATTAGGTAAGCGCTTGGTCCCCTCTCCTGGTCATTCCTTTGCTTATTATTTTCATCTCTTACTGTCGTCGGATGGAGAGCGAGTGCCCGGCCCCAATTTACTTGCTTGTGATTCCCCACTGCGGCGAGAGTGAGAGTCACCATTATCCCATGACGTCGGCGTGCTAGGGGCCTGCGAATCATGGGACGAGCCTTGCCACCCCTTGGAATAGCGAGGTCCCGCCCCGGACCCTCACCACCATCCTGAGTCACCTTCAGGAACGAGTGCGTGCCGTGTGAGTGTCTTCGCCAAGGTTGAGTCCACTCCCTTGTGTGTGTGCTTCTGAACCTAGGTCCAATGTGCATTCAGCCAATCCTATTGCATCCCTAGGTTGTCCCACAGCAGTTGGTATCAGAGCAAGTTGTTGACTTGTTCTCACAAGTCAAATCCTAGGACATGCTTGCATTAGAGTCATCATTGGGTCACCCCGTGCATCATCACTTCCCCATTAGAATGGCTACCTCATACTGGTCACATCCTACTTCTTTGCCTTTCCCAATGGATCCCAAACCCCATGGAATCCCTACTGCCAACAAGGTTGACCGCATCAACTCCCTCATGGTGGCCAAGCCCAACGTTTTTAGACGGCTTGATGATATTACTACCCGACTCGATCAACTTAGGGGAAATGGGCCCGCACTAGGGGAGAATGAGAGTTACCCTTGGAAAAATCTAGATGACCACCCCTTGGAACTCTTGAAAGTCAAAACACCAGCCCTTGATGGATCCTACAACTCAAGCCTCTATCTAGATTGGGAGGTTTCTATGGACCAATACTTTAATTGGTACCCCTTGACCGAAGAGAGAAAAGTGAGGCTAGCTAAAATGCACCTCTCCAAGTAAGCCAAAACTCGCTGGCAAATGGTTGAGGGTTTAAGGAGGATCCACAGGCAAGCCTCGATTGACACTTGGGAGGATATGAAGACCGAGCTTAGGAAGGCCTACGCGCCCAAACACTCCCCCTCGTACCCACATAGCCATAGCCCGAGGAGCACGGAAACTCCTCCACCCCCACCCGGCCAGACTAAGACCACCCTTATAGCCCAATCCCCACCACTCCCCACTAATCCTACCCCAACTGCCACCTTTACCCTTCCACCAACCCCCATGAAGGGGACACCTTCCAAGACCAACCAGGGAATAGGAATGAGAATGGCGGTCATGTACAGAACCGTTTCATAGCTTAGCGGTCTGGACAGGGCCGTCTCTGGACAGTAGTGGTCAGATACAGGCTGCAAATAGGCATTTGGCAGTCCAGGGAACACCGCAACTTAGACTGAGTCGACCAAAAAGAACAAAAGTCGATGCTTAAGGAATTCTGGAAAATGGCGGTCTCCCCAGTCGGGTAACCTGATTGCTTCCACCGTGGCAACTTCATATTCTTATTCTTCAAGTTCTTCTACCATGCTAGGGGCCTGATGTTGGTTGATCACCTGTATGCTTAGTGATCCTCTAGGAGGATCACCAAAGAACTTGCCAATTTTGCCAATGCATCGACTTGTGCATTCTCTCCCCCGGCGATGTGGCCTATCTTAATGTGGTAAAACTACCCCATGAGCCGCTTCGCCTTGGTGTGGTAAGGGAGTAATTCGGGCTTTCTGGCATCAAATTATCCCTGGACTTGTTTGACGATCAACAATGAATCGTTGAATACTTATAATATTCGGATCTCCATATGCAGGGTGACTTGGAGACCTATGATCAAGGCTTCATACTCCACCTCATTGTTTGTGTAGGGCTTGCTGATGCAGTAGGAGGTGTGTAGCACCTCTCCCTCTAGGGACTTAAGAACGACATCGGCCCCAGCTCTTATTCTGGTATATCCAGATGGGGTAGTTTCTATTCACGAGGCCCCATCAAAATACAATTGCCATGTGGCTTGATAAACTTGGTTTACCTCCAATGTCTCATCTTCGGACAACTCCGTAATCAATGGAGAGTCTTCAGGCACGGAGTGTGCTATGAGGAAGTCCGCAATGGCTTGACCCTTAATGGCCTTCTGCAGCACGTAGGTGATGTTAAATTCCATCAGCAACACTGCCCATTTGCCGAGGTAGCCTTTCAGAGTCGACTGAGAAAGAATATACTTGACAGGGCCAGCTCTCGATATCAACCTCACTTTATGTAACACCATGTAATGCCTTAGCTTCTTGGCCGCAAAGACCAAAGTGAGACAGACCTTCTCATTTGGTGAGTACTTCAATTTCGCCCCGACCAGGCTTCGGCTAAGGTAGTAGAGAGCTTGCTCATTTCCCTCGTCATTGTTCTAGGCAAGCATTGCCCCTAATGAACATTCAGTGGCACCTATATACAAAATAAGCAGCGTCCCTTTGACAGGCGCCCCCAACACGGGCGGAGTCTTCAAATATTCATTCAACTGGTCAAGAGCCTTCTGACATTCCTGACTCCAGTAGAAGGGGGCATTCTTTGTCATCAATTTATGGAATAGCTGGCAATGTCCCGATAGGTTGGAGATGAATCTGCATATGTAGGCTAGCCTGCCTAGTAGGGATCTTAACTCTCCCAAATTTTTTGGAGGAGGTAGCTCCTGGATAGCTCTTATTTTGGCAGGGTTGATCTCAATCCCCCTATATCAGACTTTAAGCCGAGAAACTTCCCACTGGAGACATCAGAGGTGCACTTTATTGGATTCATCTTCAGCTCACATTGTCGCAGCCTCTCGAAGATAACTCTGAGGTCATTAAGGTGATATTCTCTCTTCTTAGTCTTGACGACTAGCTCATCAATGTAGCAGTCGACTTTACTGTATAACAACTCGTTGAATATCTTAGTCATTGCTCACTTGTACATGGCACCAGCATTCTTGAGGCTGAAGGGCATCCTTTTGTAGTGGAATATCCCCTTAGACGATCAAAAGGCCGTGTGAATTCGATCGTACTCTGCTATCCAAATTTTGTTGTAGCCGAACGACCCATCCATAAAGGATAGAGCCTCGTGGCTAGTAGCTGCATTAATCATCACTTCAGTGATGGGCACTGGAAAGTCATCTTTCGAGTATGCCCTATTTAGGTCACGGAAGTCCACACAAATCCTGATCTACCCATTCTTCTTCTTCACCAACACAATGTTGGCCAGCCAAGTAGTGTATTGATTTTTAGATACAAAGTCAACATCAATGAGCTTGTCAACTTTTTTGCAAATTTGATTAATCAATTCTGGCCTCATACGCCAGGATGACTGCTTCACTGGCTCGATCTTGGGATCGATGGCCAAAATGTGCTGGGCCACGACAGGGCTAAGGCCAGGCATTTCTTTGTAATTCTAGGCGAAGCAGTCCCAGAATTCTTGCAGCAGCTTCATATATTGCTCTCTCTCTTGGGGAGATAGAAAGGCACTTAGAAAGGTCAGTTTGGGATCACTCTCCGTGTCGAGATTGACTTCGATGAGTTCGTCGACTATGGCTTGGCCGCCATCTTCAATTTTCAGTGGCACCGGGAGTAGGTCGATGAAGTCTTGATCTTCTTCCTCTTCTGCCTCGAGGGCATCATACGCCTCCTCTTGCCTCGCCTCACTGGGAAGTGAGGCATTGTCTACTTCTTTCTCTGGCTCTTGGGTCAACACTAGCGCCGATGGCACATTTCCCAGGCCGCCAAAGCACTGGCCAGCGGATGGGATGCCCCTGGAAGAGGTGGAGAGTCCTTCAGCTTCTCACCCCTGCGGGGCATCATCAGAAGTTACGATGACCTCTGCTTCGATGTGTTCCCAGCATTTGCATGAGGTGTAGGCACTCGGCCTTTCATGCGCCATCTCTTGTGACTCCGAGGCATCTTCTGGTCCAGAGAGGCGAAGAACTTCCTTGGACACCTCTTGATATCGTCATAGACAACTTCTACTGGGTCTTCACCCATGGGGGCAAAGCAAGAGGCCGTGTTTGCTTCAAGGCACCTTTGTTCAGTCGAACTGGTAGCCTCCATACTTAGGGGAATGGTGTCATGCACTTCCTCCCTTGAGGTAGTCATTCGCCACATGGGGGAGTGCTTCACAATCGAAGGCCCGGGTTGTTGGACCTCTGACGCACTTTCGGGGGTTTGGTAGTGAACTGAGACCATGTGGACTCCCCTGTTGTAAGCATCTGCTTCATGAGGGCGCGGTGGAGCCACCTCATAGTCTCCCATTCTCAATTCATCCTCCTTGATCAGACCTTGAGCGATGTCTTTAAAGACATAACAATCTTCAATAGGGTGACCCAGTACACAATGATAAGGGCAGAAACGGGGGTCGTTACTACTTCGGGCGTCCTCTAGCCTCTTGGACTCTGGGAGAGCGACTTTGCCATAGTGACAAGCCCATTCGAAGATCCCTCGAGTCTTGTTCCTTGGGAAGGAATAGGGCTTCTACATTCTTTCCCGTAGTGTGGGGACCTGATTCACTGGCCGGCTGGTTGAGGGGGGCAGTGACTTCCCTACTCTCTCTCCTCAGGTGCACGGGAGCCCTAAAACTGCTGCTCGAGGATTGGCTTGTGCATATGTTCTGTCAGAGAGTGATGCCTTCAATTAGACTGGACAGAAGTGAGGTTGTTTCGGCAAGCTGTGCTTTCAGCATTTCAATCTCCTACTGCTGTTGGGAGCATAAGGCGAGCATGACAGGATTGCATTGAGAGAAATTCGTAACACAGCCTGAACCACTACCTCTTGCTCCGATGTCGGACGGAGGTGGGGGCGCCCCGTCATTGTGGCCATCCAGGACTGGCCCCTGAGAAGAGGATGGGACCGTCCCTATGTCCTTACATGAGGGCGGGTTCTAGAGGAACACTTCTTTGTCTTGGGCATCACTGGCCGAGGGTAGATGATGCTCCTGGCCCTCGACCCCTTATGTGTCGTACTCTTCTGGGGGATTTCTGTCGGTCTGGTCCGAGACTGAGATTGTGTTAGTTTCATGGAATTCTTCTGCTAAGAAACCCAAGCCTGGATGTCGAGTGATTTGCAATAGCCTCCGGTCCATGTTTGGCGGGTTCCACATTTCTTTGAACATTTTCTTTTGGCTTACTGGCTAATAAAAAGGGATTCTCTGCCTCTTGGCCATCTCAGCCATGTGGCGAGCCATATAAAGCAGTCCCACAATTGGGACGATGGGGTCATGTAATTCCTCGAGAAACCTGCAATCATCGTCCCCTTTGATAGGTCATTCCTCAGCTATGTAGAAGATTGTGGGATGGCCTTCAGGGTTGGGCACCTCCAAGACCTTCAATGGTCTGACTGTGTAATAGTCGACTCCTGCTATAGGCTTGACAATCCCTAGCGGGACCTTGATGTCTTCTAACAAGTCTTCAAGGTGCGATGTCCCCGGAGTGGTGCGGATGACGGAGGGGATTGCCCTGACCACCCCTTCTACTTCAAAAATGAATGACACTTCTGGAGGCGCCACATAACCTGGTGGTGGTGGCGGGAACCACTCTCTAGACCCCGCCTTCTTCTTCCCCTTGTTTTGAGGCACACAGGGGGCTTCTTTGGGCTTTTCTAAATATAATGAGGTGTCTGGCAAGTGGCATTCAAACACCTCAAAGGGGTGCAGATCTATAAAGATCCCCTCTTCTTTCCCATAGCAGGGGTACTTTATGCATTGGTGCAGAGTGGAGGCTACCACCCAATTCTGATGTAGCCAAGGTCAGCCCAGCAATGCCTTGTAAGAGGTGTTGGAGTTGATTATATAGATCTGCATTCTAGTTGTGAAGTCACCGAGGGATAAGTTGAACTCAGATATACCCATGGAGACCTATAACTTCTAGTTGAAGCCAACAATCTTCATGTCCCTGACCTCGTCAAGTGCACATCGAAGTAATGCTTCTGGTATACCCGGTATGAGAGTATATTCACTGTTGCCCTTGAGTCAACCAGTATTCTGTTGATAGGCTGCCCATTCAACTGCCCCTTCATGTACAACGGCTTGTTGTGGTTGCATGTAGGTAGCAACATGTCTTCTTCTGTGAAAGTCACATCTACCTCGGGTAGCACCTCGGCAAAGCAACTTTCAAAGTAAGCCAGAGTTTGCAAAGCCGCAATGAGGGCCTATCAGGTCCCTTCATCTAGGGAGAGTGTTTCACAGACAGTAAACATCGTTGGGATTCTTCTGAGCTGCTCCATTATTTTTTCGATGGCCTTGACATTGGCCAACCTTATTTCTTCGGTCTTCCCCCTCTTGTTGTCATTTCATGCCTGAGGGGCTAGCTTGCAAGGGGGTCCACTTTCTTCAATGTGTGTTTTCTGGGCCTATGTCACCCATTGGACTAGCTCCTTTTCCATGAACTCGGCCAGATTGGGGATGTCATCATTCTCTTCTCTTGCCAGAGGAGGTGTGACAACCCAGCATCCAGGCTCGGGTAAACCTAAAATCACTTGGATCCTGAGAGGCCTCCTAAGAGCTGTAAGGCTCTGAAGGGATAAAAAGGAGTGTGCAGAGGTGTACAAGAGTACATTGAACTTCTAGATAAGGCAGTAAATAATTACTATATTTGATCAAAATTTCTAAAATAGTAGAAATAAAATTATATTTTCTATAACAAATGTCGAATGGTGGTCATTCGGGGCCGGTAGGAGCCCGGGAACCCCGTTAACCCCATTTGGGTTGATTTTGAAAAATCGTCCGTTTCTCTCCGTTTCTCAACCGAATTGGCTCCGGTTTGAGTCCATGTGTTGTGTATGGTTATTACCATTGTATCCCCTTCGTTTCGGAACGAACGGGGCGTGGAAAGGCCACGATTGGGCCGATCCCAAGGTTTGCTCGCTGTGACGCTTGTGCGGTTTAACAGTAACCGCTCAAGGTATGGCGCGGCTGGCTTCAGACCGTTTAGAGTAGGTTGGATTGAGTCTGCGTGGTTCCGCGATAGACCGCGCTGGGGCTTGCGCGGCCAGGTGTGGTCCGCTTAGTTCCCCTTGAGCGGCTGGCCTCCAGCCGTTCTGTCTTACCGTTGTTTTGAGCGGCCCGGCCCGGTCCACTCCGCCTCTTGAGCGGTTGGATGTTAACCGTTCAGTGGCTTGTGTCGGTTCCGTTGAGCGGTTTGGTCAAAATCGTTCTGACCGTCACTGTAGTTGGTCGGTTGGCTTGAGCGGCTAGCCCTTGACCGCTCTATGCCTTGGGGCGGTCTAGCCCTAACCGTCCAGTCTATTAGTGCTTTTAAGTCGATTTTCTTGAGCGGTTTCGTGTCCTCTGAGCGGCCTATCATAGACCGTTCAATCCCATTGAACGGCCTTGTGATGGACCGTCCTGTTCCTCTGAGCGGCCTTGTGTAGACTGTTCAGTTTCCTCTGAGCGGCCTCGTGTAGACCGTTCAGTACTTTGTGGCGGCCCAAGGTTAGACCGCTAGGATATTCTCCATGTTTACCGTGTTGTTGCGCGTTGTGTTGGTCTCCGGTCGACCCGGTTGTGACCCAGTGGTTGACCTTCGGCCTCGTGAATGTCCCAGATACCGTGAGACCTATGTTTGTGTTTTGGGGGTGTCCGGAGGTTCCGCATTGTGTCGATTGGCATGCTCGTGAGTTTTGGGGTCCGGGTAACCCCATGTGTGTGCTCCGAGTATCCGTGCGAGCCGTGTGTATGGCCTTGGACTGCGAGTCTAGTTGACCAGCCTAGGGCTGGGGATTTTTTATGTGTCACCGTGATTTTGGACCTAGGGATTAGGCCAGATTGACGGCTCAGTGCTATCGCGTGCGATGGTCTTGACCCGAGTCTTGTGACTCAAGGACCGTTAAGTTTAATAGGTCTAGTGGGCTATCTAGAGCCAAGTGGCCGCGAGCCACTTCTTCCTTCGTGTTACTCGCGATGGGTGCGTGCTTGATTTTCTATGTTCACGTCTGTGACCCGTCCACTAGTCGTAGCTTCCACGGCATGCATGTGTCGGCCTACTCGGGACACTGGTGTGGCGTACCCGAGAGAGACGGTGAGTAGGCTGGTTACCATAGGGCCCCTGCGTACAGCCGAGTCCAGGCTCGGGGGGAATTACCAGCTAGAGGACAGGCCTAGGGCGTATGGTCTGAGTGTGAACACGAGGCTGAGGGTTCTGACACGCGCTGATGAGTGCGACCTCAGCTAGCCCTTATTTTGTGGTACTTTTGGTTACTGAGTGTGTTTGAGTCTCGCGCCCGAGACGTTGTAGCTAGACACTTGTGACGCAGTGTAAGATGTCAGGGGATGCATCCGGACGTTCTTATAGTGGGTGGTGCTCCCGTCACGTGGCGTGATTTGTCGTGTCCTGGGTTTCCATTTCTCGTCTGCGAGACGGGGTTTCAGGTGTTATTTTCGAGAGCGTTCCCGCAGTCGAGGTCTAGGATTTTCGGTGAGCGTCGCTGAGGGTTTTTCCTAGACGGCGTGGAATTCACGACAGCGAGGTCGTGATTGTGTTTTCGAACTGTGTAGTTTCGACTTGGGCCCTGCTGTGAGGGCAGGTTTCCGCGACTGAGGCGTCGTGGCGTTTTCCTAGTAGCGTGACTAGGGCCGTTCGTGTCTGGTTGTCCCCCGATCGTGGGATCAGGATGTCGGGTTGGTGGCTTGGTTGTCCCCCGACTGGGAGGCCGGGTCGTGTTTTTCGGTACAGTAGGAGTAGCATTAGAGCCGAGATTTTACCGGCCACTGTGGTTACTTTCTTGCTGTCGTTGTTGTGTTTCTGTAGTTACTGCTTTCCGTATCGCCGTTGTTCTCGGTTGGGGTTCCGCAGGATCCCTACTGAGCCAATGATAGGAGGCTCACCCTTGGTTTTCAGTGTGGCGGTTCTTCCTTGAGGTTCGAGGGCGTTGCGTGGAGGTTCTTAGTTGCCAGCTTGCCGGGCCAAGTGTTCACTTGGTATTTGGTACATTTTACTACTTTAGACTGTACTTTTGTTGGACTGGACTCTGTTGTAGTTAGTTGTTTATTTCTGTTATATCTGTTACCCTGTTTTATTTCCTATTTCTGTGTACACCACACCTATCCTTTTAGCCCTTTTGAGCCCTCCAGCTCGTGGGCAGCGGTTCGGGATTCGAATGGTATCGGGTCTTCCCGGTATCCGGATCTCGGGTCGTTACAGTTAGATTGTGTACCTTGGAACGGGCGGAGCCCGTCGCGCGGCGCGCGACAGCAGCGCCAGCGATGCGGGTCGAGTAGATTGCAAGGCAGGGACTGCCGTCTCTACCACGAAAACGTCCGGGCTGTAGCGAGGCGGAGCCACAGGAAACCGTACGCGTAATCGTTGGCATTTCCTGCGCGCTTCGCGCGCCCGGGCAACAAGTAGCCCGGGCCACGAAATCGGCGGTAGCCCGCGCGCGCCGTCGCGCGGGACTCGGGGGCTATTCGCAAGCGCGGATTAGGTCCGCCAATTTGCGGAGCCCGTCGCGCGGCGCGCGACAGCAGCGCCAGCGATGCGGGTCGAGTAGATTGCAAGGCAGGGACTGCCGTCCCTACCCCGAAAACGGCCGGTTTAGGCCCGGCCGAGGTACGAGCCGTCGGAGGTCTTGATCTTGACCAACTCGCCTTCCTTGATGAAGAGCGGGACCTGAATCTGCAGGCCGGTCTCCAGGGTGGCGACTTTCTGGACGTTGTTCGCGGAGTCGCCTCGGACGCCGTCGGCCGATTCGGTGATCTTGAGCGTGACCGTCGCGGGCAGTTCGAGGTCGGCGGCCTTGTCGTCGGTGAAGATGACGTCGCACGATTGGTTCTCGGTGAGGTAATCCTTCACCTTGGCGACAAATTCCTCCTGGAAGGTGATGTCCTCGTAGGTGGTCGGGTCGATGAAGTGGTAGCCCGTGTTGTCCTTGTAGCTGAACTCGTATTTCTTGCGGCTCATGGGCACGAGCTCGAGCGATTCGTTGGAGTTGAAGCGCTGGACGAACGACTTGCCGGTGCGCATGGAGCGCAGCGTGGCCTGCACGAAGGCGCGAAGGTTGCCGGGCGTGCGGTGCTGGGTTTCGAGGACGATACAGATGTCGCCATTGAACTTGATGGCCTGTCCTTTTCCGATTTCGTTGGCGTTGGGCATAGAAAGATGATGTTGCTCCGGGGCCTTATGCGCCGGAAGGATGACGCTAGCAAAATTCCCCTCGGAGACAAGGGGATTGGTAGCCCGTGCACTCCGTGCGCGGGCCGCGCTTTTAAGGCATTACAGCGGCGCGCATCTTCTTGATAGCTTCCTCCCTGACGCCAGAAGAAGTCGAATGTATGCCCAAACCGCCGTCGGTATCCGACTTTATGAGCGGAGAGCCGGTCCACGATTCGTAGGAAGAACCAGTGTCGTTGGTGAGCCCAGGAACGCGGAAGCTGAGGAATTCGACCGAATGGACCTTCCCTGAAATACGACCGCCAAACCAATGCTTGTCCTCCTGCTGGTCCCACGTTACGAGCGCCAGCACCGCACCCGCGGGATAGTCCGTTTGCGGCGAGGTGCGCGCGTGCTGGACCGCGGCGTGGTTTCCGTAAAGCGTGGACATGGTGCCATGCGCGTGGTCGACCGATGACGTGATGACGTTCCACGTCAGCACGGGGTAGGGCAGATCGGCCGGTAGCGCTGCAGTGGAATTGAACGCATCGCCTGCGCCATCATGAATCGGCATCGTGTAGACAAAATCATTCGCCTCCATCGGGCGATGGCAGCTCGTGCACTCCGTAGTGAAGTTCGCGGTCTTGCCGTAGGGCTTAAGTTCGGTGGTTTTCCAGCGGCCAAAGCCCCAGCCCTCGGTGGATTTGTACTTCTGCGCGTCCTTGAGCATGAACTCGACCTGGAGAAACTCGCCGGTCCAGATGTTGCCCTGCGCGTCGGGCTGCTGCTTGTAGGCGATCTTGGCGAACGCGGTGCCGTCGGGCCACGGATGGACGTTGCCGGAGGCGATGGCCTTTTGCGCGACGTCGTTGCCGAGGATGACGCGCAACGTGCCGTTGTCGAAGCGGTCGGTGGTGCTGACGGGTTTCCAGTACTGGTAGTCGAAAAACGTAAACGCCAGGCCGTTTGGTGCGGGCCGAATGGCGGGCGCGGAGAAGAGCTTCGCCGTCGACGGCACTCCCTTCCAGTCGGACCTTATCCACTGCTGATACTGCGCGTCGGCGCTGGAAACAGCTTCCGTCGTCGCGGGCGTGATCGTGTCCGACGGATGCAGATATTTCTTGAGCGTGTCGAGTTGCTCCGGCGTGACCTTGGCTTCGGGATGTACGAAGAGATAATTTTTGGGCGGCATGGCGCCGAGCTGCATCTGGTTGACCGATTCGTAGAGCATCGCCTTCTGCTGCGCGGGGGAGAGGTCGCCGAAGGTGGAGAAATTCATGTGCAGGCGGCCGCGCTTGACGTCGCGCGCGACGAGCCACGATGCGGGCGCGATGCGGTCGTACCACCAGAGGTGCGTCTCGTTGGAGTGGCAGTTGTAGCACGACGTCTTGAGCGCGGCCTTCACGTCGTCGGGCGCGACGAGGTCGGCGGTGACGGGCGGGTTCGTCACGCGCGGCCCCACGAATTGCAGGCCGGCGAAGCCCAGGACCAGGACGCCGAGGATGATGGCCGCGAGGCGAAGCGGTTTGCTCATGGGTTTCTAGCTACGCCGATTTTCGCCAGCTCGGCAAATGGAATTTGCCGCCGTGAGCTTCACCGTATTCCTGCTCCAAGGGGACCCAACAAGATTGCCAATGGTACCTCTTTTGCGTCGATCTGATGTTGGGAGTGATCACAGTAGTTGATCTCACCGGGTCGCGCGCTGTAAAAATAGAGCCTCAGATCCGTGGGCAGCAACTCCAACAAGTGGAGACCAGAGACGACTCGCCTTCCACAAGATGAACCAACGTGCCGCTGTCCCAGGGAGCGCCTCTCCAGGAGCCACCGTCACAGCGGTACCACTCCAGGCCCAGTCGGACCCGTCGACCAACACGTGGGCCCCACGTTCGTGAGTACGCGTGCTGCCGAAGCTACATCAAAATGCTACCTGTCAACCCAAGATCGGTCCTCCTGGGTCAACTTATGTAGCCCTTTACCTCCCTGCGTGGAGTGGGCATCAAAATTTTCTACAGTAATTTAAATATTTACTGTACTGGGAGTTACTAACTTGGCCAGGATCGTCTTCCCCACGCTCGACGCGTGGAGGTAAATCCACTCCCTCCCCCTTTTGCATTTGCTTTACTCGTATCTATTTGTATATGCCGCAGCGAGTGTTAGGATTCTTAGCCCATATATTTTTATCACCACTGCGAGAGTGAGTGAGTGACCCACCCCGTGACTCGATCTGAGCATGGAAGAGCTGACTACCTGACTCACTATCAGTTTCTCAACCACGCACGGTCCAGTATTTCCCTCGCATAGGGACGATCGCGAGCTAGAGTCCAAGGTCGCGTATCTGTCCCGCATCACCTACGGAAGGGGCCTCACCAATGGAGGTGGCTGGTGCAGTTGTGGCAGAATTGGCGGCATCAGCGACTGAGGTGGACGCTACTGGGTGGTCGCCAGGCTGGGCTGTGCCGGCTGGGGTAGGGTGTATAGTGGTGTGAAGTCGCATGGGTTGATGCTTCCCTGCGATGACTCAGCTTGCATTTCAGGCCGCTTGGAGGCTGAGGCTTGCTCCATCTTCTCCATTAGCTGCTTCTTCAGAAGATCTATCTCCTGCTGGTATTTCTAGAGCTGCATCAGTACCGATTGGTCCATGGCTGCCATGTTGGGGATGGCTTCTGCTATCTCTCTTAAGGCTCCTTCAGATGAGATGTTCAGCAACACCTCCACCTCTTCAGCCGTCACCACGTTTGCAGTAAGGGTGGTGACTTCTTCAGGCAATACTTGTTTTCCCTTTGCAGCTTTTAGCATTTCTCTTGTGACTTCCACTCTTTTGGTGTTTAGCCCTGGCCTTTCGACTAGTCGAGCCAATTCTTGGGGGTGCTCAGGCAGACCTCCATATTTATCTGCCACTCCGGCCATATTAAAGGTGAAAACCTGCATTCACTTCCTTTGTTGATGAACCTTCCTCCTTGCATGACCAGGGAAGGTTAGTCTCTCGAACACAGAGACTCTTCTTTTCTCCAACTGCTGGGGAGTAGCTTCATCGGCTTCGAACACCAAGCCATCTTCTTATCCATTGTCATCAACCGACGACGTCATTCTTCTTTCTTCTTCTTCCTCAACTATCATTGGTGGGCAGTCGTCTTCTTTTGCCATGGCTGCTTGTAACAGCCATTGTTGGCCTAGTGAGGGGTTGCCCATACCCCTGAAATAATTTCTGACCATGCTGGTCATCTCTTCTTGCCCTAGTCTCGGATGCAGGATTGGGGATAGTTGTCGACCTCCCCTAGAATGGATGTAAGCTTGTCGAGCTCTTCCGACAAGTTGCCCAAATCTTCTCCCCACTCTGGGGATGTCAGCTTGGCGGGTGCATGCCCTAAAGCTTACGCGGCGTGGAGGATCTACGACAGTTTCTTCTCTTCTCTGGGCCAGGCCCCTCTCATTCTTCTTCCTTGTCTCGACAGGCTCGGGGCGGTGACAGATAGGCGCCTCTTGGCGGGGAGGCTCGACCTTCTTTGGGACCCATACCTGCTTGAACTTCCTTGGCCTTGGGGCCAACTCTTTTCAGCCTTGATGACCGACTCCTTCTCTTTCAGTTCTCCTCCCAAAAAGGGCTTGGAAGGAGTTACGGGTTGGCACAGCAGCGACCATGCGGTCCGGGATTGCTTGGGCATCACGTCCATCTAGAAAGATGCAGACACCACCGATCAAAATAGACTTCTCGGACACCAACAGTCATACGGTAGCAGGGACAGCAGCTCTTCTCCGGGAATTCCCATGACGGTGACCCCCAAGCTTGTTGCAGAAGGTGGGGTAAACTCCCTGAGCTACATGGTGGACCATGCAGCTAGTCAGCTGATTTTGACCTGTTGTCAGGTCCTTGCGGCTTCGGGCATTGTAGGCCCTAGGCTTCTTGTTGATCCTTCCTTCGGCCAGCTCCGAGGCCTCTACTTCCAGCATATCAACAAAGGCCACCCCCAAAAAGTTGGGAAAGACAACCACCAGGGGGAAAGAGTCAAAGACAGTCGATACCGCCAGGTACCTAGTAGCAACATGGTTGTCTATGACCTCAGGGTTGAAAGCTAGCGTGACAAACCCAGCAACCATCGTCGATATCTGTGAGCAGGTTGAGATTAACTATAAAGTATGCATAATTGACAAATTATGTGCATATGAAATGATGTATGTGATGTGAATTATCATAAAGAAATGAGCACTCATCACCGCCTCATTATGCTGCCAAGTGGCTCCCTCTCGGGATCTCTAAGCCGCCAAAATTTGACAAATTCAATGGGCAAGGGTCCCCGAAAGAACATATAGCTTACTACATGACCGTCATGGGCGACTTGGCTTCAGACGAGTCATATTTACTGAAATTCTTCGCATCCTCTCTCACGGGACTTGCATTTAAGTGGTACTTTATCCTGCCAGACTCTAGCCTGCCAACAGGGTCGATGAACGACTGGGCAGATATGCAAAAGAAGTTCACAGAACGGTTCCATGCAACCAAAAGAGAAGTCGCCATGGCTAAACTGTATGCAACTAGGCAGTGTCCAGATGAGACAGCCCTGGACTATACTAAGAGGTGGAGAAACCTCGGAATGAGATGCAAGTGGCCCCCACATCAGGAGGACACTGTGATGATTTGTAAACAAAACATTTGGAGAGAGATATTAGAGAAGATGATTGGCATGGAGATAAGGTCTTTCGACCGTCTCAACAATGTGGTAGCCGAAATTGAAGCCTTTTTGGAAAAGCATCCTTCATCTACATTCGGTGCTGCCCCACAAAAAGCAAAGACAATAGAGCGGCACCCTGCACCCAAAGAATCAAATGTTGTTGACCTCAAAGCATTTGAGCAGCAAAGAGGCAAGGATGAGAAGGTAATTGTACCTCCGTCCAACAAAACAAAAGAAAAGAAAGATGGTCCCTCACTCAGGGATAAGATGAAGAAAGCCTACTCCTTCCCTAAGGAGAATACAAAAGTGCTATTCGACTGGGTCGCCCAGTACGACAAGATTGCTCTGCCTGAGCCAAAGAGGCCTGAAGATTCAAGGAAGAAAGACAATCCAAGATTCTGCCCTTATCACTGGATGCTAGGACATCCGATTGAAAATTACTATGTCTTCAAGGACATCATTGTAGGCATGATAAGAAAAGGTGAACTGGACATGGGAGAATACAAAGTTGATCGCAACCTCATGAGGTGCAGATGAACCGAGCAACTGCCAACTTGGTGTCGCTATACCAGGCATTGCCAGAGGAGGTGGCAGAGTCTAGCACCCAGCATGCGTATGAGGTGTGTTTCCTGACACCTCTGAAGGAACAACAAGGATGGCATCAGGTCCCTACTAGAAGAAAGAAGAAGCCTCTTCCCCGCCCAACGACGGGGGCACACATTCGTGGTGTGATGCCACAACCAGCTCTGCCAACTACAACATCAGTTTGGTTGGACCAACAGGCAGTGATCAGAATACCCACTCATAATCGGAGGAAGCAAACTCTGTTGGTAATAGATAAAGAAGTCAGCCCGGCAATTCGACAACTCCAAGCTCTTATAAATGGGCTAGAAGAATATGAGCAGCCCAAATTATAGTCACTACTGATAAAAGTTCACATCCCATGGGAAGAGTTGTAACAGCTTGCCATGGGATAGAAGGAAGAGCTTGAGAAGGCTCAAGAAGATGACAATCTATTCTGGGGGTAAGCGCCAGTCAGGAAAAAACAGAAGAAGAAAAGAAGGGCCTGAAAAGCCAAGAAGGAGACGGCGTTCTCCTGTAATACCCTCCCGACTCTTTTTAACTTGCCTGGGGAAGAGGAGGATGAAGACATCTACCTCACACCTACGCTGGAGGCAAGCAAGGCCGAAGCTACAAATACTGCTCAAGCGACCCGCTCGGGTTGAAAATGGGGCGCCCACCGCCTGCCAACCATAACATCATCTTCAGCGGTGAGCAACCCTATAAGATACCTGTGCCAGAAATCAAGGGAGTTTAGGTCCCTCCTCCGCCAAGGTTATACAGTCAGACTGGGGGCAGTAGTAGCACTCCCTCCTTCCTAGAATTTCTGAAGACATCTAGGGGCAAGCAGCTGTGTCAGAAGGTCAGCCCTTCATCCGGTAGCATATCCCCTCCATCTCATCAGCCTTCAAGCCAGCTGGAAGAACAGAAGGGAAAGCCAGCAGTGGATATCAGGGGGCAGTCAAGTGACATTGCCGCATTGCAAGAAGAATCGGACCCGGGGTCCAATGAAGCAGGTCCATTTGGGGCTATTGCACAAGAGTCCTCCAAACCAAGATGGGTGGAGGAGATGAAACTGTCAAATGTTCGGGCCGAAAGGCGGGTGGTGAAGCTGCTTAAAAAGCTCCCGATGGGGTTCACTGTCTGGGTGATTCTTTCTCTAAGCGAAGAAACCCGGCAAGCAATTATTACCGCCCTACAGATGCCCGCTCAGTATGAAAGCTGCCTGGCTGAAGCATTATCAGGGGCGAATGTGACCTTCATTGAGGAGTATATGCTGCTACCTACCCTCAGTCACAACAGACCCTTATATATGAGGGGACAACTGAACGGTCAGCCACTAAGCAAGATTCTTGTAGATCCAGGTGTGGCAGTCAATATACTGTCATACAGAATATATCATCCCCCATGTGGTCAAATGACCAAATTAAATAAAAATATAACATGGAATAAACTATATTATAAGGGGGAAGCATCTTAGACTTTTAATCTCCTTTGTCTCCTTGCCTTCTCCATGAAGGAAAGGATCCTTCTAGATGCCACCTACGATGTTGACCAGTCCCACATGGGCCCCTAGGACTTAGGTGGTCCAATGAGAAAGAGTTGAGGGCTCCCTTACTAGACCTACTGATATTTTACACAAAAACCCCAAGGATCCTAGGGAATGACATATTGGCTTATAAAGACTTACAATTGTCAACATACTTTTCCAAGGATATAAAAATAAACTAAAGGACACAAATAAAAAAAAAGTTAGTGTCCGATGTTGATTCCCATCAATTAGCCTAGGTGGTTCGAGGACCGCTAGAGCTCTTAGATGCATACCTAGAGCGAGTAAATCAAAAGCTCCGAGTGAGAGAGAGGAATGAGCAGTAGGAGATATGGCTCTTTCTCCTTTATTTCTTTGACATGCTACTGTTCATGACCTCTTCAAACAGCGTAAGATTGAAATACTTGCTGTTGATAGAAAATCTAGAGCGGCGGCCTCCGTTTAAGTGGGGGAGAGCAATGCTGGCGCACCTCTTCGCCCACATAGATCTTTTTTGGCTAGGTTCGGAGAACTTGGGTGGCTTTGCCCCGTTCTTGCAGGAACGAGTCTATATTTTCCCAAATCTGTTGGTTCTTGGTTCATTACTTGTTATGATTGACTATCATCCTGTGTTTTCCTTGTGTTCCAGATTTTGGGATATACTCGTTTTGCCCTGGGTCGCAAGATGATCACTCGAGATCGCATGCAGGCGGTCCCCTTGATGGCGCGATGGGACATAGTCCCAGACCGTCGGCTAGTGACCACTCGACTTTCTGACCTTCAGACAGCCCTGGATGAGTTCCCACACCATCAGGTAAGCATTTTGTTAAAAATGAGTTATGTGATGTTATGCATTTATTAAACAGACTCAAATCGAACAATTTTTTTATTCATGTTATGATAGGTGGTGTGGACGCCATATGTAGCTGAGGATATAATCCCACAACTGTGGGTACGAGAGGGACGTGCTTGGTTCCACCAAGACAGTGTGTTGTTCTGCGTGAACCTATGGGAGCCGCTCTACCTATGCCTAGTGCAATGGACTTTGGGGTGGTACCAGCCTCCCGTGGTGGTACCGACAGAGCATGGGTCAGATTGAGGACGCCGACAGACTTCAACGAGGTATCAGGACTGGGCCCCTCTCTACCGTGTAGAGGCTGAGGCATTGCAGAGGGGCCCTTCCTTCGAGTAGGATAGGCGCTTAGGGAGTAGTGAGAGTTACCTGACGGGCTACCGAGAGAGGTACGCTGTGCGACTTCGCCTTGACACTCGAGTAGTGAGTTAGTCCTTTAACTTCCTGAGAATGATGTTTTCATTGAAGAGTATTGCATCTAATGATTTTATGAAATTTGGTACACAGATGCCAGAAGCTGAGACCGTGAGAATCCTCTAGGATCGGATCACCGTCCTCAATCAGACAATTATGAACTTGCGCCATGAAATTCAAGAGCTGGTGAGTCAAGATTAATTGATTGGACTTAAAACATTAGAGTTTCTAAAATCATGACTGACCAATTGCCCTTGATTTACCAGTGAGGCGAGCTGGCATACGTTCGCGTAAGGGCTGGGATGAGCGGAGGAGCTAGACCCACATCTCAGGCGGCTGGTAGAGAGGAGTTGTAGGACCGCCTGGCGGGCGCCATCGAGCGGTCCAAGGAGAGGGAAGCCGAGTTAGCTGATATTGTGAGTACCGAGCACTCTTAGGAGCAAATCCTTTTCTCTTTTCACTCATCTTTGCATGAGTCATGTTTATGAATTTCCTGTAGAAGAAGGAGCTGGAGGCTTCCCAAGTCCCTCATTGAGAGTTAGAGGGGTGTGTCGACGACCTTACATGTTGCTTCGGATTGATGGAAATAGTGGAGAAGTTGGAGGGTCGCCTCATTGAGGTGAAGGAGAGGGAGGCTAAGGCTCGAGCTTGGGAGATGGCCATGGCGATTTGAGAGTGACGAGCCCTCTACTAGTTGGAGGCATTGCAACGCCACATGCTACGGAGGTTCCAGAGCAGCGACGCTCCGGGAGAGGGGGCAGTTGGACACACACTCCCTTCGAGTCACTACAGATCGGGGGGGGGGGGGATTAGAGGTGCCAAAAAGGATGTGGTCGATGGGATGTGTGCATTCACGACGTGCCTCCTTCTCTGAACTATGCTATTGCTACCAACAGTGCATAGGTTAGAAATACAAAAATAGGTGTGATCGCCAAAGATCTATACCTGGGTCTCACAGGGGTGATGATCGTGAATGCCTTTAGGGACAAGAGAATGTGGGATCTTCCTATCCTCGCTCTCAGTCGACCAAGAACGTGGAGCTCTGCGAGTTGATGGTGAAGTCCCTACAAATTAACTAGCAAACAGAGAGAATAAACCCATTAGACTGTGATAGTGTAGTATAACTAGATTTATCATGAAAAGCTCTATTTATTCGGGTCAAGACTGCCCCTATTTGAGACTTCTCTCGTATTGGGGAGTACCTAGGTGGTCATCTCATCCGTCAATCTCTTGCCCCTGCACTCGGCCAAGCAAAGAAGAGAAAAGACTTTCACGCATAGTCATGGTATGGCCAAAGCAGCAATGATGTTTACCAAAGGAAGCCGGCTAAGGACGCCATGTAGTGTGTGGAGTGCCCAACTAAGGGTTGCCCTTAACGAGCGGGGAGGAAATGCTGAACTCCCAACGCGAGGTTCTTATAGCTAAAGTGCTGCAAAGCAAGCCTAAGACTCTTTCTGAAGTTCAATAAAGATAAAGACCAGATAAAGGCCTAAAAATACCACCCTTAATCGAGTTAAGAAGTACTTTATTTTGGAAATCATGCGTGAAGCAATGAGCAATGACATCATGAAAATGCATACTTACACCAATATGTTACCTTGTGCTCCTTATGAAGCAGTAGCTACCGAAGGGGATGTTGATCATCGTGGGATTTCTCTTCAAGTAGTAGGAAAAGGATTGGAATTAAAGGCTTTGAAAGTGGCCCAATAAGAAGGAGTGGTACCAAGACCCGACTCAGACGAATAAGGAGAAAAAGAAAAAAGGCGAGGGCTAGAACTCCCTCGCTAAGGTGTAAAGACCCTGATCATAAGAAATGGTGTACAGAAGAAAAGGAGAATCAAGAGGGGAAGTGAGGACTGAAGCCTCGGAAACAGTGGGAGAACGGGCTGGTGCCCTGAGTAGCGGATGTGGAAGAATTCGGGTCAGACCCGAGATCTGGAGGAATTAAAAGGATGAATTGGTAAATGGAAAGAGGCCGATCCGGGAGGTCCGGAGGCAAGGGAGGAGAACCATGGTGGGAAGAAGAATCTGGAGGCTCTAGAGGAGGAAAGTGATGGGGAATGAGATGCCTCAGGAAGAGGTATAGGAAAAGATGATAGAAGAGGAAGAAGAGAATGAAGGACGCGATGTCCTGGAGAAGTAGGAGGATATATCAGAAGAAAGATGGGAAAGAATGGGCGTGATGCCTAGAAATGATGGTGTAGTAGAAAGAAGAGTCCGGAGGTTCTGGAGGAAGAAAATAGAAAGGGGCGCGATGCCCAGATAGGATGTCCGGAGGTTCCGGAGGAATGAAGTAGGAAGGGACGCGATGCCCTGGAAGGAGAGAAAAATTCGGGGAATCTAGAAGGAAGCGGAGAGGGAGGGTGCGATGCCTGATAGACAGAGAAAAATCTGGAGGGTCCGGATACAAGAGATGGGCGGGGGTGTGATGCCCTGAAAGGAAACTGGAGGGGGCGTGATGCCCGGCTAGTGTTAGGGGACCCAGAGATCTCGAAGGTAGAGGTGAACGAGATGGGAAACGCGGAGGATCCAGAGGTTCCGGAAGACAAGGAAGATGCGGGTCTGGAAACCTGGGAAAGCATAAGTGTGCATGCATGCGAATACAATGCAGTGGATGCATGGAATGTAATCAGTGCAAAGAATGCATGGTATGAGAGGATGAGATCCTCCTCCTCACTCGTGGAGTGGCCCAAGGAGAATCGGTGATAGACAAGAATATGGGTGAAGTTGAATAGAAGATGGGGGGCCCCTTAGCGGAAGAATGCCCGCCCCTCTATAGCAATGAAAGTGTGTGGTCAAATGGCCTAATGAATAAAATCAGAGCCCATGATGAAGCTTCAACAATAAATGCCAACTCCCTTGGAGGGCGAAGAGCAATAATGTGAGGGAGTTGAAAAGTTGAAATGGGAAGCATCGTCTCGCCCAGAGATTGTGGCGTATAAGGAGTGTTGAACAAAACAGGCATTAGCCCCTTGTACAAAAGAATGGGTTCGAGATTGAAAAGTTGAACAAGGGGTGCCCTGCTCGGCCCTTGGGCATGGACTTATATAGCATCAAAGCTTGACATTCTCTTTTAATGAGCACCAGCAGAAACTTGACCTCTTCAACCGAGTAGGCACAAAAATGTGGATGGTCATCCGACAAATAAATTCTTGCCTCTGCAATAGCATAGCCATGGCTAAATCCTTCTTGCCCAGCTCTCAGTCATCTTCGGCACAAGTATTTGTAACAATGCGCGCACCCCGAGTGGTAACAGAAGGTGAAGCGGAGGTGGAAGGCTCCATAGATGGTAGAGGTATAATGGAAGGTATTGGAGAAAACACGTCAAGCTTCTCCCCTTGCTCAGAAGCAGACGGGGTTGGCTCGAGTGTAAAAAGGAGTGAACCCTGCTCGGGATCTGCCATGGGTTTGGGTGAAGGGATAGGTGGAGGAATAGGCAAATTGGGTTTTGGGGTCAAAGGGATAGTGGAGGGCCGAGGTGGTGCCAATGGGAGATTGATTGGAGGAGTTTTAGTGGTGGACTTGACGGAGACCGGTGGAATGGAGGCTGGTGAAGGCGTAATTGGTGGAGGTTTAGAGGAAGGTTCGGCGGAGGCCGGTGATGTGGAGATTGATGGCATAGTGCTTAAAGGAGGTATAATGCTTCATAGTTCTAACTGAGTGCACAGTCCAACATACTTGTAGAAATTATGATTAGGATTTAATCTTATTACCCTCCCCTTTTCCTTGAAGTGATCTCTTTCATTACTGTCAAACAGTGAGCTCCATTCAGATGTTTATTCATTGTAGCATTATTATTACTTTTTATTATGTTCATGTTATCACTGATAGCTCATTTTTATCATTTTTTTTAGTATCAGATTCTGGAAAAATTTTGACAGCACCTCCCCCGGACCAAGCAATTGGGGGGTAAAAAAATTGAAGCGCATCCACGGATATCCCGAGATGGCCTCTACAATTAAGAGTAAGCCATGAGCGGCTACTCCAAGATCCCAAATTAGGTAGGGAAGAACCCTGAGGACTAACCTACAAGGGGAGCTCCGCAGATCTGGGGATTGTCCTTCTATTCCATAGTGTGCAGCCAATGACAGCTGGCTCTAGGGCCATGAGTATCCAACCCTTAAATTGGAGGTCCTCCAGATATCATGCTATTAAACAGCAGATCCTGGGAGACTTGAGGGTGGTTGTAGAGACTCAATTAGTGTGGAACCGAGATGTATCCCTTCCCCATGATAGGCCCTCCATATAAAAGAAACCTTCGATTAAATCAGTGGTGTCGCCCATTGTTACTCAAGGACATGAGACCACAAAAGACATCAAATGCCGAAGGTCAGCATGCTACCATCATTTTACAAAGATGAAGCAAGGCACTAGAGTATGTGCAGTGTTTCCCAGGCAACAGCCCAGTGGGCGTTCGGACAAACAGCATAATGTTCACATACGGTAGATATAGCAACCAAGATGCGGAGTGGAGGGGATAGCAGAAGACATGGGTTTGGGCGGATTTTTGGATTGGGCTAGGACCCCAACAACCCATGGGCGTGGTTGATGAGGCCCATGCCCACTTCCACAGAAATCAGATGTACCGAGCAACGAAGGATGCACTTATTAAAGGAGATGAGATTCATAGACATTGAACATATAGAACCTGTCCAGACGAGGGATGGTGATCGGAGTTTGTCCAGTGCATTAGGGGAGAGATTTGCATAATGTTGTCCATGAGGGCATTAGTACCCATCCGGAGGACCAGGAAAGATAAAGTCAGAGACCCAGCCATTGTAATTGGACAGCTCTGATTACCTTCCCATAGTATGGCATGCTCACCTCATCAGAGGAGGCAAAAATAACAAACAAAGACATAATGAAATTCGAGCATGGAGAGGTAAAGAAGAAAATGCAATGATGAGTTCATCTACGACTGAACACAACAGAACACAACATTTTCATTCACCTCTTTGCACAAAAGAAAACGGATATACACTGTGCTGAGACCAGGGGATCCTGGCAACGATCACATAAGGAAAAGAAGGAACAACCTACAAATTCATAAAGGAGAAAGAAACAAAAGGGGGAGGGAGGGGCATTGACACCGTTCCCTCACCATACAAGCACACATTCTCCCCCTCTCTTCTTCTTCACTTAGACGTGGATGTAGAGCTTCTGGAAATTTTTTTCTCGCCGAGAGGCCAAGGCAGTAGATGATTGCCAGGGTCGAAGCGTCTCTATATCTGGCCTTCTTCTTCGGGCTTGGCTCGTTCTTATAGCAATACGAGGCATCTTTGATGATTGGAGGGGCTTGTCCATGTGTCCTTGTACGGGCCTTTTGGATGAGCTTCGATGCTCAATCATGCTTCGTGCGCGAGGCTGCCACTTGAGGTGCTTGAACCCATTGGAGCAGAGGGATCGTCAGATGATCTCGCGCCACCTCCCGTCGGTTCAGCACGTAGGGGACTCCCCTGCAGGTGGAGCTGCCGTGTGCGTCGCTCGAGGGATTCCTTCGCCAGAGTGTGCCTACCGAGGTTGGTTTGCCACTGTGAGTGAGGAGAGGGAGTGACCAAGGGTCCCCCTCTCGTTGGCTTGGCGTGAGGAAGGCCTTGGCCTTCTTCGCTCCGTTCATTCTTGTTCTTTGTTATATATGTTGTTATTTTTTTGGTAATCTTGTTCTTTTCTTTCCCTTCTTTTATTATTTTACGTTATTTGTAATTTTATTGTCTACTGTTTTCTCCCCCTGAGTCATCCAACACATTGTCCTCTTCTTCCTCTTCCAGCTCTCCTGGTTGCTCCATGGCAGACCAGCATCCTGAGGCCGAGGTGCCAGGAGTTGGGTGGGCCTCTAGGGCTTTCATGGTGCCGACGGAACCTCTATGAAGTGAGCTGACTGAGGATGAGGTGAATCGGCTAGAGCGCCGATATGGGCTGCCATGGAAGTATTATCTCTCTCCGGTGGAGCCCCATGAGTTCAGTCTGGACACTCACTCCGGCCTCTTCTGCTCCTTTCTCTTGTCCTGAAAATGCGGGTTATGCCTTCCTCTTCACCATTTTGCTGCTGAATTGCTTCAGTTCTACCGACTAGCTCCAGTCCAGTTGGTCTCCAATTCATATACCTTCATATTCTACTTCATTTTCCATTGTCATTCGTGTGGGATCGAGCCTTAGCGTGGTTTTTTTATATTAATAATAATAAAAGTATATATATATTCACATGTGTTTAGAGAGAGAAAGAGAGAGAGAGATGGAGATAGAGAGAGGTAGAGAGAGGAGAGAGAGAGAAGATGGGACGAGAGAGGGTGCCAGCGGAGGGCCGGCTGGGTTGGTTGGGAGTCCAGGTAGGAAGAGAGGATGCAGAGAGAGAGGGATGGTGGAGGAGTTGAGATGGGGAGGTAGTGAGATGGAGGAAGGCTTGGGTGGTTGGATGGTATGGACGGTGAGGGTTGTGGGGTTGCTAGAGGCTGTAGGCAGTGCGGGAAGTGGAGGTGGCAGTGGCTGGGCTCGTGCAGTGAGGAGAGCAGGTAGAGGGGTGGTCGGAGGTGATGGGGGTGGTGTCCGGCGTGGTGAGTAGCGGCGGTGTGAGGAGGTGGGAGTGGTGTGTTAGCAGAGGAAGGGTGAGCGGCGGTTGAGTGAGGGTGAGGTTACCGGCGAGAGGGTGAGCTGGGTGGTGAAGGGAATGTTAGTTAGTAGGGCTAGGGGGGGTTCAGCCGGCGAGGAGTGTGGTGAGAGGGTGAGAGTTGCGATGGGTGTTGAGAGGGTTGGAGGGAAAAGAATGGAGGGGGGGTCATGGCCATCGGTTCGATTGGAGAGAGGAGAAGAGTTGGGAGGGGGTGTCCACGGGTGTACAACGGCGAGAGGAGGGGACGTCCGCAGCGGTGGTATGGGGAGAGGAGTTCGCAGGGTGGTGTTCGCGGTGGTGAGGGGGTGTGCTCACAGGTGCTACCTGGGGGTGGCTGGATGGTGAGACAACAGGAGGAGAGGGGGCGAGCTGGGTGGTAGCCACGGGGTTATTAGAGAGAATGAAGAGAAGAGAGAGGGAGTCGACGGAGAGGGAGTGCAGTTAGCAGGCGGGAGGGGTGGCTCGCCAGGGAGAGCGACCGTGGAGGAGGAGGGCTCCGTCGGTGCTGCAGGTGAGGAGAGGGAGAGGGAGGTGGTGTGGAAGCAACAAGGGGGGGGGGGGACGGTGAAGTGGGATGGAGGTGGTGCACGGTGGCCGGTGGAGGCTCGACGTCGGTGGGTAGCGGTGAGTTGTGGTCGGAGGTGAGGGTCACAGAGGTAGTGAGGAAGGAGATGGTGAGAAGGCGGACAGCGGTGGTGTAGGTGGGCTCATGCGACGTCAACGGTGAGGGGTGTGCTGCCAGAGGGTGGCCAAGGGTTGGTCGTGGTGAGCGGGGCAGCTGCAGGGAGGAGGGCGCGGGCGAGAGGGGTCCGGCAGCGGCTGTTAGCAAGAAAAGTAGGGAGGTGGCCATGTGGAGGCGGGCTCGGTGGCACTTGGCTGGAGAGAGGGGGGTTCGTAGGGGTTGCTGGGTTCATGCTAGAGAGAGGGAGATATGAGAGGGTGGTGGCCGGTGGCGAGGTGCATGCATGGAGGGTCGTCGGGGGCGTGGGGAAGCGATTATGGCGAGGTTGGCGGGTGACTGGGCGGTGAGGAGGGCTGGCCGGCGGCGAGGAAAAGGAGGGGGTGGATGAGATGAGAGGTGGTAAGGGGGATCAGTTTCTCAGCGTTGGGTGTCCAGGTGAGGAGAAGAGATGGGGGAGGGGCTCTCTGCGGTTGGGAAGGTCGGCCGGAGGTGGTGAGAGGGAGAGCGTGTCTGCTGGTTGGCGGGTTGGCCGGGGATGAGAGAGGGAGTGGTCGCGACGTGTCTGTGGGCTGGGTTGGAGAGGGGAGGAAGAGTGTGAGAGGGAGCAGAGGTTGTTAGTAGAGGGTGAGAGGGGCGTGCCTCGGTGGTTAGCCGGCAGTTCGGTTAGGAAGAGAGGGGGGGGTAGCGGCGGTGGCATGGGGTGACCGCGGCGGTGAGAGGGTGGCCGGAGGGAGCTCGCCGGAGGGCATTGGGGTGGTGCAAGAAGGGAGAGAGGAGGTGGGTGGAAGGACAGTGAGGGGGAGAGGGTTCTCGGTGGGGAGTGGAGGTGGCTGCGGAGGCAGTGGGGTGCTGTCGGTGGGAGTGGGGAGGTGGTAGCGGAGGCAGTGCTGCCGGTGGCGCAGGCGTGGGGAGGTGAAGGTGGCCGGAGGCGTGGCCGGCGGGTCTATTGTGGCGGTGTGAAGGCAATGAGAGGGAGGTCATGGGGGAGGTTAGTGGCGTGGTGGGTTAGCAGGGGTGGGGGAGAGAGGGGCGGCTCACCGGGGAGATGGGATGGAAGTTGGCCGCGGCGGGTGTGGAGTGCAGGTGACACACACAGAGAGGGAGGGAGAGAGTGACTGTAAGGAGAGGGGGTTGGGGCACTTGCATGCGGTGTACCGGAGGGCAGGTGGTGGTCGGCGGTGGTCGCGGGCGAGGGAGAGAATGGGAGAGAGAGAGACGTGCGCTGGAGGGAGAGAGGAAGAAAGAGAGAGAGGGTTGGTGTGCGTGAGTTGGTTGGTGAGTTGTGGAGAAAGAAAGAAAAAATGGCGAGAGAGACCCCATAGTGAGAGAACGTGAGTATATATATATGGGGGGGTGTGTGTTAAATGGGGTGAGGGGGGCAAGATTATCTTCTTTCAAAGATTGATCCTCTAGTAATTGCCAAACAGAATGCTGGAAATTTGTCATGGCATCTTGAACAGAGCAATCAGCTATTCCTGAAGCATTCTGTATATTTAGTATTTCTGTCAATGGCTTATTTTTATACCAGGTATCTTTCAAAAAGCTAGTGGAGGCACCATCAGAAATTATCATATAGGAATTAGCCAAAAAAATAGAGAGGGCTTTCTCAAAATCTTTAGCCTTTATACCAACTGGAAATGGAACTTTACAATCCGATATATGAAGACCATGGTAATATTTACTTCTGATATATTTGGCCCATAAAGAATTGCTGTGAGCT
Organism: Amorphophallus titanum; assembly: GCA_024336825.1. Taxonomy (NCBI): domain Eukaryota; kingdom Viridiplantae; phylum Streptophyta; class Magnoliopsida; order Alismatales; family Araceae; genus Amorphophallus; species Amorphophallus titanum. Next base: position 66,834,843 of record JANBPO010009603.1, read on the forward strand.
GAATGCCATAACTACTTAACATAAAGACAGATCTGAATATCAGATAAACTGTGAATACCAAGCCCTCCTTCACTTTGAGGATTGCATATTTTCTCCCATGATATCCAATGTCTCCTTTGAGCATTATCATATCCCTGCCAGAAAAAATTTGAGCAGATCTTCCCTATTTGTTTAAGGATGGTGTATGGTATAGAGGTTGCACTGGCACTACATAGAGGGATTGAAGATAAAACAGATTGAATAAGGACAAGTCTCCCTGCCTGAGACAATAACTTGCTCTGCCAAGACACCAAAGGTCTTGGCTATGACCAAGACCCAGACTTTTGTGTCTACCATACGGTCCACGTCGTGGGACCAATGCAGCCAGTTATGGACCCAGTTGTCGCCAACACCAAGTTCGATAGCTCGGGAGATGAGGGAGAGGAGATTTTAATCCCACTTCCCGCCAGAACTAGTACCTAAGTTCCAACACCTAATGAGGCTTCCTCGTCTGTTCACGAGGATGTTGAGATGGACGAGACCCCCGCGGCCTCCTAGCCAATTGAAGAACCTAGCTCACCACACTTTCCCCCTGAGGAAGGTCCCCAGAACAAAGATTGTGAAGCATCGTCGGCGTCGGCAGATAACTTCGGCCAGGCCTCCAAGATGCCAACTGACAGCTATCCGTCCGATAGGGACAACTTCGGACAAGCTCAGGCCAGGTCTACCAGCAACAATCTTCCAGCCCCATCAGCTTCAACTATCGGCTCCAAGGACCCACGGGTGTACGAAACTGACACTGATGATGAAGATTTTGTCGACTTCCATCCAGCACCTCCCGAGCTGGAGGACGGTGGCCTGGCAACCATTGATGAGCGTGTCGAAATTAATCTGGGCAAAGATGAAGCCCCTCAGCCGACTTTCCTCAGTGCTCTCCTCACCGAAGCAGAGAGATAGGACTACAAGCAACTCCTGCTCGAATACAAAGACTGCTTTGCCTAGACATACAAAGAGATGCCAGGGTTAAGTCTGTCCATAGCAAAGCACGACCTGGCTATATCTCCCTCACCCACGCCAGTCAAACAACCCCAGTGGCACATGCGCCATAAGCTGGAACTCCAAGTTGCGGCCGAGGTCAATAAGATGGCGGAGGTCGACTTCATCGAGCCATGCATCTACCAGGTTTGGCTTGCCAATATTGTCCCAGTCAAAAAGAAAAATGGTCAAGTCCGCATTTGCGTCGACTTTCGAGACCTCAATAAAGCTTGTCTAAAGGATGACTTCCCAGTTCCAATCACAGAAACAATGGTCGACATGACCACTGGGCACGAAGCTCTATCTTCCACGGATGGATCCTCGGGTTACAATCAGATCCGGATGTCCCTGAAAGATAAGAACTACACCGCCTTCAGATCTCCCAAAGGGATCTTTAACTACAAGCGCATGCCCTTTGGTTTGAAGAATGTCGATGCTACCTACCAAAGGGCCATGACCAAAATTTTTGACGAGATGCTGCACAACATCATTGAATGCTATGTTGACGACCTCGTCGTCAAGACCAGAAGGCAATAAGACCAACTATGTGATCTGCGCCAAGTCTTTGAGCGTCTCTGGCAATATGGGCTCAACATGAACCACATGAAATGCGCCTTTGGTGTATCCAGCGGTAAGTTTCTCAGCTTTACCATTCGATACCGAGAAATCAAGGTGGATCCTAGCAAGATCAAAGCAATTCGGGAGCTACCACCACCCAGCAACCTTACTGAACTCAGGTCACTCCAAGGTAGACTGACCTACATTCGAAGGTTCACCTCCAACCTCTCCATTCAATGCATGCCTTTCAGCAAACTGATGAAGAAAGATGCCCCCTTCATATGGGACTCAGAATGCCAGGCAATTTTTAAGCAGATCAAGGAGTACCTCCTCATTCCTCCAGTTCTAGGGGCACCTGTCAAGGGTAAACCCCTCATACTCTACATTGCCGCCATGGATACCTCACTGGGAGCTCTGTTGGCACAAGTCAATGAAGAAGGTAAAGAGTAGTCACTCTATTACCTCTGTCGAAAATTGATCGGTGCCGAGCATCGCTACTCCCCCATGGAGAAAGTATGCTTGGCATTGGTGTTTGTCATCAAGAAATTGAGACACTACCTCTTGTCTCATCGGGTTGAGCTCATATCTAAGCACGACCCCTGAAGTTCCTCTTTTTTATTATTTTATTATTTTATTATTTTTAGTTTTAGTTTTTAACACTAAGGACACTTATTGTAATAAACAATTACCTAAGGGTAGAACTTCTTAAGGTAAATCCCATTCCAAGGGTGGGATAACTCAGTTCCCTCGGTGTTAACCAGTCTATAGGCATTGTCAGGATACACAGTCTAAACCACATATGATCCTTCCCAATTGGGTTGGAGTTTAGAATGTGGCTTCATTGTCGGTGATGATAGTGCTTGAAATGCCGAACCTGGTGATGATGTTCTTCATGACAAATTTACAGACCATTGACGCTTTGATCTCCACGTAAGCTTCAGCTTCAGCCCATTTGGTGAAGTACTCCATTGCAGTAAGGATGAAAGATTTTTATTTAGTAAGGGAGTTATGATCACCGAGAGGACCGATGATGTCAAAAGCCCACATGGAGAAAGGCCATGGGGAGATGACGATGGTGATTTCATAGAGTGGAGCGTGGTGTTCGTGTTTGAAAGTGATTTTGAGATCGGTAGTGATCCAGTGAATTTTGGGCTTCCTTGAGGTAGGGGGATAGATCCTTGCCCTCTTTTCCACTTTTTTTGTGATTTCTAGGCCGAGGAGAGGTCGAGAGGGGCATTTTCGAGTCGGGAGGGTGAAAATGTATGCTATGGGGTTGAGCACTGGATCTAACGTTTCTCGAGATTTTGGACTGATCTATGGGCTTATAATCATGCTAGGAGGGTTGTGGAAGAATTCCCCTTTGTTTCCCCATCATCGGGGGATGATCGGGGTGTGGATCAGGTTTTTGGGGCATTTTTGCCATTTTTGCACTCGGGTTGGGGTTGCGGTCCTTCAAGGGACCGTTTTCCCCATGAGGCGGCCCCTTGGGGGACCGCTTGGCATTTTTGAATGTCGGCTGGGCCTAGTGGTCCCCAAGGGACCGCTAAGCCTGGTAAGCGGTCTCGCGACTGACTACTACCCCTTGGGTAGCGACCGACTGGTGACCATTTTCCCTGGTCTGATTAGAGCACCCTCGAGGTGCGTATTTTTGACCGTTGGGGGCTGTGTGCTGGGTTGCGATCAGGGCACGACCATTTTTGGGAGTCTTGCGGTCAGCAGGTGACCGCTTGGCGGGGTAGGCAATCTGGCGATAGACCGCTAGGCAACCTCGTGGCTTGCCCATTTGCAGCCATGACACAGCCTCCTGGCTAAGCCTGGCGGTCTCTGGGAGACCGCTAGGCCTATTTTGCAATCCAGGGATGATGGCCAGTGGGGTGACGATCTTGGGAGGACCGCCACTCCATTTTCTTTTGAGCTGTGGTTTCCGTGAGTCTGAGTCTCACCTCCAGTGACCTATCCACTAGTCGTAGCATTCCTACACACGCGAGTGCGGACCCACTTGGGAGTGGTGGAGAGCGTGACCCGGAGAGACGATTTGTAAGCTGGTTATCGTAAGGCCCCTCATCTTTGTAGCCTATGTCTGGGCTGGGGGAAAAACCAGCTAGAGGGCCTAACCTAGAGCGCATGGTCCATGTGTGCACACTTGGTTGGGGGCGTCGGCCTCGCACTGAAGAGCGCGACCCCAACTAGTCCCTATTTGTGGTACTTGTGTGTGTCTCAATCTCTGCCTGGGGCATGTAGGGAGACACTTGGGCACGGTGTAAAACATCAGGGGATGCATCCAATCTTGTATCTAGTGGGTAGTGCTCTTGTCTCTTGGCAGGTACAGACTTATTTTCCTGACGGACCGCAGTTGGTTTGTTCGGTACAGTTAGTTGTAGTGAGTTTTTCTATTTATTTATTGTTGCTTGTTCCTTCTGCCGTACTCTTGCTAGGTAGCGTTACTTTCTGCGTACATGTATACTTTGTGGCCTTATTTCTCTCGTTGTGAGGTGGGGGTCCGTGGGATCCCTACTGAGCCTATGAAATGAGACTCACCCATTTGTTTTCAGGTGAGGCGGGTTCGTCGAGAGGAGCATCCGAGTTTCCTCGTGGTTCGTACGGCCAGAGTTAGTTGCTAGTTGCCAGAGCAAGGATATTCCCCATGTACTTGTACTTTTCTTTCTGTTGACTGTACTTATTTTGGATATGAGACACACTAGAACTTATAACTTTTAGTGACTGGTTATTTATTTCCTGCATTATTGTTTAGATTATTATGTTATTTCTATAGTTATTTTAGCTTCTTGTATACCCTCACACCATCTTTTAACCCTTCTGAGTCTTCAGACTCGTGGGTGGCAGCCAAGGTTCGAGCCGCGCCGGTTCCTTTCTGGTACTCAGATCTTCGGTCGTTATAGGTGACGCTAGCAGTCAGCAAATGCAAAGAATTTCTCATCGGGCTTCATCTTCTCATGGGCCAGATCCACAACAGAGAGCCTGGGCCTAACCTGGTCTCGATATTGCAGAATAAACTTCTCTTGAACAACCTGAAAGTTCACAACCTGATGTCGTGGCAAGGAAAATAACCAATCCCAAGTTGGGCCTTCTAATGACCGATCGAACAGGTAAGCCATTAAGCATTGGTGAGCAATATAGAGACAATTCTCATGAAGTCTTATATGAGTATTTCAAGCACATGAAAACATGATGAACCATTCAAGCATAAGGTCAAGTAATCACGAACTCATTTTGTAATCATCAAAATCACATACACAACATCTTTCACTCAAAGAAGCAAGGACCGTGATGCACGAGATCCACTCCAGATTGTATGGGGCTCACCAAGCAGGAGCCAAGATAATAGCATCAAGCTCAAGGGATTCTATTGGCCTACCATGTACGAAGATTGTAACCAATATGCTCATACATGCCACCAATGCCAAGCATTTGGCTCGGTGCCTCAAAGGCCGCCTAATCTACTCCACCTAACAGCGCCTACTTGGCCATTTGCAGAGTGGGGCATGGACATTGTGGGACCATTCCCACCATCATCCCAAAGCCACAAGTTCATACTGGCTGCTACTGATTACTTCTCCAGATGGGCAGAAGCCATTCCACTATGGGAAGTTACAGGAGAAATAGTTGCCCACTTTGTGAAGCACTATATCATATACAGATTCAGCACCCCCAATCGGATTATATCTGATAATGACACGCCATTCAGAAATAAGACTGTTTATGCTTTGGCATTCAAGTTTCATATTGACTGGAGGACATCATCTGTCTACAACCCCCAAGCCAACGGGTTGGCCGAGGCCTTCAACAAAACTCTCTGTAAGCTACTGTCCAAGATAGTAGGTGGCCGCAAACGAGATTGGGGTGAGAAATTCCATGAAGCCCTATGGGCCTATCGGACTATCTACAAAATCCCTACGGGTTGTTCCCCATTCTCCTTGGTCTACGGAGTCGAGGCGGTGGTCCCAGTGGAGATCGAGCCGGCATCCTATCGCATTGCTGTACATGCTGGACTACCGAGCCAGGACCAGTCTGAAATAGAAAGAAGGCTTAAAGAGATGTCCAACCTTAAAGGTGAAAGACTTAAGGCCTATAAACACTTGCAAGTGTATCAAGCCCGCATGACATGTGCTTATGATAAGCTCATCAAATAAAGGGCATTCAAGAAAGGCAACTTCATCATGATTAAGGAGAAGGAGGTCCTAGTGAGAAGATCCAGCGGCAAACTCTAGCCCAAGTGGCGGAGACCTTACGTCATCCAGAAGGTCTATGAAGGAGAGGCCTATATGGTCGTCGACCACAAGGGAAATAATCACTTTCCTCCTCTCAATGGCAAGCACATGAAGCTTTACCATGTGCCACTGCAAGAGTTTCTCCAGCCATCCTTACAGGATGTACCTATCTCTAGTAAAGGTTCTAGTTAAAAAAAGAAAAAGAAAAATGGGGTTAAAGACACTGATACCCTGACGGACTCAGCCGACCTACAAGGGTTGGCTGAGGGCAAAAAGGCCACAGACGTAGTTGAGGTAAAAATCTGAAAGGGCATCTCAGGTAAAAATGGGTAACCCCTTGATGTGAAAACTCACAAGAGCGCATCGGAAAAAGTTAAAGGGGGTCAACCTTAGCGAAAATCTAAAAGGGTGGTGAGGTTGGCAATGTGAAAAAAAAACAATCCTCTTTTAATATGCTTTATGGGTGGTTCCAAATCAGTGGCCCCACCCTGTAATGGCGAAGGCATTATATTGATGCCATGGCCATGCCTCCCGTGTCATTCCGTGACACCCGGTCCCCACCAAGGTGTCTTGACATTGTCATGCTCTGTCCCATTGGGATTATCCATGTTTTAGACTTCCCGGGTTCAGATCCCGTGTCTCTCCAGGTTATCCAATCTATCTTTCTAGTCCTGCCGGGCTCGGCCTTCGCATGCCCCTTTTGGGCCACCGACCCATTTCACCTATCAGTTTCTGAGTTTAACCCATATGTCTCCCTCAGACTATTAAATCCATCCTTTCCTTCCTTTGGATCTGGCCTACATACGTCCCTTTCGGGCTGCTAACCCATCTCGCCCATCGACTTTTGGGTTTGACTCTCACGTCCCACTAGGACTGTCGAATCCATCTTTTTCTTCATTGGGTCTGGCCTATGCATGTCCCTCTCGAGCTTCCAACCCATCCCTTGCCTATCAATTTTTGGATTTGACTTTCGCGTCCCACTAGGGCTGTCAAATCCATCCTTTCATTCTTGTGGGTTTGGCCTATGCATGTCCCTTTCGGGCTACCAACCCATCTTGCCTCTTGGCTTCAGACTTGACTCACATGTCCCACTAGGATTATCAAGTTCATTCCTTTGCCCCCAGGGCTTGGCCTATGCATGTCCTTCTCGAGCTGCCAACCCTATCAGCCTATCGGCTTCCAGATTTGATTCATATGTCCCACTCGGGCTGTCAAATCCATCCTTTCATCCTTTTGGGTCTGGCCTATGCATGTCCTTTCCAGGATGCTAACCCATCTCGCTTATCAGCTTCTAGGTTTAACCCACATGTCCCCTTCGGACCCTTAAACCTACTCCTTTGTTGTCCCAAATGGGTTTGGCCTATGCACGCCCTTCTCGGGTTGCCAGCCCATTCAACCTATCGGCTTTTGGGTTTCCGAACCTGCACGGGGTCGAATGACCCCGGGAAGGTCCGCAGGGGACATGCCCAAACGACCCCGGGCAGGCCCTCCCGGGGTCAATTGACCCCAGGTGGGTCCGCGCGACCCCGAGCAGGGCCGCCCGCCAATGCGAGGGCCCGTCCGGGGTCGGGCGACCCCGCGCAGGTTTCCTCGACCCCAAACGGGTCCCTTGTCACCCCAGAGAGGTCCATCCGCAGTTATTTCACCCCGGATAAGTTTCACCCCGGACAAGTTTCACCCCGGATGGGTGTTGGCGGGGGTGTTTTTGCAGACAAAATTTGCTTCCAACAAATGCCCCCCACGGAACGTTCGTCAAAGTCGGGGCGGGGGTAGACGGTTCGTGCTCTCTATAGAATCGCACCTCACTGTTTCATTGCTCTTCCTATATATTTCTTCTAATCTTCGGCTCCATTGTCTTGTTCCCGTAGCACTTGTAGTTATAACTTGCCACAGTGGAGACAAAGATTCTTCTAGGAAGCTGAGAGTTGGTGCAAACTTGTCACAGTGAGACCCACCAGTCTAGAAGTAATGTAGGCCTACCTCAGCGAGGCACTTTGACCTGAAGTTGATGTCGACCAACCCTTAGGATTATACTGGCCAAGGCTAATGTATACCGTCTTATGTATTAGCCTGAAATTGGATGCCGGCAAATCTTTGGGGGTGCATTAGCCAAAGTTGATGCGGACCGACTCTTAGGGCATATTGGTCTAAAGTTGTTGTAGGCTTGCCTCGGCGAGGCTTGTTGGCCTAGAATTGACACGGACCTGCCTCAGCGAGGCTTGTTCGCCTAGAGTAGATGCGGACCTGCCTCGGCGAGGCTTGTTCGCCTAGAGTTGATGCGAACCTGCCTCGACAAGGCTTGTTGCCCCAGAGTTGATGTAGGCCTGCTTCGGATAGACTTGTTGGCCTAGAGTTGATGCGGACTTGTCTCGGTGAGGCTTATTGGCCTGGAGTTGATATAGGCCTGTCTCGGAGAGACACATCCGTTTGAGTCGTCATTGATTGACTGTTGAGTTGTGATGGCTGGAAACTGACATTGGCCACCCTTGGGGGTACGTTGGCCAAAAGTCGTTGTGCCGGCTGACCGCTGAGGTATCATTGAAGATGTGTCGGCTAACCGCTGAGGTGTGTAGCCGCAAGTTGAAGCTGACTAATAGTTGACTTGTGATAGCCAGAGTTGATGTACACCAGCCCAGGGGGTGTGTTGGCCTGAGTTGATGTCGATCGTGTACGGGCTGAGGGAGATACCCCATCCAGCACAGACTCGAGTGTAGTGCCACCCAAGATAAGGGCATAGTAACTTGTACATCAAAATTTTGTACATTTTATTTTGCTTCGAAAGGGCACTCGTTGGATTCTGTCTCATTTCTTTGTTTTAACTTCAGCTGCTGAGGCTTCATAACTGCCTCAGACTTTCTCGGCCCTTGGGATGGAGTGGCCGAATGGTCCTCAACTTGGTGCAACATTGCTAGATGCCTGCATTTGGTCTCTCGGGTCGCTTGGATGACTGAGCTTGTGTCTTTATGGGAGCAGTTCGCCTGCCTTCACGCTATTTAGGAGCGGAGGCGGAGGACTCAGCTAATGATTCAACAGGAGGAGGAGCAGCTTTGCAGACTCGGGCGACCCAGACTGAGACGAGTGCCCAGGTCGAGGAACCTCACGAGCGCGAGCAGGCGGCCTCCCGCAGAGTAGAGGAGCTTTTGCGAGAGGTCCGAGAGACCGAGGAGGCCTCAACCACGGGTACGATGCCGAGAAAGAAGGGCGAACCGACGACCGTTGAAAAGTCGCCAAAGACGAGTGGGATCGCCAGGCATCAGAACCTGGCGTGGTTGGCGACGACTTGGGTTCCGTAAGTAACGGCGGCCATAGTCTTTTTGATGTTGTTGCTGGTGATGCGAGTGAGATGGCATGCAAGTGCACGAAGAGCTTTCAAGTGAGTAAGGAGATGTGCCCTCCTCTTCCCGTCCTATAAGACGAAGAGGGGCAATCAAAACCTTGGGGAAAGTTTGGGGACTTTATTTGACAAAAAGAAGAAAGACAGGAAAGGTTCCACCGGATGTACCAGTCTGTCGGCCACGGAATTTTATATAAGAATATAAATATGGTGTTCTTTTTGAAAAGAAACATTCCCCCTTATGTGGAGGTTCATTCCGTAGGTACGCATAATATCAGACAATTGGGTTCGGGTACTAGACCACTCCCCACTGACCGCATTCAATGCTGACTTACACCGGCCTAACGTCCGAACACCTTTGTTTGACAGTCAAAGAAATCCCAAAATTTCCTCCATAGGTTTGGATGTTGAGGGCAGGCCTTTATGGGTGACCCGCCGCGACTATTCACTTACCACCAACACACTGACTAGGCTTAGAGTTTCGTCAAAAGCTCCTCAAGTTCGAGTAAAACCCTAGAATTTAGGAGTATGAATGTAATTTTGCAAGGGCCATAGGCATTTTTAAAGTGCAGGTAAGTTGCTTGGACCCCGAGGATATATCCTTTCCCATCAAATCCATGATATTCATATGTTAGCCCTAATTCATGATTCCACTAAAATGCAATATATTACCTACTTAAAGCAGCCATATTCACTTCTCATTTATTGGTGCTATCAATCTAACACCCTCATGAACATTAAATACTCAATCACACAACATCATGATTGACATGAAAGTATGCAGGCAAATTTTTCATAGAAGGATCATTGATGGTGCTAATCAGCCTCTCATGCCAACCTTTTGTCTGAGTGAGTCTCAGTTTACTTTTTAATCTTTAAACACATTAATTTTTAGATAGTAGCGTTTCATTTTGACAGAGATGGTTAGAGGGCAACTCATCTATGCTCAGCACATAACCAAGAGATTTGCATCTTGAAAGATACCCTTTGTTCCCACCATCTACCATGTTAGCAACAAAAGCACACAATAACACAAGGATATGGAAAGCTTGTCAATCACAAACAGAACATTCATAATAAAGACAAAAACTATTCCAGCAACAAGGGAACGTATGTTACTACTACCAAAAAGAAATTGTAGGTATACCTCTGCTTTTGAAGCAGCGGAAGCTGTATCAGGACATTCTCACAGAATTTCTCTAGCATATCGTAGCAAGCTAAGCGATTCATCTCGATAATAAGCTCATCCATCTGATCAAACAGCAAGCAGCAAAAATATCTTGTCAGTAACACATCAATAAACTGGCATTCACATAGTTTCATATAAAAAGATTACTGAAAAAGAGGGAGACAGATATCACAAGCACATATATTGCAAGAAATGGCAGTTCCACCAATAACTGTATGGGTATTACACCTATTCACCAAGAAAACAGGAGAACATTAACCAGAAATGAGGATCCATGCCAAACATATATCAACAAAGGAACTCCGTTTTATGATGAATATTCACAAACTAGAATTGTTAAATTGGAAAGCCTCAAACAAAAGCAGATGGGTAGCAGAAGAAAAACGATCAAAAGATGCCGGTTATTTGAAAAAATAGGCAAGGATACTGATCATCACAACATGATAATACATACAGCTTTTATGAGTCCTTGCAAACACACTTCACTGAATGGAGAAACAACCTACTGAACATGTAGAATGATATCTAACAGATCAGACATGTTGTTTACCCGACCAAAGGCATGTTCAGCATTGCCATTGCGGAGGAGGTCAGCGATGTCATTCCTCAGGATGTTGACCACAGATTGCTTCCTGTTCCGGATGGGCTTCAACCTCTCGTTGATGCACTTGATCCCATGCTTGCTGCATCGCCGCCGACACCACAGTATGTGCACACATCAGTAATGTCAAAGCCACAATAGTCACTAACAACGATAATAAAAAAAACAAGCAAGCAAAAACAGCACAATCATCTGATTCTAGTCCGCTATAGGCCATGGAGCAATGAGACAAAGAGGGAACAAAAGAATGAAATGGGGAATTGGCAGTTAGATGGTTAGGTCGACAACATGAATTGAAAGATAAGCCTAATGAGAATAGATCAACAAAACAGAAGGGCCTTGGAGGTTGCAGACGAAGCTCAACACTCCTTGGAGGCAAGGTAGATAATTTCCCTTTGAATTATCCCCTCCAATGTACATCACATACCTTCCCGTCATACACTCGCCAATTACGACCTTCCTCGTTATCCTTTGTTGAGTCTTATAAATTAAAGTGACACAACTCACGGTAAAGAAAGCAAACAAATGAGGACAAAACGGAAGTAACGATGAAGAAATCATAAAGAATCAGAAGCAAGAGTTAAAAGTTTGAGCTAGCTCTAATATTGCTAGATTAGACAACAGTTAAGATCTTTTGCAAAATATGGAAACCCAGACCACAAAATATGGAAGCACAATTTGAAGCACCATCCTGCAAAATTGCATTTTGGATCGATCGATGTTCTTGGACATGGGCATGTGGTGGACGAGGTGAAAGGAAGAGAGAGCCAGGATGGGTAACAAAATTATCATCATTATCACTGAGGGATGATCCCCTACGCATGTCCACCCCCGACAACACAAATACCCCCCACCCAGAACAAGGCGAAGAGAAGACCCATCAGCATCCTCCTCCACCAGAAGCAAAACGCGTATAGAACAGGAAGGAAAACACAACAAGAGTACTAAAGAGAGGGGGAGTGGGATGAGGATGCGGGGCATGATCCAGCAGAACACGAGCAGCATGGAGCATAATATTCACCATTTGGCCGTGAATGTGCGGCCGAGCAGGGCGTCGAACATCTTCTCCTTCCCGACGAGATCACCTTCGACACGATGATGCAGCAGAAGCAAAGATTAAAATAGCGCCTCCGCTCTCTACCTCTCTTCTTTCTTCCTAACCGTCGGCTTTTCCAATTCCTCTCTCTCCTCTCTTCTAACAGAGTCTGGCCATCCATCTGTCTGCCATATTAATGAGAGGGGGACTGCCATTTTCCGCGAGCTCACTTGGCCGGGCTAATCGGGAGAAAGCCTCAGTTTCTCGCCGAACCTGCTGGAGAGTCTCCAAAATTATTGTAAAATGCTCATTTAGTTCTATTATTAAATGAATAAATTAGGTGAATTACTTTCTACATTTATTTCTAATTTTCATGCACCCCCACAACACCAAAAATATTTCCCTTATGAGCTTTACAGCTTGTGGGTAGCGGTTCGAGGTTCAGATTTATCAGGTTTACCAGTGCTTGGACCCTGGGTTATGACAGGTGGTATCAGACCAAGGTTGTGGCTGTGCATGGAAATTTGAGATAAATGTTTCTTAAAAAGAATCCATAAAGTCTGATATAGTCGACAGCTGACTTAGGGTATGTTCTCTTGTTTACTGTCTCGTGTTTGTGTTTGTGCTAGTAGTGTGTGGATGGCACTGAGGAAGTGAGTGCGATTATTATCTAAATCATTGGAAGAAGCCTAAGAAGGGCGAAGTAGTGAGTTATCTCCCCCTGTGGTGGTAGCCTCGAGTGCGTCAAATCAGGCAGATTTCTTTGCAGGCATGGACTAGTTCTTTACACAACACCAGAGTCAGCAGCACCGAGGTCAGGAGGCTGGGAAGGGTAGTTTATGACAAGGTAGTCGTGAGCAAATTTTGCAAGAATTTTTACAATTTCAACCAACTCAGTTTATGGGCCAGGTGGATCCTGATGCGACGAGAGTATGGTTAGATGCCATGGAATGAGCGTTTAGGGCAATGGAATGTGCCGAGGATGAGAGAGTGTTGTTGGTGAGTTATCAGTTGCAAGGATCGACTCTCTTATGGTGGACTACGAAATGGGAAACAACATTTCAGTCTCAACCACTTCGGTAGATTTTGTGGCAAGATTTTAAAAAAGTGTTTGATCAAGCATTCAACCCTGCATATTTATGACTAGAAAGAATGTTTCATTTCATGAATTTGGTGCAGGGCGATATGACGGTGGTTCAGTATCGTGTCTGATTTGTGGAGCTAGGCCGTTATGCCCCGCATGCAATGGTAGATGAGACATTGAGAACTCAACATTTTATGCGGAGCTTGAGAACTGAGCTTTGGCAGGCACTGATTATTGCATGTGTATCAGATTCAGATGCGACATACCAGATTGAAATGGCTCTGGAGGGAGATATTTTGAGGACCTGAGGATCGATAACGTGACATATTCAACAAGATGTTACTCAATAGAGGTTTCCTTAGTAGCAAGAGGTTATTTAGCAATCTCCGAGCCAGCCAAGAATGCCATCTTTCTCATCCCATGAAGGCGAATCCTCATTGGGATCAAAGTTTAGACATATGGATTAGTTAATTGAGAAAAGCAAGTTGACTAGGTGGCACCATAGACAAGAGGAGATGGTCCCGTCCATAGTTATGGAACAACTAAAGGCTTAACCAGCATGACATAGCATGACTGAGCGGCAAGGTTAGTGTCTGAGATGTGGTGATTTTCATATGGGTAAGCCATGTACAGTGACTGTGGCCGAGTTAATGTGTTTTAAATGTGTCCAGGTAGGACACATCGCTCGTGAATGCTCTTCGGTGTCACACCAGTCCTAGCAATTACAGTGGTAGTATTTTGATTTTGGCAAGATAGGAATCTCAGAAAGCCCGAGACATGTAAATGAATGGAAATGGAGATGTTCTACTCTGTATTTTATTGAAATATGAGCATTGTGGAGCACATTAGACATATTTGTAAGAATGTCTTATCCGTTGGCGGTGGACCTGCTTGTAGACATTTGTACTTTTCCCTTATCATAGAAGGGCATAGTGGTATGTTGCTCGAGCGGTTGATAAGTGTGAAGTCTGGTGTGTTTTGTATAGAAACTCATGGTGCATTAGATGCAATGTCAAACCAGAAAGAGAATCCATATTTGTTGAAAGTTTTTGTCTTTATTTTTTGAAATCATGCTTTTGATAATTGGAGCTGGGAATGAGTTAATAATAGTTGCCAATAATTTTTTGTAATGATTGTGTGATTGTGCTACTCGGATAAGTAAATCAGAGTTGCACAGAAGAAGCATGTGGGACCATAACCCTTAGGTTCCAGGATTCGGGGAATAGAATGCGAAGGGTTTTGGGTAATATGTTGAGGCTATTTTGTGATTCTTGACTATGAGAATAATCGATATAATTTTCTTGTCATGTTACTTGCCTCTCTTCTCTTCCATTCTTCCTTCCTCCTCACTTGACCTCCCTGCTGTTCTCCTCTCCACTCCCGGTTGCACATAATGGAGTGTGAGGGAGCTCGGTTGAGTGATAGTGATGTCGGAAGATAGTTTAAAAGAGTCAGAAAATGGCCGTACGTGTAAATCGAGGTTGCTCAATCGATTTCGTAAGGCATGTGGTAGAAATGGTAGTGAAGGCAATTTATGGTAAGCGAATGAGTTATGTGGTTGGCAAACTACTCAAGCTAATGAATGCTGCAATAGTTTCTTCAATTTAAAAGTGTTAAGTGTTTAGCTGATATATATCTAAAGGATGCGATGATACTGGAAAGTGGTAGGACAGTCCACTAGACCCACTAAGCTCAACGGTCTTTGAGTCGCGAGACTCGAGGGTTCATCCTAACATTACCGACCAATAAAGTCACCAATTTTTTATAAATATAATATTTAATATTTAAAATATTTAAATAACGTATCTGTCCATACCGAACCGGTACATCAAAGATTGGCCTTGAGATGTATGCAACCAGCTATCCCAATTTTGTTTGTTTTTCTTCTGTGAAATATTTCTCGCGACTCCTCCCGCCCCTTTCGGGCCCCAACCAATCTTAACCCTCCCAGCGGCGCCCGCTCGCCGCCGCTTGTTCCGCGGTGTTGCCGTCGGAGCCCCTGCAGACACCCCTCTGGTAAGTCGTCTTCTCCTCCTCCTGTTCCTCCGCAATCTGAAACCAGCGGACCCCTGCTTTCATGGGCACCCACTGAGCTTTTATTTTATAAGATTCCGTTATCATTTACCCAAGGATGGAATACATGATTTGGCGTCTTCCACAACTGAATTCTGGGCAATCCGTCGGAGCTGGATGCTGCCCTGGTTAACTAGGAGAGTTTTAAAATTCTCTGTAATCGCCTTGCCGGGCCACAGAAGTTCGCCTTAAATTGCTTGGGTAGTTTTCTCTGCATCCCGTTCCGTGATTGCTGGCACTTGCATTTGGACGGCAGTCTGTTCCTGCTTGAGCTGCCTGTGCTTCGATAACCTGGGGATTAGTACTCCTGAGAATTGCCCTTTTGCAGTGAAATAATTCACAAGCATTGAGCTTTTTTCCCTACCACCATGGTCCAATCGTTCCTTGGTTCTTGAGATTGACCCATCAATGGTTGCTGTTGGTAGGATGTTTTCTGGGGGTTTCCAAGATTATGGTCTCTGTCAATGGCCCTTCTCACTCATACTCTGAAATAATTCCCGGTAGTAAAGATCAGGAGCTGCCTTTTCCCACACCTAGGAGGGAGTGAGATTTCTTTCTTTAGATCAACCTTTGCACCTAGACTTCCAAATCTGCCAGAGTATTGAACTACATTGGCTTAAGTGCTTTACATCTTTCTTGCTCTCAAGCAAAAGGAGGGTTATCCTTGAGGGATTGTTAATCCTGTGTCTGTGAGATGGCTAAGTGGGTAACTTTTCCAAACTGCAAAGGTAAGTGCTATTTCAAATATGCGGTGATGAATAGTCTCAGGTTCTGATTTGCATATAGGCACCTTTGATCAACAGGTTGAAGGAATCAGGCAACTTGATCATTTTAGGACTAGGACAGCATTTCTAAGGATTAGCAGCTATATATCACAAGCTTTGGTGGAATTGCTTTGTTAACTCAGGACTCCAAATATCTTTCCAGCCCTTAGCTGCTGTGGCTCATAAGACTCGAGACGTTCCCTCTCTTAAATTTCTTTCCACCGATTTAATGGAGAAACCACCATCTATGGGGGTTGCCCACAAAAATCAGTCTGACAGGGTGTAGTCATTTTTGGATTTTATGAGGACTATCCTCCCAGCTGATGGTAACATGTTCTCCTTCGATATTCCCATTCTTCCCCTCTCTAAGGAATGGAGCTATGATACCCTGCCTGGCCAGAGGGTACACCCAAGTATAGACCATCCTTCTGAAGTTGATTAGCACCAACGATTTGTCATAAACGTCCCTGCAGTAATTGCAAAGTTTTCGAGCTGAACATAATCCTAGACTTTGATTTATTTAGTCCTTCTGGACTGTGCTTCATAAGTCTCCAATTATTTCATGGCCTCTATAAGTTTAGCCTCCTCTACTTTTCCAAGATAAAAGCATCAGCATAGATAATGTCTTACAGCTGAGACTTTCGCATTAATCTTACAACCCCTGATTTTACCTTCTGCATGCTTCAAATTCAGTAGGGATGATAGGGTCTCAACACATAGAATGTGAATGTATAAAGGGCAGCCCTATCAAATGCCTCTTTCCAGTGTGATGAAATCAAGCCCATTAATTCTGATTGATTGAAAAGGGAGCTGTGGAAATGCACTGCACGACAAAGCATGTCACCAAGACTGTGGAGAAACCAAGGTTTAGCAGGATGGAAGACATAAAATGCCACTCAAGCCTGCTATGTGGTTTTGATATATCGAGCTTTAGACAAAGACAAGAGATTTACTACTTTCCACCTGTGTAGGTTGCATCAGCTCATGGACGATGACAATGCAGTCTAAGATTAATCTTTGAGGAACAGAAGCACCTTGGGTTGGTGATATCAACTTCTGAAGAATGGGCATGATTCTGACAACTGAAAGTTTTCTGATAATCCCATGCTTAGTATTTGTGCACGCTAATGGGTCAAAACTCATGGGTGGTATCAGCAGGAACTTTCTTCTGGATGAGGATGATAAGAGTATAATTTGCACCTAAAGGGTATGAGATCCTGTGAAAAGAGACTGTGACTAGCCCCATGACTTCCTCCAGGAGGTTAATTCTTTTCCAAGGAGGGTAGATTGATATAGACAAGAATGTGTTCGCTTCCACTCTAAGGGCAATGGTGAACGGCATGGGGAAATTACGACTTCCAATGTGCTTTGATACTAGAGCACAGTCCTGGTGTTCCGCCATATTGAAATGTGCAGCTTTGCAAGTGTACACTGGCCCATCAAAACCCACATCTATCAGGCCAGCATTTTGGATGAATTTCCTGAAAAGATTTATGTGGCCATGCTGAATGGTGGAAACCCTTGATTTGTTTTCTGATTGATTTATCACTGAACTCATGTCTCCTGTCAAAAGTTTGGGACCCAAAAGTGAAGTTATGAGGGTTCCAATCTCTGCCCAGAAAGCCTTCCTTTTGGTTGCTATGCCAGGGTCACAAGTACATATGAGGACCACTGATGATTGTCTATAATGCCTTCTATGTTGGCTGCATTCCAATTAGTTATTAGTTGGATGATGGTGACTGGAAGATCATGATGCCACCATAACCATAAGCAAATTTAACTGCTTCTATTATGTGGTAATTTGTGATATTAATGCATTTTAAGGAATTTTCTGCCTGCAGCATAAAACTTTTTGTTTTGGATATAGGAAACAGATCAGGATGTAAGGATGGCAGTGGCAGCACTGAAAGAGGCTGGTTTTAGCGCAGACCAATTGAGGGCCGGCCAATGGATGAGCTAGACAATATGAAAATTGTCACAGTCCCACCTTCTCCGTGACTGTTCCAGGATGGCTCATTCTGACAGTTTTTGGTTGGGCACCATGACCCATATACTAGGTTGTCCTTCTCGTGCAAGGTCAGACCTGGTAGAATGTTCCTTCATTTGAAAGTTGTGGGGAAAATTAGTAGCCTTGGGATGGTTGGGCACTATGACCCATACACTAGGTTACCTAGGGATATGTCCATTTTACCCTCTTTTTATCCTTCTTTTCTTGTATGAGGCTTTTGAATTGAGAAGGCTTTGGTGAAGATTTGAAGTTTGGTATGTCTTCAGAAGCTGATAAACAATAGGCACAAGTACAACTGGGTGAAATTTGGTTGCTGCTTTATTTAAAGGCACTGGTCAGGAGGGGTCAGGGGTGGGGGGAATAACTAGACGTTGGCTGGTTCACTGTTCTATGAAATAAACGAATGTGGAGACTGGCGCCTGGCACCTCAGGTGACGTGAAAGAGGGTGAGCAGTAGCTACCTTATAGTCCTACCCGGTTGTGTCTCTCGGTTGTCAACAGCTGACTTATCTACTTCTGTCAGAGCATTTGAGACTGGCCTTTCCAGTTTGCTTGTGTTTGTATCACCTTGAGGAGAAGGTGAGGCAGTGCCTTCGCTCTTGAACTGGATTATCCACTGGATGGTTCTCCCTTGGGGGGGTTGCTGTTCTAAGCCAGTTGCCATAATGGAAAATTATTGTTTCCCATTTTCTTTCTCACAGGGGAGAATATGAATCATGAATGCAGCTGCAAAACTCTGCAAGCTCAGTGCAGCCCTCCACATCATAGCATACTATAGTAGTAGCAGAGCCTAGAAGTCACTCATAAGCAAGTTAGCTCTTACCTAAGCCACCAGGTAGGCTAAGAGTCTAAGATGCTTTCTGCTAAAGGGGTGAATATCAAAGTTGACCTTGATTTGAGCATATTTGTTCCAGGAAACCACATCTTCAGCAATTGGATTGTATGGTAAACCTAGCTGATTGGCCAGCTTCATGACAGTTCCAGATGTTCAGGTACTCAGGAGGATTGTACATGCAAACACAAAAGTCACCTTTATTACGCTTTCTCCTCTCTTTGATAAACATGGTTCCCATTGTAAACCATGGGGTGCAGTCCTCTCTACATCTATCTGTGTGAATCATAATAAGAAAGTGCTGTTGAGATCAAGGAATTAAAAACCATTTGAGGAACAGGATGTGTTCTGACCCATTCTGATTTTGGTTGTGGTTTCAAGGCCAGTTTTAGCCAAAAAATGGGCAGTTTACTGCCCACTGATTTGGCCATTTAATTCCATGTTTGGGATAATAAAAAACTACCACTGACATTTTGGATTCCACAATTCTCCAATTAACACCTAGTGTTTGACAGGTTGCATCTTGATGTCTGAATGCATCTTAGCCATTATGTTCTCCTCCCTCTGCTTTGAGGGGGTCCAGCACAATTTCTATGTTCTGTTCTCCTGCCATCATCTTTGTAAAACTCTCCAACACCTCCTGCTCCTATGGATTAAGAAAACAATCCTCTTCATCTCCAATTCCATCGCAGGTTATCAGGAGGTGTTCTGAAAGGAAATCTAACTAGTGCTATGGATAAGAAGAATAGGGAACTAAGGGAGAACATTATGATGTTTTTAGCTTACAGGTATTCTGGTGCAGAGGTTAGTTTGGAGTAGGGGGATGTAAAAGCCACATAGTGGTGAAGGCGAGTGCCTAGGTGATGCCTAAGCACCATGTGGGCTCAAGCCTACCAAGGGCTGGACTTTCCAGTATGCCATGGAAGCATGGTGGGACGCCTGATATTGGCTCTCCAAGCGATGCCTTCACTGTCTTCATCAGGTGCTGCCACACCTACTGCTAACTAACAAAGCGGTAAGTGGTAACCATCTCTCTCTCTTGTGTAGTTGTGGCAGGGCAGAATTGGGGGAATCGTTGCAGTGGGTTGCTGAAGGTGCTGCTTAGGCTTCTCGAGAGTGCCTCTCTCTCCCCATACTGGGGGATTGTGTGGTTATGGCAGGGTGGAATTGGGGGAGTGGTTGTAGTGGGTTGCTAAAGGTGTTGCCTAGGTGCTGCTTAGGCTCCCCGAGAGTGCCTTGGGTCACCTTGTTGCCTTGACCAATATGGAAAGGCATTTAGGTGTTTGTTTGGACAAACATCGATCCAATGTAGGACCTGGTTTTGAAACACGGCGAACCATGGGCCATGTTGCAGCATTTATTGGGTGAAGGTGTGTTTTGGTGGAGTATTGATTTAGACTAGTAGGATGAAGGGTTGGTCAAGGAAGGAGACAGCATTCATAAAAGAAAGCCACTTAAAAGATGGATTCCTGGTGGCTCCAGAGAGTGTCTTCAACAGGGAAATGATGCAATTCATCCCCACTGCCATCCCCACTGCTGTGTGCTTGTTCCTCGAAGTAACAATTACAGCATAATTCCAAGGGAGGAAATTCTCTATGGGGGCCCACGTATCATCAACATGGTGTGCCTCTGGAGGAGAGCCTTGGTTGGAGTATCAAGGTAAGACATGGCAAACCTCTATTAAGGGAGAACTGTAAGTTTAGTGTACCTGATAGGATTGGTATTTTTAGTTTTTGGCATTGATCTTCAGGTAGGGCAATCTGATTGATAGCCCCTGTTTTTGTGTTATGAGGGAAGTAGCTCTCTAGTACACATACTATTGGTCCTCTCGGGAGGGGGGGATGTACCTTACTCTTCTCCCCTCATCTGACTATGAGTTGGAGGATATCAACTATCTGATGGTGAATGAAACAAAGATGGTTGTGTATTGACAGTTGGAGATAAATAACTAAGCAGCACCTGTGGTTCTTGAAGGTTGAATGAATCAAAATGCAGCATATGGCAGGAAATATAGCATAACACAATTTTTCTTGGTTTCTTAGTACTTATCAGATGTTACAACTAGATAATTCAGTTGCCCTTAACATACCCTTTTCGTAATGACTTTCTCCCGCATACCCTTTTCGTAATGACTTTCTCCCGCATGTTCCCTTTACTCCCATTCCCATTACTTATAATCCTCTGTTAGGTAGAATCCTACTACGACCTAAAACAATCTTCACTAATGAAACCCACAAATATCCTTCTGAAGCCACCCTAATGAAACACATTTCAACAGTTCTTAATAAGAAACCACAACTTGCATAAATGTTAACTATCACAACACCTGTCAACAGCACTTCGACGTCCTTTTAATGGTCATTTTCTTTTCAAACCTTCAAGCAAGAACCATGGCATTCTCCAGTTCATCTTTTGCGTAGGCCTTCCTGTTTAAAACAGGCCTACTGTCTCCTTACAAACATAAACTACCTGTCTTAGCCAGTTGCAGCTCTAAGCTTCTTGTTAGATTTCATGAGCAACATACATTTATATCTAATACAACCGAGAAGAAACAACCAAGAAGACGAGCGTTTCAAAGCACATGGATATCATTCATAGGCTTCAAGCAAGATACCAGATGATAACACACGGAAAAAAAGAAGGAAGGAATGAGCCCCGGGAAGAACACACAAGATAATGACCATGGTCCAATTGAATCATTGTGTTTAGTGTTAGGAATCACTTGTCCTTCCCCAAAACCTAGGCATTGAGTTAGGGGATTCTTTTTTCTTATAAGTTGGTCCAACCCTTTGTAGAATCCAATGTGGGACTAAAGTCACGGACAATTCTAGTTGGCTGAGGGACTCACACTCCCTCCGGATGCTCACACCATCCACCCGTAACAATATCTCTCCCTTTATAAGACCGACGCCCTCGTCGGCTAGGTGTCGATCGAGGTTACGCCTGTTCATGCGCAGCAGGTAAAGGATGTATTGATTCACCACATTGGACCGACAAAAGTTGGGCTCATACACCATTGGTTAGGAATCATTTGTTCTTCCCCAAAACTTAGGCACTGAGGTAGGGAATTCCTTTTTCTTATGAGCCGGTCCAACTCTTTGTAGAATCCAATGCGAGACTAAAGTCACCGACAACTCTAGTTGGCTGAGGGACTCATACTCCCTCCTAGTACTCACACCATAACAATTAGCGGGAAAATTTGACTTGCAAAGACAGAAGAAGAGAAAGGAATGGTGGTACCCACCTAAAGATATCATTCTGATCGAGCATGAAGACCGCTGGGGCATCACCATTTTCACCATCGATAACAACGACTGGCCCCAGCTTCCTCCTCTCGCCTTCTTGCCACATCTCCCCAATCTCCCTCCACTTCCTGCTTCTTAAGCCCATCACGACCCCGTCCCTGTAGTACACGTCCGCACGAAACACCCCCCCGAGGGTGCGGTAGTCTCCATACCCTCCCATCACCCAGAACTCGTCCTCCTCCCCCTTCTGCCCCCTACAGACCCATCCAGTGCACCCCGCCCGGTCTCTAGGCATGGGGGTCTCCGCCTTCCACTCCCCACTCCCGCCATCGTACCTCTCCACCGAGCTCACCCTGCTGCCGTCGCTGGGGAACATCGAGTGCCGGGACCCGCCGCCGGCCACGAGGATCTGGTCCCCCGTCCCCCCGCCGACGGCGGCGCAGGCGAAGCTCCCGCGGGGCCAGAGCATGTCGGGGAGGCGGGCCCAGGCGAGCGGCGAGCCGGACAGGTCGAGGCAGTGGGCGGAGGCGGACGGCACCGGGCGGTCGACGGGGTAGGCGCGGGCGTCGAAGTGGGAGCCGCCAAGCACGTAGAGGCGGGCTCCCGCCGCGACGGGGACGAAGTTGGAGAGGCCGTACGCGTGGGGGCTACAGGGGATGGTGGGGAGGGAGAGCCAGGCGAGGGTGGAGGGGTCGAAGAGGTAAGGGTCCTGCAGGGCCTACATGGACTTTTGCACATAAACCCACTAAAACTGAAGGACTCACATGTTGGCTCATAAAGTCTTATAATTACAAACATACTTTTCTAATGATATAAATGCAAACTAAAAGGACTCAAATGTAAATTAAAAAATTAGTGCTCGATGTCGATTCCCATCAGGTCTCCCCGACAGAGGTGTTGCGGTGTTCCTTCTTGCCGCACAGCCAGGGTTTCACACCAGTCTGGTAGTCCCCCAATTGTGAGATCTGGGTGTGTTTTTCGATGCAGTAGGAGTAGCTGTAGAGCCAAGGTTCTACCAGCCACTATGTTTGCTATTCCTACTATTGTTGTTGCTTTCTTTAGTGCTGCTTGTTACGGTCGTTGTTTACAGCTGGGGTTCTGCGGAACTACTACTGAGCCAATGATAGGAGGCTCACCCCCTGCTTTTCTCCTCGAGGTTCGGGGATGCACCATAGAGGTTCGTAGTTTCCAGCTCACCGGGCTGAGTGTTCACTCAGCATTGGGTATGTTCCTTTATTGTAGACTGTACTTTATATGGACTGGACTCTATAGTTTAATTGAAAATGAATTTTTATTTCTATCATATAAACTATTAATTATAGTTGTTGCCTACTTTATTTCATATTTCCATATACTCCACGCACACCTTTCAGCCTTTCTAAACCCTCTGGCTGGTGGGCGACTGGCCAAGATTCGAATGGTATCAGGTTATTCCCGATATCCAGATCGCGGGTCGTTATAGATGGTATCAGAGCGGTGTTGTGGATGTACAAGGGAATTTGAGATATTGCAGTGATCAGAGTCCATAAGGTTCTATACAGTTGGTAGGTGGCATAGGGATTTGCATTTGATTTCTATTTTTTTTCTTGCATGATAGCTTGAGTGCGCTGAGTTAGTGTTGTGAAAGCGGTTGTTGTCTTTGTCAGAGTGTCGACGTAGGGCTCGAGGAGTGAGATAAACAACTATCTTTCTCGTTGGTGCTGGCCCCGGTGGTGCTGCGTTGGGCAGAGGTTTTCGACAGGTGTGAGTTCGTTGTGCTACATTCGAGGAATCTATAGTGAGGTCAGGCGACTGGCGAAGATTGTTTGTGGTTAAGTGGCCGTGAGTGTTTTTTAAGGTGTTAATGTTGTTGTAGCCACCCCTGTTTGAGGTATAACCAGCCCCCGAGGCGTTGAAGTCATGGTTTGAGGTGGCAGAGTGGGTGCTCTAGTCGAGAGTTGTGCCCGGGTGAGCAAAGAGTTTTCCCAATGAGCTACTAATTATTGAGCCTGAGTTTCTTGTCATGCTCTGTAGTGTCGGGGATGACATGCCAGTCCTAATTATTTTTTCAGATTTTGAGGTAGGAATGGGTAGAGTTGTCCAAATGAGTTCTAAGTCCTACGCTTCTGTATGTGAATGGGCTCTGTTCAACCAGGATTTGGTTCAAGATTGTATGGCGATGGCTTGGTTTTTGGCCCAGATTGTGGAATTTGGGGTCATTATGCACCATCTTGGATGTGCCGTGCAAGGCAGAAGATGAGATGCGAAGGTTCAGGGGCAAGTTCAGGACTCAAGGATGAGCATTGGTAGGTCACAATCATGGTTCGCATTGTGGCCCTTGGTGTGGTGGCCTGCGTGGCAATAGCTCAAGAGATGGATATTTTGAGGGCCCAAGAATCGAGAATGGATTGGTGTTAGCAAGGACAGATCTGAGGGATATTGTTCGGTGGCTAGAGGTGTAGTACCTTTGAGCCTGGTGTCTTTTATGGTTTCTTCGCTCCTCGGTAAGTGTTTTGACGTACTAATGGTTTCGAGATCAGAGGCAGGCATAGGTAAGGAGTGTGTGGCAACAACTAGCTCAACTGTTGCAGTAGAGTATGGTTAGTGATCAACAGAGTTAGTGCTCGAGGTGTGGTGAGTTACAGTTTGAGGAATTGCAATGATGGTGCATCGAGAGATGCTATGAGTGTGGTCTGACAAGACACTTGGTGAGTGTTATCAGAGGAGCTGACCTAATGATGGCAATGGTTTTCTTGGTGCTGGAAGATTTGGTTCGCAGCATGTGCGAGGTTCAAGGTTAGGTCAGCTGTGGAGATCTCCTATTCCGTAGGAGGTATGTTGGCTTCTCCTTGGTTACAGAGGATCACATTTTGCTGAGTTTTGTTTTCTGGCATCGTGTGTTCAGATTCGTTGGCCTCTTCGTGTGTACCTTGAGGTCTGTGCGAGACATTTTATGTTTTGGCAATATGGCTGCCTATGAGAAGCGATGCCCATCCCCTGATGTGTAAGGGTGCGCTGGCATCATTCCGAAAGGTTGAGTGCCAGCTGGGCTACACTTTCGAGGATTCGTAGCTGGTGTTGTGATTTTCGATGTACTGCGGATCGAATCTTGCAGAGTTGCAAGAGGATTGTTAGATTAAGGGAGAGAACCTATGCTCTAGGTTCAACGTATTTGAGCTTTCCTCACCCTATTGTCCAGAGATTAGCCAGTCGAGTTGAGGATTGTCAAGATGGTGGATCTGATTAGAGAAAACCTACCTTGTGTGTGGGTTGGAACGATCAACGGAAGAAAGAATAGAAAAGATATATATCCGCAAATGTCTGCAGAGATTATATAATAGCAGTAGCAACTGCAACTGCAAGAAGAAGAATATTTTTGCAACTACGTTGCAGAGGATGAAGATATAATAGCAGCAGGAAGAAGATGACTTCTTCGTCCAGCAACTGTGGCAACGGCAACAACAACTATAATTGTGGTGGCAGGGATGCTGCGAACGTAATAGCTACAGGAGGAAGAGGATGAAGAGGATGACGACAACAGGAGGAAGATGACGAGGTTGATGCAAGAAAGTAGAACAAGCAGTTGCAGTACCCGACCTCGTGTGGAAGGTGATCTTTTTATAGGATTTGAGGTTTAAGCTTCCTACTAGGAAGTGATTTCCCATGTAGCAATCCTAGTTGTTTTAAAACTTTCCCCATGCTAATCTCTTACTGCTAAAATATCTGCCCCCACCCAAAAACCACAAGACTATCACATGTTCGAACCTCCTATTGGGCTTTATGAAACAATCTTTCCCCATGCATTACTTCATGTGAGAATGGTTATGGGCTAAGGCCCATTTATGTGTTATATGGCCTCCTTCGTACAAGGCCCATTATAGTTATAATAATATGTGTATTCCTAATATATATATTTCACAAAGCCCATGTAAGATTTAACCCTTTGATTGTTTAATTGGAATATTATTTATTTAGGACAATTGTATTCCTATCACAACCCTTCTTTAGGCTTGGCTGCTGCCTAATAACCAGTCTTGCTGAAATGAACTGCATGCCTTAAATGCATCATGCATTCACATTAGCATTTGCTCAATCTCCACGTGCATAATTAAATCATTCCTTCATGCACTCACCACCTGTGCATGCCTGAATGCCATGGCTTCTAGTATATCAAATAGTGGGTCGAAGAAGATTGGGTTATGCCCAATTGGACACTCCCACTATGGGTGAGTACGTAACTCCGCCTTGTACTAAAGCGCATAAACATCCTGTATGCTGTCATATAAGTGTTTGCAGAAAGCATTCCCTGCATGCCCTATATAAACAAATAATGCATTAATGCATGCTATATACAATGAAGCAATAAAAGAAAGAAATTTGCAAGAATAAAATCTAAAGCAAGAAGAGAAAGTTGGAGCTTAACACCCCTTGGACTCCCAAGATAAGTCCATAAAAAATGAATCAACAAGCAAAAGGTTGAAGAAGGCAATTTTTGCTCACCGGCGTGAGCTATGTCAACGCAGCCCGGCCCTACGTCGACGCCGCTATTCACGCTTGTCCCTGGATGAGCTACGTGCATCGGCACAGTGAAGCCTGGTGTCGATGCAGCGGAGGCATTGATCCTTGCTGAAGCCCCGTGCGCTGATGCACTTCTGCCCCGTGTCGATGCAGCTATTTGCGCCAGCCCCTGAATGGGCTCTACCCGTCGACACAGCTTAGGCCCTGCATCAACGCAGTGGCCTCCAGCTCTTCCATGTATTAGAAGAAACAAAGAAAGAGGAAGAAAAGAGAAATGATAAAAAATGAATGATCATAATAATAATAATAAATGATGATAAGAAAAGCACTAGTAGTGATAATATAAAGTGGTTGGGTAATCCACAAAACAAATGAATAAATAAATAGAATAATCATATTAAGAAAGAATAAAAGAAAATGAATAAAAATAAGGATAAGAGAAATGATAAAACATGAATAATGCTAACAAATACGATAAAAAATGGATGAAATGATAATAATGAGATGGTTTGAAGCCTCACGATAACAAGATAAATGAATAAGCAAGTCTTAACAAATATAAACAAACACTAAAAGAAAATTGCCTCAAGAAGCCAATAACCTTTGGCCCGACTATGCAAGGGGATATTAATGAGGCCTCTACAGGTCATGTTTGAGCCTTGGGGTCACCCTATTATGGTCATGCCTGATCTTGCCATGAGCCTATAGCCCACTATATCTGACATACTATTTGCGCGCGTCGGGTCGCGGGTCCAGAACCCTTAGGGGTAGTGCCCTCGGGATCGGCTGGTCCTGGGCGCGGTGCATATTCGGTGACCAGACTGAGGGGTGGGATAAGGCGATAGGGGAGATACCGAATCTTGGCATACTTCGGGTATCCCCACCTATGGCCGTATCCTCCTCAAGGCGGTACCGGGCACTCGCCATTTACGAAAAGCCGAGGGAGGTTCAAGTGGCATGAGAGGTCCCCTAATTTTTGGGGAAACATAGCTAGGGTGCGGGCGTGCCAGTCAATTTCTCGACGATCACCTATGGAACCAAGGTTTGACTGGGAATGTGCCGCCAGGGCATGGCATGCAGGCTCAAGAAATGGACAACACATGGAGAGAATGGAGGTTCCGTAGGTGCGAATGCGTAGGCAATTGTGGGGAGTCATGTACTGGACGTCTTTCCCCACCAACCGTAAGCAGTCGGTGTTTATTTACATCGGATTGAATCTATGCCGAAGAGAAGGTTGTATGATTGAGAACCGATCTACGTCAGTGGTTCTATTCTGATAGTGTTAAGAGTTCCTGACTGTCCTATAGTAGTTCGATTTAATTCTGCACTAGTAGCTACTATAGAAAATTTTATTAGGTGATTGATCTATTCACCTTCCTCTAGATCCCCATCAAGTTTCATATTCTACTTCATTATTTGTGCATGCTTTATTAATTGAGCAAGAAGTATGCAACACTTCTCCTTCAGGGGATTTAAGGACGACGCCCACCCCCGCTCTGATTCTTGTTTGCTCGGACAGGGGTGTTTCTATTCTCGATGCACTGTCAAAGTATAGTTGCCAAGTGGCTTGCTGGATTTGATGCACCTCCAAAGTTTCATATTCAGTGAGCTCAGTGATTAATGGAGAATGTTTAGGCACCTGGTGCGTTGTAAAGAAATTTGCAATGGCCTGGCCTTTGATGGCCTTCTGTAGTACATAAACGATGTCGAACTCCATGAGAATGAGAGCCCATTTACCCAACCATCCTTTCAGGACCGGCTGAGAGAGTATATATTTGATCGGATCGGCCCTAGATATCAACTTGATTTCATGCGACAACATGTAATGCCTCATTTTCTTGACTGCGAATACTAGTGCGAGGCAGACCTTTTCAATTGGTGCATATTTTGCTTTGACCCCGACCAATCTCTGGCTGAGGTAGTACATAGCTTGTTCTTTTCCTTCTTCATTGCTTTGGGCCAACATTGCCCCTAGAGAATATTTAGTGGTAGCTATGTACAGGATCAGCGGCTGCCCTTTAACAGGTGGCCCCAGGACTGGCAGGGTATTTAGGTATTCTTTCAGTTGATTAAAGGCTTTTTGGCATTCTTCACTCCACTGGAACGGGGTATCCTTGATCATTAATTTATGGAAAGACTGGCACTGCCCAGATAGGTTAGAGATGATCCTACGGATGTAGGCTAGCCGGCCTTGCAATGACCATAACTTTGTCAGGTTCCTTGGAAGAGGTAGCTCCTGAATAGCCTTGATTTTTGCGGGGTCTATCTTAATTCCCTGATATCTGACGACGAAGCCCAGGAATTTTCCACTGGAGACGCCAAAAGTGCACTTCATTAGATTCATTTTCAGTTCATGTAGCCACAACCTTTCAAATTTAATTCTGAGGTCAGCCAGATGGTCCTTCCTCTTCTTTGTCTTAATAACCAAGTTGTCGATATAGCATTTGACTTTGCTCTAGAGTAACCCATCGAATATTTTTGTCATCACCCTTTGGTAGGTGGCGCCAGCATTCTTGAGGCCAAAGGGCATCCATTTGTAGTGGAAAATCTCTTTAGGTGATCAAAAAGCTATGTGGATTCTGTCATGCTCAGCTATCCAGATCTGATTGTAGCTAGATGACCCGTCCATGAATGATAGGGCCTCATGGCTAGTAGTGGCGTCGATCATTACTTCGGTGATTGTCACCGAAAAATCATCCTTCGGATAGGCTTTATTCAAGTCCCAGAAATCCACGCAAATCTGGATCTGGCCATTTTTGTCCTAGACAGGCACGATGTTGGCCAGCCAAGTATTATATTGGTTTTCGCTATGAAGTCAACGTCTATCAGCTTATCGACCTCCTTGCAAGTTTGACTTATCAATTCGGGCCTCATTCATCGGGGTGATTGCTTCACCGGGTCTGCTTTAGGGTCAATGGCCAGGATATGCTGGGCAACTACAGGGCTAAGGCCTAGCATCTCTTTGTAATTTCAAGCAAAATAGTCTCAAAATTCCTGGAGTAGCTTCACATATTCCCCCCTCTCTTCGAGTGATAAGAGGGCACTGAGGAAGGTTGGCGTGGGATCATCCTTTGTGCCGAGGTCTATTTCGACCAATTCATTGACAGTGGCTTGGCTGCCATCTTCTATTTTTGGAGGAGCCGACTATAGGTCTACAAAGCCTTCACCATTTACTTCAACTTCGAGGGCCTCATAGATGTATTCTTGTCTTATTTCACCTAACGGCGGGACTTCGGCTCTGCCTTGTTCCGAGCCAGTTGGCTGCTGGTCGAGTTAGATGAGCAATCCTGATGTTGGCAGCATATGTCCTGTGCGGATTGGATGCCGGCTTCTGGGTGGTGCCCTCTCAAGGGCGGGGTGACTTTATTCAACATTTGACACTTGCGAGTCGTCATTGAGAATTGTAGCTGTCTCCATAGAGGTAGACTCCCAGCATCTGCACGAAGTAGTAGCTCCGTGATCATAAGGTGCCTGTGGCCGAGATGGGCCCGAGCCCTTTGTTGCATTCCGACGGTTTTGATGATGTCCAACACTACTTGTCAATATTTGGTTGATCAATTTTCTAACATCCTTTTAATTACTGTGTTTCTCATTGTTTCTATTTCTGATCTATCTCTGCAATAAAGCCTTTACGCAATAAAACACTGTGCATATTAACTTTGTGCGTATTTGCTCATGCATAGTTCAAGTTATAGAGTCCATGCATGTTGTTCCTCACTCGGTTATTAAGTGTTTGCACAATGAGAGTCCATGCTGCAATCGGGCTATTTCATCTAGTCCTTTACCCGATGTGGCTCGCAATTGTCTTCTTGGTACCAAAGGCTTCGGGCAAGTGGTAGATGTGCGTGGACTTCACTCACCTCAATAAAGCCACTCTAAAGGATTATTACCCATTACCGAACATCGACCAACTAGTCGATTCAACCTCAGGTAACGAACTTCTCAACTTCCTGGATGCATATTCTGGCTACCACCAGATCTGAATGGACCCCGAGGACACCGAGAAGACAACCTTTGTCACTAACTTCGGCATCTATTGCTATACCCAAATGCCCTTCGGGTTGAAGAACGCTGGAGCCACATATCAAAGGCTGGTCAACCACATCTTCGAAGACTAGATTGGATGGAATGTCGAGTCCAACATTGATGATATGCTCATCAAGACACCCAAGGTCAAAGACCATTTCGTCGACCTATCTAAGACCTTCAACACCCTCTAGAGGTGCAACATGAAGCTCAACCCCGCTAAATGTGCCTTTAGAGCTAGGTCTGAGAAGTTCCTAGGATTTTCGATAACTCAGCAAGGGATCGAAGCCAACCCCGACAAGGTCCAGGCCATCCTGGACATGTAGCCACCTACTTGCATCAAGGACATTCATCGCCTGACTAGGAGAGTTGCTTCGCTTAACCGCTTCCAATCCCAGGTGGTAGAATGATGCCTGCCCTTCTTTAAATTGCTAAGGGGGCCTAAGTTGGCATCTGCCACCTTCGCCTAGGATAGCGAGTGCCAGAAGGCATTCATATAGCTGAAAGAGCTCCTGGCTTCTCCTCTAGTACTGTCAAAACAAGTTCCTGGGGAGCCATTATATCTATACCTTTCAGCGAGTCCCTTCACAGTAAGCTCGGTCTTGGTCTGAGAAGACAGAGGTGTCCAACGCTGGTATATTATGTCAGCAAGGTACTTCTCGAGGCTAAAAGAAGGTATACCGCAATCGAGAAACTCGTGCTAGCATTGGTTACCTCAACTAAGCACCTCCGGCCCTACTTCCAAGGACACTCCATCATAGTGCTGACTAGTAAGCCCATGAAGAAGATTTTGTCCCATCCTGAAGCTTCGAGTCACCTCGTCAAATGGGCCATACTCCTCGGGGCCTATGACATCTCTTACCGACCCCGCATAGCCATCAAGGGATAGGCCCTCGCGGACTTCATCGCGTAAAGCATTGCCCCGACTGAAGAAGTATCCATGCCAACAACGGGCCCCACCTGGGACGTCTTCGTTGACAGATCCTCCAACTTAGCTAGTTGCAGAGCCAGTATTCTCCTCTGATCCCCCGAACAAGTAGAGATACAATATGCCCTGAAATTCAGTTTCTCAGAGTCCAACAACATCTCTGAGTATGAGGCTCTCATCTCTGGAGCTAGGATGGCGCGATGCCTGGGAGCCGAACGAGTCAGAATCTATACCGACTCCCAACTGGTCGCCAGTCAAGTCAACGGGGACTACAAAGCTCGAGAAGCACAAATGATCAAGTACCTCCAGCTAGTGATGGAGATAGCCCTGTTGAATTCTATGTTTTGATAATGACAATATAATATATTTTATTGGTACTGACATCAACTTTATTCTTGCAAAAAATCTGAGTTAGAGTAATCCAAGAAAATAACCTTAAGAAGCATGGATTAACAGAATGAAGTGTCAAAGCAAGGTCAGAGAGATGCATCGAGGTAACAAGGAGATACCTCAATGCAGTCACATTCACCGAAGTAAACTTAGAGTGATGCATCGATGCAACAAGGAGATACCTCGATGCGGTCATATTCATCGAAGTAAAGTTAGATTGATGCATCGATGCAACAAGGAGATATCTCAAAGCAGTCAAATTCATCAAAGTAAACGTAGAGTGATGCATCAACGCAATGAGGAGTTACCCCGATGCAGTCAAATTCACCGAAGTAAACTTAGAGTGATGCATCAACGCAACAACGAGATACCTCTATGTCGTCAAATTCATCAAAGCAAACTTAGAGTGATGCGTCGATGCAACAAGGAGATGCCTCAATGCAATCATAATTTCAGAAGTATGTTTGTAAGAGCTGCCTCGATGTATCAAAGAAATGCCTCAACACATCGAGACATTGCATGAAGTTACAGGACCAATATTTTGGAGAGTGCTGTCTGATAGATAGGTCGATGCACCTATCAGATGCCTCGACACACTAGGATGTTGCATGAAGATTCAGGTCGATGCTATGAACTCCTGCCTTGACATGTTGAGATGGTAAAACTACCATAGTGTATATGGGGTCTACGCATCAGAGCGATGCGCCAATGCACCAAGTCAAGGTGTGAAGTTTCAAGGCTGCTATGTCAGAGCATCAAGAGTTGCATTGATGCACCAAGGAACATTCAGTCTGAAGCCATCCAACTGAGAAGCATCTTCAGTTGCAGTACCTCGATGCATCAAGTGGTTACATCGAGCTCGTGAAGTTTTTTTTTTTACTGTGAACTCCGTCCAACCAATTCTGTCAAGGCTTGTTAGAAAAATATTGGCTTTTTTTTGCTACCTTTTTGTTTGCCATAAGGCCCTTCCTTTAGATTGCTCATCTATTCTTCCTTGGTGAAAGGTTGGCTTTCTTCATTCAGCATATCTGGCACTTGCCATTATTTATTTCGATGTCGTTATTACCTTAATTCATCTGGCAAAAATTTGGCAGCACCTCCCCTTAACCCAAGGCATTCTAAGGGGAGTAAAGTGGGTACCTGTCCACAAGGAGTGACGTGCCCCAAAATGGAGGTGCACATGGATGCGGTAACACCTGAAAATGCCATATCAAAACACGGTGCAAAATCAAGCGAATAGGTAGACAAGACACAAAGGCCGGTGTCACCGTATCA
Organism: Amorphophallus titanum; assembly: GCA_024336825.1. Lineage (NCBI taxonomy): Eukaryota > Viridiplantae > Streptophyta > Magnoliopsida > Alismatales > Araceae > Amorphophallus > Amorphophallus titanum. The sequence continues at coordinate 66,867,926 of JANBPO010009603.1, forward strand.
AGGGAAAGTGGCAAGGCCACCGTATCAAGGGAAAGTGGCAGAGCCACCGTATTAGGTGGAGGTGGCAAGGCCACCGTATCAAGTGAAGGTGGCAAGGCCACCGTATCAGATGGGGTTGGCAAGGCCGCCATTTCAGGAGGTAGTGGCAGGGCCACTGCTTTAGAAGGAGGGGGCAGGGCCACCATTTCAGAAAGAGGTGGCAGGGCCACCATATCAAGGGGAGGTAGCAAAGCCACTGTATCAAGTGAAGGTGGCAAGGCCACCATATCAGATGGGGATGGCAAGGCCACCGTTTCAGAGGGAGGTGGCAGGGCCACCGTATCAAGGGTAGGTGACAAAGGCACTGTATCAAGGGGAGGTGGAAAAGCCATCGTTTCAGGAGGAGGTGGTAGGGCCATCGTTTCAGGAGGAGGTGGCAGGGCCACCATAATAAGGGGAGGTGGCAAAGCCACCGTATCAAGGGAGGTGACAAAGCCACTGTAACAAGGGAGGTGACAAAGCCACCATAATAAGGGAATATGGCAAAGCCACCGCATCAAGGGAGGTGGCGAAGCCACCGTATCAAGTGGAGGTGGCAAAGCCACCGTATCAGGTCTCATGTAAGGTAGTGGATAACGCTGAAGAGGGTTTGCTCCTCAACAAGAGACTTGGCATGGAGGAAACTGGACCTCGACCATGAGTTGACAGCACCCAGTACTCAGGCCCCCTTGAGGCCAAAAGCTTCGAGGAAATAACCAAGATAAAGGGAAAAGCATAAAGGGGGACGCGAAGGCATAGGTTCCTTTGGGCTCAGGGGTGACCACTTCACCCGTGCAACTTAGAATCCCGCAGGCCTTTGCAATCAACCGCACCAAGGGATAGGCAAACCATTAGACTGCCATGAAAAGAAGGACACAGAGAAGGAAAAAAAAGGAAACCAGGTATGCGATCAACAAACATTATCAAGCATATTCTTATTTCTTGCAAAAGAGATGACACACAAAGGGAGCCAGAGGGCTATTGCAATGCAGATAAAAAAAATGAAGAAAAGAACAGGGAAAACCACACAAGAAGGCAAACTACTTTGGGGGAAGTACATTGGGGGAGGGGGACGGGGCACAGGATCCTCCCCCTCTAGACCTCTCCACTCTGCTCTCTCCCTCACCTTCTTCGTTTCTTCTCTCTTCACTCCCTTCCTTCCTCTTGTCCAGACGATGGTAGTCGGAGCGGCCTTCTCTTCCCTTTTCTCTCTTTTTCCCTCTCCAGTCTCCCCTTCCTCCTTTTTTTATGCTTCTTCTATTATTTTTATAAGGGCTCGCCACAACGCTCGTTTGGCGGTGGACGGTCAATGAGGTGTCCCCGAGGCTATGACACTGGTCACCATCATTCGCAGTGCTTCTGAAAATCGGGTGAGCAGAAAGGTGCCTGCAAGGCAAGTACATCGTGGAAGCTTGCAAGAAGCATGCAAGCTTGATCTGAGGTCCCTGCGTGCCAAATTGGTGATCGTTGGTCAAGGGTAATGACCATTGGATCTGAGAAAAGTAGTGCCTTCCTCTTTTGTGAAAATTGCGCCAGAGCTGTCGTACCAGTGACTTGACCATATCACCGTATCACCGAACCCACTGTATCAAATGATCTTGGAGTATGTCGTATCAACGGTCAGGCAAGCATGCGGTATCACGTACTAGGCGGCCTCATCGTATCACTGGCCAAGCGGACGTGTCATATCGCACGCTGGGGGGGGTGTGCCGTATCAATGGCCAACAGGTGGCCTTATTGTTTCAAATGGTGGGAAGTCCACCGTAACAAGCCTCCTTCAGGTCTATGACCCATGATTTAATTTTCCTGTCTCAGGGTGAGTATAGTACTCCATTGTTTGCAGAGTCTACATTTGTTGATTCTCTTCAAGGGCTCGAGAATCTTGAACCTCCCGGGTGTATTCTTCACCGCTGAGGATTCAAAGTTGAACCCACGACAGTGTGTAAATTCGGGGCGTCTTACTTCCCCTTGCCGTTTAATGTGCTCGTACAAGTATGAGATGTTGTCGAGCGATAAGATTCTTCAGAGTCTGGACGTCTGGTCTCTCCACAGTCTTCTTTCTTTAGTTTCGCTCCTCGGTGTGAAACTGGGAAGTGTATAGACATGAAATTTGCACGTCTATAGGATGATGTACTCCTTTTGTTTGAAATGAATGTCAGCTTCCCCAACTTCTTGGGGGTCACCTTTACCGACGTGCTAGAGGTGGAAGCTCCAGAGCTAGCTGGAGACAGTGCTGACAAGAAGCCTGGGGTTCCTCACACCTGAAGCTGCAAAGGCCTTCGGGGAAGCTGGGTTTAGTCAGTAAGCTGTATGGTGCACCATTTGGCTGAGGGCGGCCGACCCGTCTACTACAACAAGCCCGGGAGCTGCCGCCAAGGGAGTTTCCGAAGGAAGACTGCTACCCCTGCCACTGGGCGACTCTCAGCATTTGGAAAGTCTATTCTTATTGGTGGCGTCCGTGTCTTCCTGGATGGGCGAGATGCCCAGGTGATCCCAGACCACGTGGTCCCTGCTGTACCGACCCGTAACTCCTTCCAGGCCCTATCTGGAAGAGAGCTGAAAAAGAGGAAGCTAGCTGCCAATGCTGAAGAGAGCTGACCCCGAGGCCGAAGAAGTTCAAGCATGTGTGGGTCCCTAAAAAGATCCAGCCTGTCCACCAAAATTCACCTATTCACCACAACCCTGGGCCCGTGAAGGTGGGGAGAAGGAATGAGAGGGGCTTGGCCCCAAGGAGAGATGAGATGACTGTGGATCCTCCACACCGCGTTGCCTTTAAGGCCTGTGCCCGATAGGCCAACATCCCGACAGTGTGAAGAAGATTTGATCAACCTGCTGGGATAGCCCGGCTGGTTCACATCCCTCCAGTGCAAGGTCAACAACTATCCCCCATCCTCCACCAAAGACGTGATCAAGAAGAAATGACCAATATGGTCAGAAGTTATTTTCGGGGCTTGGGAAATCTCTCATTGGGCCAGCAGAGACTGCTCCGAGCGGTAGTGGCTGAAGATGAAGATTGTTTGCCGATGGCAACTGAAGAAGGAGAAAGAGAAATGACATCATCTGTGGATGATAATGGGTATGAAGATGGCCTGGATAGGAAGGCCGATGAAGCCCCTCCCCAGCGGGAGGAGAAGAGGAGAATATCAGTGTTTGAGAGATTGACCTGCCCTGGTTGAACAAAGAGGAAGGCTTGCAGACAAAGAAAAGGGATGCTGGTCGTTGCTTGCAACATGGCCGGAGTGATCGGCAGATATGGGAGTCTACCCGAAGAGCCCCAAGAACTGGCCCGATTAGCTGAAAGGTCAGGGCCAAATACTAGGAGAAGCGAGGCTGCAAAAGAAATGTTGAAAGTGACGAAAGGAAAACAAGTGATTTTCGAAGGGGTCACTATGCTAACTGCCAATGTAGTGACGGCTGAAGAGGATGATGTTCTACTAACCACCTCGCCCGAAGGTGCTTCGGGAGAAACGATTGAAGGCATTCCTAGCATGGCAACCTTGGATCCATCAGTGTTAATGCTGTTACAGAAATATCAACAGGAGATAGAACTCCTGAAGAAATAGTTACATGAGAAGGCAGAACAAACCTCCGCATCCAAACAACCAGAGATGCAAGCTGAATCATCACTAGGGGGTGCCATCTCAGGCGATTTTCCACCACTGTGCACTCTGTCCTAGCCAGCAGAGCATAGTCAGGCCACTACCTAGCAGCGTGCGCCCCAGTCTTTACTGCCGTCGGTGCTACCTCAGTTGCATCAGGAACCTCCATTGCTGCGTCCCCCATCGCAGGCAACCACTCTGGTCACCCCATACCTGCAACTGGCACATTTCTACCCTGGGCCGGTTGACCCGACCATTGTAAACAAGTTGATGGTGGAAAGGATGATCCAAATGAAGCTTGTCAAATGGGGTGAAGATGACTATGTTACATTTGATGCTTATCGGGTGCCATACCCACCGCATCATGTAGCCAAGTGGCTCCCTCCTAGAATCAGTAAGCCATCAAAATTTGACAAGTTCAATGGCCAGGGGTCCCCGAAGGAACACATTACATACTACATGACCGTCATGGGTGACTTGGCTACAGACGAGTCATATTTGCTCAAACTTCGGGTCCTCATTAATGGAGCTCGCATTTGAATGGTATTCCAGCCTATCGGCCGGGTCGATCAGCGACTGGCCAGAAATGCAGAAGAAATTTAGAGAGAGGTTTCATGTCACCGAGAGGGAGGTTACGGTGGCTGAGCTATACTCAATAAGGCAAAGGTCAGATGAGACAGCTCTTAAATATATTAAGAAGTGGAGGAATCTCGGAATGAGATGCAAGCGGCCCCCGCATCAGGAGGATGGTGTACAAATTTGCAAACAAAACTTCAGGAAAGAGGTACTAGAGAAGATGATCGACATGGAAATATGGTCGTTTGACCGTCTGAATAACGTGGTGGCTGAAATTGAAGCTTTTATGGCAAAACATGCCTCAACAACAGCCAGTGTCACCATGTAAAAAGCAAAGGCAGCAGAGCGGCGCCCGGTGCCCAAAGAAGCAAATACTCTTGACATCAAAACATTTAAGCAGCAAAGAGACAAGGGCAAGAAGGCAGCTGCACTTCAGCCCAATAAAATAGAAGAACAGAAGGAGGGTCCCTTGCTCAGGGACAATATGAAGAAGGCTTTCATGGGGAGGATTCATGATCACATCACTGACAGAGGCCTTTGGATTAGGGATGTGGACACTGGATATATACGAGGCCAAAGTTTGATTGCCAAGCCCTACATCCAGCTAGAAATTGGAAGAACTGCCATCCCCAACGATAATTCTTTTATGTTGCAAAATTAGTCTCTTCGCCTGCAACCTGCTGCTCTTGGCGTGCCCTTTCATCTCTTTGAAGTTAACATCAGAAATGTGTCAACCTTTTACATATTCAGCTCTAAAGAAGTCAGCCCAAATTGACTTGGAGTGTAATGCCTTCCACAACATTTTGACTCTCAATGCCAAGTCCATCTGCCTAAGAGACAGGATTCCCAGACCACCACAGTTTATTGGTTTGCATATGGCCTTCCAGGATCTCCAATGGCGTCTATTTCCTTGCTTGGAAGAGCCCGATAAAAAATTGGCAAATGAACGGTCTATGATTTGATGAACTCCTATATGAACTGGAGAGGAAGCTAATGAATAAATAGGGACGGATGTGAGAATATGCTTTAGTAAAATGGCTCTGGCCCCCTGAGACAAATAGGTAGCATACCAGCCTTCATTGCGCTTCTGAATAGAGGAAATAATGCCAGCAAAGTGAACTTTCTTAGACCTTCCACACACCAAAGGGAAACCCAAGTACTTGTGAGGGAAGGAATGTTTTGTAAAACCAGTAATATCTTGGATCCACTTAATAGTAGAAGCCTTGGCCTTAAGATGGGTAAAGAATCAACTCTTATCAACACTAACTAATTGCCCGAAGGCTCTTTCATAAGTTCTCAGAATATCCATCAGATTTCTGATTGATGTAGTTATGGCCTTACTGAATACCAATGTGTCATCAGCGAATAAAAGATGAGATATATTGGGGCACCTCCGGGGGCCAACAAACCAGTCCACCCGACCATCAGATTGCGCTTTAGGAATGGATCTACTGAGGGCTTCCTCTACAATAATGAAGAGAGCTGGAGCCATGGGATCACCTTGACGAACTCCCCTGTTAGATCTGAAAAATCTTGCTGAGTCACCATTCAGAAGTACAGAGAACCAACAATTACCAATCATAGAGTGTATAAGAGCTATAAAAGAATCACTGAAACCAAACTTGGATAAGACTACAAAAAGAAAATCACACTCAAGATGGTCATAGGCCTTAGCCATATCCAGCTTGAAGACAACATTTCCTCCTCTAGTTTTCCTGCCCAGCTCGTAGACCAGTTATTGAGCAAGGGCAATATTCTCCACAATGTGTCTCCCTTTCACAAAAGCTGATTGCTCCATAGAAATGATATTAGGCAGAATGGTGGCAAGCCTATTACTAATAATTTTGGAAATAATCTTGTAAACAAAATTACAGAGACTAATAGGCCGATACTCAGAGATGTCTGTAGCATTTTTCACTTTGGGAATAAGTGCAATGAGGGTAGTAGTCAAGAACCTGGGAACCATATTCCGAATAGAGAAGATTTCTTGAATGGCACTGACAACCACACTTGCCGTAATTTTCCATGTTTTTTGGAAGAAGGCCCCCGAAAATCCATCAAGGTCAGGGGCATTATCAGGTGACATTTGGGAGGCAATATCCTGAATCTCTGATTCATTAGGAGTGGCACACAATAGGTCATTATTAGTTGAAGAAACCACATGAGGAATATTGTTTAGAAACCTCTCATCAAAGTGGTGATACTAGGAAGTAAAAGCTTTTTGGAAGTGAGCAACAGCAAGACCCTTCATCTCCTCATGATTCGAGGTAAGATTTCCTACTGAATTCCGCAAGTGAGGGATTAAGTTCCTCCTTCTGTTAGCAACAATTTTCATATAGAAAAACTTAGTGTTCCTTTCCCCTTCAGTAAGCTATTGAACTCTAGATTTCTGTCTCCAGAAACATTCTTCTTGGATCAGTCTATTAGCCAGGTCAGACTTAGCAACCTCTAACAAATCGTAATTGGCCTGTGTTGGATGGGCATCATATTGATATTCAACCTTCAGAACATAATCTTCTGCTGCCATTAAATTCGTATGGAGAATGCCAAAAACTTGTTTATTCTACACTTGTAATATTTTTCTCAAATGCTTGAGCTTCTGGTATAGAGTAGACATGGCAGAGGTAGCCAAAGGGCTATTGCACTAGTCTACTTCGACATCCTTTAGAAATTGGTCATGCAAGGACCACATTTGTTGGATACATAACCTGCTCCTGAATTTACTCACGGTGGCTAGTTTAACAAGAAGAGGGGCATGGTCAGAAGCCTCCCTGGATAAATGCTCAACAGTTAAGGGAAGTAGCATCTGCCAAGGAGCATTTGTGAGGTGTCCAGTCTAGCCCAAATACACTTATCTCCACTCTGATTATCATGCCAGGTGTATTTAGATCCCAAAAATCCAACATCAGTAAGTGCACAGTCATTCAAACAATCCTTAAAATCAGATAAAGATAGTCAGGATGGAGGGTTTCCCCCAATTTTCTCATCATGGTCCAGAATGCAGTTAAAATCCTTTACTCGGTTGGTTTGAAGAAACCAACCCCGTTCAGAGACGTGGGCGAGAGGGGAAGTGTGGGCTCCCCGCAAACTACGTCGATGGAGCTTCTCCCTATTTTAATCAAATACATGCACTACATCTCTCACAGGAGGGTTGGACAAGCGGCAAGACGCCTTCAATAAAAAAATAAAAAAATGAAAAAAAAACATAAAAGCATCTGTCTCTGGAGATGCGTTCATAATTTAACAAAAATGGGGAAGGAAAATATTAACGCAGGGATGCATGTATAATTTTATTAAGAAAAAAAAAGTGAGCGCGTCTCTTTTGTCTAACGCGTTAAAAAAACACAAGAAAAAAAAGGACTGCACACAAGAGAAGGGGCAAGCGAGGGTGAAAAGTGCATTGCAAATGGTACTGAGGCTCCATATTTATTTCATTGCAGCAAGGTGGGCTACATTAGGGTTTGGGCACTTTGGGCCTCAACTTCCTCAATTCTGCTACATAAGCACTCCATAGCTCGCGCTTTTCCTCTACATGCACCATCACCTTTCCTGGAATACTCATCTTCCATGATGCTTTGATAGCCTTCACGTCCCTTGCATCTCCTTCCATACCTAGCTCTCTTCTCCTTAGAGGGAGGAGGCCAGATATCATGGGAAATGAATGGCGAGGAAGGCCGATTTGAGTGTAACATTGGTGCACATTGTAAAGGGCAAATTCAATCGTGCCAATGAGTTGGAGTTCCGCGTCAGGGGAAGACCTCGTGAGGAGTTCACGCAAGAGTAGATATGCTGGTGCACAAATGAACAGGTTTTATGCCATGGTGTTGAAGTGAGCTCACCAGTCTTCGCCCTTCTTTAGCCAGGGAACGCGATTGACTACATTACCACCGAAGCCTAGCAGATCGGCCATGTGGTATAGGGGGATTTGTTGGAAGAGCCTCAAGATAGTCGGCACCCCCTCATGGTGGTCAAACTTGAAGTGTAAATTAATCCAACAGGTCAGAAGAAGTACACAGCTGAAAGGAGGCTTACCCATACTGGAAGCCGTAAGGCCACTGTAAAGGTAAGCAAGGACGGTGGGCCCCACTCTTTTGCCCTCCCAAACTCCACAAGTGGCACTTAGTTGATCTTCCTCAACTATGTTGTTAGTGCAAGGGAATAGGAGAGCACCCGCTAAGCAGATTGCAAATCCTTTCATGAGATCTTCCAAACATTCATCACTTGTTAATCCTCCCAGGGCATTCATGGTCCATTCCGTGAGCTTTTACAAGTTGATTCCCTTTTTGAGTCTAGACACTTTTGATAGCTCTAGAGGACATGAAGCTTCCGAAGACTTCCTCAAAAGTTGCCTTTCTCAGCACATGCATGATCTTTATCTTGCCACCTTTCTTGAACTTTTCAAGGCAAGCATGACTTCTGCCTCCTCAAGAAGGATAGTTGCCTCAAAAGTGGGAAAGATAAAAGTGTGAGTTTGAGGGTGCCAGACTTCTATCAGTGCACCCATAGCCGCCCAGTCCATGTGAATCTTGTCGTAATACTTAGCGTGAACCACGAGCCCTTGGAGGTGCCATTTCGAGATTACCGCCCTCATGATGATGGTAATATTGGAAGTGAGCTTCAAAAGCCACAGCAGCTTAGAAAATTTCCTCGGGCCCGGAAAGATAGGGCATGGCTAGAAAAAGGAAGGAGAATGAGGAATTAAGGGAAAATTCATGGAGAAGAAAAATTAGAAGAAGATGTCAACTCACCATCTGTGATTGGATTCTCTCTCTCAGATGACCTTCGATATCGGTGAGCCTTGTAAACTCGTTGCTAGGCCTACTTCTCTTCGCAGAACGGGAAGAATCACCTTCCATCTCGAAATACCGAAATCTCTCCTCTCCCTTTCTCTTCCCTTCTTGAACTAATCTCTGATGCTCCTTACTAAGCCAAGTAGGGGGATACTTATAGGAAGGAAGGGGTAAAAAGTCAACATAGAATATTAATGATGAGTTGCCATTGTGGACTTTAATAGGGGAATCTGGTCTTGTTTGTGCTGTGTGTTCTCTTGCTTCTGGGAATCATTTTGGTGTGCTGATCTCCTTATACAATAGAATAAGATTCTGTTTCTTATGAAATAATTCTATTTTACTATGCTAACTATTGAATGCAGGTTTCAAAAAGAAGAAGAAGAAGAAGAAGAGCCAGGGGGCACCTTGTCCCACCATGTCCCACCATCCATCACCATGGTGACTGGTCCCGTCATGTCTTGCATTGTATTATATGATATTTATACTACTAGAACATGTCAAGGACCTCCCGACTTAGACGAGTCTGAAATTTGAGTTCCCCTTCAATAAAAACAATGATGATTTTAGAGGAATTTGGGTTGTACGGATAGGCCATTAAGTTGTTGTAGCGTGGGGAAAATGGTTCCGTTCGGTGAGTCGATGCATGGATAAATGGGCTCTGGCTTAGTATCAGTTCACCGAATTGGTATCCTGACCCATTCTTAACGACTTAACAATATTATCCTTGGCTATTTTCTATTTACTTGCTGGGTAGCGGATCACCTGGCATGTGTTTGTCTTGATTGGAGGAAGTATGGGGTTTATTCGGCCTTTTCATCTTTGACTTGCTTTCGGGTGCCAAGACGTACGTGCTATGTGGTCATTTTTTTGACATCCACACCCACTTGACTGGTTTGAGGTTAGTGATCTAGTTATGACAGGACCAGAGTTGGTGCATAATGTGTGGAGGTGGTGCAGCTGATTAGGCAGAGATTGCAGGCAACCCAAAGCCGACAGAAGAGTTATGCCAATCGACGGAGGTGACCTCTTGAAAGTCTCCCCTATAAAAGGTGTGGTGCGATTTGACAGGCGAGGGAATCTGAGTCCCAGTTATGTTGGTCATTTTCTTATTGTGGAGTGTGTTGGCCCAACGGTATATTGATTGCAGCTACCTCTAAATATGGATGTGGTGCATGATGTATTCCATATGTCGATGTTGCGAAAATATTTGCTTGATGATTCTCATGTGTTGGAAGACTCGGTGTGGCCTGAAGTAACACCAGATCTATCTATACCAGAGTATCCCATTCGTGCTGAGGATTGGCATGAGCAGCGGCTAAGGAATAATGTCATACCTTTGGTTAAAGTGGTTTGGCAGTGCCACTTAGGAAATGAAGCAACCCGGGAGTGCAAGGATGAGATGCTCATATCTATTCGAGTAAGATCTCCCCTTAGACTGATTATATTTTAGCGTAAATTTCGAGGACAAAATTTTTGCAAGGAAGGGAGGATTATAATACCCTGAATTTCATAATTCTGCCTAATAGGAGTCAGATCTATTTTTTGTGAATATTTTAAGTGCTGCGGATTTTTGGGATATTATTTCTAGGATTTTAGAAGGAATTATGGAATTTTGTTGAAATTTTGGAAATTAGTTATTAGAATTGATGAAAGAGTGGGCACATATGCAATTTTACTTGTTTTAAAGGTGGGGAGCAATCCCACAACCCTTTTCTTCCCCCATGCGTTCCCTCTCCCCCCTCATCGGATCTCTTTCTCACTTCTCTAGTCCACCACCGTGCGATTCCCCTCTCCCTCTGGCTGCAGGCGGTGGGTAGCGAGGAGGTGCGGTGGGGCTTCGACAGTGGCGGAGATGACTCGTGAGGGCGTAGACGAGGAGGATCGTGCCAGTGTGTCATGGCTTTTCAAGTTACGCTAGTTTTGATGCGAAGAACTAAGGTAGAACAGCGGATTTTCACGAATCAGGTAGGGGGATGGAACCCACTCACTTCCCATTACAATTTCCCATGATTTAGTGTTGTCAATCGCATGGTACGGTGGTTTAATCACTGGAAAAATGGGTTTGGCATGAGTTCTTTCAATCTCTTGGTGTGAATGTGGAAAACACATGTGATTCATGTCGTTTCTTGGGTTTAAATGGATGTATTTGGTGTATGAAAGCATGAAACAAGGTTATTTCTTGTATTTCCCCTCGTTTGAGTCGAGTGGGATGGGATTTAGGATAGTTCTCCCATTCCTGTATCGGAAGATTGAACACAGTCAGTCTTCCAACCACATTAAGCCTCTCGAAGAGGTCGCGGTGAACCTAGAGACCACGTCCAAAAGTATGGGGGGGCTAGGTCGGTAAGTCTGAACGTGGTGGTCAGGGTGACCTTGTTCAGGATGGACGCGGCCACTCGACCGATGACGTCTCTGATAGACACTGTGTCTACCCCGACTGCATTCAACAAGGAGGGTCAACTGACCCCCCTTGGTCCGTTCAACCGAAACCCCCTGACCCAATGAAGAAAATGGCCTTTTTGCCTTCAGAAGCTTGGTTTTTCGCCTCGGAACTTAAATAGATGAATTTTTGGATAAAATAAGCAAGTAATTAGCCATGTAAACCCCGCAATGGGATGCCCGATGACTTGGTTAGAACTTGTGGGCATATCCCATGGTGGGGAAATGTGAATAATGTATGGTTTCCCGAGATAGCAACCTCGGCGGCCTTGTGCCTTGCGGCCTTAAACTCGTGTTTCGTGTGATGAGCATGTGTCCATGACCGGTTACACGTCAATAGTTTCACAGTGGGTCCTTACTTATAGTGACATTTTTTCACTAGTCATAGCTTGCCTGGATACACGTGTGTCGACCCACTTGGGAGTAGTGGAGAGTTAGACCTGAGAGAGATAGTTTTAGGCTGGTTTTCATAGGGCCTCCCACTATGGCGACTCAAGTCTGGGCCAAGAGGAAAATCAGGTAGAGGGCCTGACGTAGCGTAGTCAGACAGTGTGTGCATGCATGGTCGGGGACTTTGGACACGTGCTGACGATCATGACCCCGACTAGACCATTGTCTTGTGTTCTGTGTACGATGTCTTAGTTTTCGCCTGGGGCATGTAGGGAGACACCTGAGGCTGTGGACTAAGTCATTAGTGGACGCATCCAACCTTACTTCTAGTGGGTAGTGCTCCTGTCACTCGAGTGTAGCGATCCTTCTGACGTGACCGTGGAGCGTTTAATGCTAAGATTGATGTGAGTTTAACGGCATCGTGGTGAATTCGGTCTGGCATTGTCACATATAATGATTCCACTATATCCCCACATCGGGAGATAACAAAAACAAAAGAGCTGAAGGCTCGATTACAAAGGAAACAAGGGGAGAATGTGGGCTCATATCATTGCCCATTTTATTACTAGGCACACGGGAGATATTGATAGAGGGGGAAATAGAAAAGGAACAAGAGCAATATCCCATGCACCCACCTCTACTACTTTTAACAAAAATAGAGTATCGAAAAAATCTCTCTTCCTTCCCTCGCGTCGGACCTTTCTTCTTTGTTGATGGACGGCGGATGACTGCTCAGGAAGAACTCTCACTCCACTTGCTTCCTCCCCAAGTCTTTTCTCTTCGATCCCTCTTCTTTTCCTTCACTCACTTTGCGCGCCCCCCATGTTTGTGTGAAACTCCTCCTCTTATAGGCTTGATCAGTGTGGCCTTGCCTGCCGCGAGGGATGATCGCGCCGGTTAAGGGTTTGGCCTTACTTTTTTACACGTCAGATTTGGAGGCCACCGGTGGTAGGAGAGCGCGCCAGGTAAAGGGCACGCCGGATTAACCCCTTATTGCGTTTGCTCAGGTCGGCCTCGATCTGTAGATCTCAGACTAACTCTGGGAGTCAACTTAATCTTTCATCTCATTGTGGCCTTGTAGAGTCGCCAAGAGAAGTATTGGTAAAGCCTTCAGGCCGTTGAATGGCCAATTCCAGGGTTTTTTGTGCCTTTGGTTCGGTCACTCGGGTTTGGCCGTCATGGCCTGCGGCACTATGGTTTGTGCTACCAGGCCGGCTTCACCTGTATTTGTAACATCTGCAGGGAGTGGGTCACTAGCCCAGGTACTTTCACCTTGGCTGGGCAGCTATTCGGTCGCTAATGGACCTATCCACCAAGAAGACGTACCCGTGTCGGGTAACTCGGGTCTTTCGCTGATATGGCCTTCGGCACCTTGTTTTGAGGAGTCAGAGATGCTCCTTGACCTCAGGGGGGCTTCTTATCAGGTGGCGGACCACCAGGTACATTCTTGTCCTGATCGAACGATGGATGGGGGTTTGTTCGGCATGACCGAGTCGATGCCGATTCATTGGGCAGGCCGAACGGCACTACCAGTTTGTCGTGGATTTCTTCCGACCATCCTAAGGCGGAGTCCCTGATGTTTTGGTTAGGTGACCCAAAGCTTCAGCAGTTCGAGAGGACCCTTGTGTGTTGATTTTCTTCGGCTCTTACACTTTGGCGGGCCGTATTCTCCTTGTTGTTTAGGTGTGACTGCCCTTGAACATAGTTTGGGTGCTGACACACGCTCCCTTCCTATGCCTGTCTCTGATCCCAGAATCACCAACCTGTCAGAAAACTTACTGGGGACTGAAGAAATCACTAAAGATGCTAGGCTCGAAGGATACTATAACTCTAACCACTGGACATTATTCCCTAGAATCTACCCTTGCTAACACCAGCCTAATCATAATTCCTAGGTCCTCAAAATATCTACCTCCTACACTACTACTGTGCTGACCACCATGCCAAGAACCATAACACGAACAATGATCAGCACTTGCCTCAGCTTATCCTCAAGTCTTGAATCTGCTGCTGAATCTCCACACTTCCTCTACTACCATGCTTGACATATCTAGTGCAATGCATAATGACCCAAATTTCACAATTTGGGCCCAGAACTAAGCCACCGCTATATTATCCCAAATCAAATCCAGAACTAACACAACCCTTTTCATGCACAGGCAAGCAGGACTTAGAACTCACTTGGACATCTTTACCCATTCATGCCTTGAAATCTACTGAGATGATTTGGAAAGTTATCCCTAACACCACAGAGCATCACGAGAATGTTGGGCTCGATAGTCAACAACTAACCAGGAAGATTCTCCACTGATTCGAGTACTCTCTCGATCAAGGCATTCGCTCCACCACCTCAAATCATGACCTTGGTGCCTTAGGGACTAGATAAACCTCGAATTTGGCTGGCCAAATGACACTAACACCTTTGGAGCACACTCATGGCGACCTAGCCACGAACTATCCCCGCCAGCCACCCAGCTCATTGCTAGTATCTTTGATGTTGCATTACAAACTCACACCTGCCAACAAAAAATCTACCCAACTCACCACAACCGAGCCACCACCACAGGGGAAAGATAACTCTCTATCTTACTCCTCTGGCCCCCACTGGCACTCTGACAATAACTGAATTCACCTTCATAGTGCCATCACCGCACACTCTAGCTCCCTCGCAAGAAATAATATGATAAATAAACACAACCCTACGCTAGCTATAGACTATACTGACTCTAGAACACTACAATTATTTTAAATTTCCATGTACGTCTACAACCCTACTCTGATACCACCTATAATGACCCAAGATATGGATATCGGGAATTATCGGATACCATTTGAATCCAAGCCCACCACCTATGAGCCGGAAGGCTCGGAAGGGTTATTTGGGTGTTGTGGAGGTACATAGAACTTTAAAAAATTGTAGGAAATAATTATAGAATTAAGTATTTCACATGCTTCTCGATCTCTCCCTACCCCAGAGATGATTGCTCAAGCCCAATGCCAGCTTGATGAACTCCAACGTCGAATTGAGCCTAAAGCCTCCTTAAGTGTTCCATTCATATTTCAAAATCTTCGGCTCCCGCCTCCTTTGCAAATTCCGGCATATCGCCATTATGGTGGAGTCGGTGACCCGTTTGTGCACTTGAAGGAGTTCATTTGTGAGTCAGCCCAGTTTCAACATGACCAATACTTAATGGCATATTTATTTGGTCTATCATTGGAGGGCCTGACTCAGGATTGGTTCTTTTCATATTCGCAAGAGCGAATTGTGAATTTCCAAGTTGTGCAAGAAAGATTTATTCAGTAATTTCAAGGCTAGGTTGGGCCCAAGTATTCTACGGTGGATCTGGCCCACGAGAAGATGAAGCACGATGAGGAGTTCTCTACCTTTGTCGACCGCTGGCGTCACCTCTCCGTACAAGTCCCAGGGCATATTTCGGAGGGAGAGCAGATCAAAATACTCATTTTCAATGCAACGCCCAAGTATCGGTTCATTTTAACCCTTAATGATATTACCTCCTTGCAATAACTCTATAGTCGAGCCCACTTCATCCGCCAACAACTCTAGGGTTCCCTTGACCCTGAGTCTTCTTTACCTTCTACGCCCACATATCCCTCCTATCCATCATCTCCCATGAGTCAGCCCTACACCTCCACATATCAACCCTCCATGAGTCAAACCTCCGCATATCAACCGTCTGTGAGTCAGCCTCCCGCCTCCTCATACCCGCATCTGCCTCCACCCCAGTCAAGGAAACACCACATCCCGAGTAGGTGGATGCCGTCTATATACTCCCTTATCCTGCTCCACATATGCCTTCACCAAATCCCTCCGCCACTAGCCAAGGACTCTTGCCTACGCAACCCCCACAACCCTCTCCACAACCTCCATCATCTCATACCCCTCGGCATCCACCTTCCTCGAAGCGGGCTCCTCACCCTCCGTTGCTGGAGTGTTTCACTGATACTTTCAGGACTTTGATGGCCACTCACGCGTTGTCACTTCCTCCGGTTGTGCCTTGCCGACCCACAGTGGGGAATATGCTCCAGTTCTGTGATTATCATCACTAGCGGGGGAATTTGGTTGAGGATTGCCCTGAGTTCTGGGATTATCTTTATGATCTGGAGGCTAAGAAGTGGATTGATTCGGCTGCCATGTATAAAGTTATTTTAGATCTTCACAATAAGCAGCAACAAGAAGTGCCACCCAAGCAGTCGTCTCCATCACTACAAGACTAGGGACACCCCTGTGATTCTTCAATTACTGTAGCACTCGCTCCATCACCTAACCCCTCAAGTATGCTTCCACCTACCCTATTACCCTCTCCATCTCCTACCCCGTTTACATCATCTCCATAAACCCAAGCCTCTGCTCAGGCTAGTGCTGCCTCCATTTCTACCGCCACTTCCACTACTTCCACTCCCAACACCACTCGACGTATCGTATCAATATGCTGACGTTGGGCCCCATGGCCTTTCATTTCATCTTTGCCTTCCTCTCCACAGTCTCCATCTCTGCCACCATCTCCATTACCCTCATTATCAACCTCATCATCTAACCCATCACCATTGCCCCCATCTCCGCCGCCACCTCTTCCTCCATCTCCCTCCTTGCCCGAGCCTGAGCAAGCTACACATCCACCATCGCCTGTGCCCTCACCCAGACCTATCATTCCCATATTGCCTTCGCCTTCACTCTATGTCACCATTCCCTTTGAAGCCACGATGCCATCCAAGCCTTCTACCTCTGTCACTTCGCCTCCTATTTCCACCCCATGGAGCGGGTGTGCGCTGCCTTTGGTGCCCCTTGGGTCTGGTCCCCATGGAGACAATGAGCCGAGTCAGGATGGTTCAGTGCCAGTTCTGCGTTTCAAAGTTCAAGATTATATCTGCCACATGATGGTCTGGGTCTTGGTCCCTGGCTATTTTAGGGATGATGAGAAAACGACTGCCAAGAAGAGCTCTCATACACTGGTGTTGATTTCTTCTCAAGCGAGGCCGGTAGCAATCTCATTGCCTGTTGGTGGATTCACTATCGATGCTATTATCACCCCTCACTCCAATGATATTTAGTTCACTGGTCGAGAGGGGTTCTCTACTCATATTGTGCTAACGCATACGGCCACTAAATGGATTATGGGTTCTGTGTTCAAGGGGCACTTTACCGTATCTTCAACATTTTTCAAGGACATTCTGCACTCTTTATGCAATCTCTCTTAGTTTATTAGTACGCCGGCCACGTCAACGCCATGTATTACTCTCCCTCGATTTCGTCCTTCTCTTCTGTCAAGGGAGTTATGCTTCAAGCCCGATTGCCGAGTGAAGTTGTTGAATCTCCATATCTTGGTGCCGAGTAATAGGACTCCATGGTTTTTTGTTGTTTATCATTCTGAGGAGTTACTTATTCAAGAATGTCCACATATTGTTAGCACCTGGAGTCTAGGGGCAACCGCCCCGATGAAGCTATCACCCTACATGGCATGTAATTGATGACATAAGCTACAATAAGAACCACCTCTCCCCAAAAGCTTTTGAGAGGGTTATGTTGGAAGAGAAGATCCCTCACTGTTTCCAACAAGTGTCTATTTTTACTCCCAACCACCCCATTCTGTTGACGGGTGTAAGCAAGAAGATTCATTGATAATTCCTTCCTACTCAAACGATAGAAACCCAAATTTCTTGCAAAGAACTCTTTTGCATTATCAAATCAAAATACTTTTAGTTTCTTCTCAAAATGATTTTCAATTATCTTACAAAAAACTTCTATCACCCATGAGGCTTCTCTTAATTTCAACAAGTAAATCCACGCACAATGGATATAGTCATCAATGAAAGTCACAAAGTAATGAAAATCATCCAAAGAGAGAACAACAGATGGACCCCAAACATCAAAGTGAACTAGCTCAAAAGAACTGAATTGTTATTCATTGAAATTGAAAATTGAGCACGACATTGTTTTGATGAATGACAAACATGGCAACTGAGTGACTCCAAAGTCACTTGACTGAACAGCGTAGGAAACAAGACTCTCCAAGACCTAAAGTAAAGATAACCAAGACGAGAGTGTCACGGTTGAATCTCCCTTACTTGCTAGTTCACATCTCTACTAGTATGAGAGCTAAGAGCTACACCCTTTCCTGGTCCACAGTAGTAGAGGCCGCCTACTTTACATCTCATCCCAATCATTTGCCTTGTCTTCAGATCCTGGAAAACACAATGGACAAGGAAAAAGTTCATTGAGCAGTTTAAACACTTGGTGAAACTGCAAACAGATGAGAGCTTGATTGAAAGAGTAGGAACATGTAAGGCAGAAGTCAAGATAAGATGACCATCCAATTTAATATTGCCACGGCCTACAATAGTGGCTCTTGAACCATCTCCCACAATCACTTTATCTTGATCAAAGGCAAGGGAATATGAAGAGAATAGTGTAGAAATACCGATCATATGATCTGTTGCACCAGAATCTCTGTCCTAGGGAGAATGGACCCGACGAGTAAAGGTGGTGCTCAGTGCAACACCAGTAATATCTAACAGAGCACCGGTGGTGGGTGCATAGAAGAATAGGTTCCAAGCCGCGAATGGAGCCTCTGGAGCTGTGCAATCTCTTGTGAGGACATGCCTAAAAGGGTAGAACCCAAGGAACTGACTAACTCATATCAGTGGAGGGAGCTGGCTGACTCCCTATTGGGTGAGATGCAACTGTATTCCCCTTAGCTTGTTCTCCCTTCTTCCCATTTTTGACTTTCAAGAGATTTTTTTCTCAAGATGAAAATCCCAACAATCATCAACAAAGTGACTCTCGCAGCCACAGTGACTACAAACCAGACCTATCTTAGTTTTGTCTTTAAGTTGATTAGATACTCCTCTCTGTCCAACACTAACCAAGGCTAAGAATTCCCCAACACCGGGACTATTAAGTGGTCCTATAGTATTATTCATGACTCTCCTATAGTTTTCTTCATTTAAAATCAAGAAATACACCAACTCCAAAAATGGAAATGCTTCCATGCTTAAACTCTATCCCCTCAGAGTCTCAAATTTTGGATTACAACTAGCCAAGAATTTGAACACTCGAATTCGTTGAATATACTTCAGATGTTTATTCTCGTCCTCTACACATGACTAGTCATCAACTGCATAACAATCCAGTTCTTCTAATTTGCTTCGTAGCGTGCCAAAGTGGGTGGTGACAGACAAACCTCCCTATTTCAGTTCATGTATCTCATTTGTCAGTTAATATAAACAAACATCTTATTTTTGTCCAAACATTTCTACAAGGAGTGTCCACATCTCCCTTGCAGCCTTGCGCCGAAGGATCATCGATTGAATTTCAGAACCAACTGAATTCAAAATCTAGGACATAACAACACTATTCTCTAAGTGCCATTTATCAATTCAAAAATCTTCAAAACCTGGCTTCCTTATTTTGCCACCGATGTACCCACTCTTGCCACGACTGGTGATGTAAATTTCTACAGCCATAGATTACACCATGTAATTATGTGCCGTCAATTTCCTCAGAGTGATTTGAAGGTAAATATTGTCATTGCCCATGCTGGTGTAGGGAATGTCTACAGGAGTGGGGCATGTTGAGGACACCTCGGACCATGTAGACTGTGACATCGAGGACAGTTATTTGCTGGCAGCCAGGAAATGATGACAAGGAAGGGTGACCCCCTCAACTCTCACCTTCAATAGGAGATTTCATATGTTTAAGCCCTTGTGATAACAAGGGCAGAATAAAGGATTGCTGGCACCTACCAATGGAAGGGGCAGACTGCTCACACTGAACTTCAGAAGTGGGGGTGGGGGGGGCAGAGAGATCGGATTATCTGACCTGGGGGATTTGGACTTCAAAGCTTGGAGGCCCTCTTAACTGCACAGAACACCAAGGGTTCAACTAGACTCATTATCAGCCTGAACAAAACTTACCCGTGATCAGATCGGAGCTGAGCGGGAAGAAAACAGAACTGCAGGCAATTTCGTATTATCACTTGTCAGTTTCAAAACCTTCCCTTGTTATAAAGCCTTTTTGACTTTTGAAATATGGGGACCGATGATAATGGCTTGCGGTTGGGAGTTATTCTCACAAAAGTGCTATCGAAGTTTTAGAACATGGGCTGTTGTTCCAAGCACCATGTCTAGCATCTCCAGTCTTGGGAGGCTTTTCTAGAGAGAGATACTCTAGGAATGGAGTGGGCGTCTGGGGCGAACCGCATCCCCTTGGGGGGCGGTGGCCTTTGCCGGAGCATCCCTGGAAGGTCATTGGCTACGGGGAGCGGTGGGGTAGTAGGAGGTAGTGGTAGCTATGTGGGACGAAGAGTGCCGGCCTTGGGTCCAATTTGCTTCCGCTATCAGCAAGGAGGGCACCTATAGAGGTTTTGCAGGGAGTCGGTGGGTAGTCAATGGCTAGAGGCAGGAGGGGGTGGGAGGAGCGGATCCTCTGCGGATGTCGTGAAGCACAGGCCGATGATGCAGCCCCAGTTGGTGAGGAGGGAAGCCCTGGATATTGGAGGCATCTCCTTAGAAAGCATGGCAGGTCGCTGGAGTGGCTTGCCTAGTGCTTATGGTTATCCCCTCTCCAAGGCGGGGTTGATGCGGAGGCGGCTAGAGAGTTGGTGGACGAACGGTGGACAGCAAGCGGCCCTTGAGAGGTTCGAAGAGTTCACAGGGACAAGCTACTAGTCGACGCAAACTATGCAGAAGGGGCTAAGGTGGTGGCCGACGCCGGGGTGTTGGCGGCTGGAAGGTCCATTCTCCAAGTCCAAACCTGGAACTTGGAGAGACCCTCGGGAAGACCTTGCTTTGGGTCAGATTCGTGGGAGTCCCAGTATGCCAGTGCGACGACGCCGTTGTGGCATTTTTGGTCAACATGTTCGGGAGGGTGGTGGCCGGCTCTGTCCACTTGGTTTTGGAAGGAAGGGTGACTACAACGGAAGCCCTCATCCTCCCCTCATCTTCCCTTGATGTCCCCATTCCCACTGGTAGTCATGTTCGCTATCGAGGAATCCCATTTTACTGTCAGGGTGACTGTTTGGCCAACTTCTAAGGAGTGGCGGCGGGAGGTATAGTAGGGGCAAGGGCAACCTTTTGCTCTATTGGAGGAAGGAGATGAACAGTCCGCGGGCGGTTTGAATTTAAACTGAACCGTGCCCCACACTGGGCTGGGAGGTGGGCCACGAACCGTTGGGCCATCTTTCGTCACCGACTCAACCGGACCACAAGAGAAGGGGGGTCGGACTCAGTCCATTGCTACAAGAGACAGTTGAGGGACTCGGGCATCTACCCGTTAATCCACGACTTACCTGACTCCGGGTTACGGGGGCGAAGTGAACGGGCGCGTAGGGACCTGATAAGTCGTCCTTGCCACTCGACTGCTGTGACGCCCCTGGGAGACTCTCCTCCCACAACGACGATCCCTTTCAGCTTGTAGATTACGACAACGACATCTTTGGCCGGGAAGTGACCTCTTGGCCCCATTCGACATGCTTGACAACATGAGGAGAGGCAGTCGCCGTCTTCCCCAGAGCGGGTGGTGGAAGCTGCAGGATGTATCGCCCTTGCGTCGGCGTCTGGTGGCTGCTCTTTCTTGGCAACTGATGTCAACAAACAAGGCTTCCTTAATCGGCCCATTTTGGACACCCTCGGGACCTCTGACCGCCTTGTCCTGGGGTCCCTCGAGGAAGGATCGGGAGTACATGTCCACTATTGGCCGGAACCCACGGTTGAGGAGTCAACTGGCCAGTGGAATTCGGGACCTTTGTACAGGGTACAAGTAACTGCCCCAAGTGGTGATGACAGTGATAGGGACTCTGAAGCCCTAGAGCAAGGGGAGGAGCTATTTTTTAAGGCGAGGAAGCCATTTCTGAGATCCCAGGAGGGGATGATGTGGAGGCGGGAGGGCACATTGAGAGAGAAGACGACCTGTCCGTCCAGGGTACTCTGGATAGGGAGGAGGTGAAGGAGTTGGTGGGGGATGTAGAGAAGTTGGCAGCAGTTTAGGTGAGGGAGCTAGGGAATAGGGTAGGCATCTTCTTTGTTGAGGGGGGGGAGAGGGACTTGAAAGTGGTCTTCACTCAAATCTAGAAGAGATGGCTACTTATTATGGTGAGAGGGGGCTAAGGGAGGGAAATTCTAGGAGAGGGGGGAAAGGGAATGTGTTGGCAGAGGGGAGGAGAGGGACGACCAACTGCCCATATGATAATCGTCTTGTGGAATGTGAGACGGATGTGTGGGGAGGAGAAGAGAAGGGCCGTGAAAGAGCTGGTCAGGAGATGTAAGATTGACATCTTGTGTATACAAGAATCCAAATGCAAACGGATGGGGAGTCTATCATGAGGGAGATTTGGGGAGTTGGACTACTCAAAAGAGTAGCTTTTCCGGCTGAGGTGAGATCTGGGGGCATTATGATCATCTAGAATCAGTATGAGGCAGAGGAGGTGGCGCAAGACAGACAAATTAGTAGAGTGGCTATATCCTTACATTTTCGGAATGTATTTTGACTCCGGTCAGAGTCTATGTGATTGCCAGGGTGATTGTGGCTGTATCCCCTTTGTCTCGGCACGAACAGGGCATGGAAAGGTCACGATGAGATGAACCCTTGGGTTTGCTCGCCATGACGATTGGACGGTCAAACCGGGGGCCGTTCAAGGTATGGGCAGCTGACTCTGGACCGTTCATCCTCGTTGGGTTTTGGGGCTTGTGCGATCGCACGATAGACCGCACATGGTTGTGTGGCCCGGTAGGGTCCGCCCATCCCCCCTTAGGTGGCCAGGTTCTAGCCACCCATCTTACTATCTGGGTTGAGCGGCCAGGATCTGACCGTTCATCCCTGTTGACCCTTGGTCAACAATTGAGTGTCGATCACGTTAGGCGGTTTGGTCAAGACCATTTTGGCTGGCACTGCAGTAGGTTAGTTCTGTTTAGTGGTCTAGTCAAGATCATTTTGACCAGGAACTGTTCTGGGTCATGGGTTTGAGCGGCCAAGACTTGACTGCTCATCCCCTTGGGTAGTCCTGCCCTTGACCGCCCATCCCCCTTTTGAGCAGGCGATTCCAGACCGCTCATGCCCTTGTGCGGTCCTCCTAGAACCGCATATCCCTGTGTGTTGTCGATTTGCCTTAGTGGCTTGTCCCATGAACGTTTGAGCGTTGTGTTGGCCTCCAGTCAACCCGATTGTGACCCAGTGGTTGACTTTCGGTCTCGTGAGTGTCTTGGACACCCCGGACGTTTCATGTCCATGTTTTGAGGTGTCCGTGGGTTTCGTGTTACCATGGTTTCAGACCTAGGGACTAGGCTAGATTAACGGTGTTGTGTCGTCACGTTCAACGGTCTTGACCCCTAGTCTCGAGACTCAAGGACCATTGGGTTAATAGGTCTAGTGAGCTGTCTAGAGTTTGGTGGCCTCGAGCCACCGATTACTTCATGTCACTCGCGATGGGTGCATGTGTGGCTTTCTGTGTTCACGTTTTATAACCCGTCCACTAGTCGTAGCCTTCTTACGACACGCGTGTGCTGACCCACCCAAGAGTGGTGGAGCGGCTAAACTGAGTTAGACGATGAGTAGGCTGGTTACCGTAGGTCCCCCGCGTACCACCGAGTCCAGGCGTATGGTCTGAGTGTGCACACGAGGCTGAGGGTTCAGACCCATGCTGACGAGCGCGACCTCAGCTAGTCCTTATTTTGTGGTACTTCTGGTTACTTGGTGTGTCTTTGTCTCTGCTTGGGGCATGGTAGCTAGACACTTGTGACGCGGTGTAAGATGAAAGGTGACACATCCAATCATTCTTCTAGTGGGTGGTGCTCCCGTCACGTGACGTGAGTTGTGGTGTCTCGGGTTTCCATTTCTCGTCTACGAGATGGGGTTTCAGGTGTTATTTTTGAGAGCATTTCCATAGCTGAGGTCTCAGGTTTTCAGTGAGCGTCACCGAGAATTTTTCCTAGACTGCGTGGAATTCACGACAGTGGGGTCGTGATTGTGTTTTCGGACTGTGTAGTTTCGGCTTGGGCCCCACCGTGAGGGCAGGTTTCTGCGACTGAGATGTCTTGGCATTTTCCTATTAGTGTGGCTAGGGTGGTTCGTGTCTGGTGGTCCCCCGACCGTGGGATCGGGATGTCGGGTGCATGACTTGGTTTTCTCCCGATGGGAGACTGGGTCGTGTTTTTCGATACGGTAGGAGTAGCTGTAGTGCCGAGTTTTGACCGGCCACCAGTTTACTGTTCCTGCCGTTACCGTTGTTCCTTCCGTGGCTAGCGTAGCTTTCCTTTCCGCCGTTGTTTTCTCGGTTGGGGTTCCGCGGGATCCCTACTGATCCAGTGATAGGAGGCTCACCCCTGGCTTTCAGGTGTGACAGTTCTTCCTCGAGGTTCGAGGGAGCGACGTGGAGGTTCCTAGTTGCCAACCTGTCGGGCCGAGTGTTCACTTGGCATGTGGTACATTTTACTGCTTTTGATTGTACTTTCTATTTGACTGGACTCTATTGTAGTCAGTTGTTTATTTCTGTTATTATATTTGTTGTCCTGTTTTATTTCTTATTTCTATGTACACCACACCTATCCTTTTCCCTTCCAAGTCTCCGGGCTCGTGGGAGGCGGGCCGAGGTTCAAGTCACGCTGGCTCCTTTTCGGTACTCGGATCCCGGGTCGCCACAATATCACTTCCTGGCAACAGCTTTATAGTCGAGTCCGCTTCATCCACCAACAACTTCTAAGTTCCCTTGACCCCGAGTCTCCTTCCCTTTCTACGCCCACATACACCTACTATCCATCATCTCCCATTAGTCAGCCCTTCATGAGTCAGCCCTCCACCACATATCCTTCTATGAGTCAGCCCTCCGCTCCCACATACCCATATACCTCCACGTACCAACCCTCTATGAGTCAACCTACCACCATCCACAGTCAGCCTTCCACCTCCTCATACCGGCATGTGCCTCCACCTCCGGTCCCACACCCCGAGCAGGTAGATGCTGTCCATTACATTTTCGCTCTCGTACCATTACCTAGTCCCTCCACTAGCCATGCACCTTTGCCTACGCAACCCCCACAACCATCTCCATTATCCTCCCATACCCCTCGTCATCCACCTTGCCCAAAGCAGGCTCCTCATCGCCCTCCGTTGCCGGAGTCATTTATTGATATTTTCAGGGCTTTGATGGCTGCTCACGCATTGCAGCTCCCTCCGGTTGTGCCTTACCGACCCGCGGCCAGGAATACGTTTCAATATTGTGAATTTCATCGTCAGCAGGGGAATTTGGTTGAGGATTGTCCCGAGTTTCAGGCATTTGTTTATGGTTTGAAAGATAAGAAGATGATTGATTGGGGTACCATGCATGAAGTCATTTTACATCTCTGCAATAAGCAGCAGCAGCCACAAGAGGCACCGTCCAAGCAGCCGTCTCCACCACTACAAGGCCAGGGGCACCCCTGTAATTCTTTGTCTGGCATTGCACCCGCTCTGTCACCAACTTCATCACTTGTTCCCTCACCTTTGCCTTTGCCTTTGCCTACCTCGTTGCCTACCTCACCACCATCTTCATCTTTACCATCTCCTACACCATCCCCAACACCTCCACCAACCCAAGCCTCTACTCAGGCTAGTGCTCCCACTTTCTCTTCCCCCATTCCCTCCAACACCACTCCCAATGTCACTCGATGCGTCGACGATGTGCGCCACGACCCTCCTCTTCACCCTCTCCATCTCCACCTCCACTACCATCATTGCCCACATTACCATCTCCACCACCCTCACCACTACCTAACCCGTCACCATCGCCTTCATCGCCTCCTCTCCCAAAGACCCCTATTCCATCTCCACTGCCTTTGCCATCCCCTTCGCCATCATTGCCCGAACCTGAGTAGCCTATATCTATACCTACACCTCCACCTACACCCTTACCCCTTCCTACATCTCCACCTTTGCCTTTATCCTCACCCGAGCCTATCATTGCCACACCACTTATGCCACCACTTGACACCCTCATTCCCATTGAAGCTTCCATGCCATCCAAACCTTCTACCTCTACTCCTTCTCCATCCATTTCCACCCCACGGAGCGGGTGTGCATTGCCTTCGGTGCCCTTCGGGTCTAGTCCCGAGGGAGATGATAAGCTGAGCCAGGTTTCAATTATGCATTTCAAGATTCAAGATGTCATTTGCAGCATGCCAATCCGAGTCCTAGTCCCTGGCTATTTTGGGGATAATAAGCCTACATTTTATATAAAGATGGTTGCTAAGAGAAGTTCCCTTGCCTTGCTGCTAGTTTCTTCTTAAGCGAGAACGGTGACAATCTCATTGCCCATCGGTGGATTCACCATCAATGCTATAGCTTCCTCTTGCTCCATTACAGTTCAGTTCATAGGCCGAGAAGGGTTCTCTACCTGTATCGCACTAACTCATATGGCCACCGAGGGTTTGCTAGATTCCATGTTCAAGGGGTAATTGGCCATATTTTCAAAATTTTTCAAGGATATTCTGCACTTGTTATGTGATCTCCCTCGGTTCATCAGTACGCCGCCTAAGTCAATGTCGTGTATCACCCTCCCTCAGTTCCATCCTTCTCTTATGACAAGGGAGTTGTGCTTCAAGCCCGATTGCCGAGTGGAGTTGCCAAACCTCATGCTGGTGGTGCCAAGTTACAAGACTCCGTGGTTTATTGTTCATCATTCTGAGGAGTTACTTGTCCAAGAATGTCCGCATAATGTTAGCACTGGGTGTCTAGGGGAAGTCGCCACGATAAAGCTACATATTCATAATCGGGCCAGGCCATCTACCAGGTGGGACCGTTATCTGAGAAGACATGGCAGATCAAGAAGTTCGAAGGCCCGGGTCCATGCCAGGCAAGTTCATTTTAAGGAGATTTCTGCTAAGAAGAGGCGGCGGCACAAGTTCACGGGCCATCAGATATGCCTTCTGGGGTCCACTCCACCTTCTTCTTCATCCTTTCATTCATCATTTCGCTTGCTCATTTCCTACCCTTGGGTGGTGTATCTTCCATCACCTGATCATATTTCTACCCTCTTCTCCTATTCTTGCCATTCTAGGTCCCGACTTATGTCCTCCCCTTCCCCTGATCTAGGGACTTCCTCCAATTCTCCTCCCCGGGTATGTCTGGATTCTACTTCTCATTCTGCTTCCCCAACCCTATCGGGTGTCTCTCGTGCTTGTTCCCCGACCTTGTCAGGTGATTTTTCTGATCCTTCCCTGACCCTATCGGGCGACCATCATTCTCTTTCCCTGACCCCGTCGAGTGGCTTTCATTCGCCTTCCCCGACTTTGTCGGGTGATCATGTTTCTTCTTCCCCGCCTCTGGCGGGTGATCGCTACTCTCCTTCTCCGACCATGTCATATGAATCTCCTTCTCATCATTCTACTTACTCCTCCTCACCCTTTTGGGGTTCTCACCCTTTTTCTTGCTGCTTTCGAGGCTTTAGCCAGCCTTGATCTCAGTTGACCCTATTTATTTTGTACTTGGTTCCTTGTTATCAGGACCTCGATACCTTAACGAGGGAGTTCTAGCCCTCATCTCTCTTCCTTTTTATCCTTTCTTCATCCAGTGTGATGTCTGTCACTCCTCTGTATCAAGGAATCTTTGACCCTTTGCTATCGTTTCCTTTTTTCACTATTAAGCAAAGAATACAAAGCTATTCATGCTCCTCAAAGCTTGATCATCAAGCTCTCGCTTCAGGATGCTACTTTCCGTGCCATGGATTTGCAAATGTATCGTCTATTTTTGTGCAAGAATAAGCTACTATCATTATTATCACTCTTATCACTCCTGCACATGCTTATAATGTTTGTTCCTTAAAACATGGTTGAGTGGCTTAGGTAGGTTGTCAAAATGAGTTCGCTTCTGCAGCATCCTAGGCTAGTGATAGCTCCGTAACACAACATTTACAAACATAATTTCCCATTCATTACACATCACAAAAAAGTACAACACTAATAGAAAAATGCACTACTAAAAATTAAATGACATAATGTAGACTGACTAACATGCAGACTAACACTTTGTGTACAATAAGAAAAGTTATTATCTGTCCAAATCAAATCTTAAATCTTCAGAACACAAAGCTCATCTTCTCATGACTCATATCTTCTCTCCCCCTTTGTCATTATCAAAGACAGATGAGAGGTAAGCTATCTTCTCCCCCTGACTCTTGCACATCATCAGCATCATCGTGACACATCTACTCTAGATCTTCCCCCCCTTTGTCGTGGTCGTCGAGTGGGTGTTCTGTTGGAGCTTCTAGGTGACCTCAAGGGTAGAGCTTCTGGAATATTTTGTGGCCAGAAGCGCTAAATTTTTCATCTTCAGCCAGACACATGAAAGCGCAAAGATATTTATTCCGGATCACATAAGGCAATGGATTCTTTTGGAAATAATTGTTTATTTTTCAAGTAAGGTTTTAATCTTTGACCATTAATAGTAAATGTTTGACCTTTTTGAGGATTTAAGATTGTAACAGCTCCATGGTCAAATACCTTAACAATAATGAATGGTCCATCCCATCTGGATTTCAATTTACTTGGGAACAAGCATACTCTTGAATTGAAAAACCATACCTTTTGATTAGCAAGAAAAGTTTTTCTGTGAATGTGTTTATTGTGAAATGCTTTGGCGTTGACTTTATAAGTCTTTTAATTCTCATAAGCTTCATTATGCAGTTCCTCTAGTTCATTTAATTGTAGAGCTCTTTGGGATCTAGCCTGAATGAGGTCAAAGTTAACTTGTTTAATGGTCCAATATACTATATGTTCAAGTTCTACAAGAAAGTGGCAAGCCTTTTCGAAGATGAGATGATAGGGTGACGTATCAATGGGAGTTTTAAATGCAGTTCCATAGGCCCACAATGAATCATCTAGTCTATCAGACCAGTCTTTCCTATCAGGCCTAACTATTTTATGTAAAATGTTCTTGATCTCCCTATTGGATACCTCCACCTGACGACTGCTTTGGGGACGATAAGGGGTGGCGAGCTTATGAGTGATACCATACTTGCGAAGTAGAGCTCAGAATTGATAATGAATGAAATGAGAACTCCCATCACTAATAATAGCCCTCAGACAGCCAAATCTAGATAAAATAGTTTTCTTCACAAATTTCATTACCACTTTATGATCGTTGGTCCTCGTGTCTATAGCTTCAATCTATTTTGAAACATAGTCGACTGCCACCAAGATATACTCATTTCCAAAAGATGGTGGAAATGGTCCTATGAAATCAATGCCCCAAACATCAAAAATCTCAACTACCAGAATGGGACTTAGTGGCATCATATCTCTTTTCAAATTATTACCCACAGCTTGGCACCTCAAACATGTTTTGGCAAATTCATACGAATGCTTGAATAAGGTGGGCCAGTAGCATCCGCTCTGCAAAACCTTCACCGCAGTCTTTTTTCTTGAAAAGTGCCCCCCACATGTAAGAGTGTAACAAAAATTCAACACAGATTGTTGCTCCTCTTCAGGGACACACATTCTAATTATGTGATCAGGAACCATGTAAAATAACTTCAGGTCCTCCCAAAAATAATGCTTGACCTTTGAAAAGAAGTGATCATTTTCCTACTTAGTCCACCCACCCGGGAGTTGTCCTAATGCCAGATAGGTAACAATGTGAGCGAAGCAGGGGATTGTTGTCACGCCCCGAGATTTATATATAGTGGAAGATGTTTTGGGAATCGTGAACAGTGGCTAGTACGCCACAAGCGAGCAATATAATGGGAGCGTTAGCACATTCATTCACAAAAAAAGAGGAATGCGCAAGATAATAGACTCAAAACTTCACTTTATTGAATAATATTCAAGTGCATTGACTCTTTTGACATAGTGGCTAGCTAGACTCAAATAAAGGGAAAATTATATAAACTTGACTTGACTCTTGACTCAACTAAGTCTTCTCTCAATCTTTAGTCACTCTCGGACTTGTCACTTGAGTAGTCCTAATCCCCGCCAGAATTTTCTGAAAAGATTTAGAAAGTAGGGAATGAGCACACTTGCCCAGTAGATATCTTCATATCAACATGAAGGTAATATTTAAATAATTAATATTTTAGCTCTAGAAAAGAAGAATAAGTGCAATACGATAAAATAGGCGAATAAATCAAGTAACCATGCTAGTAATAGAACATGACCATGGAGATACAAGATATAGAGTTTGAGAGAATAATCAATCAAGAATGTATAGTAGCCTTTCATGTAACAAGAATATACTTAGCACATATCAAGAATGTACTTTTCACAACCATGAAGGTCATGCTCTAGAAAGTCATGTAATTTTAAGAATGTATAAATTCATGTAGAGCCTCGTGATTTTCACCTGTCTATAAAAAAGGTACTCCCAATGCAATCCGACGCTAGTATTCATCATACCCCATGATTTATAGCATGTTTCCAGTTAATTAAATTACTGGCCAAGAATCCTTGTTCTTTCTCCTTTCACTAAGAAGCATCCCAGAGTGCGGGGGTGCATTAGAGAGTGGCATCCTATAGTCAACTGTCCCTAGTCAACAGTGTTCCTACTAAGGCCATACCCGAGAAATACTTCGACCTTGGAGAGAGGAATGGAAGAAAATATGGAGACAAGCTCGGAGTAGGTTTAGAGCTAGCAAAGTTTGACCACCGCCCATGGCACTCCTCCTAGGGATTAGGTCTGTTGCGTCGGGACTTTTTGTCGATATCATCGAACCTTAGTTCTCCTTCAGGCACGCATACTACCGGGCTCATGACATCCCACGGGAAACTGTACTACCCTCTTGCCATGTCAGTATTAATTGATTTTTTTTTTCTTTTTGTCCTTTGGACTTTGAAAGATAATGACTTAGAATTTGATAATGGAGAACAATGTTGTAATAGACTGTCCCTATTTGAGACTTCCTCCTTTTGGGGAGTGCTTAGGTTAGTCATCTTAACTATTCTGCCCCTTGCCCTTATACCAGAGCTGAGTGAAGAAGAGAAAAGACCTCCATGCCCCTTCGGCATGGACAAAGTAGGAACAGTATTTTCCATGGAGCCAACCGAGGACGCCGTGTAGTGTGTGTGACCTGTGCGAAGGGATAGCCCTTAATGACCGGGGAGGGAATGTCAGACTCCTGGCATGGAGTTGATTATAACCATAGATGTTGCAGAAGCAAAATTTAACCACAAGTTGACTTGACTAAGACATGACTAACACTCATTATTATGTTGAAAACCTCACTTTTGTGCACATGCGTAGAAATAAATAATGTGAAAATTGAAGATATTTTCTTGTACAATTAAATCATACCTTGCATCCTTTAGTTGAAATGATTTGTAATCCTGAAATAGTCGAGGTTGCCCCTTGCGCTTGCATTTCTTGCTTTCGCAGCTTACAAGATGAAGATTGAAGGTAGATCGACATAATAGAGTAATGACTAGACTGGACAAAGATGGAGGGTCAAAAGAAAAGAGGCAGGACTTGAACTCCCTCGCTAGGGCATGAAACCCTGAAAACATGAAGGTTTACAGAAGAAACAAAAACTAGAGAGGATTATGGGGCACTAAAGCCCCAAAAACAACCCGAGAAAGGGTGGAGGCCCTGATTGGGAGAGAAATGAAGAATGGTAGAATGCGAGTTTGGGGAAGAATCCCAGAGAAAGGGAGAAAGAGAGTCCAAAGCCTCCTAAGAGGTGGATGGATTGAGTGAAGGACCCTTGGGGACCGGAAGAAAAGGGCATCGAAATGATGGTATAAATCTGGGACAGCTCGGAAGTCCCAGAAAGAAAGAAGGGTAAGAATGAGAGAACTCTAGAGGTGTTGGAGGGAAATGATGGTAAGATGATTGGAAATAAGAAGATGAATTAGATTGAAAGGGAGAATGAGAAGGAAAAACATGATTTAGAAAAGATGAAAGAATTGATTTAGAAGAGGGAAAATAGATAATCCAAGGAGGGGAGTTTAGCAAAATGAATGAGGACGGTGAGAAACAAGAGGAAGATGAACTAACTAGGCACCCAATATACACTCCTCAAGCCTTTAGCTTCTCCTCTTCTTAGCAAACATAGTCTGATAGTATGGTAGCTTCACTGTAGTAGCTTGGCTTCTTGGCTTCAAGTGTCTCTTCACATAATCGGCCCACTGATTAGAGGGCCTGGCTCTTTTTTGACAAATATTTGGCATAATCATTGCCCCTCGGCCCTTGATGTCAACGGTAGTATCCCTTGAATGTTCATGCGCAAGTAACAATTGCCTTGGCAAATAAGCTATCAAATCATTGGAAGAAACTTGATGTGTCAGATCCTTGACATAGCCAGATTCCCTTGATGAATAAAACATGTTGACCGGTGGAGGTTCATCTCTCGGCATAAAAAGCTTAAAAGTAATTGACGATGGTGCCGCCTACCCCTTGTGTAGAAATCTCAATGAAGGTGAAGCAATGGCATTGCTGAGAGCTTCCATCGACAGCTGCCCAAACTTGCCTCAAAATGCATAATTCAATATAACCCTGTCAGCAACATGTGTAAACACCAAACATCTGGTGTGACCCTTTTTCGAACGAGTTATCTACACTAGGACCAAGTGAGGAGTGATCAAAGCATCCACGGTGGTTTCCTTAATAAGCAGTATGATGGCCACCAGCCTCACTTTCGTGGCAACTCGTATCAAGTCTTGAAAGCCCTTCTTAATTATTATCTTTGGTGAAGGAGGCTTAACTTCTTCATGAATTCTCTCAATAAGAACTCTATCACTGTAATACCCCAAAATTTTATATAAATTATTTTCCATTTTTTTAATTTTTTTGAGATTTTCTAAGATTTTTCAGAGATAAATAAAACTTAATTAGAGCTTAAATAGATTATTAAATAAATTTTGGGTTAAATAAACTATTATGAAAGCCCAGATAATAACAAATTGATTAGGCCCATTTAAATAGGCCATAGGACCCTAATTAAAGCGTGTAAGCCGTCAGTGGACGCATCTGGTTTCTTCTTCTGGTGGATCTCCTCTCCTTCTCACTCTTGTCACTGGGGAAAGGTTGAGTTGCTATTCTATTGATAGATTTTGAGTACTTGCATTTGAATTAAATTGGCATATAGTTAGCTGCCTTATCTGTTTAGATAGTCTACAGCTTGGCTAAAATTGTTGTTAATCATGCCTGCACATTTAATTTTTAAAAATGCATGCTTTATTGCTTCCCTTCAGTTAAATGCGAGTCAGTGTTGTTATGAACCCTACTGAGTCTCTACTGCGAGACTCACCCCCTCCTTTTACAGGTGAGGCGGAGCAACAGACTGCGGGTTTCCCTCGTGCTTTTGGCGAGAGGTCTTAGAGCCAGCGGCAGTCGGTCAGTTGTCGGTCTGTACAGTAGCCCACTCTTTGTTTTGTACTTTTGGCCGGGGTATGCCCCGAGTAGTTGTACTTTTGGGCTTTTGTTCATTATTGGACTTGTGATATAAAAATCTGGACTACTCGTATAAAATTTATTACTCTGACACAGTTGATTGCTTATATTTAAATTTCAGATGAATGCCATAAATGGTATCGCACTTATGTAATTTCTGTTCATTATGCAATCCCTCGACGACACTTCTCAACCCTTACGGGGCCTCATCAGCCTCTTGGGTGGCGTCCCCAGGTCTTGGTATCCGATTACCGGTACCCAGATCTCTGGGACGTTACAGTTGGTATCAGAGCCCTGTTGAGGATTTGTATAAGGACGTGAAATTACATTAGTCCAGAACAAGTCCATGTCAGTCGTCTGCTGCTGGTTTAGGATGTTTCTCGTGTTTACTGATGGATTTATGTTTGTTATTGCATGTTTCTATAAGATCAAAATGCCGCCCCGTAGAAGGCGTATTCAGAGGGAGGAAAGTGGCACTTCTCCTCCTCCGGCTGTACCCGCTCCAGTTCGAGTTGACCTTCCTGTACCTCAAGAGGAGGGTAGCCGTGGGAGAGCATTAAAGGAATTCTTGCTATTCCACCCTCCGACATATGAAGGTCAGTCAGATCCGGATGCAGCTAGGGTGTGGCTTGAAGCGACTGAACGCGTGTTCCGTTCAATGGAATGCGCAGAGGATGAGAAGGTTATGCTAGCTACTTTTCAGCTTCAGGGCGCAGCACTCATGTGGTGGACTGCGGAGTGGGAAATTACGTTCCGTTCCCGTCCACTTCGTCAGATCCCCTGGACAGAGTTCGTAGCTACGTTCGAACGCACATATAGCCCAGCCTGTCTCAGAATGGATAAAATGCATCAGTTCCTGGAATTGGTCCAAGGTGAAATGACCGTGCTGCAGTATCGAAACAAATTTACAGAATTGGGTCGGT